>CM065422.1:5897035-7097035 GCA_033060865.1 Dorcus hopei
ATAAAATGATATTGATTATACATAGTGTATACTACACGAGCTGTCAAAATTTTAGGTTGAAAAATTGAAAACTAGCGACACTAACGCTAAGCGGAGTACAGTTGAGATCTTTTAGACATTAAGGCCCAGTTTTACAATAGTGGATGCCTACCTACCTGTGTAGATAAGCAGAAGTTTAACACCGGAGCGAAATTGATCCAGTGTCGCCGGCAGCTTCAGTGGGACGGGAATGGGTTCTTAAACCATAACGCGAAGGCCAATCCAAAATAGGCGCCACTTAATTTTTTTTTAAAGGAATTCGCGTAAAAATTAAGAAAGACACGATACGTCCAAAGCATGAACACAAGTTTATTAAAAGATTGATCACAAGTAATCGATTAAATCAGATGGTGAACAACACAACTAACGTTAAACAGTAAATCCTAACAATTCGGATCCGAAATTAATACAAAGTTAAATAAAAAACATTCACTTATTCTAACGCCGAAGTACCCGTTCGATGAATTACGTTTAGTAAGCGTAACGCAAGAGAAAAGGTGAATTCCTCCGAAATGGAGTTTACTTCGCGAGTATACGCAAAATTTACGTGTGCGAAAGCGACAACATCAAAACCACCGTAACACAAGAATAAATAAACATAAATATCCGACCTGATTACGTAGCCTTCATACGTCTGTCGAGTCAGGGGCGTTCCACCGTTGCAAAGCCGGTAACCGGCGTCGCTGCTCCTCGGAGTGTCGGTCTCCTTGCGGGGTTTAACGATCCGCGCACTGGGGGGTCGGTACGGTACTACGGACGGTATGATGATTCCAGTAAATGTCGCAAGCACGGGATAGTCGTCCGAACGAAGAAAGGACAGTCAACACGAAAAGCCTAAGAGGAGCAAAATGACCGTGAATTGCAAGATAATGCAAAACGATGGAGTAAACCTTACCTAAGTCAGAATAGGACGTAGGCTGAACACGAGTTGGCACACAGTCAACTCTCTCGTACAGGTTGAATTAATCAGAGTCGGCCAACAGCCGTAAGATCTATTCTCTTCCTCCAAGAGAAATTAGAGCGGGAACCCACAAATCTAACTACACGCAAATCACCTGACGGTCGACAACACACTGGCAATTCCGGCGTTTTGCAAAATCGAGAGGGGTAGAAAACGGTATAAAGTGAGATGAACGGTGGTCTGTTTGAATCGTACCAATAACATAAAGAATGTGACATCAGCGGAAACCAATCAAAATAAAGGACAAGGGTTACGGACATACGCACCGGATTCAGGTGCGGATGTTTTTTTTTAAAACAAAGGAATTCGACCATCCGTCGTCGTCGTCCGCGTCACAAAGTAGTACTCTTTAAATTGGACAAATAAACACCGCGTAAACGCAATTCCAACCCTAAGCAAGGATGGGGCTAATTTTATATAATGAACTTATTCGTCTAATCTGAAGCTTTTAGCGAAAAGCATGTTAAAAAAAGTTTTGGGTAAATTACACGAACGAGGAATTGTAAATTCCTACGCGTAATGTGGGAAACAAAACGAAGTGTGCTAAAAATAGATCGCAACGTTGAAATGTGTACTGTACAGGGTGTGTTCGTACACAGGCGGAAAATAAACTGTAACATGGAATAAGAAGGGAATAACTGTTCGCCGCATATCCTTTAATGTTTCTCCATGTCTACGTCACACCTACGTCACGTTTTACCAATAATAATGCTTATCCCACAATTGTAAAATCGGGCCTAAGTATATAATCTGTTTTTTTTTTTATTTACCATCAAGTAGATTGTGATTTTATTTTATTAGGTTGTCTATTATAGTAAAATTAGACAAATTAATTTCATGCCAAAATGTGATACTTCAAATCAGTGATATGTGAATTTGGAAGTGAATACATCTCGTGATGAAAAGAAAATATCGCAAGAGTTACTTATTCGGGGTGACCTTAGAATCTAAATCAAAATGACTTTCATTGTCAAAATTTAGTTACTTGCATAAGTACCACTTTTTCCCTAAACTTTCACCACATACTTCGATGGTAAATAAATAAAAAAAAGATAATACATAGTGTATACTATATAGAGTATGAAACGGATTAATTATTTTTAAAACGGCAAACGATGGAGAAACAAACGTTTATTAACTATTAAAATATTTTCCCGATTTCCGCCCTGTCAGGTCTCAATTGGCCGAAGGACAATCTATTTTGCGGTTAAATTTGCATTGCGAATGCGGCACGTGTCACGTAATAATTAAAAGTAAAAAGCCGTTATTTTCTATTTTAGAGACGTATTATGTCACCGTTTCATATTGGAAAAACCAAAGAGAAAACGAGTATAATATATTTTTACTAGAATTTAGAATAAGTCTAAGAAACCCCTGTCATAATTTGGTGACTTTAGTCGTAAGCTTACAAATTATTAGTAAAGGCAAGAACTCCTCAATTCAGTGCACGTTAAATAAAAATGTGTTCAGTTGCGAATTCATTTTTTATGACAGCTCAATAAAATTACCTTGCCTACGTAATTGAGATTCTGCTTGCACAATTTATATCAAATTAATAAGGCATCGCACTAAATTAGTTTATTCGCAGTTATTAAAACTAATTTAAATTAAACCTGCGTAAAATTAGTTCCATTTAAAGTTTGGTCTTGTTTTATACTTTTGCCGATACAAACGTGTGATGGGGCATAACTTGCTGTCGTCCTAGAAAATAAGGAAAACCTAACAACGACTGGTATGCAATCAGGGCAGGGCAAAACGTAATTATCCTATTAAGTCTTAATTATTCAATTAATCAAATGATGCAAAAACGTGGACATGAATAACCGTTGCGGCAAGAAACTTTATTATTCGCGGACTGGCTGCGAAAAGCGGATGCAAAAACCAGAATAACGCGAAAATCTCATGAAAATTCATGAGCCGCGAAACTACACAAATTTATTCTTAAAATCTTGAAACGAGCGGCCAATTAATTATTCAGACATTCGAAACGGCGATGGACCTTCGATTTTGGTGGATTTCATTCATGTCACTCACTCACTCACAATCAGTTCTTCTCGAAAAAAAAAAACATTCGTAAAGAAAACAAAGCGACTGTGAAACGCCGTTATCCAACGGGAATTAAAACACGCGTATTTTGAAAGTCGTCATCTCATACCTAATCATTTAATTAATTTTAATTCGAATTTATATAATAGTTCAATGTTATATATTTTTTTTAAATCGTTTAAACTCGACGTATTTCTAATACTAAAATATTAACTGTGTTTATTCACACCAATTATTACAAGTGAAAAATCCGAATGTTAATTTAATTTATTCAATTAATATGTAAATGGACTTTCTTTGCTTCACCCCAACTACAACATACATACAATATGTAATATATTGCTCGCTGACACATTGGTATCCACCCAGTTCGCTCTCGCATTTTAAAAATAAATTAGTTTCACCGGACACTAAATCGTAATTCTTCTTGGTGTGGAAAACTTACGGGCTCGCAGATGTGTTCTGGAGATAAGTTTGATATTTATATTCTTTCAAAATCGATTTTAGATAAGGCTGTGATGTGAAAAGCGGTTAGTCTTTACGTAATTGGGCCACATTCTTGTTCGGTAAACGTTTCGACATGATAAAAACTGAGGGGAAATTTGTGGAGAAGGGAAATTCTTTGAATGACGCGACGCGACGCGACGTTGAAAAGATTTTTATGAAGAAATTGTTTGTCCCAGGTAACAATTTATGGCTATAACTATAAATCGCCAGTAGCCTTTTTTGGATTTTTATTACCTAGTGTTAAAGGTAACTAGGAATAGTATTTCATAATTGCTAATAAATAGATATCCTGAGAGTAGTGACTGTAATATGCAGCAACTCCATTTTTTTTTCTTAATTCTGATAGCTCATTGCAATCTCTCTCCAACCATATCACAAATGTATGGTGTTTTATAGGAAAATATTTGAGTAAAAAATTATTGAAAATGAAGTGTCACCAAATTTTAAATTTAATCTACTTGCCTTTTACTTACCATTGACAGATGACAAGCTTCTGCTGACGTAACATCAGCTGATCCCCCAGGCTAGCAACAGTGAAGAATGGGGCGGGTTGATTAAGGGCGCCAGAAGACAGTATCCCCAGCTCACACGTAATCAACCAGTCGACGTCTTCAATCCACCAGATCGGGCAGAAAAATGAATCAACAATAAATACAGAGGCGAGACTTTACTCACCGGTGTGCGCGAACGCAGAAATTAAACTCGAAGTTAAAGTTAACACAATTTATTACACAAGTCAAAACAACACTTTACACTATTACAATTGACTGCTTAATTATCTACGGTAAACGCAGCGCAACACTCAGTTCGCAATTCGATTTAACTATTCACGAGCAAAGAGCAAAATATAAATCGAACGATTCGTGAAACGTCAGCTTAAATTAAGTTGGAAAACCTAACCTTTTGACAACGCGTCCAGCCATACGTCAGAGTCAACGTTGCCAACCGAAGCGCGGTGGTTGGTAGTAAGGTTACTGTATTTAGAAGGTACCGCCATTCATTTCCGCGGCTTCGTCCCCCAAATTAAAAAAGACGCGATGAAATACTAAAGAAGAAAAAGGATGGATACATAACAAGTTACTGTTGCTAAGGAGTTTATGAATGAATTTGATTAAACCCCAAATTAAAAGAGATAGAAAGTTGGCGCTACCTTCTCGATACAGTAACCTTAGTCGGTGGGTAGTTACAACGTCCTCTGTCGACCGCGGGAAGCGTCGACAATCTAGTCCAAACTGGATCTGCTCGGATCGTCAAGATGGCTGATCAGGTTTCCACGATCGGGTCTCGGTACGTTCCCAGGGCAGGAACGCCACCGGAGAACTAGGCCTAGAAGCCTGCGCCCAAACAGAAAAGCCTACATGGAAGAAATGATTTTTGTTAGCGGCCATGTTAGGTACACGCCCTTGCACGTTTTACATTACCTGGGATTTTCTAACTTTCCAGGCTTAGTATGGGGCTTAAAAGTGCCCCAAATGTGTTCGAAGGTGTCACGAGATTTTCCGGCACAGCCGCAATTGAGTTACTTCTCCACAAAGAGTAAGAACTCCGATAATTTCACAACACACGTAAAAGACGTTAACACTCAATCAAGGTCTGAACACAAAAGGACGACAGAGACGGCTCGAAGGTGATGGCCGCTAAAATACGGGCGGTAACCAACGGCGTTAACAGAAGGTTGTCACGTGGTGTGCTACACGAATGAGCTTCGAGCAGTAAAGAGGAGGGATGCAGGGTAGCCACCTGTATCCAAACGCGGTTCATGTAGCACTTTGCCTCCGCGTTTTCTTTGGCGGGAGATTTGAACGTAACAGATGTGTACACTGGATCTCACCAATGCAATGAAATGTAAGGACCCGGAAAATCTGTTAAGTAAATGAAACCAAAATGCAGACAAAACGCGGTCAGTTAATCTTGCAGAATGTGATATAAAACGTCAAAAAAATTACAAAATTATTAACTAATACGCCTATTCTGTAACTCATAACGACATCGTTAAAGAACGAAAAATCGTTAAGTGGCATATTTTGACCAATCAGTACATAGAAATGCGTTGGATCTAAGTATTGATTGGTAAAAATATGCCACTTAACGATTTTTCTTTATTTAACGTTGTCGTTATGAGTTACGGAATAGGGGGGTTAGTAGTAAAATAAGGAAAAATAAACTTTAACTTCGCATGTCAACCTAGTCGGCACTAGAAGGCGTTCAAAATATTAAACAAAGAAATGTAATACAGGTAAGATCCGACCTTCAACGTCCGGCTGTGAATGTACGTCAGCTGATTCCGAGGTCGTCAATATCTTCGAGACACGAATAACAGGATGCGTGTCCGATGTAACCACTTTCGTGATACCATTTTAAGAGACCAGTTGCGTCAACTTCAGTGACCACTTTCGTTCCAAGGAGCGCGCCCTCCTGCGATGTGCGGCGTGATGAACTGTCGTATTGCCACGATAGTAAATAAGGTATTTAAACTTGAAATGTATCAAGGAACTTCCGTCAACTCGTAAACATTCTGCGAAAACATAGATTCAGTGAATTGCGACAGTCACTAGGTCAAGAACGTTAAAGACTCCACCCCAGACTCCATTGCTGAACCCCTGGAGTGGCATACTGTAACGCTCGCTTCGAGGAATAGCGATAAGGCTAATTAAGTTAAGGGGGGGTAGCTCAGTGGTATAGAGGCCGTTTGGCGGTTTGAGACGTATGAAAGGTCCGTAGACTGTATACTGAACTTACCGGTCTCCTCAGCGTTGTTCCACAGCCGTATACCGCAGGGTCCGGGAATAAGGGATTCCAAGAAAAACACTTATTACCACTTTATTGGACACAACCCACCAGGTCTTCCGGAGACGCACCTTCCTGAGTCATCCTCGCCCAACCAAATCCAAGAACCCTGTGTTCGATCGAAGAACGATCGAGCGTTTTCAATATTGACGACTCAGCAAAGTTTTCCTGCCGTACCGCAATATTCGATAGATAATAAAATACAGGGTGTTTAAAGAAACAAAAGTAACCTTCGTGAGATTACCCCATATTTAAATAATTGTCAAATTATTTACCAGACAATAAAGAAGTATATTTTTTGTATTCACTGTTGCAAGTTCCTCTGACGCTACGCCCTACAACCCTACGGTGACGTGGTGGAGACACTACGGTGAAGGCTCTCCAGCGAGACATAGCGGAGAGCACTACTCATCGTGACAGTATTACCAAACATCAAAAAGAACGGCCAAGGTCGATTTATGACGACGCCATCAAATCTTTCAGCAAGGACACCGCGAAGAAGATCTCCAGGCAGCTCCCAGTTAGCGGCGGAACTCTAGTGAAACGTCCGGAATAAATGGAGAGGAAGAAGAACCAAATAACAATAATACTAATAGTAGTAGTAGTAGTAGAAGTAATAATAAAGCCTGCCGTAAATTCGACGAACAAGCTTAGAAAGACCTAAAAGAAGGTCTCGCAACCATTTAACATCCGGGTAACATACCCATCTCTTTTTTCACTCTAAAACAGACTCGCCACAACCATTTAACATCCGGGTGACATACCCGTCTCCTTTTCATTCCAAAACAAACACCGTTTAATGAAGAAAATTTACACAAGTTGAGAATAATTCACAATGCGGTCTGTTCGGCAAGCGAGCGGTCACACGACTGACTAAATTTTCACTCTGGTCGACATTCGGCATGATCAGTTCGGGGGTGGGGGAGAGGTCCATCGACCAATGACAAGCCTAAATAAAGTAAGTAAAGCCTAAGTAATATCGCAGTAATATGTACATCGAGCTCCACTCAAGGCACTGACCTTACGAAATCAGATGAAAAACAAATCTAAGAGAAGCCCAAAGAGAACAAGGAGGTGTAGCAAGGTTTTACTGTTGTGATACAGTGGTGGATGAAGATGAGGAATTGAAGGAAGTTCCTCCCGGACCTCTGCTCCTGAATGTCTGCGATTTTGGACGCCTTCAGCCGAACTCTTCGCCCGTCGTCTAAATATACCAGCGTCCTCTTCCTCCCGGACTTCTGCTCCTGAATCGGCCAGTGTCTTGCAGTCAATGGTGCATTTGGCTTCTTGTTGTACTTCTGCACTATCTCGCAGAATTCTAGCCAAGCCGCCTGCAGCAACATCTCGTCCTCCCACCGAAGATCGTCGTCTGCCAAACTTATTTCTACCCCATCGTTCTCGGTACTGTTCATTTTGACTTTACTTTTACTTTTAGCCAAATGTCTTTTTGACTTTGACTACGCGTGAATGAAATAAAATTTCTCTTGTTTATTTACAATTGAAATTTCGATAAGTTGTTTTAAAACGTTTTCAATATTGACACTAACGTAAATATCACAGTAACATGTACATCGAGCCCCAATCAGGGCACTAACCTTACGAAATCAGATGGAGAACAGATCTAAGAGAAGGCCAAAGAAAAAGAGAAGGAGTAGCAAGGTTTTAGTGTTGCGAAGCAGTGGTAGATAAAGTTGGGGAATTGAAGGAAGAAAGCTCCAAAAACATGATGAAACTTTTGAGAAATCATCACCTCGAGCCTCAATAAGAACACCAACCTTACGAAATCAGATGAAGAACGGATCTAAGGGATGTCCAAAGATAAAAAGAAGGGGGAGAGTGCAAGAATCACCTGACAGACATGAAATTGATCATGGGATCTTTGGAGTAGCTAAAATTCCTACGAGGAATCAATGGCCTCATTTGATAAAATAATAATCCCAATTGTATATTATGTATGTATCTAATTGTAAGATATAACGGAAAGATTACGCCAGGAAAAATACAATCATATAAAGGGTAATTAATGGCTTAACTGGCAAGGACAAGTAACTGTCGACGTACGTTTCGGTCTTATTAGACCTTATCAGGACAGTATAACCAAGGTATAAGGTGTTGACACTTGGAGATAAACAACAACAAATGAAGCAACCGACCAGGAGACCGAATGCACATTTGTTACAACCACTGGGAAGACCCCCATTTGTTACAACCACTGTAACAAATGTGCATTCGGTCTCCTGGTCGGTTGCTTCATTTGTTGTTGTTTATCTCCAAGTGTCAACACCTTATACCTTGGTTATACTGTCCTGATGAGGTCTAATAAGACCGAAACGTACGTTGACAGTTACTTGTCCTTGCCAGTTAAGCCATTAATTACCCTTTATATGATTGTATTTTTCCTGGCGTAACCTTTCCGTTATATTTTATATTCTTGGCTTTCTTGAAGTAACGCAAGTTGACCTTGTTTGCCTCCGTTGCTATACTGGAAGTTTCTCCCGAAATGGGGGTCTTCCCAGTGGTTGTAACAAATGTGCATTCGGTCTCCTGGTCGGTTGCTTCATTTGTTGTTGTTTATCTCCAAGTGTCAACACCTTATACCTTGGTTATACTGTCCTGATGAGGTCTAATAAGACCGAAACGTACGTTGACAGTTACTTGTCCTTGCCAGTTAAGCCATTAATTACCCTTTATATGATTGTATTTTTCCTGGCGTAACCTTTCCGTTATATTTTATATTCTTGGCTTTCTTGAAGTAACGCAAGTTGACCTTGTTTGCCTCCGTTGCTATACTGGAAGTTTCTCCCGAAATGGGGGTCTTCCCAGTGGTTGTAACAAATGTGCATTCGGTCTCCTGGTCGGTTGCTTCATTTGTTGTTGTTTATCTCCAAGTGTCAACACCTTATACCTTGGTTATACTGTCCTGATGAGGTCTAATAAGACCGAAACGTACGTCGACAGTTACTTGTCCTTGCCAGTTAAGCCATTAATTACCCTTTATCTAATTGTAAGTATATAAAACTCGAATTTACAATGGCTTATATAATTAAAGTAAAACTTTCTAGTCGTTATGTTTTTTTTCAAACTAATCTTCGTGTTCGTATGTGACCCACACATGTTAGAATTTTAATCGCGGTGATCAATAAAATCCAGAAAAAAACGTTGCAAAAAACTGCATCGCGTTATCGATCTCAACAAACGACAAAAAGTGTTGCAATTTACACCTCGGTTTCAGGACGTTATTTGAATTGGGCAACCGCGAATTATAGGTGGTCCAGTTTTAAAGGTGATCCATCACTTGTGCACACTTATTATTATTATTATTAATAGGGGAAGGTTGCGATGCAATTAGATTGATTATAGGTAACGCATTAATAAATTCGAATTTTCACGTTGCTTCACAATCGAGCGAGCGAGTGAGTGAGTGAGTGAGTAATTACTTGAAGGAAAGAAATCGTATTTAGTTTTCCTTCTGATAATATTCAAGTTATGCTTGTGGGAGTAAATAATAATATAATTATTGCCTAAGAATACTAACTAGAAACGGGCGTTAATAAATTATTACCTATTCTTTTGCAATCCAAACAATATTAATTGACAGTTCTAAGTACAATAGTTACACAACAATGAAGCACTTAACGAAAAAATTCATATGTAACGTCGCCCGCCCGATCGTAAAAGATGAATCTAGATTGTAAAGGAGGAGGAGGAGGTGCGCTCCGCGATTTTTCCGGATTTAATAAACAAATACAAACGGCACATCGATCACCAGTTTCTAAATCAATAAACATGTTTCCGCATAAACAACCGCTAATTCTATTGTCTGGCTTTTATATTGTAGGTTCAAGACTCCTTTGATACGATCTTCGCTCGTAATTTTTAACCGCGAACAATCTCATTCTCTTCTCTAAAAGGGTTCATTATAATTTCTTATTGCGACACACAGATCAAGCGCACAATACTCGAGACGTGTTAAATAAGGAAGGAGATGTGAAGGATGTGAAGGTGTAAGCGATTTCTTCGGGAAAAGTCCAGGAAATGGATAGAAACTGGGTCGAGACTTGCGCAACTTAAACTCGATTTTTACAACACTTTTGTTAAATACACATTCGAATCATCATCAACACGGCTTTAGTAACACACAACGTCTAATTAATTTTATCTGTTCATTAATCATGTTCAGGGGATAATTTTTAACTTCTTCTAATACAACAATGTTTGAAGATGTTGATGTGCCTACGTGAAACAAATAATCAGGTTTCCGACAAAACTGGGCTTGTTTAGTTTACGCGTTAAACGAACACATAAATTAGGTGCTAATTATGTCATTGCGTAAGACGGGTTGTCACATTTTGTTAAGAGTCGCTCGCTTCAAAATTAATTCAGACTTTCGTGTACTAATTACCGACATAATAATCAATTTGTAGAATCGCATAAATCATGGTTTGCTCTAAAACGCGAACGGTTTTCGAAAGTGCGTCGCCGTCGTCGTGAGAACCGGCGACAAATTAAATTTTCTTTAATCGGTCGTTCCCATCTGGAAACGTATAAAGTGCGGTTCACAATTGAGTCAGGCGAGTCGTGATTGTCGCATATCCGCGGATCTGAAACGTCGTAATTACTTCCGGGAGGTATTTCAACGATGATTTTTATCATAATTTACGAGGAACTAACGTGTGTGTGCATGTGAGGGTGATTTCTTTAAAATAGAATCATTTATTTAATTTGTTGGATGTACGGATCCACTGCGGCTACGACTTATTTATTATTCATTATTTTAAAGACAACTAGTTTTGATATGAAAGCTAACCGTGCCTCCTGAAACTTTCCTTTAGCAATAAACGAAGAAACAATCGGCGATAATTAACGAGTGAGGTTAATTATCGTAATCGAAAAGTCATTCTCATTCTCATTCTAATCGACGGCATCACATGTAAAGTAATTTGATTCGAGTGGAATTACTAGGTTGCCTTGGGTTGCCTCGGAAGCTGAGCGCATCACTTAGTTTCTCTTTTTGCCTTTGCACATTCCCACTTGGATGCAATATGCTCAATTATTATTACATGTATGGCCGAAGATGGATCTCTGAAATTGTAGTGTGGGAACGCGGTGAGGAATCTTCAGAATTATCCGGCGCACAAAAACTATAAATTCTTATGGGCATGCCATTTGTCTTGCGTATACAACATGCATCAACCGTTTAGGATATTCCACGCTTCGCCGGATAACCGTATACGCCTTAAAGCGCGCCGGATTTTAGAATAGTACGCAGGATTTAATTTATCGCTTTCGAAATGATATTTAACTTGATTGTTTTAATTAAAATCGCCGCCTTTACGTTTCTGTCGTTTCCAGCCTTAGATTGATTGCACTTATTTATCAAAGCTGTAAAATGTATAATTGTAAATTATACGAACACCTTATTCTCTCACACACATCCACTCACGAGAAAAACACCTACCTGTTAATTTTTTTTCTTGAAATTAACAATTTAGATATTAATGAACGCCTGAACGGTCCAGTGGTAAGGCACCGGGCCTTACAATCGCATGGTTGTCGGTTCGAAGCGCACTCGGGATTTTTCTCGGGGGTGGTCGGTATCGACTTCAGGCACCCTTCAGTGTTGGGGATAAAATTCGACGCTGCTTCCCCTTAAACGGCGGTAAAGGAGGTTTGGAAGTAACAAAGCCATGGAACACTTTACATACACTCAAATACACTCCCGCTCCTGAGGTCCTGACAAGTCCTTGACTTAGGACCCCGTTGGGCAACCACCACAGATTTAAAAAAAAATGATTTAAGAAACACACGCTTGCTTGTAACGTCCGCTTAATTTTTTAGGATAAGCCCAAATTTGCTTTGCCTGTTTATAAATGCGTTACAATTAAATTATTCTCCGATTAATCAACAATAAAATAAGATTACATGATCACATAAATATAAAAGAAAATGGTCACCCTGTTGAAGCGGTCGCGGATTTGCTTTTTCAGAACAAAGTCGGTTATTGCTGGTTAATTTTAAATAATAAACATATGTTCAGATTCTTGGTAAAATTTCGGCCGGATGTGACTGATGGACGCCGCGAGAATGGAACACGTAGAGCGAGGCCTAAAATTTCATGACGTCGGGCACTACTCAATTTGCCGGACATCATAAACCAATCAGCTTTGTGTTTACGGATTTTGTATGGGTTGGTCGCACTAAATTTTAGGGACATGTCAGTTATAGGAAAGAGATCAAATTACGTTGCGAGTCGGTCTGCTTTGTTTCAAACAAGCACCGGATGTATGGACACTTGTAAAGTTAAGAAGTTGCAGATTGCGACAGACCACCCGCGAGTTGTATCTGACAAGCTAATGGGGGGGTTGCCTAATGCGCGCAGAAAATCTGGAATAGGCGTGATTTTGGGACTTGAGCAGCGGTCGAGGTTGTTTCGAAAATTATCTTGCGAGGTCCGAGGGGGTGGATTAATTTTACTTGGGGAGGAACAGGCCCTAAAAATAGACAGAAACGTTCGAATCTCTCTAGCGAGCGGTTGAATATTTATATTTTGACTTCGCCAGTTTCTTTTAGTGCTTGCTAGTCTCTCATTTTCTCATATTTCTGACTAAATCATTATTTCACGGTCAAAATACATTGTGTTAACGGTAGGAGGGGAAAATCTTCGAAAGACACCGCGACACCCGTGTGCCTTGGTAGTGCCGGATTCTTACCGACTAAAAAAACCCCCTTTAGCACCAACCCAAACCTACTCCCTTCAAGTCCTGGAACTACTCGAATGTATATCATCAGGATTTAGGGGTCCCACGTTAACCAATCTCCTGTGGTCGATTGCTCTTCCGCTCTCTTCATGTCCTTGCTAGGCTCCCTGTCCTTACCCTTACAGGGTAGCAGTATTTAACTATCCCCTGTGGTCTCTTTCTCTTCACGCTCCCTTGTCTTCATTATCTTACTAATGGCCGAATGCACCGAACGAATTAACTCAGCTTAACTTTAAACGTCACTTAGATTGTGATGTACACAATGAGTTATGAAACTTCAAATGTCACAGTATAAACGTCAGTCAAATTTAAGCTCGATTAAAGTCTTTGGTGCATATGGCCCTTATTAGTTCCTTGATCGCTTCCCGATTCTAACATTTTCTCAACTACATTCTGAGGGGTCAACCTACATCCAACTAGTGTCCCCAGGTCCAGCCTCTCCTTTGTCCATCTGTTGCACACCAGTACCGCGTGCTCTGCATCATCGGGATCGTTCCCGCAATAAACACAGCGTAGGTCTTCTGCTCTCCTTATGGCGCTAAGGTAATTTCTGAAACAGCCGTGTCCACTGAGAAATTGGGTTAGGTAATAATCTATCTCGCCATGATCTCTCTCGCACCACCTCCTCACCATCCTGGTCCATTTACCCTTCTTCGTCGTATTCCATGTCCCTTGCCACCTCAGCCAATTGTCCCCTCTACCGTGCTTATCTTCCGAATCGGGTGTTTTGTTGTGGTATTTCCATTTCCTCTCCTCTACCTGCTCCTTGATTGGAATCATGCCTGCGATTACTAAAACTGCTTCCTTGGACACTGTGCGATAAGCACTGGACACCCGAATGGCCATTTTCCTTTGGACTTTCTCCAATCCCGCCCGGTGGCTTTGGGTTTCCAACGCCCCCGCCCACGCCGGTGCCGCATACAACATTATGGAGTTTATCACACTAGCCAAAACCCTCCTCTTGCTCGCTCTTGGTCCTCCGACGCTTGGCATTATCCTCGAGAGAGCTGCTGCTGCTTTCTCGGCTTTTTCCGCGTTCTTCTGTATGTGGTGTCCAAAAGATAGGCTACGGTCAAACCAGACCCCCAAGTATTTGACTACATTCCCGGGTTCTACAGCCACCTTCCCTAGCCGAACGTTCATCTGTCGCAATTTTCTTTTCCCCGTCAGTAGAATGGCTTCTGTTTTGTCAGCCACCAAGCTAAGCCCCTTATTCTTCATCCACTCCATTATATTTGCAATAGCTCCATTTACTATGTCCTCTAAGGTGTCGATAGTCTTCGCCACTCCAATCACCGCCAAGTCGTCCGCAAAACCCACTGTGGTAATCCCTTCCGGCTGGGCTAGGTCCAGAGCTCCATCGTACACCAGATTCCACAATAGCGGCCCCAGAACCGAACCCTGTGGGACACCCCTAGTGACCTTTCTAGTTTCCCGTTTCTCTCCGTCATCCAAGATAATATTTCTGTCTTTAGGATAGCTCCCAATGACAATCTTTCTTCTCTCTAGCTCCTCCATGATGCTACTCCATCTTATGCTGTTAAAAGCATTTCTGACATCGATCGTTACCAGGGCAAGTGTTCGCCAAGTCCCCTTCCTGGCCTCTGAGGCAATCCCAATAACTTTGCATATAGCATCTGTCGTGGTTCTGCCCTCCCGGAAACCTAATTGGCGGTCCGACAGTGTCGTGACGTCTTTCAATCTACTCGCTATAATATATTCGACCAGCTTGCCCCATGAATCTAGGAGACATATCGGTCTATATTTTTCCTCCTTGTTCTTGGACAGTTTCCTCAATAACACCAATTTTGACGTTTTCCAGATTATCGGGAACTTTTCTGACACTAAAATATTGTTTACAATCCTCGTTCCGACCCACCACGGGTAGACTTCCATCAGAGCCCGTACTGTTTCGCTACACATGCCATCTGGCCCCGGTGATCGTCTTTTGTTTAACTTAGATGCTGCCTTAATTGCTTCCTCAACCGTGACGGGGGGAACCACTCTCGTCGACTGCTTCCTCCAGACATGTATAACTTCGGGGAACAAATCCTGGGCCACCTCCTTCATCCTTTCTAGGCTCATCCTCGTTGGACCCATCAACTCCCCATAGGTCATCGTCAATGTTGTCACACAATTCTATCCATTTACTCTCTTTCGCTTTCTTAATAGCTAGTTTTAGACACCTACGAGTTGATTTGTATTCCTTTTCTAGATTATTATTTCGCATTTCCCTTCTGTTAGCTCTCGTATATTTTCTCCTGAGTTTCACGCATGTTTTCCGTTTCTCTGCAAACTCCTCATTCCACCAGTAGACCTCTCTTCTCCGCGGTCCCTTTTCATCACAAAGCGTTTTACATGTTTGCTGTAACCTCCTCATCGCATCCTCCGCCACAATCTCCTTCTCAGGGTTTTGAAATAGTTTTCCGACCTTCGCCTTGAACTTCTTTTCGGCGTTTGGGTTCCAGACCCAGACTTGTTGTATCCTCTCATGTTTCGTTTGCGATTCTCTAACTATCTGATATTGTATGTATTTGTGACAGTTTCCTGTTCCAGGACTCCCCACTCCCTGTAATCTCTTACACATCTCCTCGTTGACCAAGGTTAAGTCCAGGTGGGACTCACTTCCTCTCCTCTCGAATGTTGGCGCTCCATTTGCAGGTTAATTAGAAGCGATTTGCCGAGAGACTGAAAGCCCGTAAACGCACGTAGCGGAGTGCCGAAAACAGTCATTGGATCCATTGCGTAACAAATTAATTAGATAGGTTTAGCCGACGAAAGAAAGACGTAGAGGAATTTGAAAAAAGGAGTACACTGTACCACCCTCTTAAGGCGGTTGGACGTAGCGAGAAAATATCCTACCCATTCGACCTCAATTAATTAGTTTAGCTAGGATTTTCCATCACCTCCGAAAGGAGTCCCTGAAAAACTGGCGATTGCTATTGATTACCTTGCAAATTGATCGCAGAGGGCGCGGCATTTTGTATCACATACGTCTCCAGAACGTCTGATTACTTCCATTAATTAAGTACACTGTAGACCCATTGTGTCACTCTGTGCGTTGATTGATTGAGCAGAACGAGTCTTAGAGTACGATCTGAAGTGGCAAACACTAGTACCAAGTTGAACTTAAATTAATTGTTAATCTAATCGAGGAACAGAGTTCTCAAACAACTATTTGCGTGTGCACGAAACCACCAGCTGTGTGATTGGAGTCAGTTCGATCGCTACGATATTCGAAAGTTAAATCTATTAAGCGAATTCTAGTGTACTTCCTGATAATCGTAAATTTGTTTTCTTTGTATTGGTTTAAACGCTCATTATCCCACAGTGGCTGGTACAAGGAGTTTTTACCTTTTCTTCTTCTTCAATAAATAATTAATTAAATCTAACTTCCGCATTTTTATTTAAACGTATTTAAGTTCCTTTAATCTCTCAAGTTTATTCGCCGACGCACCAAAAGAACTGAGTTACAACAACGTAAGGCCAGGGTTCACAGTGGCGATCACGAGATTATAAATATTATCAGTTTATCGCGGATTCCGGAGGGTCGTTCAACCGTAAACACAATAGATAGGTTAGTAGGTAGTCCTTTAGCGCCGGCCATAAATCTAGGTAGCTGTAGACTAGACGGGTGGGATAGTGCATACCGAATAAACCGTTTGAGTGACCTTTTGGAATTTCTCCGCAAGTAAACATTGTCGGTCCAGTTATTTAATTTGTCAATAAGTTTAATTTGTTTTCGTTTAGATAGTTTTATTGGTTATTTAGTTGTCCATAAAAGTCAACAAACAAGGTGACACGTCGCGTCGGCGTGTTACACTGTTTTTACGCACGGAACAACCTGTATATTTTTATTAATTTTCAGAACCTATCAAAACAATCGGATGAGATTTCAATACTTTATGCATAATTCATTAAATGAATGTTTAATTTTTTTGTGCTTTCGAACCCCTTCACAATTTCATGGGTGGCTGGGCCGTTGGTTAAGTAGCGAAGTGTATGCCCAAGCACGCGTGAAGGCGTGAAATTATAACAACGAAGAGCTCAATATTTACAAAATTCTTCACAATTTTCTCTAGTAGAAATAAGTTTGCAATTAACACTGCGTTTTTTGTACAACGCCAACAATATCTGTACGTATGGTACCTGCGCAGCGATAATTTAACGCAGCCGAAGCAAATGATGAATATTTATAACTTTTTCGTGACCGCTGTTCAATTCCAAGCACCAATTATATTGCATTATGGACGGCGATATTCGAAGAAAGCGTCAAAAAATCACGATATACGACTACAGGGGGCTTTTTTTTTCAAGCGGCGGCGAGCGCGTTAAGCTGCAATTAATTGCTAATGCAAATTATCGAACGCTTAATTATGTATTAATTTCAAAGCGCCCCGGCACGTGTAAAATAAATTTCAAAAATTATACACTTGGGAAGTCGTTTTGCGCATTCTGCGGCCTTTTATTGCTCTCCTCGCGATCCTGGTGTGTATGTGTGTGTATTTAGTCGAGCATTAACATTCAATACACGTTTTATGATTTCGAATGAATGTTTTAACAGAAATCCATTTCTTTGAACGTGAAAAGAATCTCGTCCTGGTGAATAGGCCACCCACAAACCAGAAAGTAATGGCCTGCTTCGTTTTAATAAACTTCACGCGTGTCGTCGTGAGTTCCCGACAAATTCGAGGATTGAGCGCGAAATTCGAACAGTTTATTTTAAGTCGCGAATGTGCGCATTAGAAGAAATAGAAAAGTGATTCCATATCGATGTTATCTGGACACAGTTAACTCGGGCAGTCGACAAGGAAAGGAAGAGAAAAATTAAATGCGCCCGTTCTTTCAAAATTCGCCAATTCACTCCCGTCGCAATTAAAATTATCGCAAACATCGGCCATTAATTGAATAAGGAAATTGTCGAGCGATTTTTGAATTAATTACAGGCCACGTATGTATGTATATACGTGGAACGTTTTTATATCCTTATAAATAGCGACAAGGATTTTTACAGATGGTACGATAAATTCATATGATTCTCGTGAGAATCGCCGCTATATTTTATAAATTATCTTTCCCGCTGTTGCCGCAATTAGTATGGAACTAACTACCTTATAAGTTCCATATCAATTAGCGTGCAATCAGTGCTTCACCGCAGATAATCGCTTCGTGATCCTTTCTTAATGGATGCTTTTGCGACTTCAGTCATCACTTTCTTACAAATTGGACTTGGATATGGAATATAAATTACTTATATGTGTCAGCTGTTGCTTTATTAGGTAATCGACTCTCATATTGTTCAAGTTATACACAAATTTAATTTAATGAATTTGAGAAATATTTTTATACAAGACTCTATTATATCAAAATCTAGAATATTTATTTCAAAAATGGTAAATACAGTGGCCGAAGAGAACGTTCGCCTTTGGGCGTAGCGAGGGAGAGAGAGAGAGAAACTTGCAAAGGCGATAAATTAAAGAATTTAAGAAGTAAGAAACAATGCGGCACGATTTATTTTGAATGCGGCGCGTTACCGTAGAAAGTGTTAAATAATCGTTCCACCCACCCATCTATTACCTGCATAATAGAGAATTAATTCTTTGATTTATTCTGCGAACGCAAGTGAACGAGCCTGCAGTTACGACGAGGATTATGCAATTACGTAATTAACCATAATCAATCAATCTGTTAGTCCCTCGCCGATAAGAAATCGGCACCATCTACGGTGAGGAGGGAACAATTCCGTTCATGTAAAGTTAATTTTGTTGCTTGTAATTAAACTAAATTGTAACCAAGTTTTAAGATAAAACAACAAACACTTAACGTTTCCCGGAATTTTCATAATCCGAGTATAACATGATTCGTAAACAGAACAACTATAGGTTACGGCACGGCAAGGAAGCACTTAGAGACCCTTGCTCTTTATCAAATGGCGATTAAGAAGTGTCGCAAAATTGAAGTCGAACCAAAACCCATTTGGGTGGGATACACACCTGTTACATTCGAATGATCTAAACTAACTTCTCTCCTATTGCTACCACTAAACTCTAGTGTGAATTACTTCTGACTTAATTACTTCTGACTTAATTACTTAGATCAGTAACAAGCCTGCGCTGTATCTTCATCACCTTTTCCTCGACTAGCAACAGTGAAGAACGTAATTAGATGTTAAAGTAGGCGCCAGGGTGAACGAAATACCCAGCTGATCCGAAATAGTCGGCCTTGCAGTTGATCACTCGTAATAATTACTCACTTCTACGTTGAAGGTAGTGGCACAAGTATACAAACAGCTACAATAACAATTGCTTCAATTACACACACAAAATAATTACAACAGTTGCAAAGTTACAAACGGTTAATTCGATGCGACGGAATATCGACTAAAACTCTATAACTAAAACGATTCAAAATTGTTGTACCTGAGGGTAAACTTATTTATTTATTCACTCGATAAATCAGAACAATCCGCCTCATTACTACTACAATAATTGTCATCAACTAATAGCACAAGATCTGTCGAAAATTCGCTCTTAATGCAACGCAGAGTCACGCGACAATTAATAAAAGTTTATTTATTTATTATTATACGACCCCCAGTCAAATAAGATATTTGGTATGAGAGGGCCATGATAAGTGTATGCATAACACGTCAACACAAGCTACGTAACAAAGAATGTGTTCATAGGTCAAGGCCAATTACGCCTCCATGTGTCTTTCGCACGCTGTTCACAGCGATTACCTCTCTTTCAGCCGGGCACGCTCCTCGGTTTCGATGACACGACACCGCGAGTTAGTGAAATTAGTGAGCTTCGATAGCAACAGCGCCCCAAAACATCGGTTAAATAACCAAATACCAAAAGGGTATCCCAAAGTAAGAATATCCACACGAAAAGCATTCATTAAGAAGAAACAATAGAATCAACTACAAGATTTTATTTAGCTAAACCAGGCCCTGGCGGGGGAGGAGAAATCTTCCCTTATCTCGTTTAGCGATACACGGGGAGGAGAAATCTTCCCTTATCTCGTTTAGCGATACACTAGTGAAAATTCCGACCACGTCAATTATGGGTTTCTCTAAATTTCCTTGGCAGAACTCCGATAATTGTAATCACAACTATAAATGCATCACGAAAGTTAAACGAGTAATGAAACCTCGGATGAAATCAAAATCGTGTCGAAACGCCACAGAGCGTGACCAAAAGCGTAGCGTGAAACGCAAAAAATATATTCAATGGGGTACGATACCGTGAAGCCCTTCGATTGCACTCCGACCTTCAGCGGCTTTGGGTAAAGCTCGCAGGTTCACTCCACGTCCTCGTGACTCCGCAACTGGTTTCGCACCGCCGCCCGGGAAGATTGCAAATGTGCAAACGGCGAAGGTCAAGGACAAAAGATGGCTTCTGAAAATCCAGAAATCGCTCCACGCTCAAAGCGGGGTGGGGCTACTACTCGCTACCACCCGTAACTACTTGCTACAATAACAGAACAGACACAAACGAATTAAAATCAACCGAACTGACAGAAAATAAAATGCTGGCTTACCTCGGCATGAATACGCCGAGCGCCCGAGATGATTTGAAACGTGGTACACGCGTTGACCTAACCAAAATCCCAAAAAAAAAACTTCGGAAAATATGGTCTAAAACCTTTCCCAATCCGTGGCTTCTTGAGTTAATCTCACAGAACCCTAACTGGGCGCAGTATCACCAAAATTCGTGAGCCCAAAACCGTACTAACTAACAAAAAATAAAATGCTGGCTTACCTCGGCTTGAATACGCCGAGCGCCCGAGATGATTTGAAGCGTGGTACACGCGTTGACCTAACCAAAATCCAAGACGTCGGAAAATAAGGTCTAAAACCTTTCCCAATCGGTGGCTTCTTGAGTAAATCTCACAGAACCCCAACTGGGCGCGGTATCACCAAAATTCGTGAGCCCAAAACCGCACTAACTAACAAAAAATAAAATGCTGGCTTACCTCGGCATGAATACGCCGAGCTCCCGAGATGATTTGAAGCGTGGTACACGCGTTGACCCAACCAAAATCCAAGACGTCGGAAAATAAGGTCTAAAATCTTTCCCAATCGGTGGCTTCTTGAGTAAATCTCACAGAACCCTAACTGGGCGCAGTATCACCAAAATTCTTGAGCCCAAAACCGTACTAACTAACAAAAAATAAAATGCTGGCTTACCTCGGCATGAATACGCCGAGCGCCCGAGATGATTTGAAGCGTGGTACCCGCGTTGACCCAACCAAAATCCAAGACGTCGGAAAATAAGGTCTAAAACCTTTCCCAATCGGTGGCTTCTTGAGTAAATCTCACAGAACTCCATCTGGGCGCGGTATCACCAAAGTTCGTGAGCCCAAAACCGCACTAACTAACAAAAAATAAAATGTTGGCTTACCTCGGCTTGAATACGCCGAGCGCCCGAGATGATTTGAAGCGTGGTACCCGCGTTGACCCAACCAAAATCCAAGACGTCGGAAAATAAGGTCTAAAACCTTTCCCAATCGGTGGCTTCTTGAGTAAATCTCACAGAACCCCAACTGGGCGCGGTATCACCAAAATTCGTAAGCCCAAAACCGCAGAGATACTCAAGGGATCAACGATGAAACACACACGCGAAATCAAAACGCCGTCTTCGGGCACACCCTGCCAACCAAGTGCAAAAATCCTAACGCGCCGGTCCGCACCCAGAATTCCTCGCGCTTCCTGACTCAACTCAAGTACGAACCACCGACTTAGCGCGAAATTCAAAACCACCAAACTGGTCAACCGATGCACACAACGTCGTGGGTCGTTCGTAAACAAAATAACGGTGAGAGTGAGAGGATCGACCGTAACACTATTTCGTCCCCTATTTCTATTATTGTTTATCGACGGTTACCCCTGAATTTTTGAAGACTTTTCGTTCTAAACTAAACGAGTCCAAGAGGGTAGAATGCAGCCTGTCACGAGCATAAATCGCAAATCATAACTCACGGCGCTGTTTCCCAATAATATTCCAGTTTCTCATAATTTATATTGTTGTTAATTAAGTTAATATCTATACCAAATAATAAACAACTCGTTCCGAAAGGGAACAGCGAGATTTTCTGCTGCACATAAAATTTCACGCTTACGCAACGTCATCGAACCTCATTCTGGGTCCACTTCGAAGCGATTTAATTTCAGCACCGGCATTCCTTCACTCAGCACAAGCTTTGTGATTAATTCTGGTACCGAGAATTAATTGATTTCAATTTTTACAAACACCCCCCGGACATTCTGAATAGCAAAAGAATAACGTGACTTTACGTAACGACAAATGATTCTTTATGTATTCTATCGGAATCGATTGGGTATCGTTTTCTGCGATATTCTAAATGTTTTGAATTCTCGTTCATATGAGAAACCGCGCGAACAGAAGCGGAAAGGATTTCTTAACTGTAGTCACTACGTTTCAGTAAATTTAAATAACGCATTTGAATGCGGAGAGCGTATTCCGAACGTGATGTAATAAAACAATGAAAGTGAGAAGCAAAAATCAATCGGCATATTGAGATGGTAATTACCGTCGAATACGAAAGTAAGACCATAAAGACGACAGCGAGACATTAGTGACCCAGTCCAGGTTGGTCGTAAGTAAAAACTGGTTGCTGCCTGAGATTTTTCTCTTACCAGTTCGCTTCGAGAGGCTTTTTGAATCTTTAAAAAATAAAACAGGACGGAAAATTTTGGACTCACTAAAGCTTCGTTTTATTATCGTTAATAAATTTTAATTTAATATTTGCTTTAGTTCGGCGAACGCGGCACGAAACTCGTTCCGCGTGAAAAATCAGCTCGTTAATGTATAAGCCGATTTTGTGAATCGAAAATTAATACCGCATATGTAAATTAATAACCCTGGTAAATTCAATTAAAGTAAGTGGTTAGTCGTGTAATTGAATGAAGTGGTGAAAATAAAATCAGTTAAATTTTCGAACACTTTTCGAACGCACGTGTTCCGCACCCATCAAGCAATCAATCAGGTTTCTTTAATCATTCGAAATTCTAGATTTACGAAAATATTGTAACAACTGCTACCGGTACTAACAATCAAATATAAATTGCTTTTATTTTTATGCACCAGATTGGGAATCATTCGAACGAAATAATATATTGCAAACTATTTCCTTTAGAGTAGCCTACCGCATAATTACAGCAGGAAATCATAATTTTCCATAAGTGATATCCTTTATTATTTATGCCACATGTAATTTATCAAGGGCGGTTCTCTGCTCAGAAGGAATTAATTTACAGTCGTGACGGTTGCGAAATTAATACATAATTGCACATGCTACACACGCACGCTCTAATAAGGTAAACACAGCCGCGATTTTTTTTCGCGTTCAAACTAAAAACACGCCATCAATGGATGGGCTTTTTATTGCTCCTTTCTTGCGTTCGCGTAATAAATTTATTTGGAAAGCGGCGATGGTAGCTGCGGTAATTTGACACGTCGAGATCACATAGGTAGATAGCTGAATATACGGTGTCAAGAAGTAGCATTCATGCAACACAATGGAACGTTTCCCTATTAAGTTAGTCATGATATTTGCCTTAGACAAGTATCTTAACAATTTCAGAAACGGCTCTTAAAGAGAGGACGACGATGGTTCTCTGATTAGATTGTTCTTTCGCTTTTTGAAGATGACATCACCTGCGCGCTTCTTTGGTGAAAGCAATTCAACATTGAGCTCAATTTTCGGAATTATTGTTCAAAAATAATCCACAAGGTTCTTTCAACGCACAACGAAATATTCTAGGAACTTGTCAGTACAATAATTGTAGCCTATTGTTTAGATGACTTCGATTTGAATTCGTTTTAACGCGCAATATATTAAGTAATGAATCACACTCTTGTATGTAGGTATGTACATACTTAAGAATAATTAATTACTTAACTGAACATAGTTTCTTTTGATTCATGTAAGGACCGGTACTTCACATTTTTTATCTTAAATATCATTCGTATCACCTAGCCTGTCCCATTGAGCTAGCCGACAGTGGAACGAACTTAATTTGCCCTCCCTAAACTCGCAGCCGGCGTCGGGTAGATAGCAAGGCAGCCAAGTATTCATCCTCATCATCAACTAAGGCAACGACTTTTCTGGAGGAAGAAAGAACCTCGCCACCGCAACCGTCTCAATGTGTTTCCAGCTTAACTTTAGTTTATTAGAAACGAACCAATCATTTAATCTTGTCTGACTTGTGTCAATTTTATTTATCAGGTTTTCTAGATTAATGTGGTAAATCATTAATATAAAGCAGGAACAGTACCGGTCCAAGGACTGATACCTGCGGTACGCCATGTTTTACATCGGTTTTAATCGATCTACTTCCGTTTCGAATTAATAATTGTTTTCTTCCATGTAGATAGGAACTTATTAGTCTGAGTGATTTTTCAGAGAAGCCGTAGAACTCTAATTTTTTAAGTAAAATCTTGAATGAGACACAGTCAAACGCGCAATATAGCATTGCTGAATGTTCTCCATTGTTGAATGCAATTATTATCATATTGCGATGTTGTCAATTGCTTGCTCTTCAATATATGAACATAATCTTTCTTTCAATGCTTTTTCTAAAATTTTTATCCTGATAGGAATAAGAAATAGGTCGATAGTTACTTGGTACGTGCAATGATTTCCTCTGTTACCTTCTTTAATTGTTACTCGCAATCCGTATGACGTCAATAGATCAGAAAAGATTAATGTCTTAGATTCTGGTAAATTAAACCTGATATTGAAATCTCCATTGATGATGATTGTTTTTTCCTCTCTTGATAATACTTCTAGAAGTCTAGTCATTATATTGATAAATTTATCAAAATCCCCTAAAGGAGACCGGTACATTGTTACTATTAATAAGCTTAGATAACTGGCATTGGTAACTGGTACACAACTCGCAATGTACAGCTGCGGAATCGAAAAGCGGGACAGTATAATGTCGTTAGTTTAATTGTTACTTCTTAATTCTGGTAACTATATAGTGACTTAACAAACTTCGTAGTTCATAATTTACAATCATTCTGTTTGCATTTCAAATTCATATCGTATAAATAAAAAAAAAATTAACAGTAAAACAATATTAGTTAAATGCCATAAGACTTTATGATTCCGCAGCTGTACCTCTTCAGACAGTGATCGAATATCATTCCGGCATTCGAAGTTCTTACTCAACTCGAATAGTAACACCTCCGTGATATTGGATATTTGTTTCTTTAAAAATTTGAAGAATCTCGAGAATCAATTGTTTTTTTGAGATCCAGTATTATATTTAAAGAACAAGTCTGACGTAAACATCTAACCTCACTTTAAGTTAAAAAAAAGAAACACGCTCGTCAATCACAAATCACATGCAGTCAATGAAACCTCGAAGAAAATTTACCCCATCAAATATATCCGCATGATGGAATTTTGGCTCCCTTCTCGGATTATGTTTAGGTATTCAAATTATCACAGGAGTCTTTTTAGCTATAAAAAAAAACGTCTGACGCATTACGAGTGTATTTCTTGATTCAACAAATTAAAGTTACTTAAACAAAAGCAAAGAAGAAGTGAATCTTGATGTTTGGATGACGTTTCTGTAAACATTCGAACAATTTCGAAAAATAATTATTTTGTGATTCGATATAAATCGATAAGTCTGTCGTAAACATAAATAAATTTAAAAGGAAACACAATTATAATAATATAATTCCGAAAACTCGGAAGCACTTGTTTACATCTCGGCCTTTTGCAACGCACATGTTTGCCAACACAAACCTTGTAAAGCCGGATTGGAAACAAATTGTTAGGTACCAACAAAGATTTAGTTAAGTGTTGATGCGAGTCGTTGCGTCCCGGCGTTTCTCGCTTGCGATCGCAGTTTGAGCGCTCACGTAATAGTGGGAATGACGATGGGGGCGATACATTTTGCAATAACTTATCGGATCCTACTAAAATTTTGCCTAATATGTCCAACAATTTCAAATTATAACACTTTTTTAATTTTCGGATTTTAAATAAATGCCATTTTTAGCCACACTAAGAATTGTTCACCGAATCTGTTCTGCTTACATTTTGTTATCGAACATGCACAAACTATTGGCGCAAAAAGTCTTTTTATAAAAATCAATAATAAAAATCTTTCCCATATGGTGTGAACTTTTTAAAATATATAAAAAATAGAAGAGAAGGAAAGAAGGACCGAGCCCTCGCACAAAACTAATTAAAAAAACTTCTTCAAGAAAGAAATTTGGGAAAACGTCTTAAATTAGGGGGACAATCCAGATTGCACAACATTAATTTGGCGCCCAACGTGAGGCCAACAAATCATTAAGCCATCATTTTCAAAATTGTTGCCCTACACAGCAGTATGTCACAACTTCGCTTCTTTTCTTGTGTATTGTAATGTAATTATTTACATTACTAAAATAAGGGACGCAGCTCGATCTAAACGATACATTTATTAGGGGTAATAATAAGTAGACTTACATGGTTTTACACTACACCACGATGCACAAGAGGAACTTCCCTCTGCCTAGAATAACACTCTAATGAATTTCAAGCGAATTTCCCGAGCGTTTACTGCGTGAATTTGGGAAAGCTCCACCGAAGAGATTATGTAATTCGAAAATTGTTTTCGTTGACTCGTAAAAATTAAGTTGCCTTCGGTGGTCTAAAATCGCCACTTATTAGGGGTAATAATGAGTAGACTTACATAGTTGTACACTACATCATGATACACAAGAGGAACTTCCCTCTGACTAGAATAACACTCTCGTGATTTTCAGGAGAATTTCCCGAGTATTTATAGCGTGAATTTGGGAAAGTTGTTTTCAGTGGCTCATAATAATTAGGTCGCCTTTGGTGGTCTAAAATCGCCAAAATATTACCGCGTATACGTTCCTTAATTTTCCGCATCGAGTTATGATGAAACGCCATGTATAATACATGTTGATATCTGGATGAGCCGTTTGTGACTTATTCAGTTTCAAATATCAATAAAATAATATTTATTATTAAAACCCGGATTTTTAGGCAATTGCCTAAAATTTTATTTATGAAAAGACGTAGGCAACTAGGTTTTAAACATTCAGATTACTATTTTAATTAGAATGAGATGTATATTTTTTCGTGCCTAAGTGCCTATTTTTACACTATTTATAGCCTACAAAATTTTTTATTGCCTATTTCATGCCTAAACTGGGCAATTATTGTAAAATTATTTTTTATGAATTATTTTCTCTGTGTTTGGAAGTACATTGTATTTGTTCAGTTAAACTAAACGCTGTTACGTTTTTGTAAATAGCCGAAAATTGAAATTCAAAATTTTTAAATTTAAATCAAATTACTTCAGGGTTATTCACGAAAGAATTTCACGCTTTAATTGTTAATATAAATAATCTTAGGCGATAAAGGGCCCAAGCTACAAACTTTAGCCACCGACTCTTGTTTCTTCAAATAAAATAATATTATCGATATTTTTACAGGGAAGCCATAAAAGAAAATTATTTTTCATTCTTTTTCTGGTAATCCTTGAATTTGCTAGCGTATTTAATTTTTTTATTTATTTCTCTAATTCACATTAATCTTGTAGACTTTACAAGCAATAATTTTGATTCTAAGAAAACGTCGTTTCGGAGCTTTTAATATGCAGCAATTATTTGATATACAGATCATTCATAAATGATTGAGAGGCGTTTGAATTTAGCGCCAGTTCTTCTTAGGATGACTGCATTCACCGGAAATAAGCTGCTTATGCTTAGCTGTTTCAGCGTTTACTTTGTAAGCGGTAATCTGATGGACGCGTAATAGATCCCACCATTATTGAACATTTTATAAAGACTGTTTTTTTTTTTAATCTGTCATCGAAGTTGGCCATGAAGATTTCAGTGTGAACCATCATCATCATGACAGTTGTTACTTTGACGTTCGAGGCTTCGAACTCTACAGTACGATAGGACAACACAAGAATGTAATCCATTGTAATAAACGGAAAACGACAATAAGAATGATATCTGTTGTAACAATGAAAACAGACGATAAGAAAGTAACAATCGAAACCTTTCGGATTAATACTTGAAACTGAGTAGCGCCATCTATCTTCGTTGGCGCCAAACATATAAAACGTTGGTGTTTTTATTTATTTCGAAAATGAGCTTTGCTTTTGCTTCAAAAAAGTGGAATGGAAGCAATCGCAGTTTTTTCTTATGGTTTTTGTCTCAACAAGGAAACAAATGACGGTCGACACGTTGTGTAACTAGAAGACTTGTATTTACAAAACGTTTCGACGTTTCTGTTAATGAACAGTACAACCGATTTCTTTCTGGTGTCTTTCGACAACCAAGGGCACCCAGGCGTCAGCCTATCTCCCATTGAGAAATGGCCAGTACAAAAAGAAATGCTCTTAAAGTTCACGGAAAGTTTTAAAATCGAACAGCACCATCTCTCTGTGCAAGGGCCGTCTGTATTTCACAGCGCCATCTATCTTTGTAGCGTTGTATTACGTATTTTCACATGTTTTAAATGAAAATTGCCCCCTCTGAGGGAGTGAATTGGAAACAATCAAAGATTTCATGATTTTTGTTTCAGTAAGGAAAGAAAAGACGCTTGCTAACACGGTGATGCGGTGAAACAATACGACAGAAGAATCATAAAATGACTGCATATTTGAATGAAAATAAAACTTTGAAAGAACTGATAATTGCTACAACTTTCAACAGATGGCGCCACATCACCGCATGGAAAGGTCTATTTCCATACAAAATAATGTTCTAAGGGACAAGCAATATGACAGTAGAATCATAAAATGTTTGTGAACTTGAATGAAAATAATTCTCAAAAAAAAAAAACTTGATAACTGCTATAACTTTCAACAGATGGCGCGCCACATCGCCTATTTCTAAGGTTACTGTATTTAGAAGGTACCGCCATTCATTTCCGCGGCTTCGTCTCTCAAATTAAAAAGGAAGCGGTGAAACGCTAAAGAAAAAAAAGGATAAATATATAACAAGTTACTGTTGCTAAGGAGTTTATGAATGAATTTGATTAACCCCAAATTAAAATTAAAGAGATGGAAAGTTGGCGCTACCTTCTCGATATAGTAACCTTACCTATTTTCACAAAAATAAAACTTAAAAAAAAAATTGGTCGCTTAAAAAAACGAAATTGGTAACTGCTTCAACTTTCAACAGATGGCGTCGCATCTCCGCATGGAAAGGCCTTCTTGCTTGTGCATTATTTTTGTAAATATGTTCAAAGGACAAGCAATATGACAGTGGAATCATAAAATGTTTATAAATTTGAATGAAATTTTTTTGTCAAAAAAGTAATTCCTGATTGATAACTGCTAAAACCTTCAATAGATGGCGCCATATTGCCTATATGACATGACAACAGAATCATTTGTAAATTTGAATGAAAATATGTAGAGGTAATTCTTTTAAAAAAACAAAAAAACTTGATGATTGCTATAACTTTCAATAGATGGTGCCACATCGCCTGTTTTTACAAAAATAACGTTCAAAATTTTTTTAACTCTTTTACTACAAAAAAATAATCAAAATTGTGGTGCGTTCGCACCTTGTCCCTTCATAATTACTATAAAATGTTTGCCTAATCCTTTTTGTGAATAGAAGCTTCCCCATTATTAATTTCTTTTCATATCTTTATTTAAATTTAAAAATTGTCATTTTTGCTTCTTCGTTAGCTTTATCATCGATCCCCTTTTGCGAGTGGGTATTTCAGTGTAAATAGTCCTGGTATGGGTGACTTGATAGTGTACGAAAAGAGGACCCTTTGCCCATAGAAAAATACAAAAGCCCTAAAAGGGAAAGCTGTAAAGAAGTCCTTTGTTATTAAGTCCTCGAAGCTCGAACTACTCTATCAGGAAGGAAACCCCGATTGATGGCCCCTATTTAAAGCGTGTTTTTACAATACATTCCTTACGGCGAATTAAGTGGCGCCGAACTACAATGCGCCGAACCCCGTGTCGCGGGGGGTAGAGTTATAGTGGATCCAAAATCCTCCGTGTCTGTATTTTCTTTACCTATTTTTTAAATTATCAACGTAATACAATAAACACTAAATTCACCATGAAAAGACTGAAGCGCTGTATCGTATCGTTTCAACGTCACGTGGTAGGGGCCAGAATAATTTGCGGGGAGGCCAAAAAGTTCCGCCACTGGGAGAATTATGTATTTGATTCACTCGTACAGTTAAATAAGTTCCTAAAAACATCCCTCCGATTTCTTAATAAACGACATGTAACTAAAATAAGCATTAATATTATTTTTTTATTATAAAACGACAGCTATTAAACGCCTAAATTTTTTAGGCTGCGCCTATTTCTTAGACATTAACTACCTATTTGCCTGCCTAATTCAGTCTTTTTAAGTGCCTGAAAATCCGGGCTTTATTTATTATTATTTAATTTTGTTACATTTCAATTATACAAATTGATATCGTAATATTGAAGTTGTTAAATTAATTTGATTTAATTCTAAATGTAACTGAGAGTTAATTATTTTGGAAGTCCCCCTTGATAGACTACCATTTAAGAAGTGACATTTTGATTTTGTTAATTATCCGCAACTGATACAATCGGATATGTAATTAAATAATTTTTGCGACAGGAGTTGCATAAGAAAATTTCGGATTCGGAACGAGACCGTGCGCGACGTTGTTAATTCGATCGCGCGAGCTCGCTCCAGTTAAACTGCATTTTAAAATTGTGCAAGAACAAACTAGTTACGAAGTACCGAAAACAGTAAACACAGAAATCTTGTGCAACGCGAGTCCTAAACGGTGAACTTGAATTCCGAACCGCAGCAAATCATAAATAAATATTAGTGTAGGTGTGTGTGTCTTATCTACATATCCGACCGCTTTCAGATGGAAAAAAGTCGCTGGATATCGTTCATCTAGCTCTGCTACAGTTTTGATATGAATTATTCAAATTCGAACCGGATTCTATTGTTCGTTCGTAATTAAAGTGAGAAAAAATCCGGTATAGATCCGAGTATTATTTTGTCCACATAATTAATCGTATTCATACGTTTTATTAATACGACATGAATGCTAAATTTAAGCGTTCATATTCGATGCAAATTTTATGCAGTTGTCGCATTTTTTTTTTCTCCTCCGGCAACACGCTGACACAGGAACGAAAATTTTAAATCGGACAATTCTTAGGAGCACCTAACGGTATCTTGAGAAACTGTTGCTTCGGCGAGCGAGCTTTCAAAATTTATGCAAACTGCCGAACGTAAAAGAAAAATTATGGACGGCGTTTATGTAATGCAACAATAAAATAAATAAACCATTAAACGTCAATCTGAATTTAAGAGCCATAACGTTTATTACCCTTTTTTTTATGTTTGAATAAATAAATGACGTAACGCACTCAACAAGGTGAATTAACAGTTTCGTGCTTTTCCAAATTCATAAAAATATTTCGTGACACTTAACACATTAACGTACTTACAGCGAAACTTAATTACATATAATAAGAAAGTGGATCTAAGCCACTTTCTCATGAAGATTTTACATGGATGGACGTATCAAACTCGCATGTACGGTTGCCTATCTTTTGCTGACTTTTTCTGGGTGCTACCTGTTATTTGAAAACTGCTACCTGTTCGAACGAAACCAAATTGCAGAAATTAATTGTAGATTTCTCACCTGCTTACGACAGATCTCCTTCTTGCTTGAAAAGGGCGAATTACATTACATTTATGTATAATTGAAGGTTTTGCGTTGGAGTCTTGAAACATCAACAAATATTTACATACAGCGACCGTATCATATTCTATTTATACATGAAGCTGAAGCAGCCAAGTGTGAAGAAAAAATTCGTTTGTCCTGAATATTCCTCTCGCACTTGATTACATCCGTAAGCACCAAGGTGTGAACTGACAGATATGATTGAAATTAATACCGCCGTACAATTATTAATTGTTGTTATATTTATACGTGTCAGACAATAAATATATTTATTAATGAATAAATATAAGGCAGTGGAAATTCATACCGTCGTCGTAAATTTATTGTTGTTGGCGTTGCAACAGCTCCGCGAGCAACAAGTGTTAGGCAGAAGAATTAACTTAGATATCTCCAGTTCCAATCGAGGCCGAGGGTGTGATTTTTACTTTAAACTGTAAGGTCTAAATCAGGCTCAATTAATTACTACGTTTGTTGTTTGAAATAAGTAGATCACAATTGTTTAAACCAATCCACTGCAATATTGCAATTATTTAAACGTGAATAGGAGTGTCGTTTACGCACCAAAGCGGTTCATGAAATATTACAAAATTCGATATCAATCTGAAATTATGCATAAATAATTTTCTGCAAAATCTATCCTCACCATTACGTATAGGAGCGGCCTCGCCAACAAATAACTGTACACGGTGCGATCTAAAAACGATCTTTATTTGATGCTCATTCGCAGAAGTAATAAATTACGAACATTAACATAAGAACAAAGCCAGGCGAGTACGCACATTACAATTTCCGTCGATGTAAGAATCGGCGGTATCTGCCCATCTCGAAGTGTTTCGTGAATTATTAATTCGCGGTAGTTCGAATAGAACGCGAGCGCCATTGCTGCCAATCGCCGATAATTCTATGCAAAAATTCGCCTGCGCGTTCGTCATTTCAATTATTCACGCAGCATCTACGGCTTTTATCGAATTAATGACTAAGCGCAAAGTATGAATGCGAATATAACACATAATAAAAAAAAAACAGTATTCTAATATCTAGGAGTTATCCTTATTCGCTCAAATGCAAAACTAAAAAGCAGGGTGTTTCAGTTAAACCACATCCAGTGCTTCTCAAACGTTTTTTTTGTAAAAAGTAAACGCCCCATACGTATTGCTGTGATATTTGTCTTTGGCAAATATTAAAGTAAGTTTTTAAAAGGCAAATATGCCACAAACATTTTAAAAAAATCTTTTTTTTTTTCATTATGCGGAGATACAGCCTAAATAGTTCATTTAGACAGTTTAAATACTAAAAACTAAAGGAAGTGCAACTTTATGTGGCAGACCAAGAAGTTCGTTGGGTCTTCTGGAGGTGGTCTGGGTAGAGTTCTGTGACGTGATGCAGCGATTTCACAGGAAGCCGCGTACTCCACTGACTGCAAGGCATTGGCCGATCCAGGTGAACCAGTCCGGAAGGAAGAGAGGGCTAGTCTACATTGACGATGGCTGAAAGGTGCACTTGAAGGCTTCTCTTCAACAATCTCTACCGTTCTTGGCTGCAGAAAGTTTTTTAACATTGAAACATAACGTTCGGTATTCACGGTCACGGTCTCGCCTTCTTCCTCAAAAAAGTACGGGCCTATCATTCCAAATTGTGATACGGCACACCACACCGTTAGTTTAGGGGAATGTAGCGGTGTTTCATGAATCATTCGGGGGATCTTTTCAACCCAATAACAGAAATTTTGCTTATTCACAGCTCCAGTGAGATGAAAATGTGCCTCGTCGCTACTGAAGAAAGCTGCACCATCATTTTGTAAGGATGAAACTGCAAATCTAAATGAAGAATCCTCATCAGACTGCGGTCTGAGATTCCCAAAGCAACAGCCATGCTTTCGAGCAGAACGTTTTGGCGACTGCTGAATTGCTGCTCTCACCAGCTGCACATTTTCCGGTGTTCTTATGGACCTACGTATATCGACCATATGTACCTCTTCTAGGCGTGCTACCAGTTTCCTTCAACCGCCTAACCCATGACCGAATTGTGTTTGCATTAGGAACGGCGTTGTTTCGCGGAATGTTGAATCGTCGCCGAAAGCTCTTTGCGTCGCAATCACAGACTGGTTGTTTTCGAAATACGTCTGTACGGCAAAGCCTCGATGTTCTCCGGACCAAACCATATTAACTACTAAAATGGGGTGACTGACGTAACAAAATGAGACCAGGTGCATCAGTCTCTCCCCATCACAGTCTGAACATTGACAGCTCCAAACTGCTCAATCGGTTCTGCCGCACCCTGTACATATAGTTTCAGACATTGGCATTGATTACACTAAACTGTTGCGGGAAAACCTGAAAATAGACGACAAAGTTTAATGGAGCGAAGTGAAGTGTTAATTTCTTTTAACAAACACTGAATAAAACTTTTAATTTCACGTTAAGAATTCTTTTTATTTCAAGAGACTACAAGTTTAAAAGTGCGGTAAACAAAGATGTTAGGTTAGGAATAAGAAATTTGTTTAAGGTAAACAAACGCTGGTACTTACCCGTATACGAATGTAATGAATATCATTACTGAGTGCTTCTATAGTTACTCACATTTCAGTTTGAAGTAAAAATAGATTCCGAACTTTGAAAACTCGGAAGCACTTGTTTACATCTCGGCCACTTGCGATGCACTTGTTTGCCAACACAAAACTTGTAAAGCCGGATTGGAAACAAATTTGTTACCAACAAAAATTTAGTTGTGTTGATGCGAGTCGTTGCGTCCCGGCGTTTCTCGCTTGCAATCGCTAAGTTTAAGCGCGTATGTAAGATTGGGAATGACGATGGGGCAACGGCTATAAAAGCGAAGGATAAGGCTAGAACTGATGATGAAAATTATCGTTTAAATTCATGCGGTAATTCAGATTCTCACCGTTCGCTCAGACAAGATTCATATTTAATATTTCAAAACCTGTACAAGTATTAAAAATAGAAGAAAATAAAAGATGACTTATTTCTAATTGAAGAATTTTGTTTTAGTAATTTAAAAAAAGAAATTCTAAGCTTTTTAATATAAAATCTAATTTTTAAACCACAAGTACTTGGGGCTGGCTTGAGCGCGAGCTCGTTAGTTCTTCGTTATTTAAATAAAATAATATTTGTCCTGCCGTAAATAATAAAATAAAATCAACGAGAAAGCAACAGTGCGAACGATTCTGACTTTCTCATAAAAAAAAGAAATTGGTTTGTGTCAGACAAGGGAGGAAGTAATTTCATGATGGCGAACGCAAGGAATTACTTTGATGTTTGGGCATAAATCAATGTTCTCAGAAATTTAAAATATATTTAAAAAAATATAAGACAAGGAAAGTAGGACCCAAGCCCTCGGGCAAAACTTGTTCAAGAAAGAAATTTGGAAAACATCATAGATTAGGGGGACAATCCAGTTTACGCAGCTTTGAATTTGGCGCCCAACGTGGAGCCAACAAATCATTAAACCATCATATTCAAAATTATTGCCCTGCACAGCAGTATGTCACAACTTCGCTTCTTTTCTTGTGTAATGTAACGTAATTATTTACATTACCAAAATAAGGGACGCAGGTTGATCTAAACGATACATTTATTAGGGATAATAATAAGTAGACTTACCTTACATGGTTTTACACTACACCATGATGCACAAGAGGAACTTCCCTCTAACTTGTCGCGCACACTCTCACCAAAAGTAACGAAACCCACAGTCGAGTGTGCACGGCAGGTTACCTGACGGCGACAAATAAAAAGAACAAAACCGAAACGGATACAAACGAACCTACCTGGATCGCCCGATGCTTGGGCTGTTGCTTCGACCAAAATCCCGTGTCAGTGGAGAAGGCCGTGGGCAAACAGTTTCGCACAGGTAACTGTAGTTCGAAAAGGGGCGCCACCTGTTGAAGATCGCAACAACTTGCAATCGCGGAATTCCCCCAACAGGAAAGAAATTCGCACTCACCAGTCGGTTCAGTTCCTATATAATCCGTCCCGAAAGGGAACAGTAAAGCGGGGCAAGTTCCGCAAGATATAGAAATTTAAAAAAAAGACAAACGCCACGTTAAACAGGCTTTAATGAGAGATAAACCGTCAAGGGGCGTAAAAAGCGTCACGTCGAGCGAAATGTCACAAAGACACAAAAAAATTCCGCGTTAAACTCTCTTTACAAAAAAAATATATAACGTTACGTAACAACAGGAAAATAAAACAAACAACATCCACGCGATCCGCGCAAACAAAGAAAACTATGCCGTCCGTTAGGGATCCCACACGTCCGTTTACAGACAAGACTGAAAAGCAATCGTAAGCGAATTAAAGAAATTAAACTACAGTAGTAAATTGTAAACAACAACAAAAAACACACTTAAAACTGGGCGCCGCCACTGTACATGCGGCGACCGCACAAATACGACGATAATCAAAAACACGTCGATCATCCCACAAAAGGTGCAAGATCCAACAAAAACCTCGGATGAAATCAAAGTCGTGTCGAAACGCCACAGAGCGTGATAATAATAATAATAATATTCGTTTATTAAGCACACATGCATACAAATTGTTGCAACATAGGGTACAAGTGGTAAACAAATGAGGTGCTAGGGTCAGACGTACTAGCAAAGCTAGCACCCTGATCTACGATACCGTGAAGCCCTTCGATTGCACTCCAACCTTCAGCGCTTCCACGTGACTCCGCAAGTGGTTTCGCCCAGCCGAGAAGATTGCGAAATGTACTTGAAGTCAAACGGGGAAGGTCAAGGAAAAAACGATCGCTTCCGAAAATCCAGAAGTCGCTCCACGCTAGCGTTAACGCTCAAAACGAGGGCGGGGGGCGGGGTAGCTACCCGCTGCCGCCCGTAACTACTTGCTACAATAACAGAACAGACATGAACGAATTAAAATCAACCGAACTGACAGAAAATAAAAACACGCCGAGCTTCCGAAATGATTTGCCACGTGGAACACGCGTTGATCCAACCCAAAATCCCCATGAAGGCGACGGACTAACAAGGTCAAAAAACCTTTCCAAATCCACGGCTTTCTTGAGTAAATCTTTCAAATCCCCAACAGGGCGCGGTATCACCAAAATCCAAATAACCAAAGACCGCAGAAATACTCAAGGGATCAACACGCGGAAAACACGATGTCGTTTCGGACACACCCTGCTAACTAAGTGCAAAAATCCTAACGCGCCGGTCCACACCCAGAATTCCTCGCGCTTCCCGACTCAACTTAAGTACGAACTACCGACTTAGCGCGAAATTCAAAACCACCAAACTGGTCAACTGATGCACACAACGTCGGGGGGCCGTTTGTAAACAAAATAACGGTCACTGAGAGGAATCGACCGTAACAGACTAGAATAACAATCTAATGATTTTCAGGTGAACTTCCAGAGTATTTATAGCGTGAATTTGGGAAAGCTCCACCGAAGAGATTATGTAATTCGAAAGTTGTTTTCAGTGACTCATAATAATTAGGCCGCCAGATGGTCATTTGTTTATATTACGTTTTTCCACGATTTTTGCCAAACGTATTGTTTCATAATTGATATTTCATTCTAGATCGGGTATTGGCGTTGTGCTAATTTTCCTATTACAGTATTAAAGGCTGGTTTACACGGGTAGAGTAATGAGGCAAGTACTTGATAGAGTAGAGTAAAACCGAACAACTGAAGAGAGTAGCGAGTAGAGTGTATAGTAGGTAGTAGAGTGGAGTAACTAGCAACATGTGGCAAAGTAACTCTACTCTACTACCACCACTACCGTCAAAATGTCCACTCGCCTACGCACTCTACCCATGGAACGCGCTCGGTTCTCGACTTCTCGGTTTTGTAGAGTAGAGTAGGTATGAGAGTGAGGGACACACTATACTAGCATCATTACTATACTTTGTGTGACCAGTCCCAGAAGTGAAACGGTAGAGAAGACGGCAGAGTGCACCCTATTTGTTACTCTACTCTACCAGCAACTATCCCCGTGTAAACCAGCCTTAATAGTGGTTATACTGTCACGATATGACACTTTCAAGCCTTTACCGTATCAAGATATGAAGAGATTGTTATAATTTCGGCACTTATACCACGTCAAGAACGGAAGGGATGTACTCCACCTTGTTACGTTATAAAAAACGTTGGTTCCCAAAAAGAAATAAATTGTCCTTTTTTTAAGTGCGCCTCCATCACGTTACGTTGTAAGGGAAATGCAGTCAACGTAGTTATGTTATAAGGGGGTCGCCACCACGTTACGTTTTCCCTTATATCGAGCACTCGCTTGCAGGGCAGGATGTTGGCGAACGAAACATAATAATTAATTTAAATTTTGCGTTACCTCGCCCCCTCTTTGCACCACACTCGACCAAACGCCGCCCCCAAGGACCGATTCACCAAATACATTAAACTAGTTATATTGATGAATACTCTGGAAACAGCCTGTCGACTGTTTCCGACTTTACAACTCATTGATTAACAACTAATCAACTGCTCTCCATTTGATTTACAAATTTCCCTCTTTATACCACCCGTGCCGGATGTCATAAAGTGCGTCTCCAAAGGTTCGGGTCCAAAGATGTCCAAAATTGTCAGCGTCACGTTTAATGAGCGAGCACTTTAATTGTTTTGAATGAAATACGAACTGTTGTGTAGCATTCTTAAGTAAGTTCGAACAACTTGGTTTTCATTTGTCAGCATTAAAACGTTAATTTTGCATAACTTCCATCGACCGATACAAGCTAAGCAGACGTCGGTAATTCATGCTAGACAACTTCCGCGGCGATTGAGCCTGTGTCGATCGATGACCGTACTTGTGAAATGCTAAGTAAACAATTTTGTCAATTAAACCTAAAAATACGCGCGTTAAAATTTGTGTAACTCCAAAAGTAAAAGCGAATTTAGACAATAATTTTTCAAACGTGACAATACCGAGTGATTTTTTTATCAACTCTTGCCATGAGATATGGACGGCATGTCTTAGCTTAAGTAAGACCCCTTAATGCAGTTTTACACTACAGTTACGACATGCCGTCCAAATTCCATGGCAAGAGTTCATAAAAAATTTAAAAAAATCACGCGATAGTAACTGAAACATATTCGGTTACACGCTGTATATTTCCACGTCATACCTACAATAGATCATCGTCAAAGAACAAATTCCCCTAGGACATTTAATGACGCTCTCGTATAATTACATGACACCTCCGACAAGTGATCGTTACAACAAGTGACAAAAATGACTGCATGTGTTATTAACTAATAAGAACGCATCATATTTTATTTTATCCTTTGAATGTACCGGGTGTGGGTGTTTCGGACCACCCGTCTCAGTCCCTTTTTCTCTTTCTTTGTGAAACAAAGGAATATATGGCACACTTGATGGGCGATACAATCATCTTTCAAGGCCAACCGGAAGTACATACATACATACAGGTGAAACAGAGACCAACTGTCACACTGTCGAGGACGGATGGTCTAAAACCCTAGCGTTTTAATTGCGCCGCATTAGATGCCGCGTTAGAGATAAATCACGTCGTTTAGTGATGTTCTTCACGTTCAAAAATTTTATTCGCTGGCGAAGATTTTCAACTGCATGACAATTCGTCCGCAAAGACGGAAAAGAAATCTGCAAAACGTTTGATATTCCGCGAAAATAAACCTCTGCTCACTTACTTATTCGTTCCGTTCGCGTTCGAACGAAAAATTTCTAGCAACTTTTACCCGCGTGAATCACCGCCCGCCGAAACAATAATTATTCCAGTGTGAATTGTGACCCGCGGGCTTTTTAAATTATACAGTGCTCATCGTACACCTAATATCTTGGCGAATTACTTCAAACTATTAAGAGTTCTTTCGTAACGTTACGCAACAGCCATGCTCATCATCATACGGTACACGAATTTCTCTTTTTTTTTTCGTTACAAGTTTCGTCCATGTGAAAATTAGAATGAGAATTGAAAGCATCCAACTAATTCAGATTAGTGTTACATACATATACTAAGTAATCGGATTTCGTGTGTTTTTTTTTCTTGTTCTTTAGTTATGCTAATTACTATTTAATTACAACTTGGCGCTCATAATTTATTCCGAACAATAAATTTTGTGTTTTAGCCGTGCACACACGCCTAACAGAATAACAAAACAGTTTTCGAAACCGATACATCACGCGGTACCTTGTGGGCCATCTACCTACATTATTTATATAGATCTGCGTGAATAAATTTCGTTTCTCAAGGATATTGTGTTACTTATACGTGTTTCAATCGAATTTATGTCTTTCTAAGGCAATCTAAGGCAATAAATTTTATTGGGCTCGAATCGACCGAAAAAATAAATTTTATTTAAATAAATTTAATGGGTGGCAGAAAGGACAACTTCAAAATAGTTATTGGTAAGTTGAAGTTAGCAAATATTTTAAACACGGATACTTTTATAATGCTTGCCTTGCAACGGGAGGAAGTCCTCGGCATGGCAAACAAACAAGTACTGATGCGCAAACAAGAGGACCGGGCACTTTTGCAGGAAATTGGACAATATGAACAAGAAGGAAGGAAGACAACGAAAAGCCAAATTCGTTTTACTTGGAATGCTCCTCATTCTACCAAGAGGTACCCTGACTTGTGATGCACAAGCAAAATTCTTCAATGCAGAAGTGTATCGTGCACGCTTTAAGTGGCAACATGTTGCGGATTACATGAGGTCACCATAAGATGAAGATCTTGAATCTTGGAGTGGCAGTCGAGTCAATACATTAAGCTCGATCTGCATCTCCGAATAAGTAATTTAAAAAGAGGCTTCCTTTCCTTAATATTCTAAAGGCGCGTATACACCGAACGAACAAACACCGAATGGTGTACGCTATACCAAAAACCGAAGGCAATTCGAACACTGTATACAATGAATACACCTTCGATTGCATTCGGCCCAAGGAAATTGCTATTCGCTGAATTCGTTTGCTGTTTAATGTTCGCTCGTTTAGTGTATACGCGGCTTAAATTAAAAAGCACCAGCAGCAGATTACGCAGGTGCTGAAGAAAGAAAGCTCATCGAATCGATCACAAATCTCAACAACAGTGTCTCTCTTAAAAGGGATTTCTCTGTGAATTGTCACTTTGACAGCTGTCAAGTAAGATATTTGTGTTGGCTTGAACACTTGCATCTAATATGCGTTGCAAAATGCCTGACTTTTATTTTAATAAGGCCCGATTTTTTCACCTCCTGTTAAATTTATCTGGCGATTAATTTCCATAGTAACGATTGTGATCATAATTGTTACTATAGGAATAAACTGTCAGATAAAGTTAACTGGAGTTGAAAAAACCGGGCCTAAGTAACATTATTTCGAAATTAAATTGTTTAAATTGTTTTGACAAGGCAGACCTCATCCCTCATCGCCTGTCAGTGTTAGCTGTCTCATAACAACTAATTCGTGGAGGCAATGCTGCATCAGCCATATTGACACGGTGTCAGTAATCTCGTGCCAAGCAAGTAACTTGACCTGCCCTTCAAAAAATGCAATGTCTTTGTGAACTGTCGCTTTGACAGCTGTCAAGTAAGATATTTGTTCTGATTTTAACACTTGAACCTAATATGCGTTGCACAAGTGCCTGATTTTTATTTTAATAAGTAACATTATTTCGAAATTCAATTGTTTAAATTGTTTTGACAAGGCAGACCTCATCCTCATCGCCTGTCAGTGTTAGCTATCTCATAACAACTAATTCGTGGAGGCAATGGTGAATCAACCATATCGACACGGTGTCGGTAATCTCGTGCCAAGCAAGTAACTTGACCTGCCCTTCAAAAATGCAATGTCTTTGTGAACTGTCGCTTTGACAGCTGTCAAGTAAGATATTTGTTCTGATTTTAACACTTGAACCTAATATGCGTTGCACAAGTGCCTGATTTTTATTTTAATAAGTAACATTATTTCGAAATTCAATTGTTTAAATTGTTTTGACAAGGCAGACCTCATCCCTCATCGCCTGTCAGTGTTAGCTATCTCATAACAACTAATTCGTGGAGGCAATGCTGCATCAACCATATCGACACTGTGTCGGTAATCTCGTGCCAAGCAAGTAACTTGACCTGCCCTTAAAAAAATGCAACGTCTTTGTGAACTGTCGCTTTGACAGCTGTCAAGTAAGATATTTGTTCTGATTTTAACACTTGAACCTAATATGCGTTGCACAAGTGCCTGATTTTTATTTTAATAAGTAACATTATTTCGAAATTCAATTGTTTAAATTGTTTTGACAAGGCAGACCTCATCCCTCATCGCCTGTCAGTGTTAGCTATCTCATAACAACTAATTCGTGGAGGCAATGCTGCATCAACCATATCGACACTGTGTCGGTAATCTCGTGCCAAGCAAGTAACTTGACCTGCCCTTAAAAAAATGCAACGTCTTTGTGAACTGTCGCTTTGACAGCTGTCAAGTAAGATATTTGTTCTGATTTTAACACTTGAACCTAATATGCGTTGCACAAGTGCCTGATTTTTATTTTAATAAGTAACATTATTTCGAAATTCAATCGTTTAAATTATTTTGACAAGGCAGACCTCATTCCTCATCGCCTGTCAGTGTTAGCTGTCTCATAACAACTAATTCGTGGAGGCAATCCTGCATCAGCCATATTGACACGGTGGCAGTAATCTCGTGCCAAGCAAGTAACTTGACCTGCCCTTCAAAAAATGCAATGTCTTTGTGAACTGTCGCTTTGACAGCTGTCAAGTAAGATATTTGTTCTGATTTTAACACTTGAACCTAATATGCGTTGCACAAGTGCCTGATTTTTATTTTAATAAGTAACATTATTTCGAAATTAAATTGTTTAAATTGTTTTGACAAGGCAGATCTCATCCCTCATCGCCTGTCAGTGTTAGCTGTCTCATAGCAACTAATTCGTGGAGGCAATGCTGCATCAACCATATTGACACGGTGTCAGTAATCTCGTGCCAAGCAAGTAACTTGACCTGCCCTTCAAAAAATGCAATGCCTTTGTGAACTGTCGCTTTGACAGCTGTCAAGTAAGATATTTGTTCTGATTTTAACACTTGCATCTAATATGCGTTGAACAAGTGCCTTATTTTTATATTAAGAAGTAACATTATTTCGAAATTCAATTGTTTAAATTGTTTTGACAAGGCAGACCTCATCCCTCATCGCCTGTCAGTGTTAGCTGTCTCATAGCAACTAATTCGTGGAGGCAATGCTGCATCAGCCATATTGACACGGTGTCAGTAATCTCGTGCCAAGCAAGTAACTTGACCTGCCCTTCAAAAAATGCAATGTCTTTGTGAACTGTCGCTTTGACAGCTGTCAAGTAAGATATTTGTTCTGATTTTAACACTTGAACCTAATATGCGTTGCACAAGTGCCTGATTTTTATTTTAATAAGTAACATTATTTCGAAATTCAATTGTTTAAATTGTTTTGACAAGGCAGACCTCATCCCTCATCGCCTGTCAGTGTTAGCTATCTCATAACAACTAATTCGTGGAGGCAATGCTGCATCAACCATATCGACACGGTGTCGGTAATCTCGTGCCAAGCAAGTAACTTGACCTGCCCTTCAAAAAATGCAATGTCTTTGTGAACTGTCGCTTTGACAGCTGTCAAGTAAGATATTTGTTCTGATTTTAACACTTGAACCTAATATGCGTTGCACAAGTGCCTGATTTTTATTTTAATAAGTAACATTATTTCGAAATTCAATTGTTTAAATTGTTTTGACAAGGCAGACCTCATCCCTCATCGCCTGTCAGTGTTAGCTATCTCATAACAACTAATTCGTGGAGGCAATGCTGCATCAACCATATCGACACGGTGTCGGTAATCTCGTGCCAAGCAAGTAACTTGACCTGCCCTTAAAAAAATGCAACGTCTTTGTGAACTGTCGCTTTGACAGCTGTCAAGTAAGATATTTGTTCTGATTTTAACACTTGAACCTAATATGCGTTGCACAAGTGCCTGATTTTTATTTTAATAAGTAACATTATTTCGAAATTCAATTGTTTAAATTGTTTTGACAAGGCAGACCTCATCCCTCATCGCCTGTCAGTGTTAGCTATCTCATAACAACTAATTCGTGGAGGCAATGCTGCATCAACCATATCGACACGGTGTCGGTAATCTCGTGCCAAGCAAGTAACTTGACCTGCCCTTCAAAAAATGCAATGTCTTTGTGAACTGTCGCTTTGACAGCTGTCAAGTAAGATATTTGTTCTGATTTTAACACTTGAACCTAATATGCGTTGCACAAGTGCCTGATTTTTATTTTAATAAGTAACATTATTTCGAAATTCAATTGTTTAAATTGTTTTGACAAGGCAGACCTCATCCCTCATCGCCTGTCAGTGTTAGCTATCTCATAACAACTAATTCGTGGAGGCAATGCTGCATCAACCATATCGACACGGTGTCGGTAATCTCGTGCCAAGCAAGTAACTTGACCTGCCCTTCAAAAAATGCAATGTCTTTGTGAACTGTCGCTTTGACAGCTGTCAAGTAAGATATTTGTTCTGATTTTAACACTTGAACCTAATATGCGTTGCACAAGTGCCTGATTTTTATTTTAATAAGTAACATTATTTCGAAATTCAATTGTTTAAATTGTTTTGACAAGGCAGACCTCATCCCTCATCGCCTGTCAGTGTTAGCTGTCTCATAGCAACTAATTCGTGGAGGCAATGCTACATCAACCATATTGACACGGTGTCAGTAATTTCGTGCCAAGCAAGTAACTTGACCTGCCCTTCAAAAAATGCAATCTCTTTGTGAACTGTCGCTTTGACAGCTGTCAAGTAAGATATTTGTTCTGATTTTAACACTTGAACCTAATATGCGTTGCACAAGCGCCTGATTTTTATTTTAATAAGTAACATTATTTCGATATTCAATTGTTTAAATTGTTTTGACAAGGCAGACCTCATCCCTCATCGCCTGTCAGTGTTAGCTATCTCATAACAACTAATTCGTGGAGGCAATGCTGCATCAACCATATCGACACGGTGTCGGTAATCTCGTGCCAAGCAAGTAACTTGACCTGCCCTTCAAAAAATGCAATGTCTTTGTGAACTGTCGCTTTGACAGCTGTCAAGTAAGATATTTGTTCTGATTGTAACACTTGAACCTAATATGCGTTGCACAAGTGCCTGATTTTTATTTTAATAAGTAACATTATTTCGAAATTAAATTGTTTAAATTGTTTTGACAAGGTAGACCTCATCCCTCATCGCCTGTCAGTGTTAGCTGTCTCATAGCAACTAATTCGTGGAGGCAATGCTGCATCAGCCATATTGACACGGTGTCAGTAATCTCGTGCCAAGCAAGTAACTTGACCTGCCCTTCAAAAAATGCAATGTCTTTGTGAACTGTCGCTTTGACAGCTGTCAAGTAAGATATTTGTTCTGATTTTAACACTTGAACCTAATATGCGTTGCACAAGTGCCTGATTTTTATTTTAATAAGTAACATTATTTCGAAATTAAATTGTTTAAATTGTTTTGACAAGGCAGACCTCATCCCTCATCGCCTGTCAGTGTTAGCTGTCTCATAGCAACTAATTCGTGGAGGCAATGCTGCATCAGCCATATTGACACGGTGTCAGTAATCTCGTGCCAAGCAAGTAACTTGACCTGCCCTTCAAAAAATGCAATGTCTTTGTGAACTGTCACTTTGACAGCTGTCAAGTAAGATATTTGTTCTGATTTTAACACTTGAACCTAATATGCGTTGCACAAGTGCCTGATTTTTATTTTAATAAGTAACATTATTTCGAAATTCAATTGTTTAAATTGTTTTGACAAGGCAGACCTCATCCCTCATCGCCTGTCAGTGTTAGCTATCTCATAACAACTAATTCGTGGAGGCAATGCTGCATCAACCATATCGACACGGTGTCAGTAATCTCGTGCCAAGCAAACAACTCGACCTGCCCTTCAAGAAATGCAATGTCTTTGTGAACTGTCGCTTTGACAGCTGTCAAGTACGATATTTGTGTTGATTTGAACACTTGCATCTAATATGCGTTGAACAAGTGCCTTATTTTTATATTAACAAGTAACATTATTTCGAAATTCAATTGTTTAAATTGTTTTGACAAGGCAGACCTCATCCCTCATCGCCTGTCAGTGTTAGCTGTCTCATAACAACTAATTCGTTGAGGCAATGCTGCATCAGCCATATTGACACGGTGTCAGTAATCTCGTGCCAAGCAAGTAACTTGACCTGCCCTTCAAAAAATACAATGTCTTTGTGAACTGTCGCTTTGACAGCGGTCAAGTAAGATATTTGTTCTGATTTTAACACTTGAACCTAATATGCGTTGCACAAGCGCCTGATTTTTATTTTAATAAGTAACATTATTTCGATATTCAATTGTTTAAATTGTTTTGACAAGACAGACCTCATTCCTCATTGCCTGTCAGTGTTAGCTGCCTCATAACAATTAATTCGTGGCGGCAATGCTGCGTCAGCCACATTGACACGGTATCAGTAATCTCGTGCCAAGCAAACAACTCGACCTGCCCTTCAATGAATGCAATGTCTTTGTGAACTGTCACTTTGACAGCTGTCAAGATAGATATTTGTATTGATTCTAACACATGAACCGAATATGCGTCGCACATATGCCTGATTTTTATTTTAATAAGTAATTTTGTTCCGAAATTCAATTACTTAAATTGTTTTGACCGCATCAATCATCACCTGTCAGTGTTAGCTATCTCATAATAACTAGTTCGTGTCGGCAATGCCGTATCAGCCATTTTCTATCTGTCCGGTGTCAACCAAACAAATCAACAAATAATGAAATCTTCGTTAACTTTCACTTTGACAGCTGTCACGTGTGTTGATGTTGATTACCACTTGAACCTTATACGCATCGTACAAGAGTCTGACTTTTATTTTATAAATTTCGTCTTGAAATTCAATCGGTAATATTTATTTTTTTGGTAAGGCAGGCTGCATCAGCCATCTGTCATCAGTCAGTGTTATGACCAGTGTTATGACAACTAACCCGCGTGGGCAGTGTTGCTTCAGTTATTCTGCGTTATACGGAGATGTTAATGTCATCTCGCGTCGGCCTGTCATGCGACAAATTTAACAACTGTGTTAACTGGTAGTTTGTCAGCAAGTCCAAAGACCTTGCGGAATTAAAAAAAAAACAAAAGACAATCAATTCCCAGACACTTGACAGAGTCGACTTACAGAATTAAGAGTTGAAGAAAATCGAGCAAAATGTAACTCGAAAATTTGGAAAACAAACGAGCAATAGAACTAACATTTGATTCAACCAAACGAAAATCAAGAATTCGAATAAACAAAAGACTGCTACCTACCTATCAGTATCTCAACTTAATTGACCTTGAGTGAATTGCGAACGCTGTGGGAAACTCGTCGATGTTGGCGAAAAACCTACTTGAGGAATTATGCCCAGCTCAGTGGAGACGGGGTGGGCTACAGAATAGGATTGTCGGTAGCTCGTTACCTAGATGTTAAATAAAAGGGGGCGCGCCACCTAGCGTTATGTTTATTCCAAGCAATAGTAATACGCGGCACCGCTAGGATTGCACACGTGAATATAAGCGTTTGAGTAAACCTCAAGTTTGAATTCCGCGTTTTCTTTTAAAAAAATTAATAAATTTATCGGACACCCTGTATGAAACTAAATTATCGGTTACCCTGTATATTAGAAAAAAATTACAAACAATGACACTGAGTTTATTATGCTTCTTGGTCAAACAGTACGAAAATAAGGGCTATGTTATGAACCCCTAAAGCTAGATTCGTTAGTTTAAATTAAATTAAAATGACATAGCAAACATAATCGCGTAATCACCGGCGAGGATATCCTGTACGGTTCACAAAAACAACATACAATAAATAGATTCTGTCGGATTGACAGTAGATGTATTATACGATTAAAAATTTAGGAACGCATGTTATGAAATACCGTTCTTAAGGAACCTCGGCCTGAAGCATACAGGTACAGTATCACAAGGCACTTAAGGCACCCGTTACGTAGTTTAGTGACGCATGTAATTAATAACAGAAGTAAACATAGAAATGGTACGATACCACACTTCGCTAAGTTCGGGTCGTCTGGGGGTCACAACTTACGACGCTGGCTCGATTCCAAATTCATGCGGGGAATCCAGATGCTTACATCGAAGTCACGAAATATGACACGGAATTTACATGAACTCCCGAACCTCCGCGGTGCTTGTTGACACTTGGCACTAGGTGATACTTGGTACTGCTTGCTAATGGAAGAAACGCGACGCTAAGTAAAAGAGTTCGACGAATTTAAAGTTGAATCAAAAGACTTACCCCCCTTTTTTTTTAAATAAAACAAAAACAACAACATACAATAAATAGATTTTGTCAGATTGACAGTAGATGCATTATACGATTGAAAATTTAGGAACGCATGTTATGAAATACCGTTCTTAAGGAACCTCGGCCTGAAGCATACAGGTACAGTATCACAAGGCACTTAAGGCACCCGTTACGTAGTTTGGTGACGCACGTAATTAATAACAGAAGTAAACATAGAAATGGTACGATACCACACTTCGCCAAGTTCGGGTCGTCTGGGGGTCACAACTTACGACGCTGGCTCATTTCAAATTCATGCAGGGAATCCAGATGCTTACATCGAAGTCACGAAATATGACACGGAATTTACATGAACTTCCGAACCTCCTAGGTGATACTTGGTACTGCTTGCTAATAGAAGAAACACGACGCTCAGTAAAAGAGTTCGACAAATTTAAAGTTGAATCAAAAGACTTACCCCTTTTTTTAAGACAAGGGCCTGTTAAAAACCTGCGACGCGTCTATTTGTACAAATGAAGTCGGATTTCGTGGCACTGGGTTTAGCTGCTATTTCAGCACTGGGACTATTCCCAACAACTGTTCATGAGCGTAGAAAATCCTCAATATCTATTAGGTGGTCTGATTCAAGCACAAATTACACAACTTAGCTTTTACAGCGGACTACAGCGACCAACGCTCAGGAATGTCGCGAACCAACAAGATGGCGACACGCCTCTTTTTGCTCCCAATTCAAAAATAGCCAATCCACACGCAAGAGGAAAGAAACTAAATAAAAGACCTTAGAGTTTGTAATCGAAATAGAGCGATCAGTGAAGCCAAAATTTAAAAACACCCTAAAGTAAAAATGTTAAAGCAAAAACGAACCGTAACAAGGCGAACGATAAAGATGCTTTCCAAACAACTGCATTTACAAATACCATGTAAAAATAAATAAATTGGATGGTCATTGATATAGAATCGTTGAAACAAAGCGAACACAAAAGAAGAGAAAGAATGAAGAAGAATATATTTCCTTCAGTGTTATAGATCCTGAATTTACAAATGATTTACTTGGATTCTAACTGGATGAGCACCGATTCAAAACAAAAAAGAAACAAAAGCAGAAAAGAGGAAAGAACGAAGAAGCAAAAGAAAGGAAGCAAATATACAAAACGCAGAGAATTTAGAACTTACACAAGGTCCAATAAGGAAATGGCCTTTCTTTGTCTGTATTAACAAACCGACATGTCTTGAAAATAAGAATGAATTCTGAATAGTCAAAGTAGTCGGTTTTGTATTGCATTTGGCTTGTAGTAAAGTTCGAAATTGTATTTCTGGTGTACCTCAAGAGGGTATATAAGGACCTTTACTGTTTACATTATTTATATATCAGTTCGCAGCAACTGCCTTCGTCACTGTAAATTACATACGATATTAGCCAAGTCTATTATCACTTCTGGATGCAGCTCAAGTTAGCATCAATGTCAATTCATTGATCGATTTCATTGATACTTCAAGAACTCGTGGACTCGTTATGCTGTGAAATGAATTTTGGTAATAAATTTAAACCGAGTGTGTGTTCTTGTTCTAAATATTTATTGCAGAATGCATAGGGTACTTTTGACAAATATGACAAAAGTTGTACATGCAAATGAGACTCATAAATATGCTACTTATTCATCGGGCTTTCTTCTTTCTACCAAAAAACTGGCCTTATTTGTAGTCCGCGCGGAACGTAAACAAAACAGCGAAGCAGAACTTTTAACAGGTGCGTTAAAAATTATTATTCCGAACGAACCCAGAATCTATTAGACGTGGATTCAATTCTAATGACTCATTGGCTTCTCGCTTCTCACATTCACAATGTCGAAGAGATCACCTTCGGCATGAGGAACGGGGGCTCCTTTAATTTCACTTTCTGTAAATCTTCCATCAGATCCATTTACTCAAAGTAAGTGAGACATTAAGGTACGTTTTCGTTGCGGTTCCATTGCGAACGATCAGCCAACGCCCTCGCAACGAGAACGTACCTCAACAGCCTTATTACATCTCGCCTCTAGTAATTATTATTATACGTATTTGAATCAACGTGTTCCTTACGGCAATATATTAAAAATGAGATCTCGAAGCTAAATAATTGCATAAATTATATTCGCCTTAAAGAAGTAACGGCTTCTTCAAAAGCTCGCCGGTAATTTCAAAGGAGAATAGCACAACCGGATATTGCTTCTGATAAATAAATATTGGACTTACGCAAGCGGTTTAATCTACATGCAAAATTATGTACTTCATAATATAATACGTATAACAAAACGGAAATGACTTTTGGTTCGCACGTCTGGATAAACTTGGAGCTTTCATTAACAAATTATAAAATACATTACTTCTTATTATTATAATTATACAGGATAGTGGTATAGCAAGCGGGATGCTGTGACACTTTTGTAATTTGGATTTATTTGCTTTGCTCAGACATGTCCAGTCATGTTCGAACGACCACCCTCTGGTAATATGACGTCAATATCAACAATTCCTCAGATGCAAGAACTAAAGGCGATGACTTTGTACTACGACACATACACCCCTGCTTATAAGATCCACGACATTGTCGACACTTCTTAAGACATAAAAACTAAAGGGTTGCTTCTTCAGCATAAGAAACAACTCCTCTAGAAACGCTTGCCATCCGCAATTTTTTTTAAGACCAAAGTGTCCCAGTATCCCGCTTGCTACACTACTCAGGATCCCTCTAAAATACCTGAACTATTTTGTAAGAAAAGTATATAAGAAAATTATAATTATTAGGGGTAGAGATCTAGAGAGAGTGAGACGCGAGAAATTATTTTTCTAATCATCTTTTACACGGAAAAGCTTATTGCATAAAAAAAAACTTATCTATTATTTATTAACTGCTGACAACCATGTCTGACGAGTCTATAATTGCGTATCAAGAAATAATTTATTAAATCAAAGTTAAATTACAATTTTTTTACGCACATTGTTGATCAAAGAAGTAATTTCAAGTGTTAAATTTCATCAATAACTGCTGCCCGCGGGTTTGATGCCTCAGTCTTCTATCTATAGGTATAATATTTTATTACAGTAGACTTTCTTTATTCTGTTCACACTCCAGGCTGTTATTGTTAAGAGAACGAATAAAGAAGTGTGCCCCGAAAACATTAATTCTTCCATCGCCTTTTACGGGCAACGCCTTTTTCTATTTACAACTTAATCAATCCCGAGTCGTCACATTCAATCCGCAACCGTATAGATTTCAAGCTAATTGCAAAAGGAGACTGACTTACGTTTTTAAATAATTAACGCAATTCTATTCATTCGGAAAAGTAGGTTGGCCCCGCTAAAAACGTATTATTTTTTTTTCTATTTACTTTCGAAACTACAACAATAGCCGTCGAACGAAGGCGATATAAAAATCCGATTATGTCCATTTAAACCTATCACACGTTCAAATAAAATGGGATCTCTGTACGTGGGCAGAGAGAGATCTCGAAGTGGTGATATTTCGTAACATAATACGTCGAATTACAACGGTTTACGGGTTCGAAATTTAAGTGCTCGTGTTTCTACGCGCCGAAATCCGACGATGGCCATCACGGAAAGAAAAAACAATTATAAATTTCGGCCGAGGAATAAACGTCGGCCGCGGACCAAATTGGAATTCGTTAGTTCCTTTTGATAGGTAGAGGTACGAAACGACCTCGATGGTAGGCTAAGCATTGACATTTTAATATTTAATTAAAGGAAAATTTATGCCCAGGCAATAACAAATAATGGTTTCGAATATTCAATGTAATTGTCTTCATGATTTAAAATGAAGTGTAAAACTGAATATTAATTACGTGTGTGAAAGAGTGGAGGATGTCATTAAAATAACATTGCATTAGTATCTAATTAAATTATTTTTGTTACTAACAATAAAAATATTAATAATTACTTTTGTTGCTAACTACGCTGCCATAAGAAACATGAAATCAGATAAACTGACAGCGTTTTCAATTAACTACTCTAGAGCGCCGTTAAAACAAAATAAAACTCATCAGTTGGTAGTACTTATGGAGCTATTTTATATGACTTTTCGCTTATTCAAATCGGACTGTAAACAACAGTTTATTCCTTGAGCCTTTTTTTATCTCACACCCGGTATAAAGCTAAATTGAAATTTCTAGAAGGCTCCAGTGCCATCTAGCACTCGCTCGAATATGGTGGAAAGTTTCGGAAACACGAAGAACAAAGAAACTGCGCTACTGGCGAGAGATGGCGCAAAAAAAAATAAATTTAATTTCTTGGTGATAGATGGCGCTAGCAACATAGAGTTACTTGGTGATAGATGTTCCCAGTCATTTAATCGTAGAAGTTAGTTAAAAAATGAAGGGATTAAAGCAAAGGAACCTGCAAAATAGAGACGGTACAACACGAAATAGAATTAGAAAGAATGAAGGAATGGTTCTTCCAAAAATGCAAAGCCCTAGTCGAATAGAAACTAAAAATAAAAGAGATAAGGAAAGATTCAGAATTAAAAGCAATATGTGGGGAAAAGAAGAAAGAGCAAAATGAGAAAACGAAATAATTTCGGAGACAATTCTATGAAGAATTAAAAAGAGATGATGAAATATCCCAAAAACAAATACTACAAGGATAAAAAAAGAAAGCTATTGGAGTGAAACAGAAGGAGCGATGAATAAGGTATTTTTAATACAGACTGACAAGCTTCGGAGACATGAGGGGAAATGGGAAGAAGTGAAACGCAGAAACCGGAATTGAGATCATCTCTTGGTAAGAGTTTAACGCAGGGGATTGGAGTCAAGAAAGAAGATTAACAAAAAGAAGAAGCTTCTGAGACATAAAACAATGTATACGAGGGGAAATGAGAAGAAGAAGTGAAACGCAAGAATCGGAATTGGGATCATTTCTCGAGAAGAGTTTAACGCGGGGGATTGAAGTCAAGAAAGAAGACTAACAAAAAGAAGAAGCTTCTGAGACATAAAAGAATGTATACGAGGGGAAATGAGAAGAAGAAGTGAAACCCAAGAACCGGAATTGGGATCATTTCTCGATAAGAGTTTAACGCGGGGGATCGAAGTCAAGAAAGAAGACTAACAAAAAGAAGAAGCTTCTGAGACATAAAGAGGTGTATATGAGGGGAAATGAGAAGAAGAAGAAGAATGAAACGCATAATCAAAGAAATAGAACACGAAATAGAATTAGAAAGAATGAAGGAATGGTTCTTCGAAAAATGCGAAGCCCTAGTCGAGTAGAAACTAAAAATAAAAGAGATCCAGAAAGATCCAGATTTAAAAGCAATATGTGGGGGAAAGAAGAAAGAGCAAAATGAGAAAACGAAATAATTTTGGAGACAATTCTATGAAGAATTAAAAAGAGATTATGTAATATGCCAAAAACAAATACTACGAGGATAAAAGAAGAAAGCTATTGGAGTGAAACAGAAGGACCGTTGGAAAAGGTACAAGACTAACAAGAAGAAGCTTCGGAGACATAAAGGGGTATATGAGGGGAAATGAGATGAAGAAGTGAAACACAGGAACCGGAATTGGGATCAACCCTTGGCAAGAGTTTAACGCGGGGGATTGGAGTCAAGAAAGAAGACTAAGAAGAAGAAGCTTCTGAGACATAAAGGGATGTATATGAGGGGAAATGAGAAGAAGGAGTGAAACGCATAATCAAGGAATTAAAACATACTAAAAACCCAAAGGGAAAGAGGTAACGATTGTTACGGTGTATTTTTCCGTTAAGTGTAAAATTCCATTAGGACGCAAAATGTCTTCAGCGCTTCTGTCCAAGCGGATCGTTATCATCGACTTTTACAGGAATTTTGCTATTGGCCAGTTTCGGGCATGTGACTTCCCCACCTACCTAGATTTCGCGTTGCGCGCAGAATCAAGTCCCATCGGCCAGTATTTTCTTGACCGCGCTGGGGTGCGCAGCGTTTTATTTATTTTTTCGGCTGGTGGCCATTGTGTACTTCCTTCAAATTGTGTTGTTTATGAAAAAGCTGTACGGAATGATGTTCTGAAAGGCGTGATACTGGAGCAGTTTGTTATGCTTTTCGAAGCCTGATCTCTACGAATAGATCAGGTATTTATGGTAAGCGAGTTCTGTACGCAGTTTGGGTTGTAACGTGGTTGTTTTTCGCTCTTTTAATTAGGCCTTTATTTGGGGTTACTTTACTGGTATACTTTGGTGCTGCTGTAGAAAACACTTGTGGCATCGTCGAGACCCACCTTCGGTCGCTCGGGTTCTACTCCGACAACTTGTCATTTGGGTTTGTCGACGGAAGGGGGAGTCTGCTCTCGGGACGCGGGATGACGTATTGATGCTACCCCTCAGACGTAGGTACCTCGACATTAGGACAATTGGTGCAAAGGCTTCTTTTAAATTACTCGCAATAATTTAATTTGTTGTAGATAGATTCAAAATTTATTGGTTCACAGCCATTTTATTTTATTTTGTCAATTTGTTATATAAACTGTGACATTCGTTTAACGTTTTCGAGTATTAGATCATACTCATCTTCAGAACAAAGTTAAAATCATAGCACGTGCTTGAGTGGAGTGGCGCGGCTACGACCGAACTGTGATTTTAACTTTGTTCTGAAGATGAGTATGATCTAATACTCGAAAACGTTAAACGAATGTCACAGTTTGTATAACGAATTGACAAAATAAAATAAAATGGCTGTGAACCAATAAACTTTGAATCTATTACACAACCAGCCAAGACCTGAGCACAATTTAATTTGTTGAATTGAAATTAAGCAGCCTTTGACTCGAGGACTTATATTTATTTAGATTTGCTCCTTATTTTTTTATATAAACGAAAAGCGGATCCGTGCTTCGTGTTTCATCACAACTCAACGTTGTTTCACGATGCTCATGTTTATCGTTTACTTAATTTTGTCCCACGGCGGATTAGTTGTGTTACAAGCATATCCGTTGCAGAAATAAAGACAAGTGTATAACAACTGGTGACTTTTATTTATTTTTATTTATTGCCCGCTTTGCTTCTGGGGTTTCGTATGACCCCGCCCGTCTCATTGAATTAGCTGGCAATTGGGACGACCTTAGCTTACCCTCCCATAACTTTCTAACGTACAGGTAGCTAGCATGATTAAAACAGAATCGGGATCATTTCTTGGTAAGATTTAAGGCAAGGGATTGGAATTAAAAAAGAAACTGAAACGACTGAAAGGAATACGAATTATAAAAAGTGAATGCTTCGGGATCACCTCCATAAGAAAAGTGACAGAGCAACTCAGTTCAACGGGGACAAGAAGTAGAAGAAAATAGGAAGAATATTAAATCAATAATAGAACAATAGAAAAGAGGAAAGGAAACTAAATCCCGGTGGAGAAGAAACTAAAAGCAAGTACAAATCAAAAACAAAGAAGAAAATAGAGACGAAAGACAGTACACAGGAGAAAGGAGAGCAACAAAATATAAAAATAATTTGGAAAGCGCCAGAAGGCACTTCGTTTTCCAAATTATTTTCAATTAGTCACAAACTTAATGGATAACCCGTTAATATAAAATATAAAAAGGCGGAACAATTTGAATATAATTTTAGAAACAATAACATAAAAGCATTCTATCAAGAAGTGAAAAGGAATGATAAAAGATATCACGATAAAAACTAGTATTACGAAGAAACGGACCAGAGGAAGTAGAAAGGGTTACATCACGACAAAAACAAATACAAAAGGAAACAGGAAATCTGTTAAGAGGATCAAAAAAAAAGGCAATGCTACACGATGAGATGAAAACATTCCACCAACAAATAAAAAGTGTTGATGAAAGAAGAAAAGAAAACTTGTTAAGTACATTAAAAAAAAATGGAATGTCAAAACTTTTGAAAGCCCTCGAGGAACGAGAAACATTTAGAATTGTAGGAGGGAAGAAAGAGATATGGATCGAGGAACCCATGCAAAAAAATTGAAACCCAAGTACCAAGAAATAACAAAAATTCGGAGGAGAAATGAGAAATAGTTACATTGCTTAATTAAACGCAAGAATAGTCGAAATTCGCTCTTTGGTAAAATGCAACGCGTCGAAGCAGCAACATAAAATGAAAACGATACAAACTCACGGCATCCAAAGTGTGTTCAGAAGGTTGAAGGTCGCTTGTCCGTTTCCGATGTGCTTGTCAAACGTTGACTGGAGCGAAACTGCGGCAGCGCTTCCTTTCGGCCGGTCCTCGTAACTACTTCCAAGAGCTGATTAATTAACTAAGGGCGAAAAGGGTATATCACATATGAGAATACCAAATGGTACAGGAAGCAGCGTACCCGTCAATAAAAGCTTGAATTAAAGAAGAAAGGTGCAATCAGAAATCAAAATGGCATCAGCCGTTTGTTTAGAATTTACCTGTCTTTTAATGAAAAGACAACCATGGATAGAGTAAAATAAGCGTTCCCTAAACGTTGCCGATGCGTCTTGTGAAGTTCCAACTATGTCGATTCTAGAAAATTTCCCAAAACCTCGATAAAATTCACACACGCGATTAGGTGAGAAGTAACGCCGTGCAACAAAACGAAACGGGTTGACGCGGAGTAATCGCAGACCAATACCAATCGTTAATTTTCCCGCATGCCCATGTAAGGAGTCGACGGACGGTCGATTCGATAATTTCGAGCTTGTGCTTGAGAAGTCAGGGTTGCCACTATGAGCTTTAAATTGGCCGTAATTCTCAAATGTTGCCAACTTATTTCGTGCGAGGTTTTGAAACGTAACAACACAACACAGTATACGTCACATTCTAAGGTCCAGATGAACAATGCCAGCTTAAATTTATGGCAAATAATACAAAGAATTCTGAAATACGATGTGTGCGTTGCGTCCGATGCGTGCATTGTCAATAAGTGGACGCTTGCCTTAAGGCAGTCATTCGCCGCGTCGGTGCATGACTCTAACGCGCTAAGCTACCTGGCTCCAGTCGCTTACCTACCAGATACGGGTGTCTTGTCCACTGTCCCTTTGAGTGGGTGTCTCGCTCATACCTACCAGTTGCGGGTGTCTCGTATGTACCGTCCGTTTGAGTGGGTGTCTCGCTCATACCTTTACAAAAACCACCCATACAAAAATAACAGGACCTCTTACCCCTTTTGAACTCGAAAAAGCTAACACCTTTCTCATCAAGGTAGTTCAAGCAAATGCATTCAATAAAGACCTCATTCAACTACGAAAAAATGAAAATCTTCATCATAAAAGCAGACTTTTATCATTAAACCCATTTTTAGACAAAGATGGAATTATCAGAGTCGGAGGGAGACTCAAAAATTCTCACTTTTCTTATTCAAAAAAGTTTCCAATTCTTCTTCCTTCAAAGAACACATTCACACAACTCTTAATACACACCGTGAACACATAAGACAATTACATACTGGTGCTCAAAACATGTTAGCATCACTTCGTACTAAATACTGGCCATTATCGGGTCTCAGTACAGTAAAACAAGTAATCCGTAACTGTATTATTTGTTTCAAGGCAAAACCGTCATCAGTGCAGCCCATCATGGGAGACCTACCTACAGTCAGAGTGCAACCTGCTAGACCCTTCATCAACACAGGAGTCGATTACTGTGGACCATTTGAAGTCAAAATAGGAGGACCACGCAGCAAGCAGAAAACAAAAGCTTATGCCGCCATCTTTGTCTGTCTGGCCACCAAAGCGATACACATAGAATTGGTTGGTTCCCTTTCTACTGAAGCATTCATCAGTGCTATATACTATACTATACTACTATACTATACTACTATACTATACTCCGACTATACTCCGACTTCATTGGAGCAAACGAGCAACTTGAAATTTTAAAACAACAACAAGAAAAAATCATTCAAGCAATGGCTGAAGAATACGTAACGTGGCACTTCATTCCACCAAAGGTACCGCATTTTGGGGGAATCTGGGAAGCTGCTGTTAAATCTACCAAGCATTCAACATTATTGAATTTTGAAGATCTGATGACCTTACTAATCCAGATTGAAGGCGTGCTAAATTCTCGGCCCCTCATACCCATTTCATCAGATCCAAACCTATTATGTGTACCTACTCACCCCTGGGCATTTTTTAATAGGCGAAGCCATTACTTTTTGTGTCGAACCGGACCTATCAGCAATGCCATTAAGCCGTCTAGATCGGTGGCAGCTTTTAGAAAAGATGGAACAACAGTTTTGGAAAAGATGGAGCAAGGACTATATTACCAAACTGCAAGAGAGAACCAAATGGAAACATCAAACAGAAAACGCCATTTCCCCAGGAAAATTAGTTATCGTCCCCTCCTTCCAAGTGGATTATAGGTCGTGTTGAATTCATTCATCCTGGAGAAGATGGAATAGTTCAAGCGGCTACTGTCAAAACTGCTACAGGATCTCTGCGCCGCGTCGTCCTGCCAATCGACTATGCGTCCTACCAATTGATAATCAAGTGTAACCATGACACAATTTGATATCTTGAAAGGCAGGCCTTTCAAGGGGGGCGGCAATGTTCAATTCATTCAATTCAATCATTTATGTCTCGTATATACCGTCTGTTTGAGTGGGTGTTTCGCTCATACCTACCAGGTACGGGTGTCTCGCATATACCATCTCTTTGAGTGGGTATCTCACTCTTACCTTCCAGATTACCTTCCTATTTTGGCTCTATGAATTTACAGACGATTTAAAGAAGTTGAAAATGGAAGGTAAGAAATGTGATGTAGTGGAAGAAGATTATAAGCTATAGGCCTCCAATTTTATTACTTAAACACTTTGTCTCTAAGAAATGTACATATTCAATTAATCTTGCCGTTTGATTAATTATACTTAAAGCCAATTGGGTTTCATGTACGAAGGTAAAGAAGTGGTGATGAAGAACCTTCAAAAAATGGATAAAACGGAAACCCTTTTTCAATTTAAATACACCTCATTAAATAAACTAGATCTTATTAGAGATATTGTCGAATTGATGGAATAATTACGAGGCAAGGCAATATTTTCCTAACCTTCGATGGCAGTCGCATTATGCATATGTATGCGAATATAAATCGCGGCGATATAAAATTAAACGCATTACAATAATTCGACATAGCGTTTGCCATTGCAGAGGAAAAAGTCCGTGATAAATATCTGCTCGCTTATATGTATTATAGTTTCTGCGTGAATTCCTTCGGTTTACAGTCAGATCGATTTTGCATTACCTTACCGAAGGAAAAATAAAATACTTGATACAATAACGTTACAAATCGAATTCTTAAATGCATAACGTGACACAATTCCATTTATGATTAAGCGGAAACCTTTTAATACTTGCTTTACAATCAAAATTTCATTTTACCTCTGCGAGCCTAACCAGATAATAAATATGACTTAGCAACAAAGTCACCACATTATAATAAAACAATTTGGCAGCTAATGATATCAAGCGATAAGAGGTAGTGGAAACGAAAACAATTTAAAACAACTCGTTTTAAGAAGCGCAAGTCACTGTTTGCTCTAGAACTGCATTGTATTTAACTAGTTTCGATTATATTATCCCACACCGTGTCTCAATACAAGCTTTCGGTTTGTCAATAGCCGAGCTTAACATGGTTTGTCGTCGGATTTGAGCAATAATTGTTTACATTAACATAAATTAAAACTAGCCTTTTAAAGTAAGTTTATTTCAGCGTTACCGTTCGTGCGCAAGCTCGTCGTGAACGTGAGATGACTTGCCGTTCTCTGAAAATAATAAATAATTAATTGCGCAAAAAACTCGCCTCGATGAGCGCCGCCGCGGAATTCTTTTCGTTAAATTAATCAATCCGGCAACGTAAAAATCTGTGACGGATTCAATTAACCGTGCGATGACAGTTATGACTATATTATTTATTTATAAATAAGTAAATGTAATTAACGAGGTTCTTTCGTTATGGAGAATTGACATTCTGCACCAAATGTGTACGTGTGGTTGCTTATCGTCGCTCTGATAGGCGCCTCCCGCACCGAGTGCCTGCCCGAGGGACGCGACGATAGGCAACCATACATACACATTTTGTACAAAATATTAATTCTCCATAGCTTACTCGTAGAACCGACATAGTATAGTTACTGGCATCCGTATGATGTTAAGTCATGACGCACTAATGTAAGTAAGTAGATTAAAACGTAAATAGAAACAAATTTAAGTTTATTAGAAACCTCGTCGATGCGAGCAAACTGTAAAGCACAGTGAAGTCGTACAGGTAAGGAATTAATCACAATTTTTTTTTTTTGTAAAACACAGTGCCTTCCGTAAACTGCAGTTAACCTGAAAACGAAGCCGTAAAGATTAATAATCAGCGTTTACGTAGACCGTCGGTTTCACCGCACACGAAGTCCCATTGTATTCGATAATGCTCCGCTCACGAGCTGCTTATATCTATCTGTCCGACGTCTAATTCATCCCGTACGTACATACACACGCATATAAACTTTGATTTCCACCGACTCTTGTAAATTTGTATGCGCATGTTAAACATTCGTTTCGGCTCTTAATGATCTATGCACGTGTATTTGTGTGCTACACAGTTAAAACAAATCCAATTAGAATAGCATTAATATTAACGAAAAAGAAGTGGGCGCGAGTATTTTACCTCGTGGTGTTGTTTAGTTTTTGAATAATTTAGATTTTAGGCATTCGTGTTGTTAATATACGTAATATAGGATTTTGTGCTTTTAAGAAGCGACATTTTGGTCCTTCGAGCCGGATCGCAACCAGAAGCAACTCCTCCCTTAACCTGGAGAATGGGGCGAACGACGACATCGTTCGAATTGTGACAAAAACAACTCTTACCAATAGAGTGATACGTTGGGTATTTAAGTACTTGTTATTCTATTTACAACGTTGAATAAATTCATTATCTTTTATTATTGAAATTGTAATGTTAAGATGTGTACCTACTTTTAGAATCATGTTACCCTTAATTTTGAAAACCATAGCGATAAGCAAACAGCATAAAAAAATAATAGGTCCTTCGAGTTTTTTCCCTCATAAAAAATCAATCCAGAAGCAACACGTGTTTATACATATGTATATACATACATTGAAATTGTTGTCTACAAAAGAACCGCAGCAACGATAATAATGCGCCGTGAAAACTATTGAGGCTGCGGGTTATCTCATAGATGCTTAGTGAAAGTAGCTTTCTCGACCAGATTCACACAGATGAATCCACAAAAAAACTCTGTTCTTTTCCTGTTCGTGTGATATATGGCCGTCTTTATTGTTTACGCTAACCCAGATTAATTGCGGTTTCGCTTAGTAGCAATTGCAGCGGCCCACAAAGCTATCGTCGACTTCCACATGTATACAACGTTCGCCTGATTTTATCGTTCGTAATTAATTCGATCTCCGAGATGAATTCAACTGCATGCGTTTCCTAAATGTTAACCTGATATAGTAAGTATACCGTTAATTGACTAAAGCTGAGATCATAGAAAGTCATCGAAAACAAATTTCGCAGAAACTTGAAGGGCGTAAGTAGGGAAAACGACATGCTTCCGCAAGGGACTAGAATATACAAAGACCTCTTCCATCTCTTTTACGTGACCGCGACGTTTTCTGTTTGTTACATTGCCTATGTTCTCACTTTCAAACAATGACGTGTATACGAACTTTTTCGACGTTTTTTTATAAAATATTTATTAAAAAAAAATGATTATATTTTAACAATTAAAATAGCAGAAACTTGAAGGGCTTTAGGTTGTAAGTAGGGAAAACGACACGCTTCCGCAAGGGATTAGAATATACAAGGACCTCTTCCATCTCTTTTACGTGACCGCGTCGCTTTCTGTTTGTTACATTGCCTATGTTCTCACTTTCAAACAATGACCTGTATACGACGACTTTTTCGACGTTTTCTATAAAATATTTATTTAAAAAAAATGATTATATTTTAACAATTAAAATAGCAGAAACTTGAAGGGCTTTAGGTTGTAAGTAGGGAAAACGACACGCTTCCGCAAGGGATTAGAATATACAAGAACCTCTTCCATCTCTTTTACGTGACCGCGTCGCTTTCTGTTTGTTACATTGCCTATGTTCTGACTTTCAAACAATGACCTGTATACGACGACTTTTTCGACGTTTTCTATAAAATATTTATTTTAAAGAAATGATTATCTTTTAACAATTAAAATAGCAGAAACTTGAAGGGCTTTAGGTTGTAAGTAGGGAAAACGACAAGCTTCCGCAAGGGATTAGAATATACAAGGACCTCTTCCATCTCTTTTACGTGACCGCGTCGCTTTCTGTTTGTTACATTGCCTATGTTCTCACTTTCAAACAATGACCTGTATACGACGACTTTTTCGACGTTTTCTATAAAATATTTATTTAAAAGAAATGATTATATTTTAACAATTAAAATAGCAGAAACTTGAAGGGCTTTAGGTTGTAAGTAGGGAAAACGACACGCTTCCACAAGTGATTAGAATATACAAGGACCTCTTCCATCTCTTTTACGTGACCGCGTCGCTTTCTGTTTGTTACATTGCCTATGTTCTCACTTTCAAACAATGACGTGTATACGAACTTTTTCGACTTTTTTATAAAACATTTATTTAAGAAAAAAATGATTATATTTTAACAATTAAAATAGCAGAAACTTGAAGGGCTTTAGGTTGTAAGTAGGGAAAACGACACGCTTCCGCAAGGGATTAGAATACACAAAGACCTCTTCCATCTCTTTTACGTGACCGCGTCGCTTTCTGTTTGTTACATTGCCTATGTTCTCACTTTCAAACAATGACGTGTATACGAACTTTTTCGACGTTTTTTATAAAACATTTATTTAAGAAAAAAATGATTATATTTTAACAATTAAAATAGCAGAAACTTGAAGGGCTTTAGGTTGTAAGTAGGGAAAACGACACGCTTCCGCAAGAGATTAGAATATACAAGGACCTCTTCCATCTCTTTTACGTGAACGCGTCGCTTTCTGTTTGTTACATTGCCTATGTTCTCACTTTCAAACAATGACCTGTATACGACGACTTTTTCGACGTTTTTTTATAAAATATTTATTTAAAAAAAAATGATTATATTTTAACAATTAAAATAGCAGAAACTTGAAGGGCTTTAGGTTGTAAGTAGGGAAAACGACACGCTTCCGCAAGGGATTAGAATATACAAAGACCTCTTCCATCTCTTTTACGTGACCGCGTCGCCTTCTGTTTGTTACATTGCCTATGTTCTCACTTTCAAACAATGACCTGTATACGACGACTTTTTCGACGTTTTCTATAAAATATTTATTTAAAAAAAATGATTATATTTTAACAATTAAAATAGCAGAAACTTGAAGGGCTTTAGGTTGTAAGTAGGGAAAACGACACGCTTCCGCAAGAGATTAGAATATACAAGAACCTCTTCCATTTCTTTTACGTGACCGCGACGCTTTCTGTTTGTTACATTGCCTATGTTCTCACTTTCAAACAATGACGTGTATACGAACTTTTTCGACGTTTTTTATAAAATATTTATTTAAAAAAAAATGATTATATTTTAACAATTAAAATAGCAGAAACTTGAAGGGCTTTAGGTTGTAAGTAGGGAAAACGACACGCTTCCGCAAGGGATTAGAATATACAAAGACCTCTTCCATCTCTTTTACGTGACCGCGTCGCTTTCTGTTTGTTACATTGCCTATGTTCTCACTTTCAAACAATGACGTGTATACGAACTTTTTCGACGTTTTTTATAAAATAATTATTTAAACAAAAAATGATTGTATTTTAACAATTAAAATAGCAGAAACTTGAAGGGCTTTAGGTTGTAAGTAGGGAAAACGACACGCTTCCGCAAGGGATTAGAATATGCAAAGACCTCTTCCATCTCTTTTACGTGACCGCGTCGCTTTCTGTTTGTTACATTGCCTATGTTCTCACTTTCAAACAATGACCTGTATACGACGACTTTTTCGACGTTTTTTATAAAATATTTATTTAAAAAAAAATGACTGTATTTTAACAATTAAAATAGCAGAAACTTGAAGGGCTTTAGATTGTAAGTAGGGAAAACGACACGCTTCCGCAAGGGATTAGAATATACAAAGACCTCTTCCATCTCTTTTACGTGACCGCGACGCTTTCTGTTTGTTACATTGCCTATGTTCTCACTTTCAAACAATGACGTGTATACGAACTTTTTCGACGTTTTTTTATAAAATATTTATTTAAAAAAAAATGATTATATTTTAACAATTAAAATAGCAGAAACTTGAAGGGCTTTAGGTTGTAAGTAGGGAAAGCGACACGCTTCCGCAAGAGATTAGAATATACAAGGACCTCTTCCATCTCTTTTACGTGACCGCGTCGCTTTCTGTTTGTTACATTGCCTATGTTCTCACTTTCAAACAATGACGTGTATACGAACTTTTTCGACGTTTTTTTATAAAATATTTATTTAAAAAAAATGATTATATTTTAACAATTAAAATAGCAGAAACTTGAAGGGCTTTAGGTTGTAAGTAGGGAAAACGACACGCTTCCGCAAGGGATTAGAATATACAAAGACCTCTTCCATCTCTTTTACGTGACCGCGACGCTTTCTGTTTGTTACATTGCCTATGTTCTCACTTTCAAACAATGACGTGTATACGAACTTTTTCGACGTTTTTTTTATAAAATATTTATTTTAAAAAAATGATTATATTTTAACCAATTAAAATAGCAGAAACTTGAAGGGCTTTAGGTTGTAAGTAGGGAAAACGACACGCTTCCGCGAGGGATTAGAATATACAAGGACCTCTTCCATCTCTTTTACGTGACCGCGTCGCTTTCTGTTTGTTACATTGCCTATGTTCTCACTTTCAAACAATGACCTGTATACGACGACTTTTTCGATGTTTTCTATAAAATATTTATTTAAAAGAAATGATTACATTTTAACAATTAAAATAGCAGATGAGGAAGTCATGAAAACTGAATTTTGCACGGGGGAACGTACCACTTTCACTCTTGGGGTCTTCATTAAGTGACATGTAATAGTTTATGTTCTTGGAAACATATGAAAGCGTCCCGCAATATTTTGTAATAATTACTTCTGAAAAGTTTCAAGTAAATTATTAATTTATTTAAAATTTAAAACACACATGGAAAGTATACCCAGAAGATTAAGTAATTGTAGGTACGTCTAATTAGAACTAATATAAAATTAGTACACCGTGTAAAACCTCTGCTTCCCAAAGAAGCATAAGAATGCTATCTCTATTAGAGGCACTTACAAGAAGTCTCATGACCTAAGCTAGTCGTAGTTTAAGTAACCCGCTACGATGTTATCTGGGTAAGTACAGGTACAGAGCACGATATTCTTGCTTTGTACAACCATAACCGTATATCTCTATCGGTAGTGTGTATCTTCCTTACTCTTCGAGTGCACTTATAAACAAAAACACGGACAGATGGATTTTGCAACGTCCGGCAAAAATGCTTTCTCATTAGCTCCGTCGCGGACAGCTTTCTCGGTTTTTGTCTCTTGCAATCCGCGAGAGATTGATTAATAACAGCGGTGAGGATATTTGCATAAATTTCCAAACACATTTTTATCGCTACATCGTGTTATTTTCGGAAAAAAACGAACACGCTTCGAATAAAGCGGTGCTAATTAAAAAACTGGCAAAAAAGTCGCTTGATAAATGTTAATACAAATATAGGATAAAACTGACACGTAAAAATAACTCTCCTGCCTCTAAACGCCACCGATATGCAAATGCAGTTGACACGAAATGATCTAAATAGTCGACATATTTTTTTATTATATTTATATACAGCGTGCAACAAAAATGTGGGGACACTATTTCAGAAACGTATTCTACGATACTACACAAAACAAATGGGTAAAAGTGACTCATCTTCTTGTTACAGTCACGTTTGGGTTGATTCATTTCATTTTTCACCAAACAAAATAAAATATTCTTTGTAAGTCCATGTAGATATGACATTGATGTGAAATCAGGAAGTTCTATCAGTAACATCCTTTGATTTTTTCATGACAATGTGAGGCAGGTCTTGATTTCGATCAACGTGCAACGTCACATCAGGTTAAATTGTAAGCAAAATACTGCAAGTGTCATACGTCAAACGTCAATCGTTCCAGAAAGTCGTCCGTTTTCCTTCTTTCGTCAAAAAATCAAAATCAACTTGATGAACTTTTCAATCATTTGAAATGTTGATGTGCGATATGTCAATTTCTATAATGTTGCCAAATCTTCGCAGTCAAGAGGAATTTTCGTTACATTTGGCAACGTTTCTAAGACCCCGCGGGAAATATATTGAGTGATTTTTTAAAATTTTGCTTCCAGTCGGCTATGACTTTTTTCTAACAAGCGAAATCAAGCGAAACGTAGGGCGCAGCTTATTACTGATACTGACGTTTACTTATTTTGGTACATTTTGTTTAATCAAAGTTCAAATTAAAGTAAGCGTACAGTACCTACCAAAGATTGTGTACTCTCAAAGGAACCATTATTAATGATCATGCTTCCGTCAGAGGCGCTGATGTTTTTCTTAGTTTTATGTAGGTACACATATGTATTTGACAATGACAAATGTAAAGTACAGAAGCGCCATCTATCAGAAAAGTAGTACAAGCTGCCTGTAACGACTGTAAACCTATACCTAAAAATTCCTAAAATATTGTAATGATTCAGCCGGCGTCAGAGTGTCTCTTGCGTCACAGCCGTCTAGCCGATGCACCTTAGGCGACAGCCGAGAGAATGCTGGCGGCAGAATAAACTAGACCAGACAATCTGTCGTGGTCTAGAAAGTACGAGAACAACAGGCTCGGCTTATAAATTCACGCGGCCGGGAGTGGGACACAGTTCGGCAAGAAATTGGGCGTTGAACAGTTCGGCTTTAAACTTCGCGCTATACTTTCGCTCGGCTGTTAAAATAAATTAGGTATAAGCTTGTAAATTATTTAGTGTTTAATTTAGTGTGAATTAGTTTGCTTTTAAATAAATTAGTTTATTAACTATTTCGTGTTTTGTTTTAAAATAAAAATTAATAGAACCCTTAAAATCGTTACAATATCATATATTTTTTTTTAATAATATGCCTACCGCAGAGAAAAGACAAAGAATAAATCACATTATTTAATTAAACTTTAATGCTGCCATCTGATGGCTACTCGTCAGAAAATTAAACAACTTGTAAGCACCCGACTAAAATCCTGGTTTATTGACTTTTTACGGACAACCAGTACTAATAAAACTGTCCAAACAAAACAAATTAAATTTATTGCCAAATTAAATAACTGGACCGACAATGTTTACTACGGAGAAATTCCGAAAGGTCACACAACAACGGTTTACTACGACAATTAGTCGTTATCCTATCCCTATTCTACAACTACCTGCTACCGTGCTACCTGATTACTTTACGGCCGCACTAAGGGTTATTCTACTGACCTATATTCTGTTTCGGTTGAAATAATATTGATAATAATTATAATCTCGTGACCGGTGTGAATCTGGACTTACGTTATGGTAACCTGGTTCTTTTTGGTGCGTCAATGGGGTGGCCGTCAGATGGCGCCACAACATCTCGGATTTTTACCTTCTGTTTAACTTAATAGGCCTTAATAGCTGCTTAACCTAATAACATTACTTGTAACGCAGTATGTCGGTTTGCATTATAAATAAAGAAAGTACTCTTTTGTCAAGTACTGGATATGTTAACCCCTGTTAATAAAGCGGTTTTAGGAGTAAGTTTAATTAAATCGCAAACATAATTTTAGTCTCAAAAAAAGACTAACTTTTGGTTGACTGTGAGAAAGAAATTAGCGTTGCGAAGTTAAAAAAACATCAGGACAACGGACGGCAAAAGGAAGATTATGTTGAAACCGGTGTTGCCACGCCAGATTGTGGCGGTAGAACTTTCACCTTTGTTAGTTTTGTAAATTGATTGTTGTTTGTTGTCTTGTAGCTACATCTGAAGACGGCACAAATTTGTGCTGAAAACGTTTATGTAATTAAAAAAAATTGGCTGCTGAATCAAGAGTTTTTTCCACATCATTAATTAACACCAGCCAGGAATCTTTGAAATATTAATTAAATTAAAAAATAAACACTTCAGCAATTGTTAGATAATTTATTTTTATAAAACATTGATAACCTTCTTTATCAATTTTTATCTGGGAATATCAATAATCATAATTTTTTGCTATTTAATCACAATTTCAATGAACATTTTGCTCTCCACTACAGTTTGAACGTATTTTGCTCTCCGTCCAAATCATTATTTTTTATTTTCCCTGTATTCCAGCCAATTTTTAAAAAAATTTGTACCTGATTATGGATCTACAAGTCATGCAGAGCTTTTTATAGAGAACAGGTTTTTTTTTGTGAAATGTAAGATAAACTTTTTCTCCATTTGTATAAAACTTTTTGGTACATGCTGTAAACATATTTAAATAGCTTTAAATATTACTTACGCACACTCTTTCTTTAGTATTCGCTGTGTAAAAAGTTGTTTTCATGTTTCAAGAAATCTACGGCTGTTGCCCAGGCCAGTCCCGATTTGTGTTGGTTACAATGTACTTGTTGTGTGTGCTAATAAATGTTACTTACATTCGGACATGCGAATTTTATTGAATCTAGATCATACGCAACAGATTTCAAGTGCAATTAGTGATTTCTAGACTCCTCTATTTCCATCGTGAAAATGTTTTCTTGTAACGTCATTTTTCTAATTTTGAATTTTGATTACCGGTGGTGCCATCTGTTGAGTTATATGAGAATCAATATTTGGGAATATTTGCGTATTACAGTCTCATATCTTTTAAGAAAAATATGGGATTTCAAGTGCAATTAGTGAGTTCTACACTCTTCTAATTACATCGTGAAAATGTTTTCTTGTAACGTCATTTTTCTAATTTTGAATTTTGATTACCGGTGGTGCCATCTGTTGAGTTACATGAGAATCAATATTTGGGAATATTTGCGTATTACAGTCTCATATTTTTTAAGAAAAATATGGGATTTCAAGTGCAATTAGTGAGATCTACACTCTTCTAATTACATGGTGAAAATGTTTTCTTGTAACGTCATTTCTCTAATTTTGAATTTTGATTACCAGTGGTGCCATCTGTTGAGTTATATGAAAATCAATTCGAGAATCTTTCAATATTCCTTCGTTTCTGAAGAAAAATAAGGGATTTCAAGTACAATTAGTGAATTCCACGCTCTACTAATTGCATCACGAAAATATTTCCTTGTCATTTTTCCAATTTTGAATCTTGATTACCGGTGGCGCCATCTGTTGAGTTATATGAGAATCACATCGGGAATATTTCCACGTTTTTAATTACGTCTAATATTTCTGAAGAGAAATAAGGGATTTCAAGTGCAATTGAAAGTGATTTCTTCTACACTCTTCTAATTCCATCATGAACATCTCTTCTCGTCACGTCAATTTTCCAAATTTGAATCTTGATTACCTGTGGCGCCATCTGTTGAGAATCAAATTGAGAATTTTTCGATATTACTTCGTCGATCGACCTTATTATTAAAAAAGAAAATAGTGTAATTAAAGTGCCGTTTTTTATTGCGTCATAAAAATTGTGTGTCTTACTTGTTTTAATTGTGACTTAATTTATTAATAATCTTCAATCTTTTCTATAATTGTCATCTGTCAAAATTTAATTTAAATTAATTTAATATAAAGAAATGCAGTAGGAATCATTTTCGCTAGTCTTCCAATTCTTGAGACCATTTTGGTGCTTTAATACTTTTGGAAAAGAGTATACAAGTTCTTGTGCGTAATGTTCCATCTGTTTGTACCTATGTATTTATGTTAGTAAATAATTACTGATGTTGAAAAGACAAGAAAATTCAACTTCAAGACCATAGGACTTAATTGTCTTGCAATTTACACACTTGAGCTCGCCGACCGACGTTTCTGTCTCACACTGTGAGAGCAACAACCATTCATTGACGGATCATTATACCTGTCATTCCACCTTGAGACTGCTCCAGTTGACACGAGAACATTAATTTCAGCTATTTGTATTATTAACTCGCGTGATGAAGTGTATTAATGTTGCTGACTTACAGCCTTTACATATTTAACATTGTGTTATTCAATTACACGTTTTATTCTATCGCGGTATGAAATTTGTTTCGATACCAATCTTAATGGTCGATTTATCTAGTATATTATTTATTGTATCTGGGTGGCGGACACAAATTGCCGGATGTTAATGGAAACGGGACATTTACGATTCGTTCTTCGTTCGCATTCGCACACTAAAAGAAAATCTCAATAAAATAGTCGAACTTGTTTGAAAGTATTTGTGGGTGTATAAATCAAGATTAAATTTTTTTTTGTTTAAACAAATCGTCAAATCGTCACCTTCACAGCAGCAGCAGTAGCACCTGGACGTTTCGCAATATGCGAAAAGCAATCTTTATATGCACCCAACTTCTCAAATCAACTTTCTTTTATATTAAAACCGCGTGCGAGACGAGTTTACCGCTTATTACGAAAATGCACGGGCTAGAAACTGTTCTCGATTGCATAAAAATTATTCAAATTAGCGGACATGTAATAGGTGGTCCGGCGAACGAAACGACTACATTGTTGATGTAGAATAGCAATGCAAATGTCATTTCAATGACTATTTTTTTTTCGGTACGGTTCTATTAGTTCCTAATAATAAAATTATGAAATGCAATTTGACGCTGGCTGGACCGAAGTTCCGGATACGCCTCAAATTTCGTTTTTTTTCCCCCTTTAATGTGTGTGTACCTACACGATCGTCACAAAGTTGCTCGAAGTCATTTAAATATGGTGTGGCACTTAACATCAGGATGCTAATGGTCAAATATAAAACTGATCAATTCCGCTTAAAATTTCAACAAATTACGCGACCGTTGTTGTTAAGCCCTAATTAATTTCTTGCGTCATCTTTACTTTTCCTTAACAGGGACGTAATAGCGAAATTTTTACGACATCAATCGACGTATTATTACCAGCAGTTATCTTACCTCAAATATGCATAAGTATATAAATTTTCCGCATAGTTTAGAACGATGGTGCATCAGTCCCCCCTTTTAATTTCCATATAGAGTGAATAGTTGCTTTTTGCGACGGCAAATAACACGGGTACGTAAACCATAATGCCAGGCGTAATAACTGTTATTACGAGCATTGAATTTTCAGCGATCATATAAAAGCAGAGGAGAGATTAAGCAAATCGACACAAACTGACAGCAAACGGATTTCAATTACCCCGTGTTTATTTTCTTATCAAAGCGTTAAATTACAGTTCGGAGAACAATAATGTAATTACTGTAATTTTTCACGTTGATTTGCCCCCAGGCCCGCGACTTTAAATTTTAGGTTCGTGCTCTCATCTATCGCTCGAATCTCCCACACGTACGTGCGTGATTCTAATCTGTTTCTATTAGAACTCGCCCCCCAATCAATCACCTGTGGAAATTCGACGTTTGATAGGCAGGTTTGAGCTCCGCTGCATTAATTATTTAAACATCATTGAGGCAAGTGGTGATTTTCGACCGCCGCACCGTCGTTAAAACTACCCTTGTGTTAATAAAACATCAAAGTTAGAAACGATATTTTAAAGGCGTAATACTTTCCACTCCGCGTCTATTTTCGTCCGGCGGTGTTTAACTTTAATTAAATTAACTGTTATTATTAGGTTTCCGAATGGTTTATTAAGAAGTTGTTTGCTTCGGCGGTTAGCGCGTGCTTTTTTTAATTATCACGTATTCGCAAAATACGAAATTCGAAAAATTATCACCTACAAGAAACCACAAGAAAGCAGACAGGAAATTATTAAAATTGTTTAAGGCTCGAGCGAGATTAATGATGTGTGGTGACCATACAGATTCATCTGGCACAAAGACGTGACGCAAACGCAGATGCATCACGTTCATTACGTCTCTGGATTACGATTAACTAATTAATAATTGTCTACGAACAACGTAAACAGAATCTTTTTGGCATTCTAAGTTCATAAATTGTAAATAGAACCTTTAAATCTGTAACCTTTGAACGAAATGAATTGTTCGATTTGCCAAGTGAAACAAGCGCGTTGAAGCGTTTTATTTTCTGTAACAAACTGAAGTGTTGTCAATATGCCTCGTCTCCGGCTCTTTCACCCACAACCTGACTCTTAACCTCTGTCGGAAGAAGCTGAAGGTAATTTTCATAAATATTAAACGCGGAATGACTTTTCAAACATGAACGAACTCCGAGTACCTAGGTGCAACCGAACAAGGTGAAATATTGCCCAGATACCACACGAATTGCCATCCCGAGTCGAAATACACGAGAACTCATAACAAAATCGTGTCGGAGGCAAAAAGCGACGTCGCAGACTGAATTTCGTATTTATGTAATGGGTAATGGCATAAAAGATGTAATTATTTGTTATCTAACGGTCGAAAGTATTTGCGAAGCGCATGCTTCAAATATTAGGCCAAGACGTGGGAAACAATTCTATAGTTTTAAAAAAGTACAGGTGATTCCAGATAGATTATAAAAATTAATTGTAACATCTTTATCAGTTTAACGGTAATATAAAACCGCAATAGTTTTTCAAATTTTGCGCGGCCCCAAATTCCGTTGTTCAATTTCCCGCAAATCTGTGCAAAAATCCGCGATGATTTCCTGCTTTTTCCTCCCACAAGTTCCAGACGATAAATTTGCCGCAAGGTTTCCCTGTTGTGTTAGTAATACATGGCATGGTGTATTCCTTTTAATTATAAGTTTAACTTATGTAAAATGTTTTCATCTACCGTTTTAACGAAGCATCTACGGATACTGGATGTTGGAAATCGATCGGTACTCCGATTCACTAGAAGAGGTGCGTCGCCCTCATCTTCACCGAACGACTGACGTTGTTACGCCGCTGCTCCAGACCAGTCGTCTTACACCAGGCCGAAGACAACCCTTGCTGCCGACGGATCCAAAAGGACCGACCAGATCGCCACAGTATCGCTGTTGTTCCCTAGACGACTCTTACACCAGGACGAAGACATCCCTTGCTGCTGACGCATCCAAAAGGATCGACCAGGCCGCCACAGTATCGCTGTTTTCTGGACGACTCTTTACCCCGAGATCGAAACATCCCTCGTTGTCATCTTCATCACTTCACTGGATCTACGCAACCCCCGAGGCGTTCATTGAAGTCCACGTATCCGCACTGTTGCTGTTGATATCTTCCGATTCGGCAGGATCCACGAGCCACCGCCGAGTAACTCCAACTACACCCATGTTTCTTTAAAAACGTCGTATCTCTTTACAAAAAAAAAAAAAACTACTAACAATAAGGATTTTTGAAATAAATTGAATTAAACAGCACTAACACATATTGGCATTAAATAAAAGAAATTAAAAATCCTAAAATGAAAACAAGTCAAAATTCTAATACACAAATAATATCAATCTTGTTTTCCAGATTACAAAAATCAAGTTACATCTTGAAGAAGCCAAGTCTAACAGCGTCAATCTTCGAAAGGCGTGTCCTGACTTGGTTTTTCAGTTTTACAAGGATACGACGCCTTCCACCGTTCCTTTTGTAGAAGTGGGCTCGAGGTTTGCTTCGGATTGCCTCTTCTAGCGTATCAGATGAACTTGAAACGTCTTCCACAATGACAGGATCGACTTCTTCAGGTGTTTTGAACTCGGAGGAGGTTGTTTGAGTTTGTCGTCCAAATATTCCTGAGCGTCCTGCAGTACCTCCTGGAACTTTTGGTTGAACCAGCTCTCTGTTGCGGGGGGAGAAAGCGTCCCTTGAAGTATGTCGTTTGACATTTTCTAAATCAAACAGAAATGTGGATTAGATATTTGTGTAAATAAAATTACTCTTAAGTGTTCTGGAACATACAATTATAATTACAAAAATAATAACTTAACCTAATTATATATATACAGGGTAAATAAATTTAAAAATCAAAATAACATAGAAATATGTCTATCAAGAAATATTAACAGGTTCAAGTTTCGTAAAAACACTGTGATTGTGATTTGCTAGGATTATTTTCATTTTTAATACTTTTTAAGATATTTACTTAATACCTTTTACTGTTTCGACATTTGACACCAAAACAGGTAAATTTCAAGGGGGGAGCGACAAGTTATTATTATTGGCAGATTCGGGATCACAGGTTAATAAAATAAAGCGTAGAAATGAAAGCGACCGAAAAAACTAAATTATTTCTCGCGCCGCTACGTGATTCAACGGGAAACCTAACAGATGGCGCAATTACTCTCACGCTAACGTCAATATTTTATCAACAGATGGCACTGAATGCGATTACAGTTTAAATAACTAGTAGAAATCTAAAAAAAAGAAGAATACTGTCCGTTCGCTGTAATCTCAATAGATGACGCTGATTGTAGAAAGCGCATATTTGACTTAAAAAAAATTCACTTTAATATTCTATCAACAGACGCCGCTGCATGGGATCACAGCTTAAAGTAAAAGCGATCGCGCTGCTTCGTGATTCAACATTGCAAGATACTGTTCACAACAGACATCCGACAGATGGCGCAGACTGTGAAACTCGCAACTTCCGAAATTACTCTCATGCTGACGTCAATATTTTACTAACAGATGGCCTTGAATGCAATTACAGTTCAAATAGCGAGTAGAAATTAAAAGAGGAAAGAATACTGCCCGTTTGCTGGAATCTCAAAAGATGGCGCTGATTGTAGAACGCGCATATTGAACCTGAAAAAAATTAACTTGAATGTTTTATCAACAGATGGCGCTGAACGGGAACACAGCTTAAAATACAAGCGATCGAGAATTTGAAATTAATTCTCGCGCTGCCTCGTAATTCAACGTCTCAAGATACTGTTTACAGCAAACTCAACAGATGGCGCTGATTGGGAAAGTAAAGCGTAGGAATAAAAGCAATCGAAAAAACAAAAGGTGAACATCCGATTAAATGATTTCTGGTTTTTATTTTGGAATTTTTGAAGCCACAAGCCATTATGAGGGGGGAGGTCAGTCTTTTTGTATCGAAAATCCATCCAATTCTTTTTTGTTTCCTTCGCTATTGTTCGCGAGTTGTTTGTTAACTTGAATGCTCTATCAACAGATGGCGCTGAAAGGGATCACAGCTTAAAATAAAATACTGTTCACAACAGACATCCTACAGATGGCGCAGACTGTGAAACTCGCAACTTCCGAAATTACTGTCATGCTAACGTCAATATTTTATCAACAGATGGCGCTGAATGCAATTGCAGTTCAAATAGCGAGTAGAAATTAAAAGAGAAAAGAATACTGCCCGTTCGCTGGAATCTCAAAAGATGGCGCTGATTGTAGAACGCGCATATTGAACTTAAAAGAAACTAACTCGAATGTTTTATCAACAGATGGCGCTGATCGGGAGCGCGGCTTAAAATACAAGCGATCGAGAACTATTTCTCGCGCTGCTTCGTAATTCAACGTTTCAAGATACTGTTTACAGGAAACTCAACAGATGGCGCTGATTGGAAAAATAAAGCGTAGGAATAAAAGCAATCGAAGAAACAAACATCCGATGAAATGATTTTTGGTTTTAATTTTGGAATTTTTGAAGCCACAAGCCATTATGAGGGGGCAGGTCAGTCTTGTTTCCATTATCCAAAGTCTAGTACCTTTTTTGTGTCGAAAATCCATCCAATTCTTTTTTGTTTCCTTCGCTATTGTTCGCGAGTTGTTTGTTAACTTGAACGTTCCATCAACAGATGGCGCTGAATGGGATCACAGCTTAAATTAAAGCATAGGAATAAGAGCGTTCGAGAAAACGAAAGTTAAACATCCGATGAATTGATTTTTGTTTTTAATTTTGAAATTTTCGAAGCCACAAAATTCTGATCGTCTTTTGTTCCTTACTGTCGTGATTCTAACGCCTTATTTGTCGTACAACGAATAAAAATCAGTCCAATTTTCTTTTGTTTGTTTCGATTTTGTTCACGAGCACTCATTTTTCGTTATAAATGTGTTGTTGTTTTTTTTTAATTTGTGTTTTTGGGATTAACTGAAAGATTCGTGAACCAATTTCTTTTGATTTTCCGTTGTGAACAAACAGTTCGTCTAAAATCGAACGGATGGCGCTGATTACAGAGCAGAACAATTCTCAGCTTTATATGACTTTAAAGTTAAACATCCGACGAACTGTTTTTTTTTTTAATTTTGGATTTATTATCCGTTCACTCGGTTTCCTCGTCAGAGCAGGCCGTGTTCTCGTTCCGTTAAGTTGCTGCCATGAATTTTGTTAAATGCCAGAATCTGACACGAGTCTACTTCGATCTGTTTGTTTTGCCCTTACGCATTACAGTCGAGCTGACAACAATGTCTCCGTCAGTGTAACCATGAAACGAAAAATAAAAATAACCGTTTCATCTGACGTCTATATTTCAGTGTGATACCAACAAAAATGTCGCCGAGGAAACCGAGTGAACGGATAATAGTTTTGGGATGCTGTCAGAGTGTTGTTTCCCGTGTCCTCGCCCGCTTCCGAGAAACTGTCATGACCAAACACACCAAACAGTCATAATCGGTTACGTCAGGTAGGATTAGGATCATATCGCCCTCTAAGATGCCCAGAAAGAAGTAATCGCCAGGCGGTCCACAGGCTTGCATGTTTGCCTCCGGACCCGAAGGACGTGGGTTCAATTCCCAACCCGGCGCGGTCGGTTTTTCAATTGTGGATGAAAAGCGTAAACATGCCTTCTTCTTGGATAAGAAGTAAAGTCATAGGCTCCGTGTCAATACGATGTTTGGTACGTTAAGAATCCCTACTGGAGGTGGAATTCCCGTAGCTTCGGCTAAATTCTAGAAGAGTTGGGCATGTGACCTAAGCAGTTGGAGCCTAGAGATACGAGGACCCGATGCTTTGCCTATTAAAGGAAAAAAAATATAACTCCAGTGCATCACAGGCAGGGGACACGTTGATCAAACTTAATACTCATAGAGGGACGATATATTGTATGCATCTCTCTTCAATACAATGTTGACAACTACCGTGCATTCAATTAAATTCCTAATTAAAGTAGGCTATGATTTCAATGTCTTTTTTCCTAAAGGTTTGTAGCAATGACAGCTTGTTTATGCCAACATAACCCCAAACACATTGGCAAACGCGTTTGAAAAAATTTTGCGTTTACTTTACACCTTTTTTATGTGACGTCAGTTATTGACAACTGTCCTCTCACTTTTGTATTGCTCATCGCCAACTTTATTTAAAAAAGAAATCACCGCTTACTCTAATCAGGAATTCATTTGATGGCACGGTATATTCCCTTTTCCCTATTCTTTCACTTCTATCCATCTTTTTTCTTCTTCTTACAAGATTTAGATTTAGGACATTCATAAAACAAGAATTTAAAACGAATTACAAAGTTATAAGAAAGTATTCCAAACAAATAAGTAACTACTCAGAATAAGCTGTCAAAAATGGATCTTCTGTTACGGTCTCAAGTTGCGTAAGCAATAGGTTGGCAATATTCGGAAATTTTCAGTCAACTCAGATTTGTTGTGGCAACCCTGTTACCTGAATGTAGGCGTGCGGCTCTCGATCGACACGTGACATGTCCTAATATGGGCATTTCGATAATAATGATTTCCGATTGGTTGAGGTTGACGGCATCTGAGATCAACTCGCGTCATCCAATCTACCTTCGTTTTAACGAATAACGCTTCACTTCTCGTTTTACCTTTGGTGATGCCCGTATCGTTGTGATTAACAATACCGGAATTCTCGCCAAGAAAGTTTAGGAAAACTCGAATTCGACGTGATCGCAAATTCTTAGTGCATCGTCAAACGAGTTTGGGGTGATTTTCACAACCCTTCCAGGGCCTGGTTTACCTAAAATCCAGGTAATGACGCCATCTTGTTTCTTCTTTTAACTCAAGTTTTTTGGGATATCTCTTAGGATACCTTTCTTTTGGATGCTCTTGGATGTTATTTAACCGATATTTTGTAAGCTGTTCCTATCGAAACTCGCCACTTTCATCTCGCGGTTTCGTACTCCCTTTCAGCTGGACGAAAGGGAGGTGACCGCTTCGGACATCGTGCAGAATACACGCGAGGAGGAGTGAACGACCTTGACCTACAGGACACATTCTTGCTTGCGTGAGCTAGTTCAGAATATCTTTATTAACTGCTTCGTGACGCTGCGTTGGTAAAGAGCGAATTTTCGACAGATCTCGTGCCTTTAATTATTTTAGGTAAATTGTGTGGTAAATCTGAAGTATCGAATAGAGTGAATAACTAAGTCGTACTCTCGGGTGCAACATTCTTGAGTCACTTCAGACATAGCGTTTAGGCGACATTCTATCGCGTTGGATTTAACGTGTTGGTGACATTGTAATTAGGGATACCTTTCTTTTGGATACTCTTTTGGTACTCGGTTATTTAACCGATATTTTGTAAGCTGTTCCTATCGAAACTCACCACTTTCATCTCGCGGTTTCATACTCCCTTTCAGCTGGACGAAAGGGTGGTGACCGCTTCGGACATCGTGCAGAATACACGCAAGGAGGAGTGAACGACCTTGACCTACAGGACACATTCTTGCTTGCGTGAGTTCGTTCAGAATATCTTTATTAACTGCTTCGTGACGCTGCGTTGTTCAAGAGCGAATTTTCGACAGATCTCGTGCCTTTAATTATTTTATGTAAATTGTGTAGTAGATCTGAAGTATCGAATCGAAGTCGGGTACAACATTCTTGAGTCACTTCAGACATAGTGTTTAGGCGACATTCTGTGGCGTTGGATTTAACGTGTTGGTGACATTGTAATTATTCTGTGCGTTTGTATTAAAGAAAATATTATCGTAGGTGTTTGTGTATTTGTGCCACTACCCTAAACGTACAAGTGCGATTGTTGAGAACGATCAACTGCAAAGCCAAAACTCATTGGGAATACTGTCGAGGCCTATTTCGAATCAGCTGGGTATTTTGTTCACCCTGGCGCCTACTTTAACATCTATTTACCCACACCCATTCTTCACTGTTGGTAGACGAGGAGAAGCTACAGCGCAGACTTGTTGCCGATCAAGGTAAATAATTTAGGAGTTTTGTGATAGTACTTCCTACGTATATTTACAGTTTCTGCTGCCAATGCGGTTTATTACATCAAATATTTTGATTGAAAATCAATTTGTGACTTTGTGCATACAATTTCATGGTCGTTCTTTTGAGGTGGTTTATTATTAAATGAAAAACGCCGGCAGTACGTGACTTGGGTTTTATCTGCAGTGACTAAAAATTAAAAAAAGAGACACAAGTACGTCACCGCACCGTAATTCTAAATCAACGATTTCCGAAGCTGTGGTTTCACTATCGAGCGCTAATTTTCCTCACCGCAAACTCACAGATAGAATCCCTGAATCTTTCCTATGATGGAAGCGAATTGTAAATGACTAAGGGTAATACACGTAAAAAAATTCCCTTTTCGATTTCTGGTTATTAGAGAAGAGGAGCACTTCGCTTTTTTTTTTTTTTTTCGTGTCAAGTGTATTTGCTTTTCCTTGTCGGGGCACAAACAAAGTAGGCGTATTCAAATGCTAATAAATTATATAATCCCTGTGGTCTTTTCACTGCATGCAAATTGTTCGCAACGTAAATACTGTTGGCCAAGTGCGCCGGGGCAGGACTCCTATAACACTAATAATCTTGTTCGAATATAAATGTGAAGAAAACCTTTCGGTTCGCCTACTCGCACCGCGTCGAATTGTAATTACACTGAATAACGGCACGAAATGTTTATTATTGTTTGTTACAGTTATATCACAAAGCTCGAAACGGGGATCAGTTCGATGAAGAATTTTACGTGGGCGTATCATTAAAGAAAAAAAAACAACAGCTTTAAGATTCCCTTTATGAAAGTAAGTCTCCGCCTAGAAAAACGTATTTACTATATACGCTTTCGTTTGCGAGTTTTATTAAAACAATGTTTATTCTTTTCTATCGAAAACCGAAAGCAAATTTTTAGGGGTGAGTTAATTGATTCTTCGCGAAAAACAAACCGGACTTTGCAAAGAAAAATCAGCGACGAGAGCAAGCGCGCGCAGAGTCAAGTTTAGAAAAAAATTATTTACCGGAACGGAACTGCCGTTCTTCTCCCCCGCGATGGCTTTTAGAGTCTTTCGTATCAATTTTGGGAGGGATGGCTAGCGTCACAGTACAACTTTTTTTATTGAAAGTAATAGTTGGTGTGAACTGTACCTATGTTGTACGTACCTAATTTTGTGTAGGTGTTGTAGATACCTATGTATAGCGTGTTAACTTGACAGGCGTTTATATCTTAACAATTATAATCGCATGCGTGTGTACAATATTCGCCGATCAAAACTACTATACATAATGAAGTTTTCTTCTAGCGGTTAAGGCGAGGTATTAAATTACCGAAGCAAATAAAATTTTATGTCGCGTTAAGCAAACGCTTAAATAAAGCAACGAGACGAACGCGAACGACGCTTCCAGATGTCATATTTACGGATTTTTTCCACTTTTAATTAAGGCGATGTGTAATGGCTGAATTTAAATAAATTAAACGTTAACAATCGTTGCCGAGTGTCCGAAATGGAATTTACTCAACTTAACTGTACTTAAATCAGAACCGTAACAATAAATCGTGATGCTTACGTGTACTCGGAAATTAATGTAAATTTTACGTGCATCGGCGGCCTTCATGAATTATAATATCCCATCAGTTCAGTAATAAAACTACGCAGGAAATTTTAAGTTTCCATCAGTTTCAGTTTAGCTTCCGAAAATTCTTGCTTACTCGTCAAAATTACCAACTAACATCCACCATAGATATTTCTCGCTGTTCGTTTTTACTTCAGCTCATTTTCACGTCATAATCATCATCATCATCACCTGCCCGACGTTTTTAAACGGCCGTGTCTTTTCTATTTATATTAAACAGTGATGTGATGTGAAAATCGCACATGCAAAGCCATATGAAAGAGTTACATCATCGCCTACCAGATGATTAAAGCAGTGTATGTAACAACATACACGTAATACTCATGTGCGAAAGCTAGACGACTTAATAAACATTATTATCATTAATTTTTCTTTTTAATATTGCATGCCTGATAGTCATTAAATATCTGGGTGTTTTGGGCTCCCACAAAATTTAGTTGAGGGATTCCCAAAGAATCGATCTTTACAATTCTAACACAATCCCAATTCTTGCCTTTTGGGCTTTAAAAACGAAGACTTTTCACTTTTAACAGTCCTGAAGAAGTCGTCGAGTGATACAACGAAACGTCGAGGAGCGTGCAACTTAAAAGCTCGTCCAATTTTACTAATGGAATTCCCAGTGGAAGAATCTAGTTTAATTTTATATCAGATATAAAATTAATGCCATTTGGATGTGGCATGTGAACTACTTAGGTTTTAAAAAAAAGTGTCAAGAGACTCATTGTTTTTCTACTTTACTTCTTAAAAGAAAGTTGTAATAATTTGCAAAAATTATAATATTTTGAAACACTGTATTATGTTCCCATGTAACTCTCAAAGTTCTTGGCGTAAACAAATAATTAAATTACTTAAAGGACTTAAAAAACTCCACGTTTCGCTCTCGTTTGACAGCTTCGTCACTGAGTGACGTTTTGTTGACAGGCTTCGCCCCTGAGTGACAAAGCTGTCAAACTACATTTGTACTATTTTTAAGTTCTCCGTTGACGAGTTATTAATGACATCATAGATTGTTTACGTCGTGTTAAAAAAATTCACAACGAATTGATGGGGATGTTCCAGTGGATGAGCCTTCAAACGAGACTTCAAGGCCACCTTCTCACCAATGTTTTGTAATTCTGTAGAAAACGCTGACTCATGAGGAACAGAACTGCGAGGACGGACCATGTCTAATATATCATACTTAAAGTTGTACTTACAATATGCAACGCTTGTTCCAAAATAGACTTTCACTTTAGCCAATACTGGTTTCGCCAATACTGGTTAACCAATACTGGTACGCAATTGGTGGAAAGAGACGGGTACAGTGTGCGTAGCATTCGTTGTTATTTGCTATTTCCGCACAGCTTCAGGTCAGAAACCAATCGTGCGAGGGCACGCCCTAGCAAGAAAAAAATTGCATTATTCGCTGCATTTGAAAGAAACAGTAAAATATCCTTACTTAATACCGCTGAAAAGATTCAGATTCTTAAATGGCATTAAAGTAGATACTCTGTACGAGCAACAAAACGAAACCACTATTGGCTAAAGCGAGAGTCTTCAATCTGTATAATATGGATAGACAACATAGATTTTCATGTAAAGTAGAAGTCAAAGTAGGTTTCTTTTTGCTCAGATTATTATCCATCCAAACCATTAAGCCTTTCAACTTTTTTGACAGTGGTTCTATTTCAAAGTCTTCTCTTGTTATCATTTTTAATCCATCTTTTCCGACCATCCCTTTCATTATACACAAGTATGTACTTCACCCCTGCTACATTTCTTATTATTGCTTTTCATAACATCAAACTCTCATACTTTTAAAATTGGGCAGACTTTTTTTTGGGATGTGTCTTTTTTTCAGTGTCGAATATGATTTGGTTATCAGTAGTCTTGTTTCCTTGTAATTGGTCTCCTTGATTTATTCTATTATTAGCCCATCTACTTCTACTTTCGTAAACTTGTTTTCCTATTTCTATAATCTTTATCTTTTGATTCATAAATTCATGTGCTACCTACTTGAAGGACAGCAAATTGTGCGAGTAACTTCCATGATCTCCAGCACCGCCGGCTAAACTCCTGGAGAGAGGAGGGTTCAACGCAACCCCAAGAGCAAAGGGGGGACAAGTTAAATAAGATAAAAGTCACCAGCTGAGGACACTTGTTTTTATTTGTAACGCTCAAAAATGTAAAAAATAAAAAACAAGTAACGAGTACGACCCAGAAGTGATTAATTAAAACTTTGACCGAGAAACAGATCTGCTTATCGTTTACAGAAAAGCTTAAAATAAACATCTAAAGTCACTCGATTGAAATTAAATTAACGCAACACAGCGTTTAGACGACGCAAACACAAATAAATAAACTTATTATCATCCTAGCGATTAATTATAAAACTTTGACCAAGAAACAGATCTGCTTATCGTTTACAGGAAAGCTTAAAATAAATATCTAAAGTCACTCGATTAAAATTAAATGAACGCAACACAGCGTTTAGACGACCCAGACAAATAAATAAATTCCGACCTTATAAACCAAATCCACGTTTAGACAATCAGTCGTCAAAAAAGTAGAGTGGAAGAATCCAAATGAGCGCCATCTAGCGGAGGACAGTGCTGCCAATGACGTAAAACGGCGTCAAGTATTACGTCACGAACTCTCCGGTTAAGGCGTCAGTCTTTCTCGGACGAAGGGGGAACCGTGATGCCAGGACGTTTAGCAGCTACAACTCCGATTGCGGCTTTTTTCCACAGCAAAGGTTGTTGTTTAATTGTCAGAAAGAAAGGGGTACGACTACCACTGGAAGCCTAGTAGCAAAGGAAAGATACGCGTTACAAACTGAAAATACGCACAAAGTTGCCGGTAAGACCTACCTGTTCTTTGTCCCAGGAACAGGTTTAGAGAAGCTTATAAAGAGCTTGAATTTTACTTTGTCCCAGGAGCAGGCTTAGAGAAGCTTATAAAGAGCTTGAATTTTACTTGGCGTGCACGCAAATCTCGGAGTAAATTCCGTTTCAGGCTTCAATCAAAAGATTCACAAGAAAAGAAGCACATAGATCGTAATCACACACAAACAATGCATGTGTACGCCGAGAAATCTATCGCAACAATGAGAGCGTCGCGGGGAGAATGCGTTCTGCCCAACTACGCTGGGACGGTGTTGTTACGAGATGAACTCAGTTTTAACCGGGCGAAAGAGTGAAATGGTCTGATACCGCAGGGCTTAAGTAGCGGCGTATGGTTTTCTGGTGCAATATGATGATGAAATGTGACGATCGGCACGTAGGCCCAGACTGACCTTTTGATTCCCGCACAAATACAGGGCGATTGGCAAATATTGCGAATAACTTAACTGAATTTTTCAACCGTAACGCATGCTCATGCTTTTTTACTTTTGTCTCACAATCAGTTTCATACATCGTCATGCATAATCGTTATAAATAATTTACTCTGCCTTATCTTAAACCTTCTTGCCTTCTATTCTGACATAGTTTCTTCCTTTCTAAACTCTTTAACTTGATTAACTCTATGATATTATTAATCTATTTACTTTCAAAGATACTTTCATATACAGGGTGCTGCATAGATGAACGCAACACAGGAAATCCCATGTTAATTTAGAGGTGTTCAGGTATTGACTTCCCTAATTATTTTAGAGCAAAATTCCGTTTAGGTTTTTTAAAGTACTCTTCAAGATGTATCTGTCTGTGCAGTTTGAGAATTTTTCATTTGGTCAGTTTCAAAATATTTGAAAAAGATTCAGTCAAATTCAATTTATATCAATCTATCAGCACGGCCTTGATCAGTGAATGTTAAAATAAAGCAACTTATAAAATTTGACAGAAATAACGCCAGGTTACTTTAATATTTTCCAGTCATTAATTTTAACATTCACTGATCAATCTGGTCAGAAACTTCATTCAACCATGTTCAACCATCACATTTAATGGCGACCTTTTCATAAAGTTGGAGCGGGAGTAACAACCGATGAAGGTTGTTCTTAGCCGTGTATTAGAGGGCACTCTGAAATTTAGTTGGGCTAACATACCACTATCGTCAATGTCACCATTTACCATCCTGAACAGATAAGTGATAGCAGACAACATTCTACGCACTTCCAAAATGTCCAAGCTAAATGTACTTAGTCATTGCCGACTAGAAGTACAGGCCATGCCCAGTGGGTGGGGAGACTCCGAATCTCGAAGTCTTTCATTCATTAATTCATGCGCCATGAATGCCAGACGCCGAATCCCCACCCATTGAGCATGGCCTGTACCTCTAGTCGGCAATGATTTAGTAGATCAGGCAGGGATATTTCACCTCTCTTAGGATAAACGCCCTAAAATAAAGATACTTTAAAAAATTTTTTGGACGTTTTTTATCATATCACATTGATATCTGTAGTAATAGGGGAACCAGGCAAGTGAACCGTATTCCAAGATTGAACGCACCAACTCATAATATAAAATTTTGATTACCTTCAAGTTACTGAATTCTCGGCCATTTCTTATGACATAACCTAACGTGCGGAGACTCTTATTAATAATTTCTTTTATGTGTTTAGTAGAAGTATGTTATGTTAGATACCTCATTGTAACAGTATACAAGCCGCCAAATAACGATTCGATTGAAACACTGGAACATCTAGATTCTGAAATCTTAAGAATACTCGTAACAGCTCACAACCACATAATACGTGGGGACTTCAATGTCAATACATTGCTTCCATCCAAAGAATCTAGAAAACTAATTAATCTCATGTTGGAATATAATTTAGCATTAAAAACTACTTTGGGACACGATTTCACAAGACTGTAACATGCATCGACAACGTGTTTGCGAATTGCATTTGCAATGCGATTTGCAGTTCTAGTTAAGGAAACCACACTGTCTGATCATACATATCAAATAGTAGGTACTTACATACATATACCTTTGCCAACACTGTCAACGAGTTCTCAGATGGATGATTCTACATTTACAAGTGACTTTTTAATCACCATTTTACAGACCTAATAAAGAATGAGGTATATCAAGAAGGAGGAACTGATAATAAATTCAATACTTTTATCGAAAAATTCCTGGTTTTGTACAGCACTGATTTTCCACTGATGAAATTAAAAAAATCAACCAACAATCAACGAACGCCTTGGATCACGCCTCATATTAAAAAAATCATGTAGGATGTTGAACGACATGGTATGAACTGGACAAAGAACTAAAAAACGAGTGTTACCATTTACGATATCTATCTTTTAAAAAATTATGTAAATCTCAATTGGATGAGGCGCCAAACGTACCTATTATGATGACAAACTTCTTAAGGGCCAGTTTCACAATGGAATTTAAAGTCATCTTCAAATGTCAAAACAAATATGAAAACACATTTGTTTACACATCTGAATATGTCTTTAATTGTAGTAAAGTTTCCTTAGTAAAGAAGACTGGAAAATTATCAACGATAATAGATTTCATACACGTGAGGTTGGAATGGAAATTCTGGATATTGCAAACAATTTGATTACGGATAGTCCAAACATACTCACATGTGAATTTATGAACCAATTCTTTATCAATTTATCTAATAGCCAGCTCAATGCAACTGGAGACGCTTCGCAAGTGCGGATGGCCGAAGCCTCTATGTTCCTTTCATCCACCGATACCAACGAAGTCGAAGGAACAATTAAAGAAAAATGTGCCCGGATGGTGTACCCGGAACAGCATTGAAGGCAGTGCCCAACTTAATATCACATCACATCATAAACGAATCATTTGCAGAAGGAAAATATCCATTGGCATTGAAATGTTTCAAAAATTGTGCCAGTCTATAAAAAAAAGGGAAACACCAACAATCCTGCTTCCTACAGACTTACTGCTGTGCAAAGTCATTTTGGGAAAGTTTTTGAAAATATTTTTTGTTTATGTCTCTTTATTGAAAAGCATAATTTGCTTATTGAGGCTCAGCACGGTTTTAGAAGACGAAAATCAACCATTACGGCTGCACTTCAAGCAGTAAATTGTGTTTTAGAAGAGTTGTTACGGTCGAGTTCACTCCTTTTTGAGGTGGTTTGCGCGGAGTCGTTGGTTTGTACTTAGTTTAAGGCTGGAAGCCCGAGGAATTCTGGGAGCGGCGCATTGAGATTTTTGCACTTGACCTTTCGCGTGTGTGTTTCATCGTTGATCCCTTGAGTGTTTCCGCGGTCTTTGGTTTTGAAAATCTCGGTGATACCGCGCCCAGTTGGGATTTTGTTGGATCTACTCAAGAAACTGCGGTTTTTCGGAAAGGTGTTCTCCGACGTCTTTTGTTTTTGACGGATCCGGTTGCATCAACGCGTGTTCCACGCTTCTACCACCGTAAAACGCTCGGCGTTTTTAGGCCGAGGTAAGCCATTTGTTTAATTTTCTTTCATCCCGGTTGTTTTTAATTAGTTCGTCTCTGTTTTGTTAACGTAGCGGGTAGTTACCCCCCCCTCCCCTCCGTATTTGAGCGTTATGCTATCGTGAAGAAGTTTCCGGAACTCCGGAAGCGATCTTTTTTTGGGGCCTTCGCTATTTGTCTTCGGATGCGTCTTGCCGTTTCCCGGCGAAGAGAAACCTGTTGCGGCGTCACGAGGACGCGGGGACCTACGATTTTCCCCCCAAGACGTTGTACGTCAGCTGAAGGGCTTGAACAGTTCACGGTATCGTACACCCTTGAATTTTTCTTTTGAGCGCTATTCACTACGCTCTTGGCCACGTTCTTGCGTTGCCACTCGCCCCCTTCGGTGTGGTGTTCTACGTGTTTTTGATATTCGTTTTATTTGTGCGGCCGCCGCATGTAAAGTTGCGGACAGAAAATTTCGGATGTCACTGTCATTCCACTGACGTAAATTCCTATACGCAGTTGGCCTGACCAACACTGTCTATGAGTTTTTCGTGAGTAAATGAAGGATAGAATAGTAGAAACCGCATGAGTAAACGAAACAGCTACATCAATCGACGTTGCCGATTGATAACACGGGCCACGCTCCGGCCGCCGGCGCCGGCGGCATTCCTACCTTCGCACGCAACATTGTAATATCTCTATTTCACTTCCACACAAGTTTCAATGAGCCTCTCCTTCATTTACTCACAAGAAGCGCATAGACACTGTTGGACAGGCCACCATGTACGCGTCAGATGAGTGACAGTGACATCCGAAATTTTCTCTCCGCAACTGTACAGTGGCGAGCGATTTTGTTGAATCAATGCCGGTTTGTTCCGGGGTCTTTAAATAAGTTGTTTATTTGTTTACAGTTTGCCACCGTAGTTTCAATTGTTTATTATGTAAAATAATAGTCTTGTCTGTAAACGAACGTGTGGGATCCCTAGCGTACGGTATTTTCTTTTTTATTTGCGCGGTTCGCGCGTATGTTTGGTTGTTGTTACGTAAATTAAATTTTTTTTGTTATACATCAACGCGGATCGGTGTTTTTTGTGTCATTTCACCGCCGTGCTCGGGCTATCTCTTCCTTTGAAGGCTCGACGGGACGTGTTGACGTTTTTCATTAAGGTTTACTTAATGTTGTGGATGCTGTTTTTTTTTATATATATCACTCGGAATCTCACCCCTTTACAATCCGTAACTATCTGGGGAGCAACCCCCTTTGTTTTTCCCTGTCGGGACGGATCCTTTCGGCACTGAACCGACTGGTAAGCAGGATTTTCTCTCCTGTTGGGGGAAATCCTCGATTGCAAGTTGTTGCGATCTTCAACAGGTGGCGCCCCTTTTCGAACTACGGTTACCTGTGCGAAACTGTTTGCCCACGGCCTTCTCCACTGACTCGGGATTTTGGTCGCAGCGACAGCCCAACCATCGGCGATCCAGGTAGGTTCGTTTGTATCCGTTTCGGTTTTGTTTTTTTATTTAGCCATCAGGTACGGGACTTGTTGCGAATAGCCCGTTTGATGAAATTTAGGTCGAATTTATCACACCCATCAGGGAACACCAACGTTGTAAGTTGAAAATTACTAAACACGAGAACGCGCTAAATTCAAACGCCCTTCAATCATTTCTGAACACACTATATGTTTACGTATAATATGTGTGTTTATACGAGTAGACGCCATGGGCGCCGCTTTTCATTAAGTAGGTACACATTTATAACAAAAAAATAAAATTTTATTAATTGCTTATAATATTTTAAATTTGGATGAATCTTCAAACCAACTACTATAATTATCATTCCCATTGGCTGTATAATTATATTTCCCACGTATCAAGTGCTAATTTCACGTTACGAATTTTAACAGGATTTTTCTCGACGTCATTAATAAATACTGTTATTTACCTACTCTACGCATTTCGCAGTCGGACGAATCACGAAATATAATAATTAGTTTTTTTTTTTTTGTATACAGGCGGATTGCAAACATAATTACATAATCGCACCGTAAATACGTGCGTCGTGATGTTACAGACCAAGAAACATTTGAAAATTGTGTTGGGCAACCACAAATCACTTGAACCCAAAAATGTATACACATAAATACATTCAAAGTCGCGTGTATACGAGATGCAAATTCGAATTTATACTTCCTCGCATATTTGCATACTTCTATATGATAATGCATTGTTTATGTTTTTGGGCACACGTACGTTTCTATGGGGAATTTTAAGGCGATGTACGAGCAGATTTTTAAACCGTGTTATAATCGAAATATGTATCATTCAGTCGATGGGAACGTGATAGGCATGTGAGCTGTATATGTACGTATGTACAAGCGACATTATGTAGATTTATTCAAAATCGAAACACTGGAATATTTTACATTCATAAAATTGCGGTTCTCAAGCTAGAATGTTTCTAATATTATAATAGCATTCGAATACATGAAAGCGACTTCTCTCTCGAGAGAGAAAAAAGTATAATACATAATCTTCAAGCTCGTTGCATTGTATGAAACGTACGAAAATTAAAAACAGTAATAGTTTAATAAATCATATAATAGCTTGCGAAATTCTTGTAGGTAACTGATACTGTTAATTCCTGCGCGGTTTGTTTATTAAATAAAAACATCCTTCCCTAGGATTTTTCCATCTGTCTCCATCTGCAACAATTATGCGATTTATAACAAACGCCCCGGGAATTCTAATAATTGCTACATAATAAGCTCGTGCATTTGTTTACGCTTCACGACAAGATACACGTACGAGTAAATTAAAACGCGCGGTTGTAATGGATTTATTAGCACGATAAATTCCCTTGAAAAATCGTCGTAATTAATTTCTTGGCGAACTTAACGGTTCTCTTTGTCCACAACGCGATTTATCGTGAGCGCAATAATAGGTTGAGGCTAATCCTCATTAATACCTGTACGAAATTGTGACTAGATTTTATGGAGAAGAATAGCCATAAAAAATTTATTGTTATAACAAAATTTCGACGGTAATTAATGATGCGAAAGTTTAATTTTAAGTCTCTCTTTGGGCACTTGTAAAAAAAAGATTGAGCTGCCGAGCAAACGACAATGAGAGACTGTAAGCAAAATATCTTCAAAAGGTTTAATGCTTTTGTAAAATTATGATTCTGTGGATGTACCGTGGCCCGATCGTGGAAACCTGATCAGCCATCTTGACGATCCTAGCGGATCCAGTTTGAACCAGATTGGCGCTACCCGCGAACGACAGAGGGCATCGTAACTACCCACCGACCACCGCGCTTCGGTTGGTAACATTGACCATGACGCATGACTGGACGCGCTGTCAAAAGGTTAGGTATTCCAACTTGAATTTGATCTGACGTTTTGCGGATCGATCGGTTTATATTTTATTCATTTCTCGTGAATAGTTGAATCGCGAGGAAGAATTTCGAACTACGTGTTACGCTGCGTTTACCGTAGTTAATTTTGGCATAAATTAAGCAGCCACTTGTAATTGTTTTAAGAGTTGTTTGTTTTGATTTGCGTAATAAAACCTCAGTTGTATGTTGTAGAGTTGGCTCTCAACAACAGAACTCCTTATTTTAAATTCCACAAATCTATTTTTTACATAAGAACTAAAGCATGACGTTTTTCCTGCACTTATAGTTACATACACATTAGGTAACATCGTTCGTTTAATAATGACGTTAATTTTACATAATTCGTGATATTTTGTGAGGGACAAGTGCCAATCGCAAAAATTTACATAATCCCCCCCCGCCGCCGCCCCCTCGAAATTGACTTGAATTGGGGGAAATAAGTGCGTAAACTATGCCAACCATGACGTGCAAAGTGATGAGTGTCATAACGAGGGGCCCTGCTAATCTTACGTAAAACTTTCCTTGTTTGTCAGGAGGAAACAAATTGAGTTACACTTGCGGATGCTTCGCTTACGAGCTTTCGCGTTTAGCTCCGGGCGCGACGAGGAGAGGACGTGGGCCGATAAATACACCGTGCGCCCCAGCTGAAAAAAATAAAGCTCGAAACGCAAGAAACGCTGTGAGGTAATATCATTGTGTATTGTGTTGAAGCGTGAAAGTACAAAAATCGAATCTTTTTCACGACTAGTACAAAAACGAGCTTATTTTGGAACTAATTATACAACGTAATTATTAGGTTGTTTTTAATTTAAGGAAAGTGAGAGTAAAGTACCAACAGGATTACAAGAAATTGAATTAAAAGAGTCAGAGGAGCAAAGTGGGTTTAGGGGGAACTGAGTGGATTTAGTCTTTTAACTACAAAGGGTTGAGACAACGTGGATGGATCAACATTATTTACAACATTCACAGAAAGCATTTTAAGTAAAAAAATGCAAACTTCAAGACTTGATCACATCTTCATCATCATCATCGAGTTGTTTGATCCTCTTGGGTTTTAGCTAAAACTAGGGCGTTCAAATCCATTAGCTCTTTGAATTATTGTTACAGATTGTCGTGGGTCTTGGCCTCATTCGTTATTTTTTTTCTCATTCCTTCTACCCCTACGCTTTGCTTTCCAATGCATTACTCTTATGTCCTCTTCTATTTCGTCTCGCCTTATCTTCCTCTTTGTTTCTTGGCCTTCTAATCATTTCTGTCCCCTTTCTTCTCATCACATGTTCTGCCCAATTCAGATTTACGATTTTTCTCCTCCCAATTCATCTTCTATTTCCTTTCCTTTTCCTGTTTCACTTTCTTTTCCTTTTGCCATTTTTCGTTGTTGCTAAATAATTAAACATGTAGTTGAATACAAACGAGATTTAAAAATTTAAGGGAGAAGTCAAGAAAAGTTTATACTGAATGGTTAGAATAGAAACTAGACTGTTACCAAACTATGGCTATTTGATAAGGATGGAGGAAGAAAGATGGCTAAAGAAATGCACGCCAAAAAAAAAAAAAACACGGGAAAGAAATACGAATTTAGATAATTCACGATCGAAATGAGGGTGTAAGAAATTGTAAGCTGTGGAGATGGATGCCCTTAGAATCGAAGTTACACCACGTGATAAAAATAATAATTATTGAAGGAGGAATGAGTGGTGATCTTGAGTTGTGACCCGCTCAGACCTAGCAGTTCAGCAGCTCTCTTGTTGCAAGGACCTCATCTAAGGATGGTTTTCCTGCTAGACCGATTTTCCGATTAAAAGTTAGTTCGACAAGATCCTCATCGAAGTGCCCGAACTCCTGTCATCTAAGTAAAGTGCCGCTACAGTTGATCATGTAAGTATATTTGTAACCCCAATAAATGTACCTTATGTCTTAATTCTGACTACGCCCTGCAATCCCTTAAGTATACGTTACTTCTTGGTACAAACCTGATTACCAAAAAGGCAACGTTACACTATGTCGATGTTCTGGTCTGCTTATCCAGTATCTATTGTGTTCTTCGCTTATCCAGTCACTAAAAAGAGCCCCGAGTAGCGCTTTTACTTATTCCTAGGGCAGGTTCGGGGCCAGGATATGCCTTAGTCGCACCCTGCCTAGCTATTTCATCGGCCTGTTCGTTAGCGTAAATGCCCCCTATGTCCTGGAACCCACAATAGCGTAACGCAGTTGTGTTCCGCCAGGTTGTTAAGTTCTTTTAGACGTTCCCACACCAGTTTGGATGAGCTTGATAAAGCCTTCAAAGCCGCCTGGCTGTCGGATAGAATGAAGATCCGCCCTCCTTCTGTTTGAAAAACAAAGGCAAATTGGCCCAAAGGGAAGCACAGCCCCTCTTCTGTCCGTAAATTCCAGACGCAGCACCGGTCTCGGTTCTGGAGCCGTCGATATACCAGATCAAACTGCCAAAAGGAATATCCTGTTCAGGTTTACTTTGCCCAGCCAGTTCGTGAATTATTTCCCTGTTGAGCAAATTTGTGTTTCCTCTGGGAGCCATATAGTCTGGACCCCTTATGCTACCAATCTAACTAGTATGACCCGTATTGATTGGGTGACGTAAATTCTCTAATCTATGGAGTCTTGCCTCTCCCATTATCACAATGTGTAGAGGAGGAAGGTCTAGAAGGATCTCCATTGCAGCGGTGGGCGGTGTACACATTGCCCCCGTTACGCCTGGACAGGCAAGTCTTTGCACCTTACTCAATCTAAGTTTGGTGGTTTCCTTGGGCCACCAAACCGAAGCCGCATATGTAAATGTTGGTCTAATCACTTGGTTTTAGGCGCCATGTTCTGTCGTAGGCTCGTCTGGCCACTGCAACTAATTTGTCTAGATGTTGGTTTCAAGTATGTTTGGAGTCAAAGACTACCCCAAGATACTTTACTTCCCCCCCTCATGACTATCTCATTTGTACGTAGGCGCAGAGGTCGTAGACCCTCTAGGTTCCGCCTATGTGGCACGATGTTGGTTTCTTGAGGACTGATTTTCAAACCTTCCTCTTCAACCCACCTTGTTACAACATTCAGGGCGACTTGCATACGGTCCCTGACAGTGTTATTGAATTTCCCTTGTACGAGTATGACTAAATCGTCTGCATACCCTAACACCTGCACTGCTAAGTCGTCTCAAGAGCCCGTCCATGACGAAATTCCACAGCAGAGGAGAGAGCACCCCCCTGCGGACAGCCTCCCGCAACCTGCACCGCCAAGTGTCGTCCAGTAGTGATGTGTAAACCACCCTTCCTTTAAGCATGAAGTCAATCCACTTGCAGCAGATCTCCTTCACTCCTCTGTCCCTCAGAGCCGAGGTGACTGAGTCAAAGATTGTATTGTCAAAGGCCCCTTCGGTTATCTCAGTTAAAAGGACCTCACTTATCCAGAGAATTTTCTATCCTCGAAGTGAGGTGATGGAGTGCTGTCTCTGTAGAGAAAGAGGTTAGGAGAATAAGACTATTAAGAAGAAGGGGTTGAAAGGGATATTGTAAGAAGAACAGATCGTTTAGAGAACAACATGGAAGCAAAAGACGTTGTGAAAACCCATGTGAGGAAAATTTCTTCTTGCTTCAAGATACGAGTACTCTGCGAAAATATTAGGTACATACTCGTATAATGCATGTTGCATAATCAAGGGACTGTAACCCGTCATCGGAAACGAAATCCAAGAAATCATCTACGCACACTTGTTTTAATTTAACTTTCCTTAAAATAAAAGACTTCAAATTTCGTTCATCCCCGGGGCATTACGAATTCGAACACCGTGACGTCAATCGCCCACACTCGCAACCACCGCACGCAGTGCAATCTCATTCTCGTTTGTGTTGTTGTATAATCTAATTACTACAGAAATTTGAAGACGACACAAATACTATTTATACGCCATCGATAATAAAAATAGCGGCGATGTAAGATAAATGATATGATCGTTATCGTTGTAGTAGATCTTTGGTGCGGTAATTTAATTAGTCGTGTAGTACGTAACATGAAAGAGGGTTTCCTTGATCCCACCTTTTGCGAATACCTTGCGCACAGGTGAAAGAAAATACTCGATATCGAGCCTGGAAACTCTGATTTCAGGTAGGTGACGTATTCGTCGTCGTCGTGGGTAGTAGCGAGCCGGGGTTGTCAAGCATTCGGGGTAAGTGGGACGATGCTCCAGAAGTGAAAATAAAAGTAAAAGCCGAACGGAGATAAAAGAAAAATCCGATTTGGAAAAACTGCGGCACGTGTATGGGAGACTCCGTCGGCATCTATATCTAACGTGGAGGAACGGAAATAGATGATCGCCCACCGGAGTTATCGTGCGGGGGTGCAAAGCCGAAAGGGAAAAACGTTCACTTGGCGAAATTAGGACTGACAGAATTCACTGCGGCTTTCGAAAAGTTAATTTGTTTTAAGCTCCACGTCTGCAAATAACTCATGTCTGATTCGCAAATACAATTTAAATCCGAAGCACACAAATCCAAATTAAGTGGCGCGGAATAACGAACTCTATCATGCTTTTGTAAGCATTAAGGATTAATTCCAGACTTCTCTCTCCATTATTTAGTTTTTAATTATGTTGTTATCCTAAATTTGTATTTTCACAAAACAAAGAGAGAAGAGAGGCAATCAATTTTTTCCTTTTTATTTATTTATATCTACATTTACAGGGTATAATCGAAACCATGCACAAAAAAATGTCCTTCAGTATGCTAAGGCGAGCCATGGAAACGATGGAGATAAATATCGCAAATAAAGAAAAACAGTGAGTGAAAGAACAGTTGAATAATAACACCAAGCCAGGGGACAGCTGGGACGAATTTGTGTATTACCTGGCCAGGTACATGGAGAAGCCAAAACAATCGTGTACAGCACGATTTTGGCCCATCTCGACGGCTGCCACGAGCAAGAAGAAGAGGAGGCTTGTGTACCTTGAAGATGGCAGGAGAGTGAGGGTGAAGCCAACCGTGGCCTAGGATTTAGGTGTCAGTTATCAAGATCCGCGGCCGCATTCGTTAATAGAAGAGCCCCGAACAATAATGAGTTGGCTTTACAAAGAGAGAGATGAAGAATGGCGAGGGTAATTTGATGTAAACAAAGGCGCCTGGGTGAACAAGAAAATAGAGACGAAAGACGGTGCACCAGGGGAAGGAAAGGAACAAAATATAAAAAGGCGGAACAATTTAATTATAAAAGGAAAGAGGAAATCTGTTAAGTAGGTCAAAAAAAAAGTCAATGCTACAGTCGATGAGATGAAAACATTCCATTAGCAAATAAAAAGGGTTGATAAAAGAAGAAAGCTTGTTAACTACATTTAAAAAAAAATGGAAATGTCAGAACTTTTGAAAGCCATCGAAGAACGAGAAACATTTAGAATTGTAGGAGGGAAGAAAGAGATATGGATTGAGGAACCCACGCAAAAAGTACCTACCAACTACTCAGTTTATGTTTCTTTTTTCCGCCGCTTCTCGTACTTCCTCTATCCAGCATTTTCTAGGTCTTCCTTTACGTTTTCTTTTCATTGGTTTGGCTTCGAACACTCTTCTCACCATTTTGTCTTCCCCATCCTCATAACATACCCCAGCCATCTCAGTTGCCCTTCTTCTACTCTGGATTATATGGTTCTGGTTCTACTTTCAGATTTTGTCTTATTTAACTGTTTTTTACTTTATCCAATCTTGAACTTCATTTTCTCTTTCCGTTTCTTTGTCGTTGACCATACTTCCGACCCGTATATTAATATTGGGGCCGCTATCTTTTTAAAGACCTCTGTTTTGGTTTGTTTGGGTATCCCTTTTTTGTTTATGAAGTTACCCTTGATGCTGTTGAATAATCTTCCTGTTGCTTCCTTCCTTCTTTTTATCTCCTCATCGAATCTCCCGTCTTTCGTCAGAGTAGTCCCCAAGTATTTGAAACTTTCCACCTGCTCCAGTTTTTTCTCTTTCGGGTATTTCTTGTGATTTTAGTTCTCTCTGCTTATCACCATGGTCTTTGTCTTTTCCCTGTTTATATTCATGTTAGCTTTCTGCAGACTTGCACTGTATCTGTTCACATTTTCATTGAGGGTTTTTTTCATCTTTTGCCACTAGGACCATGTCGTCGGCTTAGGCAATTTCCGCTAGTCGTACCATTTCCATATTCCAACATCCTATGATGTACTCTTTCACCTGCTTCTTCGCTTCCTTAACTGCTTCGTCAAAAACTACTGTGAACAGTATGGGGCTTAGGATGCAACCCTGTCTCACCCCTTGCGTCGTCACAAAGTGTTTGAATTCCTCATGGTGCATCCTAACCGCGCTCCTCGTTGTTTTGTACAAACACTTTATGCCACTAATTGAAACAGAGGTAAAGCTCCTCTCCTCTTTCCATTACTTTCTCGATTAACTGCCTTATGATGAAAATCGCATCTGTCACCCCCCGTTTCGGTCTGAATCCAAACTGTGTATCTTCCAGTGTTTCTTCTAATATTTGTCGTAGTCTTTTTTCCATTATTCTGGCGTACATTTTTCCTATTAAGCTGAGTAGTAAATCCCTCTGTAATTTTTGCATTCCTTAGTGTCCCCCTTCTTGTGTAATGGTACGATAATGCCTGTTTGCCAGTCTGTTGGTGATGTGCTAGAGTTGAGGACCTTGTTCATGATTAAATGCACAGCTTTCAACAACTGATTCTCTCCTGCCTTTACCATAGCAGACATTATGTTGTCACACCCCAGGGTTTATTGTTCTAAATTCCATTTTCACTTCTTCTTCTGTTATATCGTTTCTCTCCTCTTGGCTTTCTGTATTTCCTCTGTCTACTCTGACCTCATATGTATGGTCTGTTTGCATTGTCTCCTCCCTCTCCACTAGTTCCTTCTCCACCTTTCTATAATTTCATCTTCTTCTACTATAATGTCCCCATTCTCGTTGTTTATGTTTTTCAGGGTTGTCTTATTATCTCTTGCCCCTTTCCTTCAAAGTCTCTTTTCATTTTTTCTCCGAATTCCTTCCAGCATTTTTCTTTCTTTATTTTTACCAGTATCTTAACTTGCTTCCTTTCCCTTTTGTATTTCTCATAGTCTTCTTGTGTTTGTGTGGCTATATACTTCTTCCAACTTTGTTTCTTTACTTTAACTGCATTCTTGATGTCGTCATTCCACCAGTGTGTCCTTTGAACCTTCCTGTTCGAGATTCTCTGATATTGTAATTGACTACTTAATTATCTATGGTGAACGTAGCGCAACATGTAGTCCGTAATTGTGATTCGCAATTTAATTATGCATGAACAACAACTAAAATCTAAACTGATCGGTCCGTAAACGTCAGATTGAATTACGTTGAAAACCTAACCTTTATTTGACAGCTTGCCCCTGCGAAGTCAGTGTCGACGTTGCCAACCGAAACGCGGTGGTCGGGCGGGGAAATTACGACGCCGTCTGTTGATCGCGGATAGCGACGACAATCTGGATCAATCTGCTTTGGCTGGTCAGGTTCCTACGATCGGGTTACGGTGCACTCACAGGTCTAATAGCCGGCGACAGAAAACTACACTGAAATAGGAAAAGCCTGAATGTAAAGGGAAAAAGGTTTCGTTAGCAGCCATTTTGATACACCCGCCGTTGCACTTTTTTACATTACCTGGGACTAATTCGTTCCCGGGCTTCGAATTGGAGTCAAACTGACCTCCAAATGTGTTCGAAGGTATTACGTGATTTTCCGGCACAGCCGCGATTGAGTTATTCCTCACAGAGAGCGAAAACTACGATAATTTCAAAACACACGCAAGTTACAACACACTTCGAACAAGAAAGGCCTTCATCAAGGCGAATTTGTGGCAAGTGAAGGTTGCTAGGATACCAAGTCGAAAAACCAGTCACGTGGTGTGTCACATGAATAAACGTTGAGTAGCAAAGAGAGGGGATGTAGGGTTGCCAACTGTGTTAAAACGCAGTTGAATGATGTAGTATCGCCACGATATTTTGGCGCGAGATTTGAACGTAACAACCGTCATTTCTGACGAGCCATGACAAATAAAGATGATGATGAAACGTAACAATTTATAATGAAAGAGATAAAGAGGATAAAAGAAATCAACTTTTTGCCAATAACTAAAGAACAAGCAAGAAAACTCGATTCTGTTGCTACAAGTTAAAAACTGATTGCTCCAACTTTTCTTCCATTCAGCCGATTTAAGAGAACCCTTCAGTGCACACTCAATTTGAAAGAGTCGGTGTTTTTCCGCTCGCTTTTCTGGATTTCAAAGCTCAAATTTTGACTTCGAAGAAACATAAAAATTTCGATCTCAAAAGTTATGCAGTCTCATGCGCCCGTTGTGGGTGCCACTTGTGGTATTAAAAAAAAAGGATTCACTCGATAAAGGTCCACATTGTGCCAGAAAAGTACATTGCGGTTTCATCCGAATAAATATTGCGAGATAGAAAAAAAAAACAAACGCTTTCATTGAGAACCTATTACCTCATCGTTCATCGCCTTCTTTGTGTACTGAGAAAAATAAAAATAGAAATAAGCACTCTCGAAATTCAAAGGTACACTTTCGGCATTCAATTTTAGAACAAACGCCCATTCAATTTTCAAACTGAGGGGGCATCCAAACTGAGGGGGCATCCAATGAAATTTATACGTATAAGTCACGTCTCGTGTTTTTAAATTTATATTTTGCTGAACAAAGAATTCAGGCGACACCACGCTATTTAAGTTCCTATTAAAACTCAATTAAATGACGCATTGCTCATACCAACTATTAATCAACGCCTCAGGAAGAAACAAATCTGACATTTAGCTCACGTCTCGTGCGAGTCTCTTTTATTTAAGTATACCAACAACTCCCGTATGTGTTTAAGATATTTTTAGAAATTATCTCTTTTGATCTATTATTATTATTATTTTTTTTTAATCAAGGAACAAAAGCGAACGACTATTATAACAGACATGTAGTGCATTCTAGTTTCAAAATGCAATCTGGTCGATACGTTTTGTTGAAATAAAAAGAAAATGCAGAAGGAAAAAATCTAACGTTCTTGAGATTGATAGAAATAAGAACGTAATAACAGCCGCAGATGTGATCATCGCAATAAGCGATATTACCTTTGGAGATGGAGAGAACTCGTTCTTGGAGTTTATTATACGTATTGTAAATTAGTGTTCGATTTGCAGCAAACTTTAATAATACTCACTCAGCATCAGTGTGTCCTGTTCGGATACATAATTATTCACGTTTCCTGATGCTCGTGCAATTTTACGCAATACGATTATTAATAGTACGCACTGTTGACTTTTTATGAATCCGCTTCAAGTAAACAACAGTTTCATTCACGCGTGGAGTGTACAGACCACATTTCGTGAAGAACAAATAAAAAAATTACCACGTCAATAGTAAACAGTACTGTTGTTACCTGTGGGTTTTCACGCTCGGATTAAAACGTCCAGTCACAGCGCGCGGAGGTGATTTTTTAATTCGATTGGAATCCCATTCAAGGATGATCTTAAAAATTAACAATTTCTTTTCTTACGTGTGCAAGTCGTCACTATTGTAAACAGGTAATTTCTTAAAAATGTTTCCCCGTTTACATCCTTCTTTGAAGCATCCGTAAAGTGACCGGAAATTCTTCGTTTTGGGACTTTTGACCATTTCTACAACATCAGGTGCTATTTTACTTTTATTCATCTACTAATCCTAATCCTGTGAATTCAAAAATCCAGAACGTCATAGTTAATTGGAATTAGTGACGAACTGAATTTCCTGGCGTCTTTTCATTCGAATCCATACATGATAGTGCAGAATTCTTTTGATTTTCAAAGGCGCTTTCCCGGATGCGTGCATACACCTCGACATTTAAACTGAGTATCGCCAAGCGAGAAAAAAATTTAGAGAATCGGCTGGTTTTTTAAAGTAGAAGGATCAAGGATATGACAAACTTAGTTTTCCAGTTTTTTATTTCTATGAAAATAAAATCAATCTTAGAATTTATAATTTCGAAAACAAAGCAAGAGCAATTCACCATATAGCTATAGGTTCCTAATTGCGTTCTGCATTTTCCTTATACTCTAAGTAACCATTCAAAATTCTTAAGTGTGTAATACGTACTATTTATATTTACTTGAAGATAACATTATCGCCACTTAAAAATATAGTAAACATTCGTTTCCTTTGGAAAACACACACCGTATTCTCTAATCAATAAATACACAACAAAGCGCAGCACCTCGCGAGGAACTTCCACAAATCTGTGACTTTTCCGGATGATACGGAAATTTCGGGTCGAGATAAAACTAATTATGTTGTTGTGTTTTCCAGGCGTCGAAGCGCTAAAAATAGAACGCCGTTTATCGCCAGACCGCTCGGTTTACTATGGAAATAATAATCGGCGATGTTTTCCTTCCGGTAAAAATTGTCTGTGTTACGAATAGGGATAGCAGCTGGACGAATCGGAATTTCTACGTTTATTTATTTACTATGTCAAGTCGAATTCCCCATTATGAATAATCCTTACCCGATCTATACTTATAAGGGAAGAAAATCCAAAAAAGAACTAAAATAGAATCCAAGAAAAGTAACACTTCTAGCCTGGGATTAAAAAGTCCTCGACCCTCTTGCCAAAGTAGCCTGGCAGTCAATGTCTTAAGCATCTTACAAACTTTAATTTATTTAAACTTAGATTAGAAAACCAATTGGGCCTAGTTGTACAATTCCAGCTTAACTTTAAGCCAAAGCTTAAACCCTTAACAAATGTTAAAATATTCGTTGCTATGGGCTTAAATTTAAACTAGGCTATGAGGACAACAAACCATGAGGATGGGAATTTTTTTTAATGGTGCACCCACCTTCTTCACTCACAATGCCCAAATTGCACCATCAGTTCCATCCCAAAATATAACAAGCGATCTGATTTCCATGTGGATTGTTTTCTTGGAGAAACTGAGAACCATGACTTTTGACTTTGACCTCAGAGGTCCGATTCGAATGACAGATGCATAAGAGCTGAACGAAGAACTTAGATTAGTCCTTAGATTCCGAGAGGAATTCATTTTTCAAACAGCCCCAAAAAAGCAAGTCGGGGATTGAAAGATCCATTGATCTCTTAGAGGCGACCATTCCTTGAAGAAATCTCTCTCGTTTTTTTGAAGTTCTAAATCTCCTTGAATTTGCATGAAAAAGAGTGTGTGCAATTTTCTTGAAGAACATAAGGCTCAGTAATTCTTGAAGGTGATGCAAGGCACTAACTAAAAAGGTGTCGATGACTTTGCGGGGATTATCCTGAGCCCGAACTCCAATTTTGTTTGTTTACAATACCGTTCGTCGTTCATGAAAAAAAAAACAATGTTCAAGGTTGATAAACAGATTGACGAAGCTATGACCAAACTTTTCCCTCTTTTCTCTCATTAACGTCATTGCAAACCGACTTGATTTTAACTTTGGCTTTGAGCTGATCCTCGTTCTTTCCATTGAAACCCAAGAAGCACTGAGGATACTGACGAACATTAAGCTGACATCGAAAAGATCTCTCTGAACACAAATAATTGAACAAATTTTTTAACATGCGTTAGCCAACTCCCATCATAAATATTTTGGATGGCGAAGGAGCAACAGTTTTTACATTTAACCGCATGCCATTCTCTGTTGAAGTGGTCGCCCTTACAGGCGCCCTTCCACCCCAAGTATTCTTCAAACTTTAGGTTCGTTATTTGAGACGGTTGATAATATGGGAAAGTTTTGGTTTTTAGGAATTCTACGTGCGAGATGTTTTTAAATGTTTAGGAGTGTCCACAAATAAAACAAACTAAAGTATACAGTTAAACAAAATCGGTTATTTGAGAAACCCCATAAGTCGCAACGAGTTTTTGGTCAAAAATCAATTGCCGTTTGATGAAGAAACACCATCAGTCCAGGTCACTACCAACAGTTGGGAACAGAATTGTACGTTTATGTGAGGAACCCTATTAGTCAGTGACTTATGGGGAAGATCCTAATCACTAAGAAAAAAAATTGATGGCATAGAGAAACTGGTGAGCTACATTTCGGAAGGGGCCTCTACAATGAAGTTGTGCACAACTGGCCAACAACGGCAACCAATGATGTTCAGAGTTCGGTGTTTGATAAAGCAGACTTTTTTGAACTAAGCTTATTTTGGAAATATCTTAATTAAACTTTTTTTATTAACAATTGCCAGTTAAATTTGTTGCATTCTTCACAGTCCAGGATATAATCAATATCAGTTAATTTGATAAACCCCATAAGTCAACGGTATTCAAAATTTATTACGTATTTATTCATTTGTGTGCTGTTGAGGGTAGGGAGTGAGACTGAACGATGGACTAAGGAAATCAGCCGAAAAAATGTCGGTCCTGCCTCACGACTAACATTGACCTAGTTTTTTTCAGTTTCCCCAAAGATGCCCAATAACTTATCGGGTTTCTCCAAAAACGGATACGAAATTTTCAACTGCAACAAGGAATTTTTGAAAGTTAACCACATAGGTAATAAAATAGAGAATGACAAAAAAATACTAGGCCCCATATTCATACACATTGCTAAATTTAGTTCAGCTTTCGAACCAAACCCTGGGCTCCCCATACCCATTAAATTAGGATTAGGCACCCTATTGTTTGATAACTGAGGCACTACCTCAACGACAAACAAGAAGCAGCAGCAACACCACCAGCAGCAGCAGCCCTGAGGAACTTCTTCTGCAATGGAGAACGAAACGTCGGCAGTAGAAGAAGTCAACGTGACGCGGTTCCAACCGGAAGCCAATTCAAACATGGACGACGGCCGCGGAAGCCTTCAAGTTAAATTATTGAGGCACTACCATTTAAGATGTAAGCAAATTGGAAACTGCCGAGTATATTTCTTATGAGGAGCAAGGAGGAAAGAGAAGAGGATTTTCGTTATTTTAAAGACGCAATGCATTTCAACTTTATAAGTACATATGAAAAATTTATCAACACGCATATTTCAGCCAAAAACAGAAAATCAGAAACTAATTTAGCTAAAGCAACTGACATGGCTCAGAAGACTAAATCAAACAGGATAGATAAATAAACCTGTTTTATTTTGAAGTGCAATTCATTTAACCAAAAATTGAGACAGGCACTCCATCATTAGTAACCATGTTGTCATGGAAAAAGGTTAATGTTGGAGATTTGGATATTATGTTGTAGATTGATGGAGAAAAGCGAGCAGCTTTATCATCACCATTTTTGAACTCTTTACACTCATTTAATTTTTTTCCCTGTTACCAGAACCCGTTTACATAGGGTGCAAAGGAAGCAACCGCAGCCAAGTGTGCTCACCCCCAACTCTATTAACGCAACCGTTCAGTGAGACAGCCACGGCCATCATAAGAAGTCTGCGATTTGCCATCTGAATAAAATGTACTTTGCTGTCTCTGGTACTCCATTGCAGAGTCTGCAGTGGGAATTTAGGCTCCTTAACAGTCAAGTCCTGTTAATGTTCTCTGGTGATCTTGGTTGCACCCTAAGCCCTTTTTTCGCAAGGACATCCAGTATCTGTTGTGTTCCTCGCTTATCCAGTCACTGAAAAAGTCCCGAATAGCGCTCTTAGTCACACCTAGGGTAGGTTCATGGCCAAGGTATGCCATACCTGCATCTTACCTGGGTAGTTCATCGGCCCATTCTTTGCCCATATAGCCCCGATGGCGTGAACCTCCACCAACGTAATTCAATTGTGCTCCGCAAGGTCATTAAGTTCGCTTGGAGACTTCCATACCAGTTTGGATGAAATCTTTAAGCTTATGAAATCTTCAAAGCCCCCTGTGTCATCCATGGCTTCCGGTTTTACCAAGCCACTATTCCTTCTTTTGTTAGCGTTCTTCTTCTACGAGACAGGAGTCAGTGACACGAAGTCCTTTTGTGAGGAATTATGAGATGGTGGCGGAAGAAGAATGGAACTGGAACCCATGCAGAAAATGCGGGGGCCTTCATTTAAATCCCTTTCATTATTGAAAAATTATTATTTTCGTTGGTAATAATAAATGTATTTTCTTCAAATCATCAGCATGCCATTAAACGCTTATTAATTTGAATTTACAAAAGAGGGTGCCATGCTATTTTCCATGGCTTCCGGTTTTACCACGCCACTGTTCCTTCTTTTGCTGGCGTTTGTCTTCTACGAGTCAGCATCAACAAAGGGGACAGTAACAAGAAGTTACTTTTGTAATGAATTATGAGATGTTGGCGGAAGAAGAATGGAACTGGAACCCGTGGGGCCTTCAACTTTCTCTAATTTATGATCGTTTCATTATTGAAAAATTATGATTTGCATCAGTAATAATAAACATTTTCTTCAAGTCATCGGCATGCCATTAACGATTCTTTATTTTCAATTTACAAAGAGGTTGCCATGGCTTTCGTCTTTACCACGGCACAATTCCTTCTTTCGCTGGCGCTTTTTCTTTTCTTTCTACGAGACAGCAGGCAATGGCAACATCACCAAAGAGGACAGTAACAAGAAGTTCATTTTGTAGTGGTGAATTATGAGACGTTGGCAGAGGAAGAATGGAACTGGAACCCACGAAGAAGATACTGGGCCTCCAACTTTATCATCGGTAATAATAAATATTTTCTTCAAGTCATCAGAATGCCCTTAATGATTTATTATTATCAATTTACAAAGAGGTTGCCATGGCTTCCGCCTTTACCACGGCACTATTCCTTCTTTCGCTGGCGTTTTTTCTTTTCTTTCTACGAGGCAGCAGTCAATAGCAACATCACCAAAGAAGACAGTAATAAGAAGTTCCTTTTGTAATGAATTGTGGAACTGGAACCCATGGAGAAGACGCGGGGGCTTCAAGTTTATCTAATTTAAGTTCGTTTCATTTTTTAAAGTAAAAAAAAAAAAACATCAGCATCCATTAATCACGGTTGTGATGGATGACCACCCCCACAGAAGAAGGACCTCGCAAGATAAACCGTGGTGCACGCAATTCCAAACTCCATTTATCTATTGCCTACTTTTAAACTATTGGGTGACCAAAAAAGTTCCACCGTTTTTTTTTTAATGCAGATTGCCATGAATATTTTTTTTAAGTTGTTTATCGATAGCTCTTCTTTACATACTGTCATCTACTTTAGTATTAATCCGTCTTTCATTTGATATATGTATACAAATTTGACGACAATTCCTGTTTTAAAATAATTTAAAATAAAATGAGTACAAACTTGGACCAAAGCGGTTGAGGCGGCGCGAAAAATACGTACGGCATTCGGAGATGATGTTGTAAGTGATCGAACAGCACAGAAGTGGTTCAAGAAATTTTCTTCGGGAGATTTCAGCTTGACCGTTGAAGGAGACCGAAGGTCATTAACAACGGGGATGTTAAGGACGTTGTGGAGGCTAATTCCGGTACAACGTGCTTAGAGCTTGCAGAAAGCTTCAAAGTGAGCGATGGAACCATTCGTTTGCACCCTCACCAGCTATGAAAGTCGTGGAAGTTAAGCAAATGGGTCCCACATGAACTGCCAAATCTTACCATTAAATTTTTCACGCAATAAAAATGAACCTTTTCTTGATCGATTGTTAACTTGCGACTTTTACTCCAATCCTAAGCGTTCGTATCATTGTTTGCCACCAAGTGACCCAATACCACACACACACACACACCAAAGGCTTCCTTGTACCCAAACAAGATTCCCTTGTGCATTTGGTGGACAGCAGCTGGAATTGTCCATTATGAGTTTTTGGAAACGGGTGAAACCATCACTGCTGGGTTCTATTGTGAACAGCTTCAGCGAGTACAAGCAGCGCTCCAATCCAATCCAGATACAGCCTTCTTTGATCAATAGAAACAAAGCGCAATTCTTCAGGAAAAAAAATGGCTAGGAGACGTTACCACACCCTCCTTGTTCCCCTGACATTTCGCCAAGTGATTACCACCTTTTCTTGTCTCTTGTTAACTGTATGGGGCCATGCATGCAGTCCATTCAAAACCCGTGGATTTCTACAATACCGGCATACAAAGATTGGCGTTACGTTGGCAAAAGGTCACTGAGTGTGATGGTACCTAATTACTTCAGTGAATAATGGTTTGCGATAAATTTTTACATTTTGCCATCAAAAACTTATTTGGTTACCCGATAAATAACTTGTAAATATTTAAAGAAAACTGAATAGATTGTTAAGAAGTACTGATTTGTAGGGATTATGCTGGGGCGGGGGGGCGGTCAGAAGGTAAAAATCGATGACCCAACTTCCACGTGCATAGTGGCGTTCCTGGCGCCGGTAAATCACAGGAGCGGATGTGATGATGTAACAACGGCGACGTCATAACGATGACGTAACTAGGTAGAGCGCGGCGAGCGGGGAACAGACGGAACGGTAGCGCTAGCGGGATCGATGACGTATGACGTCACTGCGGTTATGACGTCGAAAAGAGGACGGCGGTTTATAATGGGTAGGTTGAGAGTAGCAGGGATATAGAGTGACGGCGTCGGCGAGAGCGTGCAGTCGCGTGCATATCTCGGCGTGTTCTGGACCAGCATCACGCACCATCCTCAAAGAGTTACCACCGACGATCAGAGACGACGAGAGAGTTACCAATCAGTGTCGATCCGTCATTCTATTAGGACAATGTGAAACACGAATTGTTCTACTTAGTAATAACATTATTTAAAATAGACGTTGTTCCTGTTTTCAAGTTACCAATCAAGTGCTTTACCTGGCGGATTTATTTTTCGATTTTTCGAAGAAGTTCTTTAGTGTCGCTGAAAATCCAGGCAGTGCGCCGCGCCACTTTCGCATCTCGAGAAGACAGTTAAGGCGAGAGACAGAAAAGTTTGAAAGCTCTCGTCGAAAGTGAAAGCATGCGCGCTTCGTTTTACCGCCGCGAGCTTTTCCCACGGAAGTTGCCGGAACTCGGACGAGCTTAAAAAGTTTCGGCCGAGTATGTGTTATGCATGAGGATTACAAGGGATCCAAGCGTGGATTCGCCTATCAGCGGACAGGAAGGCGAGCGCTCTCCTGCCACACCGGAGTCACAACTCCGGGATTCGCCAGGTGATTTTTGTGTCTGTCTGCCTCCATAGACTTCCTTCCTGAATGAACCATTACATTTATGTTGTTGATTTTTTTTTTTTGGTCCATCAGAGATGCGTATATAGAGAAGTTCCTGTTGATGCATGTTTCTCTTTCTGTTTGTATTCCATTAGAAAACTGTAAAAGTGAACTAATTTGAACTGCCTCGCATTATTCATCATGCTAAGTGACGGCGGCGTAAAGTGTTGTTGACACGAGGACCGAAGTGTGCAAATTCTTCGTTTTTTTTTTTGTTTTTTTTGTTTGGACGTGATCACAAAGACGTTTAGGAAGACTCGTGTGTTGTACCATGACATCCTCGCGACATGCGCTCCGGTTCGCCGCCGCAAAGACATCGGCTGCATTCGTATAACGCGCGCCACACTGACACCAACAACAATTCTCCTAGTTACAACTACCTGCGAAATAAGTGTACGTAAATTTTTTCCTTTGCCGAATCTAACGCTTATTTACTAACAATAAACAAACTCCAATTTCTCGAGAAACTAAAACCTGCGTCTCTAGATACACACTTTTCAAAATACCATCAGCTTAAAGTATAGTGAGTGCTATAAAAAAATTTGTCGCCACCTACAAAACTAAATCATATACCCATTTCGATATTCGTATCAATCTAATAATAGCTAATCAAGTAGTGAATCAATTAAATTGTATATGTATAGATATAAAAAATAACATATTTAATTGACGCCGTTTTTAAAATTAATATGCGCCGTGCCCTTCTATAAAACAAAGATTTATTTGTTTTACTTTTCGCACATTTATCAACAAACAAATTCTTGCCGGAAACTACTATGTATGCATACCACTAGCGTATACAAGTTGATTACGTACATGTCATTTTGTAAAAATAAAATAAATCATTGTCTTGTAACGTCAATTACGTCTGTAAGTCCATTTTGTATTTTCTATAACGGCTGCGTTTACTTTTTATTTAAAGGAAAAAGAGCTAAAGCTTTATATGGCAAAAATTTTGTGTACAGTCGTGGACAGTCAAAGTGTGCCAAATTCGATCATATCTCTATTATGGATTAGGCTGAGTAAATTTCTTTTTTAACCGTTCACGATTGTGCATGCTAATGATGGGGGAAGCTACTGTTTGAAATATTTAACACACTCATTGCGTTTCAACCAAAAAACGCGTAAGATTATTAAAAAAATCAACTTCCGACTTTGTAAGTTCTTTCACCCAAATAATAAGATTGTTCTTCTTCTTGTTGCGGCCTCTAATGAGCTGACAATATGATTTATGACACTTTTTGTTTGCTTGCATCGCATTAGATACATTTTTTTTAGGATATTTTAAATAGTTTTTTTTACGTACGGAATTGTACGGAATTTTGGAATTCCTTCCAATTTATTACTTTCCTGATGTCCTATGTTTGTCACGTTCGTATTTTTTAAATAGTCTAACCAAAAAAGGGCGACTAAAACAAGTTGTAGCATTTTAACGATTTAAACAAATAGAAAAATTCGAAGAATTGTATCGAATTTAAGAAATGGAGCGTATTTTCAACAGGGGGGATTCATAATTGAAGAACGATGTAAAATTGTGCCGCTCAAAAAAATAAAATAACAGAATCAATTCTAAAAGCACGAAACACCAGGTTCTATTCAGGATGCAGTTTAATTTAATTTTTAGGATTAAACAGAAACTGCATCGTAAACAAATAACTTAAATTATCTTCCTCTAATTTGTCTTGTTCAAAAATTCAAAACCTGCGGCGTTTTTGGTGTTATCTCTTTTCCGGATTCTTTCTAGACGTTCTATAACTTCTTTGTTCATTTTTAATTGGAAAATCTATCAATATTTTCATTTTCTTGCATCTTTACAAGCCGAGAATTTCTATAATCAAATAAACTCACAAGTATGTACTTAGATGAAACGGTCAAAGTTTGCATTAAATAACATCGCGTTAAATAACAACTGTTAAGAATTTCTTACCCCCTTTACTTATGCAAAAATTAATATACAATTTAATCAAGTTACCATTTAAAAATTTTCAGCCGTGCTAACACATTTCACAACAGACGCAAGAATGACTAATTTTATTTTTTGAATAGTGTAAATCGTTTAAGTATACATTTTATTTGTTCATTTTAAACTGAAAGATTTATTATAATGCTCATTTGCGTGTATTAATAGTTATTTATGTAACGAGGCAGTAAAGTGGCACTTTATCGAACGAGTTCGAAAATTGCGAGCCAAGGCGCGCAAGCAAACGAATTCGATAAAGACACTTTACTGCCGCGTTGCAAACAACATCTTTTCGACTACCATGTAGACGCCTTTCACTCTGGGAAGTACACGATGACTCATGGAAATCTGACCGGCGGATTGCGAACATCTGATGATCAGTAATGTAAGGGAAACAGATAACAAATAAGTCCTAGTAAGGAATGGTGAGATTACCGATAAAGTTGCTGCTAGGCCACTGTACTCCAACCTCCCCTATAATTTTAAATATGGATTCATCTGACGAAAACTCGTTTCTGCGCATCGTGTACTTCTTACGGTAAAGAATCTCTACTAAAGTAAATCACTTGAAGTGTTCAGAACTTATAAGTTTATATTTTACATTTATAGTTTTTGAAAAATGTACTTCATTTAGGTACCTTATAATACGTTATAAATAGGGATCGGAGTAACATATTTTGACATTTTCACGTCCGCGGCGCGGCGCGGCGCACAGTGGTCCGAATTGGTAAATTCTTGGCCAAAAATGTAATATTCTCAAAACTGATAAGAAATATATTATGTACATTATGTTTCACATAGAAATAATTACGTACTAAACAAAAATTTTAAAAACAAGTGTTTTTCACAATAAATAAGTAGGGCAAAACCTTAGAAAATGTTATATTGTGTCTTGTTCTTCGTTCTCTTCTTCTTCTTCCTCCTCTCCTGCTTCTTACGCTACTTTTTCTTCTTCGTTTTCTGTTTCTTATTCGATCTCAAGAAGTTCTAAAACTTCTAAAGGAAAATCAGTTTTCTTCCTAGCTTTCTGTTTTGCCAAATAAGTTATCAGTGGATCAGATGATAACCAAGCATTTTTGATGCTTGTGTAGGAGTCGTCTGTGTTTGCTAAATTCTTGGCCAAAAATCTAATATTCTCAAAACTGATATTATTATTAATAATTTTATTACTATGTTCATTATGTTTCACATAGAAATAATTACGTACTAAACAAAAAATTTAAAAACAAGTGTCTTTCAAATAAATAAGTAGGGCAAAACCTTAGAAAATGTTATATTGTGTCTTGTTCTTCGTTCTCTTCTTCTTCTTCCTCCTCTCCTGCTTCTTATGCTACTTTTTCTTCTTCGTTTTCTGTTTCTTATTCGATTTCAAGAAGTTCTAAAACTTCTAGCTTTCTGTTTTGGCAAAGAAGTTATCAGTGGATCAGATGATAACCAAGCATTTTTGATGCTTGTGTAGGAGTCGTGTGTGTTGCTTCCTGAATTAATTTGGCAGCTTCAGTATTACCTTCTGAACGCAAATTTATTTGAGTCGCAAAGCTCAATTCTGAAGCGAATATCCTCAGTTTATCTTCTTTTACTCCTTTCACTGCTTTCATGAAACCATTGAGGTGGACGACTCTCATTGATGATGATCCTAGGAATGATGTTGTTAAGGAGGGCCCAGATGAGGATGGAGTCGTTGAAAATGAAACTTCTGATTGCAACCAAAGTAAAATCTATCTTTCATCCTCGAACATCTCTCAAATTTCTCAAAAATTCTATTACAGATTTTTCTTTTCAGTTCTTGCAGAACCTCTTCATCGTCTTTTAACTTATAAATCACTCAAAGTTTTTATCAGGTGAGCGATTTGACATGATCTCCCGTCACCTTCTTCTTGTCTTACTGACATGCTTTTTGCCATAATGTGCTGCCCTTCAATAAATTAATAACATTTAACAATATTTTGTTTAATTTACAAGGAATTTAATTACTTTCGAATTAAATTGCGCTACTCTGCAGTTTGATAAACTTCTTGGATTTTCTCTACTATGGGCGAAAGTTATTTTAAAGAGTAAATGTATATCGTTTTGGCTTCAATGTAAGCCGTAAACGAAAGCGGGATAACTCTGGACTTTTGTCATATCTCTACGTGAATTCGGATTTTCTTAAAATAATTTTATGTTTGAACGCACACACATATAAATTTATTAGTGTAAATATGTAAGTTGAAATTGTATTGTACTTATGTTATATTATAGTACATGCCTGAAGGTATAACTGACAAAAATTTCAGAATCACACAATAATTTGAACTCATGGAATTTGCAATTCAAAATAACACCAATGCAGTGACGTTCTCTTTAGAAAAGTTGTCCGTAAAGTGTGAGCATATTCAGCCGCCTTTATCAGGTATAAATTTCTGGGTATCGGGGGTAATTTTTTACGGATTAATGACCATTAACCCCTTAGATAATAACAACTTAATTGGTTCTAGTTAATACTGAAAATTTCGATTTTTGGCCAGGTTTTAAGAATTTTCGACCACTGTGCGGCGTACGCAATTATCTGCGGTCTACTCATCTACCATTCGTGTAAAAAAGCAAGTTTTTCATCTACGTCTATGATATCATGATGCACTGACGTACGAGATCTAAAAGCAATGGTAATATGTAGCATAAAATATAAAAATCCGATCCCTAGTTATAAACGACGCTGGCGTTTCGATGACACCAAAAGATGCGACGATAATTACCTAAAAGGAATTAAAAATCATACTAATAGATCCAATTATTATTAATAAAATAATTATTGAAAAATAATCAAATGTAATGGTCATCATTTATAGATAAACAATAATATTAATTATAACCGATTAATACTACTTCAGAATAAGTCGAAGTAGGCTTCGTCACAGTCAGGTAAAATATTTTACATGCCTAGGCAGGTAAAGTACCGCTTTCTCTCCTTGAATGAGTATGATAAAATGTCGTAATCTTTTAAGCGGACACTAAATCGCGCACTATACACTTAACGTTTCTCAGAAAAAAATCAAGTAACTTTTTCAGTTTCCGTGGACAACCTTGTTTATTTTGACAACATATTTTTCACTTCTGACGAAGCTGTCGAACGACTGCGAAACGTTAAGTGTATAGTGCGCGATTTAGTGTCCGCTTAAAAGATTTTGTGATACAAATTTCATCGGACAAGAACCAACTGTAAATAAAGACAAAAATATATTTAACGTAGAGTTGGTGTTCGCTTGAAGGCCCCCCTTTTTAATGTATCGGCAACGAAATTTCATTAAAAAAATTGTCAAAGTTAAGAACAAAAATAATCGCCAGAGAAATGAATATAACTTTCTAAAAAGCCAGTATTTTGTGTCTCTAAAATGTTTCAATTTTCTTCTTCAACGTGTTTCGATTAAAGTCTGTCCTGCATGGTATTTCGATAAAAAAATTTCTGCACAACGAACGGCAATAACTGTATGTACAATTACATCAAGAATGCATGTTGTTATTATATTTATAAATACAGTAAATTATGTTAAATGTTTCTCCACGTCTTCTTTTCTAAACTCTTCAGTACTGGAAAAAAATCTAATGAAATTCCTGAAAAATGTAAAAAAAAAATTTATTTGCTCTAGAGTAACTCTAGAGTCTAGAGTAACGATGGGTAAACCCCAGCCCGAGGGCCAACTCTGGCCCTGGAATACTGGAATATTTTTTATTCGGCCCGCGAGACCTAAATCTGATTTTTTTTTTAAATAATATTGATATTAAATATAATCCTTAATATTTAATATTAATAATGTTTGTCCTTCTTAAAAGCAATACCATATTTACCATCCGATTCTAATTTATGTTGGACGATGATGTTCGAACTTCGGGTTGCTGTAGCTCATCGTTTCTCAGCCTGGGGGTCGCGGTGATATTAAAGGGGGGTCGCGAAAATAGCCTAAACAATAATGAAATCATTTTATGACGTCATAAATGTATGTTTATACCCGCAGCGACATAAAATTATAGGATGGGGGGTCGCGAAATATTAATTTTATTTACATTTACCATTTGGGGGGTCGCGAAGCTAAAAAGCTTGAGAATCGCTGCCATAGCTTAATCGGTAAAGCAACTGACGCGTAACCAGAAGACTCTAGTTCGAATCTCCATAGCGGCGGAAATATTTTTCTGCTAATATTTGTTAATGTTGTTTACTTTAATTTATTTCCCATTAATTATAATATTAATAAAGACAAAAATGTGAAACAATAAGAAGGTTTACGCGCTTCCATTGGTAGCCATTAACTATCTGATCGTTAAGTAATAAAAAATTATAAAAAATGTGGCCCCCGGACAAAGCATGGAATTCATTCTGGCCCCTTGTTTACAAAAGGCTGCCCACCCCTGCTCTAGAGAACCCTCACAGTATTTTCATCCTTTATTAACGTCATGTAAGAATAGAAGATGGAGGTACTTAATAACTACAAATAATAATAATTTTTTTTTATCTGTGGTATTGCCCAACGGGGTCCTAAGTCAAAGACTTGTCAGGACCTCAGGAGCGGGAGTGTATTTGAGTGTGTGTAAAGTGTTCCATGACTTTGTTACTTCCAACCTTCTCGCCGTTTAAGGGGAAGCAGTGTCGAATTTTATCCCCAACACTGAAGGGTGCCTGAAGTCGATACCGACCACCCCCGACAAATATCCTGAGTGCGGTTCGAACCGACGACCATGCGATTGCAAGGCCGGTCCTCTTACCACTGGACCGAATTTTATTGGTGATTGCAGATTATAAAAGTAGTGTTAATCATTATGATCATATGTAAATACATATTTAAACTGATGATCACCAAAAGGACCGTGGTTCAGTAGCGCAGAACGCATCCTGGTCTTCCACTACCATCCTCTACTAAAGAAAAAATTAATTTACCCTACAACTAACTAAACAATGACAAAAAAATGTGCTAATAATATTAAACAAGATGATAGCTAAAAGTTAAAGTATTTCAAACAAGATTTCGTTCTCAAAATAATTTTTGCTTTAAGCGTTCTTTGAAGGCAAGTAAAGACATGATCTATATTATTTAAACATTTGGGTATAATATAACTGAATGATCTTTTATAAAATGTTGTTTTATCTTTTGGTATATCAACGACATCTTTGCGACGGATATTTAAATTATATGAATATCTGTGCGAAACCTGATCTTGGCCAGTAAATATGGTGGAGTTTTACTGTATAATACTCTGTGACAAAGGCAAGCAAAGTGTAATAATCTACGGTTTTCCATATTAAAATCGTGTGTACCGCAAGGTTTGATTATTGGACCGTTGTTATTCACTAAAAGTACTTGTCTTACAAACCTTCCATGATTAAAATTAACTACTCCTATGATTTAAAGGCATTGTTCAATATCTCATATCCAAACAATGGTGATAAATTAACCCAAGTAAACCATATCTCTTTTAAATTAATTTCTTGTTTGGAAGAAATAATGGACGTAATCTTACCTCTAGCTGAAATTGTGTTTAACTAAAGCGCGGATTTAGGTGTGTTTTTAGGTCATGAACTCATGACTGAATGGAGTGACGTCTCATGCCCTAAAAATGCACTTCAATCCGTGTTTTACTCATAGCGATTGCAATCAACTGTACCTTACGTTTCAAGGAACTTGTCTCAGTAAGGCATCTGGAAATCGAACATTTTAGGTATATCCTGGTAGACGTATCCTGCATGCTTTGTCAATTCATCTACATACATAACTTCTTTTTAAAAAAAAAGTACCACCTGCAGCTTTCAAACGTAAGTTAAAAATTAGTTTGTTTAAGGAGCAATTTGTTCATATGTATTAATTATGTAAATACATATTTTGAGGTAGCCATGTCGTTCATAAGTAGTATGTTTTCTAAAGTATTGCTGCAGTTTTTAATTGTTTAGTCTTTTTGAGTGTGCCTATACACATTAACTTATGATCCAGCCTCTAGATTGATGCGATTGCATTATTTTTTTTTAATATTTAACGTCTCATATTGTATAATATTAATCAGTTCAACAAAAAAGCAATAATAATATTATTATTATTAATATTTTAACTTACAATTTGTACTTCTATTGAGTTATTGTTTGAGGGTTTTTTCTTCAGAAATATTTCAAAATTATCTGTTATTATTATTATGTTTTTTAATTCGGATGTTTTACACAAATACAATTTTGAATAATGTTTCTGTTATTGTTTGGGGTTTTCGTTTAAAAAAAAAATTATGCACACATACCCAGTCAATGTTTAGTTATTTTTAAATACAAAAAATTACATCTACAGACTGTGGCATTTAACAGGGTTTCTTCATTGCTGTTGAATGTATGGAAAAATGTCTCGTACAAGCTCCGCATAGTTTAAAATTATTTTCAAATATACAGGGAATCTCAATTTGACCGTTCGAGGTGTAACTTCGTTGTTTCAAATGGAACATCCTATATTTTATAACGTGTTTGAGTTTGTCAGATTATCTTAGGGCAAGTTTGGTAAGGGTTCCCTGTACCTAAGTCCTATAGTTTTTAAGATACTAGGCTTCGCTTATGGTTTTCGGAAAGTACAGATGTAACTTTTGTAATTAATAGCTATCTCTTGCATTGTGTCCTGGGTTTTTCCTATTGGACAATGAAGATTATTATTATCTTTAACGAAGAAAGTTAGACAGCTGAGTGGAAGGTATCTACCGCAATAACAAAATTTACTTTTCACTAAACAGGGGTCCAGTAAAACTATTTCCATTTCGACAACAATATAATGTGGTATCATTTTCATGAGCACTTCAAGGGCTAAACAACAGTGCAATAAAAAGTATATAGCAAATTTAAAAAATCATAACTTATAGGTCTGTAAGTTTTAAATGAACCATCCTGGAGAGTTGGAAATAATTTTAAATTATTAAACTTTTTTTTTGATAAAATGTATACTAATTCGGAGGTTTGGGACATCCCTCCTCCTTTTCATATTATATGACATGATGATTAACAACGAAGTTGAAATCAGTAACTTCCTCAACGACAGCTGGAGCTAATCTAACTTATCACACTAATGCCTGGTTGCACCAATTTTTTAAGCAGAGCTTAAATTTAAGTTATGTTTAGAATGTGACATTAACATATGGTCAATATAATGTCAAATATATTCTGATTGACATTTAAACTTCAACTTAAGTATCAATTAGAATGTGACTAACATTTTGTTAAATCTGTAAATTATGTCATAGTCTAAACACCACTTAAATTTAAGCTCTGCTTAAAAAGTTGGTGCAACCAGGCATAAACCTCCCGGACTTAAAAGCAGAAAAATTAGTGGAAATGGTTTCGTAATGAATCGACTAGAACTGAAATGGTGAACAGTGACTTCGCGTTATGTCTTTGTTAGGTTGCTTCCTGTGTGATGCACAACGTTTCATCAATCAGTGTGAAACTACTTAGGTCATAATTCACTATTGACATCGTCGTGCAATTTCAAAATTACGCGTTAACATTATACAATACTTCATTAGCTGAATGTTATAGTTTTCATATGCAGAAAACTCCATCTTATAACAAATACATGCAAATTACTTCTGTTTACATTACGACTGTGTGACTATCAGGTAGTTACATATGTAGAATACTGAATTGTCGTATATATTCCGACGAGATTTTTCCCCATGGCAATAAAATATACATTGAGAAAAAATACTTGCAGAGTTATAGTAAAATGTTAACATTAATTATTATTAGCAGCAAATCGTAAACATCCTGTAACTGTATCCCCTTTTATTATGTTCAAATTGAATCACACGCAATCATTTTTCATTTCCATTATAAACATTTTATTGAAGCATACAAAAATAAATTAAATTTCTTCGCTCTTGTTGACTTTCTTTTATAAAACTGCCAAGACTATTAATAATGTGATTTGTGATTTAGCTTTATTGCTTTTCTTAATCATTTCTATTTTGTTTTTTTTTTCTTTACATTTTCTTTACAATCTTCCCTGACCACTGTTCTGTTAGTTTTTTTCTTCAGATAGAAATTGTTTTTTCTTTGTTCTGTCTTATCCTGCAATATTTTTGAGCAAAATTTTCTTCCTTACCACATACCAGATGTTTCAGACAACCCGTGCCTAGTCGTTTTTCTTGAAAATATGAAGTAACAGAAAGAGGCTACGTAAAGAATTTGATGGTAATATAATTATCTTTCAAGGTCAATCAGACCCCAGCTTTGAAATATTAATTATGAATTGGGTATCACCGAATAGGATTTTAGCTGCAGCCAGCCAAGCTGGATGGCGCTAGTTTTCTGATACACCCGGTATATTTGCATCGTCTTCCTCATCTTGAAAGTCTTTGCCTTTTCAGGTACTTCAACCCCCCTCCCTCCCGTGGATCCACTAACACATTCGAAATTTAGAAAAATCGAAAGCGTTCTACTGTTTGGATAGGACGAGTAATTTGCAATTTCCTTTTCTAGTTTTGGGCAAAGCTTCCTTCCTTACAATCTCTGCATTCAAGTTTGAAGTTGCAAACATAAATTTGCAACGTTTTTCAGACGCCATCTATCGACGCCAAAGAGATTTAAAGAGCACGTATGACGGTGCTTCGAACCGCAACATTTCATTGAATTTCATTGAGAATTATTTAACATTGACGGCGACGAATTTCTTTTTACATTCAGCCTGCGCCATCTACCGCCATCTAAGTGCCTCAATAATAGTGTCTGAAACTGCAAGTTTTCACTTTTGCAGATCCAACGATTGTATCGAAAGAGATAGTTTAACTTTGACGTGGATATCTCGCTGAAGTTTTTAAAATTCACCTGGCGCCATCTACCGGTATTTGAAGACATTTAAATACCCCAATACACGGCGTGCATGATGGCGGTTCAAGCTGCCACTTTTCTCTTTTGCAGGCCCAAAGAATTACCTCGAAATAGATTATTTAATTTTGACGTGAAGAGCTCGCCGAAATTTTGAAAATTCTCCCGGCGCCATCTACAGGTATTTGAGGACATTTAAATATCACAATATCTAGCGTGCATAACGGTGCTTGAAACTGCAAGGTTTCACTTTTGTAGAGCCGACGATTACCTTGGAAGAAATAGTTTAACTTTGACGTGGATACCTCGCTGAAATTTTTAAAATTCACCTGGCGCCATCTACTGGTATTTCAAGACATTAAATACCACAATACGCAGCTTGCATGATGGTGTTTCAAACTGCTACTTTTATCTTTTGCAAGCCCAACGAACTGCCTTGGAATAGATTGTTTAATTTTGACGTACACAGCTCGCCGAAATTTTAAAAATTCCCCCGGCGCCATCTACTGGTATTTGAGGACATTTAAATATCACAATATATAGCGTGCATAACGGTGCTTGAAACTGCAAGTTTTCACTTTTGCAGACCCGACGATTACCTTGGAAGAAATAGTTTATCTTTGACGTGGATACCTCGCCTAAATTTTAAAAATTCACCTGGCGCCATCTACCGGTATTTGAAGACATTTAAATACCACAATGTGTAGCAACGCCTGATGGTGTTTCAAAGTGCCACTTTTCACCTTCACAGGCCCACTGACAATCTTGAAAGAAATCGGTTTGGCGCGGACTTCTCGTCGAAATTTATAAAATTCACTTGGCGCCATCTACCGGTATTTGAAGACATTTAAATACCACAATATATAGCAACGCCTGATGGAGTTTCAAAGTGCCACTTTTCACCTTCGCGGGACCACTGACAATCTTGAAAGAAACCGGTGTGGCGCGGACTAGGTCGAAATTTATCAATTCACTTGGCGCCATCTTTCGGAGCTTGAAGGCGTCTAAATATCGCCCGCAACACGTAGCAGGCATGATGCTTCCTCCAACTGCAGCTTTTCACTTTTGTGGACTCGACGACAGTTTGGAAGGAAATAAGTTTAACTTCGGCATGATATTTTTTTAATTCACCTGGCGCCATCTATTAGAGATTAAAGGTGAAGGTGCTTCAAACAGCAGTATTTTGCTCTTTCAAGAATCAGAGTGCACTTGGCAGGAAATTTTTAATTTTAGCAGCGATACATCTTCAAAATTCAGCTGGCGCCATCTATTGGAGACTTAAGGTACTACTCATCGCACTACACGCACGGCACGTGCTTCCGTTCTCAACGAAACAGTATTTCGTCGGTATAAACAACAAACAATAAACTTGACAGAGGAGGCAACTCGTTTAAATGAAAAAATCAGCTGGCGCCATCTATTGGAGATTTAAGGGATTACGCAGTACGGGGTGCGTAAGACGTAGTGACTCAAACAGCAGTATTTCGCTGGTCTAAATAACGAACAATAAAGTTGACAGAAAATCGTTTATGTTTGCATCATGTTCCTGATCTTCAAAAATTTCTTTTGCCTAGTTTCCACTTGCATCCACCAATACACTTGCATTTAAATTTTTATTTCCTTAACGTCAACACGTTAAGAATTCTTTTCGTGACGTATCATTGTTAAAATTTAAAATAAAAGTGTTTATTAACCGAAGAGAGCCAATAGGTGAACCTTCAATGTTCAATTAAGAAAAAAAAGTTGTCATTGCGGTCACCACTGACAACGAATGACAACGCAGAAGAAAAGTTTCAAGTGGACCATGGGGTGTCCCAAACTTTTAGATTTACTTGCCCTATTGTTTTTGTTTTTATATGGGGAAATAATAGTAATTATTTTTATAGTTTATTCCCTACACAACGACATCCTATTGTCTAGAAAATTATCGAAATGATTACTCATTTCCTGCAGCCTAATTTGATGGTATTTTTTCCGCAAAATCTTTTGCAATAGAATTTATTGCTTTAGCGCTCTAAACAGATAATTAAGTGCAATTGTAAAGTCCACAAAAAAGACGGGCATAACTCGTTTTCTGAAATGGCTGTAACAGCGCACGTTATTGTTAATTAACTTTTTAGTGCCCGCCGGAGCTACAAATTAAGTTGTGAAATACTCGAAAGAAAAAAATATCATCGACTAAACGAAGAAGAGGTGTTGAGTAAAAACATTAAATAATATTATGTACGTTCTACCTCTGAAACAATGGAAACAGGTTTGCGCGAACACTATGATGAGTTCCATCGACGTCTGTAAATTGTAGTTGGAGTTGTAGTTAGGAAGGTGGAGGATCCATGTGTGTTTACTTTTTCAATTATACGCAGGTAATAGGAAAGTTAAGCCGGTGCAAACATTTTATGCTAACTCAGGCCATAAAATTCATTTATCACCTCATAATGAATTTCTACCTTCGTGAAATTTCTATTTCAAAATATGTTAGGAAATTTAATATATTCTAAAATTTAAATTATTTATTTTCACAAACTTTCACGAGCGTCTCTAAAAGACCTGTTTTCGAGTTGCTTCTTCAATAGACATGTATTAAAAAAGCTTTACCCAAACTAGAAGTAAAAGTATTCCGGTTTTTAAGAAAACTAGAGTGACCATTAATCACAGCCATTAGTCTTTATATTACATGAACTTTTACTATACCAGTTGTTTCAATGAAACTCGAAAAAAGGCGGAAGCAAGAGTCTATACATAAGGCACAAGTTAAAATGAAACTTACGGTATGTACGAGCCGCAAAGTCCTAACGATAACGTATTGATGGGTTTACATTTTGACAATGTACGGGTATCTCGAATCCGACTGGTTGTGCCAACAACTGTTTAAAATTCAAGCAATTAATAATATTAATCGGCCCGAACAAATCAGAACGAAAGGAAAGTCGAGTCGCTTCCCGAAGCATTATTCATTGTTGACGTTTTGTGGACGAGGTTTTTACTTTTGCTTCTGCATAATTCTGCACGTGTCGAAATTCTAAACGCGAAATTGCAACGCTCGTTTTCAAACTGAACCTTTTTCTTACAAATAAAATAATTGAAAATTAAACTTTCCTGGGAAAGGCCTCAATTGGAAATTTGCAGCTTTCCCCCGTAATAAATTCTGTCAAAATACGGTTGTACAAAATATTTTGTACAGCCCTACGTGTATTATACGGTATTTTATCGTGAAATACCGTATTTTATCGTGAAATACCGTATTTTATCATAAAATACCGTATTTTATCATGAAATACCGTATTTTATCATAAAATACCGTATTTCATCATAAGCATTAGCGTATGTACTTCGTAAAATAAACAAAAAAGGCACATTGACAGCAAAGGGTGGATAGTTGAGTCGCATATGCAGATGGCATAGTGATAATAACCAAGCAAAGGAAAATTATGGAAGATTATAGGAAGGAAGTAAAATGGGCCTAGAAATAAATAGAGAAAAAACAGAAATCACGAGAATCTGTGTTCAAGGAAAAGCAAAAGAAAAAAGAAAAATAGGAAATTATGAATTCGACGGAGTAAGCAAATTTAAATATTTACGAATCACTATAGCAAATAAGCAGTAACGCATGAGAAAATACAAGTAGCAAATAGGGCATTCAAAGCGAATAAGATCAAATAAAACAAAGATCAGAATTTATAAATCCAGAATAACACCTATGGTAACATACGACGCAGAGACGATGTCACCAACACAAGAAGAACAACAAAAGTTAAGAGTTTTAGAAAGAAAGATGATGAGAGAAACATTGGGACCAACAAAAGAAAACGAAAACGAGATCAGAAGAAAAACAAACCATGAAATAGAAGGAAAAATTGGAAGGCGAAGATACATTAAGGCCCAGTTTTACAACCGTGGAATAAGAACGGAATAACTGTTCGCCGAATGTCCTTTAAGATTCCTCCATATCTACGTCACATCCACATCATGTTATTCTAAGAATAATGCTTACCCGACGATTGTAAAATCGGGCGTAAGTCATAAGAGCAATAATGGAAAGGCAACCTGCAAGTAAAAGAAAAAGAGGGAGACCGAAAACCAGATGGAATTACGAGGTGGTAGAAGATATCTGAAATATGGGAATAGTAGTTAGTTAGTTATTAAATCAGTGATTACATATATAATCATAAGACCTAGTCAAATTAATAAGTACAAACAAAGTAAACTGGAAACATAAGAAAGGAAATAGAAAAGAATGGATAAAATGAAACCCCAAACGAGTAATACGTAGCCAAGGAATTATAAGGACTAACAGCCTTATTCAGGTGACGCTTGATACCTTAACAAGATTGATAACTAAACAATAATTGATATTTTTATCAATTATTCTCAATTTGCTATTCACGTAGATTTATCCTTATTGATACGTAGCGCTTGCTGTAGCTTGGCGTTATATCCGATAGAAATATCAATATGGATCCCAACGTATTATTTTTATTTACAGTTGGTTCTTGAAATGGCACTAGATGAAGAGGAAAAGTCCATACATGTAACTTTTAATTTATGAAATTGTTCTTTAGATCTGAATTTCGTTTGCACAGACACTTGTAATCCCCTAGAAACCACTGCATACCATTTTAAAGGTATGTTTCGACTGTCTAGACAAACTTTTCAACAACTATTTACTGAATTGATACTATTTCTTCAAAATAATCAAAGACCTAATATTAGTATTCCCCCCGAGACGAAACTTCTAGCAGCTCTGCGGTTTTTTACTCAAGGAGATTATCAGAAAAGCGTGGGAGACAATTTTTTGACTAGCACGAGTCAATCATCTGTGTCCAGATGTATTAAAGAAATTAGTTCCATTATTGTGAATAATTTAAATCACTACGTGAAATTTCCTGTAACAGAAGATGAAAAAAATCACATAAAAACACAATTTTTAAACATGGGTGGCTTCCCAGGAATCATTGGTGTTATAGACTGCACTCATATTGCTATAAAAGCACCTCCATCCCAAGATGAATACCAACCAGGAATTGTTTTTTTAAACAGAAAAGAATTCCACAGTATTAATACTCAAATAATATGCGATTCAAGAATTAAGAATTTTAGCAGTTAATGATGCACGATACCGCTATATGGACCACATCTAACATAAAAAACCATCTGGAAGAAGAATTCAATAATGGTAATAGATCATCATGGTTGTTAGGTGATTCAGGGTATCCATTGCAACCATGGTTGATGACACCTGATCTCAATCCACATGAACTACACTACAACAGAGTTCACAAAAGTGTAACAAACGTCATTGAACGTTTAAATGGTGTTTTAAAATCTAGGTTCAGATGTTTATCTCGAAAAGGGAACATGGAATATAAACCCGAAGATGCTGCAAGGATAATTAATTCATGTACAATTCTACATAACTATTGCTTAATGAGAAATGATATACCGTATGTCCATTTGACAATGAGTCATAGGGATTTAACATGGGAAAACAGAAATTGCCTTATATTATCTACCTGAGTACGTATATATGAAATTCTGGGTTATAATCGGAAAGATTATTGCATTCAAAGTGTTTTGATACTAAATTTGTACAATTTTAGTTGTTAATTATTTAGAAATTAAGAAAAAAACGTATTATTTTTTTCTGGACAAGATTAGTAGGTATTTAACGAAGACTTTCCAAACGGATGTCGTGGTCAAGTTAGTTTGTTCATGTTTCACAACCGTAAGGTCACGAGTTCAAATCCGAATGAGGACACTTTTTTCTTTTTTTTTTTTAATATTTTTTCAGATTTGAAATCACTCTTAAACTAGTTTATTATTGTATTTATAAGTTTCATTTTAATATTAATTATGTTCCATTTATGTGTATTTTTTCGTTTGCAAAATTTTATTATGTTAAAGTTATAACTTTATTTATTATGTTACATAATTAATATTAAAAGGAAACTTATAAATAAAATAATAAAGTAGTTTAAGAGTTTAAGTGATTTCAAATCTGAAAAAATATTTAAAAAAAAAGAAAAAAAAAGTGTCTTCATTCGGATTTGAACTCGTGACCTTACGGTTGTGAAACATGAACAAACTAACTTGACCACGACATCCGTTTGTAAACTCTTCGTTAAATACTTACTAATCTTGTCCGGAAAAAAATAATAATTTTTTTTCTTAATTTCTAAATAATTAAGAACTAAAATTGCACAAATTTAGTATCAAAACACTTTCAATGCAATAATCTTTCCTATTATAACCCAGAATTTCATATATATGTTCTCAGGTAGATAATATAAAGCAATTTCTGTTTTCCCATGTTAAATCCCTATGTCTCATTGTCAGATGGACAAACGGTACCTATATGAAGGACATGAAGAAGAAAATGATACTGATATAAATTTTGATCTTGATATGAACAGTATTCCAAATGAAAGAGAAATATTAAATATTGCAAGAAATGTAAGAAGGCGAATAGTAGATTCCTCTGAGTAATTCAAACAAGAAACTTCTGATAAACATGTGTCCGATAATGCTTTTTAACGGAAGCGTAACTCTTCAAAGTTTATAACATTTAACGTCAATCAATCAAAGCCATAGCAGTAGGCTTATTTCTTATTTCATTTGTTACCTATGAAAACTAAAATCGTCTTGAAGCTGTAAACATTCAATATGTAATAAACTTTGAAGGGTTACACTTCGGTCACATGTTTATTAGAGTTTTTTTGTTTGAATTACTCATAGGAATCAACCGGTGAAGTTTTTCCCCGACGTGATAGATCAGCCTGTATAAGCTGTAATGATTTATTTATGACATTATACGTGTCCCAGTCCAAGACCAACATCAAATTGTAAGATTTTGATCGTTCGATTTGTTCAAAATTTTAACATTTGATCCTTACTTACGTTTTTGCATTCAGGTTTAGTATGAGCAATCCATGAAAAGCTATTTAAAGTCATTTGGTGCTCTTACGGGTGATTTTAATGATGTTTGTGGAGATTGAATAAATATTTAGCAGCAAAATTCAACAATAAATAACAAAGATATTAAGGGTGAAAGCCTTCGCTGAGACATGTAAAGCATATTCCCTCTATGTTTATTTTGAAATACTTAATTTAAAATTAACAAAACTGAATAATGTTTAAATTCTGCTAACCTTTCTTTACAGAGCTCACTTTTACATCTTGAATAGGTTTTTCATTACAACTATTTTTGGATTTTGATTCTTTTTGTGTCGAAACATTCATATGTTCTGTCTGTTCAATATTTAAAATTTCCGTCTGTGGAATTTCTGTTACTTCCATTACTTCAAACTGATTACTCGGAATCTCTAGAAAACCTATCATGGAATGGATGTTACTTGTGATTGTTTTAATTGCTTACCTGGAAATATATTATCAATTGTTAATAAATCCCCGACTTCTGTTACTTGCATACCCAAGGTTACTAAAGAGACAGGTTGCCTGGTAACTTTCAACGTCACTGCAACGTCACTCAGTAGGCCCATTTAATGCAGATACACAAATAGATGGCCTACTGGATGACGCGTCACTCTACGACTTACCAGGCAACCTTCTCTCTTTAGTAACCTTTTTGCATACCTATATAACTTGTCTGTCCTTAAATCTTTAAATCCCATCTCAGGGACGTCAGATATTCCTGTAACTGTAGCAAGTCCCATGACTTCTAACATTTTTTTCTCATATAGCTCAAGATCTGTACCTTTTCGAGCACGATTTCGAACATTACTTCGCCATTCTGTTAATGCCTTTAAACAATACCATTAGCGGCATACTGTAATACATGCTATTTATAAGTGAAGTTGTTTATAAACCTTTTTCCATTCGTGAGTATCTTTTACGCAACCTTCTCCACAATTGTTTAAAAGGTCGCACAGATCTTTCCACCACTTTTCCAGCAGTTAATTTTCCACTGCGGAAAACTTCAGTTTTTGAAGAAAATCTACATAGATATTATATTGTTTAATAGATGTGCGTCCTGACCGCTTTTTTTCCATATCTATAATTTCAAGGAAATTTATTTATAACGAAATTGAAAAATTTGATATTTAATAACCGATAATTATGAAAACCTGTGACGAAAATTTGAACGAAAACCACGAACCACAACTAAACACAATTAGAGGTTATATTTTGAACAGACTGAAGTTAGCTCTTTATCCTGAAGTACCATGCACACAGCACAAACCGATAGTTGAGATTCTTGTTAGTTTATCAATGGCCGCGTTCGTAAGAACCAGCGCTCAAGTAGCATTCATCTGTGATTGGTGGATTTTTTGAATTTCTTTGAAATAAGCTAATCACAGACGAATGCTGCTTGAGCGCTTGGTTCTTACGAACGCGGCCAATATCAAGATGAACACGCGAATACGAAAAATGACTTTCATTGTTGACAGGCATTTATCAATACCGATAAAAAGCTACGTTGATAGCGTTATCGTGTAGTCACCTGAATATGGCTGTAATCCACCTCAGAAATGGGATTGTAAAGGCTTCAGTTATGAAGCGACGAAACCCCGCATAGGATGTCTGAGCCATGTACGTCATAAAATACCGTAGTTTATCATGAAATACTATATTTTATCATGAAATACCCTATTTTATCATGAAATACCCTATTTTATCATGAAATACCGTATTTTATCATGCAATACCGTATTTTATCATGAAATACCGTATTTTATCACGAAACACCGTATTTTATCATGAAATACCGTATTTTATCTTGAAATACCGTATTTTATCATGAAATACCGTATTTTATCATGAAATACCGTATTTTATCATGCAATACCGTATTTTATCTTGAAATACCGTATTTTATCATGAAATACCGTATTTTATCATGAAATACCGTATTTTATCATAAAATACCGTATTTTATCATAAAATACCGTATTTTATCATAGAATACCGTATTTTTACAACATTAGAATTGAACCCCGTACCCATGTCACATCCGACTGTGGACTGTCGGATAAGTGAAATCTAAGGAAACTTTAATATTACATAAATCTGAGGGAACTTTAATTTAAAGTCTTGCATTACTTAAGGCCTTGTTCTCACGTCAGACTTTGATTTGATTCAGATATGTGACACTCCACGGTCGGATCAAAATCTGACATGAACGTGAGTGGAAGGCTTAGGCCGGGTGTCCACCGGATCGGGCCGACCACAGTCGGCTCGATTGGGACCGTGCGATAAAGATCGTGGAAATGTATTTGTATTGTAGCCTGTCCACTGAAACGATTTCAGTCGCGTCTAATTACACGCGACTGAAATCGTTTCAGTGGACAGGCTACAATACAAATACATTTGCACGATCTTTATCGCACGATCCCAATCGAGCCGACTGTGGTCGGCCCGATCCGGTGGACACCCGGCCTTAGTATCAATTTTTTTACCCAAATTACTCGTATTTTGTGCAAGAGGCCAGCCGTTCGAATTACTTTTTATAGGCTTATATAACTCGATACCTTTTTCTTTCTGCAACCCGATACTCCTGCATTCCCACGACGACTCGAACCAGTACCGCACTGAAGACAACAAACTGCAACGACCCGACTTTTCGACTTTGACGTATTTAATTTCGAAACGTCGCTCGGACACTTGCGCCACGTTAATTTATTTAAATCGCCGGAGAACGCCCGTAAAGTTCTCGGAGTAATTGCTCGTGTTTTTCTGCGTAAATTTTCGCTACCTTGTCTTTTTTTCTGTTTTGTTTTGTTTTTTTTTTCTTTTAAACGGCGAGTTCTTTAATTAAGTGTGTTTGCGGGCCAGGTGTAGCGAAGTGATAAATAACGAACAGGATTCAGTGTACTCCTGCCGTCTTAAATTATACATAATTGACGCGAGCTCTGGTAATACTTACTTTCGCTTTCGTTCGACGCTCATATTCGTAACCGCAAAAAGTCGATGTGCACCTAAATGTATTACAAATGCATTTTCGAAATCAAAATGAAGTACATGGTTACTTTCATGGATTGAAAAAATATCTTGAGAATCTACGAAGGTTAGAGATTGGTATAACTTTAAAAATCTCAAAGTAGAGCAGTTCTGATTAGTTTGAAACCGTTGGAAATATGCACCAATGAACGTTTTACATCTAACGCAACTGTCCAAATTGATCGTAACTTCGATGAGGAACTGGATCTGACTGATTGCAAACTAGTTACAAACTGCACTACGAACAAACCTTATGTAGGCTGAAAATCCGAGTGATGGCATGGGGAGATGCAACGTGGTGCATACTTAACCAGATGCACCCTGTATATTTATTTAATAATAATTAATTTTAGTCTTGAATAAATTTGAACGTTTATTAAGAAAAAGTATTAGTTAATAATGAAAGCTTGAAAATGAAACCGCATTTCAGGAATCATCATCAATTCGAAAATAAGTGGGAGCAGCATCACGTTGTGGTCTTATGACGGCGAAAAACGGCCAAGTTGACTAAATTAAATTACGAAAGTGTCTCGTGAATTGTAAAGTGGGCACGTGATGGCAGACTATTTACTAATAGCAACAAACGTACAGAAATTCACCGCCAGTGGATTTATTAATAGATGAAAAGCATGGCCCAAATCGTTCGTTAATAGAAACGTACAACTCTATCGACGGACGCTTGTTACTTATGAATAAAAGTTGTTGTTTTTTTTTTTTTTGATACAGTCATGATCACACTGTTTGGCTTTGGCAATACAGGTAGAGTAATAGATTTTTGGCAACTTTCGGGATTGTCACAAGAAAATGAACTTATATATAGCTTTGATCATTCGCATTGTATTTTTAGTTTTGTTTACACGGATGCATTTACTTATTTATTTATTTATTTAAACCCTACATTGTAATATCATCGAAATCAGATACACAGTCGTGAATGCGATTAAAAAAATCCACGGTGTAAGAATGCAGAATAGTTTCGAAACGTGTTATACAAATCTGCAAAAAAGAGATGGAATTGATTAGCAATATAAATCTCACGTTTTTATAATAAATATGTGCTTTAATACTACATATATAAATAATTTTTATTGCGGATGGTCTAAAAATATAACTCGTGAAAGGCTTTTTACTTATGCATGTGCTGTTTTAAATAATGTCCTTGTGCACACACGTAAGATATGAGAGAAGCGGCTCTTGTCGCGTTGGGCATGATTAAAAAAACGTGGAGAAAATTGAATAAAATTGAAAGTTTAAATCGGCCCCCATCGTGCAAGGATAACGTCCAAGCAAAAACAAGGATTCGGTCCCGAACATGGCACACACACAACGACCAATGCACAAATCGAATTCAAAAAGAATTGCCTCACATTTTCTTTAAAAAAAAAAATTGTCTGGCGAGCATAAAATCACAAAATAGAAAGAAGTAAATAGTTTGATTAAAGAAAAGTAATTAATTGCAGGTTGCAAACAAGGACTTCGTCAGTGGAGCGTTTTGCATGCATACGTACATAGTGCGGACACAGAATAATGAAATAGTTTAAAATTAGGTCGTCCATATAAATCAGGTATCGAGTTCACGATCACGTCATTTCTGAACTGTCAATTATAAAAGTTCCGAAAGGAAAAAAAAAACTCCGGTGCTGCAGAGAACAAAACGTGTGGGCGTGGCGGTGTTTTCATACTTCGCCGGTGAAATAATTAAATATTTATTTTGAAATTCTATGTATCTCAACGTAATAGAAGTTACACACAATGTTCTACATGTGAAAAAAAAATTCTAACAGGTAATATTACATATTTTATTAACGACGAGTGTAAATTTTAGTAAAATATTTATGAATAACTATCATTTCTAAACGTTTCTTAACTTTATAAAATTTAATAAGAAATTAATTATATTTTTGTTCATAATTAGCGTCTGTCAAAGAAATAAGCAAGATCCTCTCTGGTGAAAGGTACTCAGTTTCTTAACAATTTTAATTTCTAAGGATCTCAGGACTTTGAATCTTTATTTACGCCCCTTTTGCTACACATGCTTCTTGTAAACGTAATTAATTAAAAACCATTTTAAATCAGACTGCAATTTTTAATTGTATGTTCTATGTATACCTCCTCCCCCGCCCCTCCTTACCGCTGTTTTATGCCGTAATCATCGACAAACCAGCGGATACGATCTCGCGACTTGGTTATTTATAAAACTTTAAAAAAAGCTGTTAACTTGGCGCCCTCGTCACACATAAAATGTGCTGCGAAAACATGTGTTCTTTCGTAATAATGTAACAAGCAGAAATACGGAAGCGTTACACAGAGAGCGAACGTGGCGTGACGTCAATCCGTCGATATTAATAGCGCGTCTCGACGCTTCGCATATAATGACCCGTGACGTCATATTGACGTCATTTCTCACACCCATGCACCGTGTGACGTCATGTGCGCGGCATCGATCTATGACGTCACGCGCAGACCATCCTCGTTTCGCTCGCGGCGTCCGTCCGGCGTCTCTGTTCAGCGGCGCGCTGGCGTCGAGGTCACAGCGAAAGTTTTGAGGTAGTACAGAACGCGTCCTAGTTTCGTGCAGTCCTGTTTTCAGTCACAGCTGATCAGAAAATTTGAAAACTTTTCAGTTTTCATCTGCAACCTGATCAAGATTGCTGGCTGCCCTATTCGCATTCCTCAGCGACTATTTCGGTGCGTAACATGAACGTTGCATGAATTTTCAAAATTTTTAAATTGTAGATTTTGGTACGTGTTTGTTTTACGTTTTTTTTTTGTGATAGTTCGTAATTTAGTGAGTTCATTTTTGAATTAGTGATTGTTGAGTGTAGGTAAATTTTTGCTGTGGCATAAAATCGATTGACTTTGATTACTTTAAAGAGATGGTACTTACTTTTTTTTTTACTGAAATTATGTACCATCGCCGGCACTAAAAACGGAACGAGAAGCAACAAACTCGTTCGAAAATGAAGGCTAAGGCCTTCGTACTACTGCGTTTCGTTTTAAGTGCCGGCGAGTGTACATAATAATCGTGAAATGTTAGTTTAATGTTTAATTCCGTAACTTATGTGTGAATCACCATTTCGAAGTCAAAATCCTTAATAATCCTCAATTGGTGGTACAACTTTTAAGCTTCGATGGTTGCTCTCCTAATGCTAATGATAGTTCTACAAACTATCAGTAGTCTGTAGGATAAGACTATTTACATTATCAATAGATTTTTTTTGTACAAATAATCTAAAGAGTAACGAAATTTCTTTTTTTTTAAACGATACCAAATTGTCACCAAATCCTTTTTGCAATTAAATTCAATTCTTCGATAAGTGAAACTGCAGTGTCATTTCTGAAATGAATTTGTTCACTGTCACGTGCTTTTCATGTTCATGTTCACTTCCACACACGACTTCTCAAGTGTGTGTTTCAAAGTTCTGCAATAATCGTCAATTAAAAAAAGAAAAGATTCACTTTTTAGCCTTGATTGGCAGATTTTTTTTTGATTGTGCAAAATTGATCCAGAACTTCCAGACCACAATAAACAACAAAATTAATCTGCGACCTACGTTTAAAAACTTAACACTTTCCCTGATGATGTGAACGTATGTCGTTCTATTCATTTAAGTCGTTGTATTGTAGTCGGTGAGGGAAAGGGGGGGATTTTAAATGTTATCCAAATTTTATAGTGAAATTAAGGAAATCCTTGCGCGAGCAAATTGTAAATAAAACTTTTGTGTTCGTAAGTTTTACGCACAATCGTTCAACGTTTCACTATCGATTGATAGCTTCGTAGGAGCTGTTAACAGGTCATTTAGGCCCACTTCCTATTCTTGACTTTTAATTTCTTGTCTACGATTTTCTTCTCTTGTAAAATCTTCCTTCCTTCTTCTCCTCCATTCGGTTCTTCCATGGTTTCATTTTACAGTTCCGTCCTCCGTCATTCTCTCTATGTAATTGTCCCAAGCCACTGTAACCGCTTTGCTTTGACCATTTAAGTATAAATTAATTAATTACAAAAATCATCGTTTTTTTTATTTCTTATTATTTAATAACAAGTGTACAAAAAGTTGTCCCCATCTAGTATGTTGCTCTCATTTTTTCGCATGCTCACGTATGTTCCTTACTTGATCCCTACCCTAAACAGACAAGTAGACAAACATAACTTTAAAAAAATTGTTTTATTGATTTGATTTTACAATGGTTTTCACATTGGAAGAAAAATCGTTTATAGTCGAATCCTACTTTCGAAACGCCCAAAAAATCAATGGACCTACTCTGTTCCTTATTGACGTTATGTCAAGATGAAATGTCAATTTGGCGTTTACTGATCAGGGCTGTGTTCATAAAAAACACTCTAGAGTTACTCTTGGCTAATATTGCAGTCTCTCTCGTATAAATGAATAAATTTATGTATTTTGTTTCTCATCTATGAATCATAAAAAACTAAATCAGGCGTGGTTTCCATAGCAACAAACACATTTTCTACACCCTATATAAAAGTGCGGCGTAAAAAGTGCGCCCGTTGTCATGGTAATAATATAAACACAAGACTTCTTGAAACAGATAAGCGAGACGCAAAATAAGCAAATAATCATGATTAGGAGAGATACGATTACGCGCCCAAGGTACACTCGAAGGTATATTTTATGAACGCAACCCAAGTAAGGAACGTACTCGAACATGCGAGAAAAAGAGAGCAACACACTATATGGGAAAACTTTTTGTACACTTGTTATAAGCATAAGTAATTTAGAATTGTTAAGTACATAGTTTCTCTCTAGTTGAAAAATTACGCAACAAATTGCGTGACGTTCTATAAGCGTTGTATATACAGTCAGAATTAAAAGTAATGTCTCCCTAATAAAAAGTTAAATTGCGGACTAATCACTTCTAACCACCGCTAGTTAGAGTAGGCGACAGGTACGTTTAGAATTCTCGTCGATGTTTTCTTGGCCGCTTACTTGTACATGGTGATCAGCTGGGCTGGGAACTTTTCTGACAGTCTTATGATTTTTTGCGAAGATGCGACAATCGAGTGTACACGTTAATTCTAATCAAATACTCGATTGCGGTTGAATTTTTGCCGATTTTTATCAATTACTAGATAACGATTACGAGAAAACAATGACTAATGCAGACCAGTGGAAGTGATGCCCCCAATCAATCGAAATATTGCAGTGCGATTATTTTAATCCTCGGCGCAAAAAAAGAAATGAACTCAGAGCAGATTTCATGAGCGTCGCATGGGGAAATATTAAATCGGTTTACAATTTTAAATAAATTAATTCGTTGGTATATTATTGCATTTTTTGTAATCAAATTTATAATTCAATAGAGCTGTTACGAGAAAGCAATAATATTAATACTGTGTATGCGTTAAATAGAAAACAATATTGCAGTATACCAGTTACAAAATTCATAAATCATAGGACGCCCATGCCCGTCCAGAATGTACCGGTCTTTAGTGATCAGATTGGATAAGACCATGCATTTACACATTTTATTTAATTCTGACTGTACATATACTGAGACTTAACAAAGAAAACCCAATGTACACCGAAATATCGACTACAAATATCACGTTTTCTTTTTACTGCAATGTCAGGTCAAAAAGCGATCAAAAGATGTCGCTACTTGAAATGTTCATTTTCTTTTTACATAAGTTTAGACTAAATAATACTTACTAATTAAGTCATAGATACGTGTCACATAATCGCGACACCGCACCGACTATTTTCTGACCTGTAAATTGTGCCGTGGATAGCAATTGTGCCGTGGATAGCAAATAGCAACAAATACTGCTATCAAGCACGAGATGGCGGCCAGTGCGGACAATAACGTGTCATCGCAAACTTTCAAAAAAAATTGTTTTCATAGATACGTAATATAATTGTATATAGACGTCGTCAGCTGATGTATATTAATATGTGTACATAAATAAATCCTAATCTGTAGCAATACATTTGGTAGTGTCAGTGTTTAAATCAAAATAAATAAAAAAAACAGGACGTAACATATACAATGTGAGAAAACAATCATAGCAATGTGGCAATGGGGATTATGACTAACCTAGACTAGAGTGGAGTTCATCCACTGAATAACGTGACTGTTCCACCAGGAAACTTTTAAAATATTTTTTGAATTGACCAAATCTGTTACATTCCTTAATATTCTTAGAAATGTATTTATTTTTTTTTTTGACAAGATGGGGCACTATTCAAGTTACCAATATGAATTTATTATAACGTCAAAATAATAATTTTGAAAACGTTTTTTAGGAAATTAGTTGAACCGATTCTAAATTCGAAACTGTTTTAAAATTTTGATGAAAAAATGTGGGTCTAGGACGATTCGCCGTCGCCGATTCGCCGTAGGTACAATTCGCCGTAGGTACAATTCGCCGGCGGTAAATTCGCCGTCGCCGATTCGCCGTCGATAAATTCGTCAGCGATTAATTCACCGTCGGTAGTTTTAAAATAAATAAATCATTTGTTATTAATGATGCATGTATATACCTATTATTTACGTTGATTTCATAATTAATTAAATTTTGTAAATACGGTGTTGAAAAATGAAACTTTGTTAAATTTTTAGGCCAGTCGGAATGAACGAAATAATTTAGAAACTAAGAAGTAAGATAGAGAGGAATGAAAATAAACTGCGAGCGATTTCAAAAAGGAAAGCGAATGACGTGGAATAAAGGAACGTGAAGCAAAAATAAAAACAGACAATTTCGTAATGAAAACTAATAATACAATAAAAAAAAACTCAATTCAAGAACGAAATAACTTTTGAGAGACAAAATAGCTCTGTAGTATCTACTACTGTCGGGATAATTCGAATTAAAAATAACCGGTCATTGGATTATTCAAATCACCTGTATAATTCGATTATTAAGTTTTGTAATTCCAATTAAATATAATCGGTAATTCCAGAAATGTGGTAGAAATTAGGTTCGAGTTTCGGTTGTACAGAGAATTCAGAAACATTTGCAAAAATGTCAGCTTTGATACATGCGTCCCCAAATATTTGAATAATACGTTCAGGGCGGTTTTCAGAGGGAAAACTAACCCTATGTCCATAAGGCAATTTTTCTTTATACTAGTCTCCTGAATACATTCTCCATTCTCCAAATATTGGGTGTTCCTCGCAGAACACCCGGTATAAGATTACAGTCCATTTTAATTTATTTGAGAACGAAATTATATGATGACTAAAAGTCATCAGTAAGTTGAAATTGTGAACGCGACGGCGAATTGGCCCGACGGCGAATTGGTCCAACGGCGACGAATTGGTCCGACGGCGATTGAAACAAAAGACGATCATCCCAGCAAAATACGGAAAATATTTTAGAGGAGCACGCGTTAAAAAATACCGTTGCAGTTTACAAAGTAAAATTTCGAAATGAATTCAGTAGGTTAAGAAGACAAATCAAAAAGGAAAAACACAGAAGTAAATGTAATTTACCATCAAGAAATTCAGGAAATAATTAAGTAAATGATGACATACTAAAAATAGAAGATAAGTTTGCAGAGTAAAGATGACAAGAAGCATTTGGAGAAAGGAGTGTAAAAGAAAAAACATAAATAGAAGCAGAAAAACACCTTGTAAGTCAGTCGCAGCCGCAACTGGCGATAAAGAATGACAATCGTAACGCCTCCCCGACAACCTCATGGACAGCTTGGGTCTTGTATGATAAAAAAAAATTCAAATCCTCTAAGCATGGCCATATCATGTATAATTGTGGCAGAACATGTCGAACATGTTTCGAAATTTAAAAGCCCTTATGGTACCATCGCCGGCACTAAAAACGAAACGCAAAGCTATTAACTCGTCGGAAAATGAACCTTATTTATTGCCTACCTACTTACCGCTATGGCCTTGACACACAGCGTTTCGTTTTTAGTGCCGGCGATGATACTTAATACATTTCACGATGAAATTGGAACGGTTTAAACACTTCAGCAACGATTTAAATTTCACAACGAAAAAGAAAACTTAAAAACTTGTAAACATCCATCAACTGAAGACACGACATGATGACATACTAAAAATAGAAGATAAGTTTGCTGAGTAAAGATGACAAGAATCATTTGGAGAAAGGAGTGTAAAAGGAAAGACATAAATAGAAACAGAGAAACACCTTGTAAGTCAGTCGCAGCCGCAACTGGCGATAAAAAATGACAATCCTAACGCCTCCCCGACAACCTCATGGACAGCTTGGGGCTTGTATGATAAAAAAATTCAAATCCTCTAAAGATGGCCATATCATGTATAATTGTGGCAGAACATGTTTCGAAACTTAAACGCCTTTATGGTACCATTGCCGGCACTAAAAACGAAACGCAAAGCTATTAACTCGTCGGAAAATGAACCTTATTTATTGCCTACCTACTTACCGCTATGGCCTTGGCACAGCGTTTCGTTTTTAGTGCCGGCGATGATACTTAATACATTTCACGATGAAATTGGAAGGCTTTAAACACTTCAGGAACGAATTAAATTTCGCAAAACTTGTAAACAACCATCAACTGAAGACACGAAAAAAAAAAAGAATCCAATAAGTGTTCTAAAACGAAATCAAGATAAAGTGACATTAAATACAATTTAAAAATTAAACTAATCAGAAGCATAATATCTTATTAATAATTTGACGATATACAGGGTGAATCGAGAATGGCAGCTAGACTCGCCAGTACGTTATTCTAGACACTTAAGAGGCTGCCAGAAAAATGTTCAAAACATTTTTGTCAAAATTTTACAAAATATAAGAAGTCAAAGTTTTATTTTAACATTTTAGAATTCACAAAAAACCTTGAATTTTTCCCCCGTTCTACTATCACTATTTGACAGCGTGGTGCAGAATTTTGGCGCCATTTTTGAATTACCTTGTATAGGCAATGGTACAGGCCACGTCTCGAAGCTGAAATGCCCATGTGGTCGTATTTTTCGATTTCAGAAAAATGTCATTATTACATTATTATGACATTATAACTAAGCTGTATGAAGTGCAACGTTTAGAATGGTCGTTTAAAACTGGATAGTGTAAACAGTGTCCTTTTTTCTGTGCTCGCGACTGTATAGGGGGATGTTAAAAAAAATCTGAACATTAAACAATTAAGCTAGAAGTATTAAACAAAAGCTTTATAATAAAGTCGTTTGGTCGATTTACAGAATCTGAAATTTGGATACTGGACATAGCGAGTTTGCTAGAAAACCAATAGCCAACGGCCCGGTAGGATGGGCCGTAGTCGGAATCGAAAACAAGTGGGCGTGATCAGTCAAATTTCTCTCTTTATTTTTCTAGTGAGTTCCCTGTCGCACGCATTATAACAGGATGTCAAATTACACTTACCGAATCTGTATATTATAAATATCGAAATGTGAAAACTTCTTTAAAATGAAAAATGTCCTCTCTGCTTTTACGGCAAATTTTTTAATGTTTCTTAAACCATTATATGTATGCTGTTTGAATTCCTAGAGCTTCTTTTATTGGACGCTTTAAAGTTGTTACATTTTAAAAATGGCTTTCTTTAACAGATTGAAAAAATAAAATTCTCGTAACTTTTCTAATATGGGGTGAGTCGAGGTTGCACTCGCGGACAAAATAATAGAAAGAACGTTTGATACCAAGCAGTTATTTCACTGAAACTTGAAAGAAAGCGGAGAGAGAGACGGTGTCTTTGCTGTCATGAAGTAATCCAAGAAGATGTCGCCCACCGTAGTCCATCAATTGAAGGATTATTAGATTAGCCAAATACAGGACTGAAAAAAGCAGCTATTTCGAGCCTTGTAAGTCCTCATCAGCGCAGTACATCTGCAGAATCTCTCTACATGATACTCGACAAACCACAAATCATTTATACATTAAAGCCCAGTTTTACAATCGTGGAATAAGTTCTATTCGCCGAATATCCTTTAACATTCTTCCATATCTACATCACGTTATTCCAAGAATAGTGTTATACTCAGTTTATACGACGATTGTAAAACCGGGCCTAAGTGAGACTGAATAAATAATCTTGTATACTTACCATTACTGGAAAACTTTCTATATAACAATATATAATATTATGACGTACTTTTTTAAAGCTTACATATTTTTTTTTTAATTTGAAAATATGTGATTCTATGACTGGAAAGTAAAATAAGATTAAACGTCAAATGAACTCGTATGCCTCGTTTATTGTCGTATTTAGAGACGTTACATGCAATTATTAACAGAGTTTAGTTATCTATCTGTCTTTGCAATAACCGTATTTCCAATTCGTCCACTGATAACAAAATCCGGAACAACAGTTGCCCCAAGAACCGTCGGCTTGACACGCTTTGCCGTTTTCGATACACCCTCCTCGCACCATGGCCACTTCTAGCATTACCAGCACGGCAGCCACCACAATAAATAACGTGAAACTTCCAAGTTTCATGCTTGCAAAAATAGAAAACCTGCGGAACACGAATACAACAAAACAAAAAGACTTTTCAAAAAAGAAAACTTACCTGTGGCTAGCTAAAGTTATAAAACTTTTGATGCGCGTTCTACTTCATCCACGGCTTATATACCCTGTTTTTTTCCTGTTTGTGATGATAAGGTATCACATAATTATATAGTAGCTCACATTTTCATGCAAGTTATTGCAAGCATCTGTGTGCGCAAGGGACATTTTGTAACAGAACTGTAATAAGTAAGAAAACGTCAATTTACGCAGTTAAAAGAAAATACTCTTATAAGCTATTCACGAACTTTTCAGACTCAGAGTAGGCCACGTTAGGGTGATATTTTTGTTGGCACCCCCAAGTGGATATGTTCCATTTTAATTTGATGGTTATATTTTTGAAAACTGATAGTCCAGTCAATGAATGCCCAAAAGGGGGTTGTAGAGGACATGGAGGGGGGGGGAGAATTTTTCTCTTCAGGAATATGTTGGGGGTAGTTAAGAGGTAAACATACTAAAAGTCCCCACCCCTACCCCTGCCGCTTCAGGGGTGGAGGGGGAGGGAAAGCTCCCTTTTTTTTCGGTTTTTCGCTTATAACTCGGAAACTGTGCGTCGTACGAAAAAGGTATTCATTACAAAATTAAAGACAATTAAATTTCCTATAAAAATGTTTATATTCATTTTCTTCCTATGTGTTATAGTTTCCGAGATATTCGCCATTTTAACATGCATACTCGTCTAGCTTCTTCAACATCGGCATGCGAGGAGGAGGGGTTGTGGAACGCTTCGGCTGCTCTTCGAACATCTTTGGTAAAGTTTTATAACACCAAGTTTACTCTTCCGGAATGTTGCAGATGTTGAATCGCAGCCGGTAAAAGCATGTAGGAACAAAATTTTTTTCAAGCCCACCTGCTGCATTTATTGTGTGGCCATCAGTTTTGGAGCTGTAAATACAATTTATGTGTACATACATAACACTTGTATTATAGCTTATAGTATATAATTGTAGCTTTTGAATAACGAATATAACGAGTGTACAGTTTTCTTGAGAAATCACGAAATTTAGCAGAAAACTTCAAATTGCTGTAACTTTTGACCTGTTGAAGATAAATTAGTAAATATATATGTTTTTTGAAGGACACTTAATGTTCTACAACTTTCTTTTTGACGACTAATATGTAAAACAAAAGGCTGAGGAATTAGAAGGACGAGATTGACGAAAAACGTGAGGCAAGAAAAAGTTTTTCGAAAATTATCGATTTTCGCTGGCGAATATCTCATAAACTATAACACATAGGAAGAAAATGAATATAGACATTTTTGTAGGAAATTTAATTGTCTTTAATTTTGTAATGAATACTTTTTTCGTACCACGCACAGTTTCCGAGTTATAAGCGAGAAACCGAAAAAAGGAAGCTTCCCCTCCCCCTCCGCCCCTGAAGCGGTAGACGTAGGGGTGGGGACTTTTAGTATGTTTACCTCCTAACTACCCCCAACACATTCATGAAGAGAAAAATTCTCCCCTCCCTCCATGTCCTCTACAACCCCTTCGTTGACTGGACTATGACGCCGAAAAACATTGATGTTTTTTAGCATTTTGACTCAGCATTAAAAAGTCACAAGTAATTATTTGTTATACTTTCTTCATGCCATCGTAGAGTATAAAAAGCAAAATAGTCGATGGGACTGACGTTAAAGTGTCACATTTTGATTTCTATCAAAATACATGTACAGTAGCGGACAATAAAATCCGGGCTCACCATTTGTACAATGTAAACCTCACTCTAACATTTTTGACGTTTAATACATGTTATACAAAGGGCACTTTTCAGAATTTTTGACAGAAATATAACCGGGTTTACCAGATTTGCCTAAATACGAACGACTTGTCAAATTCTTGCCCGGATTTTATTGTCGGCTGCTGTACGTAACTTAACAAAAAAAAAAGCACGTCCCTCTGGAGTCTAAAAAGATCGTGAATGGATAATAACTATGAGCACTGTGACTATTGAGTCACAAAATAATACAATACAAAATTTTACATTCACAAATAGGGATAGGTAAGTTTTAGGGCTTTAGCTGATTGAAGCAAATTGTATCTAAGCAAAGCCGGCTCTGTAACGAATGCACTTCCATTCATTTCAGGGCTGCGTGCACGGGATATTGAAAATGTAGAAGCATGTGTTAAATATGCGAATGCTCACGACGGAATTACAAAAACAAAATAACTGAAACGTCAACAAACAAACCTTCCTTCGTGATATTCGTTTATTTATTTTTTTTATATAAATTTGATCCACTTTTACAGGTTATCTTTCGAATAATTTGCTCATGTATTAAAAAGATCTTTCTTAGTTAATATACCTATACAGTCGGTGTATAAGAAATTCCAAGTTTTTCGTTGCCATTTTCATCAGAACGAGAACGATTTGTGTTTGAAGAAAATGCTCTTTTGTGTGCAAGCAGTGAAAACGTACAATTTACAAAACGATTTAAATTTTCAAACAAACAAAACTAAAGGCCGCTTTACACGATGCAATTTAAATTGCAGCAAGGCGCAGTTCGTATTGTGCGCATGCGCAAAGGCAATTTTACATTACACAATTTATTGTACAAGAATTTTTAAACAATCCAAATTGTACTGCATCATAGTCCCAAGGTTTCTTCTTTGAGATTCGCACTAATTCTTGCACAAGAAACGGTGAGTGATTCTGCTCAGTTGTCATTCGACATTTGACAGATGTTTAATTATATCCGATGTTGTTTTTTTGTTTTAAAATAGATGTAGAAGCCACCGTTACCTTTATTGGCTGTGTGTTAGTTAAAGAGTTGTTGCAAAGAGATCAACTGGTGCAAGGTTTCTTGCATCGCATCTCTTGCATTAGGTGACCATACACCAGCATTCATTCATGTCATTCTTTCCTTCGACACTCTTTCCCTTCAAGAATTGTATTATTGTATTAGTGGGTTAGAACAGGATTTGTTTCGTTTCAATTTCTTGAAGGGAAAGAGTGTCGAAGGAAAGAATGACATGAATGAATGCTGGTGTATGGTCACCTATTCTGCGGTAATTTTTATTGCATTGCAGAATGTTTTAGTTAGGGGTTTTAAAATTATGTTTGATACTGACAACATAAAATTTCAACAACTTACCGTGTCGTCATCATGTCAAGTGACGAGCAATACGTAATTTTTTCTTGCAGTTTATTGCAGCAATGTTGCCTCCGTGTGAAGCCTGCTTTAAGCAAACACTTGCGATTAATACGACGTCAGATAACATTAAAAAAAAGCGTAATGCAAAAAAGCAACTCTTAAATAATTAGCTTTGCCCATTTTTTGATTCATAGATACTTGCAAAAAAAAAAACGTAATTAAAAACACCGTCGAAGCTACGCCAAAAAAGGATTCGTTAATTATCAATTATAAAATCACCTGCTACGTGCAAATTTAAAATCTCGTTTACTTTCATGAACACAAATTGGTAATTATGAGGTAGGCCGTGTATCGTTTATCGCAGCGATTTTAATAACAATCTGCCGAGGAGATTGGAAGCAACGAAGGAAACGAGAAATAACCTCGTGGGTGGACGGCCTAAACGAGGAAGTTTAACTCATCCTCATCTAATGAAATGATCATTTATTATTTATTAATCCGGCGACTTATTTGTTTTATATCCTGTTCCTTTTTTTATACTATATCTTTAAATACATGAGACATTAGAAATAAAAAATCAAAATTGTTGGGTGACACAAAAAATGCCCGTTGCACACTTCACAAAATTAAATGCAAATTTACAAAATTAGATGTAAATAGCATGCAGAGTAACATGATTGATTGCAACTTTCTTTTGATTATACTGAAGCCCTCAATGTGTGAAACGAAACGTCGACTTTTCAATTGATTTTTGATAATTCCGCATCATCCTGCAGGCGGTTGCACACGCCGCCGAAGAAGACTTCCGCAAGGCGAGCGCGTTTCACGCCGTTACCCAACGGCTACAAACCAAACAAACTCTCTCATTAATAACCAAGCTCTTAGAACTTGTTAAGTAACTACCAAATTACTACTTAGAGTAATGAAAAGGGTAAATATTAGCTTTTACACAATTTGTTTGTACGAATTCGAATGTGTATCCGCAAAAATCTACATAAGCAAAGAGACGCGTGAAAGTTGGTGGCTCATTGTAAAATTCGAACTCCACACACACGCCCACATATGCTCGCAGACATGCTCGTTCGGTTCATTCTTAATTTATTGCCATAGTAACAATTACTATGTTAGTAATAATTGGTAGTTGAAGATACGATTGATGATTGAAAATAATAACATGTAGTCTTGTGTGATTGTACAAAAAGTTAAAGCACTCAAAATTTTTGCCCCCCGAAAGTATCCAATTAAAAAAATGGCTGCTACGCAAACCGTAGCAAACGAACTTCTCTATGTTCTTGCTGTATAATGAAGTGAAAGAGCTTCAACCTATAGACACTTTCCAAAATCATTCATTTCAAAATCCATCGAATTTGTCATAGGAACTAACTATAGCCATTGTCATCCTGATACGCGACTTCCTCTTTAAGTGTTAAAGGTGATAGTTATCTACGTACTCCTTGTTTCTATGACATTGTCTTTGTTTGACACCATAATGGTTGATATACACATCATACAATGTAGTCTCCTATTAACCTTTCACCTTTAACTCCATATAACTAGATACTTGTCTACGAATCAAAGTGTAGCTAATTGTAGACACTGTCATTCTGATACGCGGCTTCAAACGACCGTCTTTAAATGGTAAAAGTGACAGTTATCTACGGACTCCTTATTTCTATGACATTATCTTTGTTTGACACCATAAAAGTTGATATACACATCATAAAATATCGTCTCCAATTAATACACCTTTAACCCCATATACATACTTGTCTACGAATCAAAGTTGTAGCTAACTGTAGCCACTGTCATCCTGATTCGCGGTTTCAAGCGATCGCCTATAAATGGTAAAGGTGATAGTAATCTACGTGCTCCTTATTTCTATGACATTATCTTTGTTTGATACCATAAAGGTTGATATACACATCATCAAATGTCGTTATCCAATTGATATACCTTTAACTTCACATACACACTTGTTTACAAATCAAAATTCTGCAACTATCTTCACACAGACTTTCTTTAACGCGTTAAACGCTGTATGAGTCGCTCAGGTCACGTGAAACAACCTTGATTCGTCACTTTTAAGTGGTATACCTCAACTCTCCCGTATTCCAATAAACGTATATAACAAACTGATCTGTATCTTGTATATTACAACTACATCCAGTCGATATCAATAAAAAGAAACAATCCGATGAGTTGTCTAATGTCGCAACATAAAATAAAATCACATTCCTCGGGGTTTTACCATCGGATGACGAATCAGACGGTTCAGCGATTTTATCAAGAGGGGAAAGGATGCCCTCATACTGAAACGACTTTGCTTCTTTTCGTGGTATCACGTGCGCACTGTAAATGTCAAATGGAAAGCGCATTCGAGAGAGGGTATACTCGAAAATATGCGGAGTTTCATCAGGCAGAAACATTTGGTTTGATGAGACCAGTTGTCTTACATGGCTACGTCGTTTCTAGCGCCCCGTGAGACATGCTTGATACTGTGTTACTAGTGATAACGCCAAAGAAATGATGATTGTGTATCACCGGAAAGAAATGTGCAATAAAAAATGTTACCAGATTCAACAAGAAAGTACGCCTAGGTATCGAATAAATACAACGCCTTCATAGAGAGTGTGAGTAGGGTACTTCTGCGTCGAATTCAAATTCCACTAAGGTTTCACCCAAGTCGCCTGTGTGGACGAGTGTGATGATGATGATTATACTCGTATATCAATGTATACATTACCAGAAAGTAATATACAACATAATAAAACAAAAGATTCTTCGAACATAAACTACGAACATGTTTGCGCGTGTGTGGGGGGAACTTCTGCGCCGAATTAAAATTCCACTAAAGTTTCGCCCACGTTGCCTGCCGCCTGTGTGTGTGTGTGTGTGTGGACGAAGAGGAAGCAACGGCGGAACTTCATCGATTCACGACGTCATCTTCTGGCTTGGTGACGCGCGAACCGGCGAAAAACGCGCCGCCTGACGGCATGAAGCAGCTTTCAGCTGACGATGATCGATGCGGCGCTTAAGTTGCGTGATACCGACGCTCCTAATAGAATTGCTCGTTATCTGACACGTCACGAAAGTAATATATGGATCGAAATAATCTGACGCTCCGGTTTCTAATACATCATACATCACACACGCGTGTTTAGAGCGAGTCACTTTGTCTTGAGCAGCGATTATCTAGATGGACTTCAGCTGAAAGAAATACCTAGTTGCTAGTTCCTAGTTCCTTGCTCTAAATGTAGGTACTTAGATCCAAAACCCACTCGGCTGCCGTCGGAGCCATCTGTTGTTCAAGTATTGTTCAAAACTTTTTTAAATCCCAGAGATGGCGCTTGCGTGGTACACTGTCGAAAATGATGCGTTGAAATTTTTGAATTAATTTGGATTACAATCAAATCCACTTCGTCTTCTTCTGATGGGAAAACCTAACCTTACTTTTTCACATAAGTCTTTTGATAAAGCAGTTTTTTTTAATGACTAGGGCGTTTCGAAGTGTTTTTTTTTTGTTGCTTGACCGGTCACCAGTTATTTCGTTCTTTATTTCTTTATACGTCGTCACGTGACCGATCTAACTTAATTTCTCGTAAAAAAGGAGACACTTAAGGTGATAATATGTACAAAGTGGTCAAGAATCACTGTTTGAGTTGGCAGTACTGAATTTTGTTTTTAAATGGTACAACTGGAGTAACTTCCGGTTGTTGACGGCTTGGCACAGACAGCCGTCACTTTGACAACGTCACCTTGACATTCCAAATTCAAATTAAAACGCTAATTTTTATTCACATAACCTATAATCTTGTCGCTGTTCAAGTTATGTCAAATAAACCAACGAAACATTATCCGGTTGCAGTGTTGCAAACAGCTGAATAAAGAAATGCTCTTAATTGTGTTGCCAACTCAAACAGTTATTCTTGACCACTTTGTATATAGAGCATGGCGTAAGCCGCCCCATTGAATGAGAGTGAGTGAGATATGTTGTAGACCTGCTATACGTAAGAGAAGGATGGAGGGAAGCATACTAACGAGCTCTAGTGACATACGATCATTTCTTGTTCTTCTTTTTGTTGTTGTTTTTTTTTTCTTTTAATCATGGATCGACTCTCTCTTCTTTAATTAAATAAATATCAAAGTAACACTAACAAATTTCCGGCGCAATTGAGAATCGAACTCGAGTCTTCTGGTTACGCGCCAGATGCTCCAAGCCATTGAGCTAATGCGACCCCGAGTTCACTTGTCGTCTAAATTAAACTAGAACATGATGATAACACACAAATATTTATTTTCTCTCTTCTGTCTTTAGTTTTATTTCATTCCAAACCTTTTCTTTTTCACAAGAAAAAAATTACGAACTTGATTAGAATATCCGGATGTCGTTGATTAGTTCAAACACTCGCTTCTCTTTCCGTCGATCTTTCTCCTCCTCTTATCTTCGTTTTAAGTGAAACGAAATTGGACACGTTTTAAATAAATATATCAAGGAGGGTATTGTTAAAGTTTCTATTATTTGCTTGGCCCACCTGGACCATGGACTTTCCTTTATCAGTGACTCTCTTTCTTTGTCTACATCATCACTACCTGTTATTGAATCTTTTTCTTTCTCCTAACAGAGATGCTCAGAAAGCCCAAGACACTCTTGAAGGAAAATGTAAAATTAAAATAATGTATGAATGAATAAAAATAAAACGGCTTCTAATCGCGACTGCGAACTTAAGGAAAAGTTGAGAGATCTAGCAGGATAGTAGTCAAAAGGGGGAATTTAAAAGTTTACTCTTGTTTGATTGCCAAGCTTTCGGAAAGTATTTATTTCCTTCATCAGGGCGGCTATAATATTAATATGAAAGTGTTGCACAATTGAAAATTATGAGTTTTAAAGTTCTACTTACATCTAAGTGAGGTTGTGAAAGCTAAAGTGGGCTTGTTCAAAATGTGCAACTTTAGCTTTCACAACCTCACTTAGATGTAAGTAGAATTTTAAAACTCGTAATTTTCAATTGTGTAACACTTTCATATTAATATTATAGCCGTCCTGATGAAGGAAATAAATACTTTCCAAACAAGAGTAAACTTTTAATTGCCCCCTTTTGACTGCTATCCTGCTAGATCTCTCAACTTTTCCTTGAATGAATAAATATAAAAAAAATCGTTGTTTCTTTCTCCGTAAAATAATTACTCTTAAGTTTTCTTTTAAGTTTCCTTTTCGTTCCAAGTTTTCTTTATTAATTGATCGCCTATTGTTTTCATTTTGTTCCGAAATGTTTTTGTTAGTTGGAGTAAAGCGCGAATTTTTACGAAAACTTCCGATCTAAGGCGCTGTCTCTTTTACTTTAGTTATGGGCGAATTTCTTGTTTGTTTTAGATTTAATAAACACCCAATCAAAACGACACCCTATCTACAGGGTGACTGACAATTGTTCCGACAAAGAAAAAACGTTGTCCAGTCACCCTGTATATATTATGCATATTTCTCGCAAGTGATTCGATTATATTTGATTTGTTTCGTATTTTAAAATAATTCTCTATTAACGTAAACACAAAGCTCAAACGTTATTTCTGCTTATTCATAGTGCGATGCTTAATTTTTTTTTCTTTTTAATGATTTCAATTATGTATATAGAGCAGCAATTATACGAGGTGTACTTAATTTTTAAGTAATAGTATTTTGCACGTTGTAAATATTTTCTAATTGGACACACGTTATCAATTAAAAAAAGTTTACGGCGTTTTCCGTGACCTACACATTGTAATAAACGCCAATAAATAAAAATTTAATTGCCAGGCGATAACTATCTCGCAATGTGTCTTTGTTAACAATTCATTTGTCAGATCGGAAGAACTATCAAAGAAGAATTATCATTAATTGATTTTTTTTTTGTGTGGTGGTCGTTTCGGCCAGATCAATCACGTGACAGATATGTGATAAATGTAACAGGAAATGAATAAAACATTCGATTCATAATTTGTTAGTGTCAGGTTGCGAAGCAGAATTCCTCACCGCGGAGGTGAGATAAAATCACCGGTAATTATTCAAGAAGGCTATTTCAAACGGCGAATAACTGTAATAATGTGCTGATAGCGTCGCACATTAGAGCAGTTTTTCGAATTTCTTCGTACGCCCCTCGTATGAAAGAATTTAAACGCGCGCGCGCGCACTTTTATTAAACGTCCGTGTGTAGGAAATTAGCTCTTGAGTTTTGCAAGGTGTAGTGGATTCGTTTTTTATTTTTCGCGCCGGGAATGTTCGCGTTTTTTTAAATTTCTTAATTGAGGACAAACACACAGATACAAATCCTATAAATCACTGTTCGCCCGTGGCTGTACTGGCCTGATTTTAATCTTGAAACTGTCCAAGGTTTGCGTTTTTATAAAGAAGGAAGGAGCAAGTAAGTAATAAGCGGAGTTTTACGCTGTTGTTCAGCTTATTAGTATGATTTACGGAATATAAATTAAACGGGAGCAACATATACGTAGGTATCGTATTTGCGCAAATAATTTATGCACCCAATTAGAAATATTCATGAAATAGTATATAGCCGATCGTTAGGTAACAGATTAAGGATAGATTTATAGATTGTGGTGGTAGTCTTCCTTCATCCTGTGAGCTTTCCGCATTTGTACCCATCCATTAATTACACCATGATATTCCATACTTTATAAACAAATAACACACATGTGATTTATGTGTCGATTCTGCTCGTATCTGCAGCAACCGTAAGATCTGTAAACCTGTAACTCAGTTAATAAAATGTGGAATTTTGAAGTTCTGTGGAAGGTATGATCTCTCCTAGGTCCCTAGGATTAGGATTACTCATAAGTATCTGTGGTATTATCTTATAGACTAACAAGAAATCGTGTCACACTGAGAACTCCAAAATTCCACCTTTTAATAATTGACTTAGAGGCTTACAGATCTTACGGTTGCTACAGGTATGAGCAGAATCGCTCCATTAATTTGTTAATTTAATTCGTGCAATGATTGGAAAAAAAAACATGTGAATGTTATGCACGAGCTTTCAGGATTTTGTTTGTGTAGCCTAAATTAAGGGGTGACGAGATCTACGTGCTTTTTTCCAGTAATACACTTAAAACGTGTCCTCCGGTGGGTTACGTCAGACTTTCGTGGAAATTTCAAAAGGCACTGAGTATTTCGTAAATGAATTTGAAGAAACGTCGTCTTATATGTGTGCGCGTAAATAAAGTGGCAGGAAAGTCCAGACGTCCGTGAAATAAACAATAAAGCATGAAATAAGGCGACAAGCAAAGAAGTCGTATAATTGCCGGCCATAACTGTCCGAAGTGGTGTAAGTACTCGCGAATGATGGAGATCTGCTCTCGTAAAGAAGCCCAAGCAGATCTAATGGGAACACCTAATGCTGAACCGCTGTGCGGTCCACAGTTTACAACGTAAAGAGCTCGTAAACCTCGCTGGGCAAATGCACTCGGTGCAACGCGTGCACGCAAACCAGACGGTACTTAGTAATTCCGAAGAAGAAACATAATGTGCAAGTTGTAGGACTATGCGGCATTCCAGAGAGACGACTTCATTTGTTCTCACCGGCATTTAATTACAATTAAGGTTTACGCGTATGGAAGATAACGTCTTGTAATTAAGAAACTGAAAACATTTTCTTTTTCTGCTCGGCTCTTAATGGCGCTTTTTTCTCTCCTCACTCGCCTCAAATTAAGACTTCAACTTCAAAACATTCCGTCCGTTGCAAAAGAAAACAATTCCTTCCGCAATTTAGAATCCCGCGTAAAAAAATGCATTAATACGTTTCGCTTATCCGGCGTTTATTAATTTCCGCTATCTGGCCTAACGGAAAAGTGTATAAGGCGTGCTGGTTCTGTGTTCTTAATGACGGAGGTATCCGCTTGCTACACCTGTATCTTTATTGCCGTAATTCTTCTCGTACGTTTTAATTACAACAAATCGATAAGTAAAGTCTTGTGAAACCCTAAGTGGACGTGAATGCTGCTCCTCTTGAAGGCAATTTGCACTTATTTCGCCCGATTGCGACAGTCGCCCAATTAAGTAACCAAAATCGACTGGTTTGCGCAACGGCGGCGGCACAAATATTTTCTCTTTTTCCAGTAACTGAAATACGTTTTTTTTTATATATAACTTGAACTAAATACGCGGAAAAATTCTCGTGGGTATCAATTTTGGTGAGAAATAACAAAACGAGAAAATGGTTTTATCTGCAGTGCGAAGCAGAGATAGATGGGAGAAGATATGCCAGATTACTAACGCTAAAAAGTGAGAAGGAATGTGATAAGGAGGCATACAAAGAACAAAGGAGAAAATTTAAGAAAGTACTGTAACACGCCGACGTGTCACCTTGTTTGTTGACTTTTACGGACAAATAAAACAAATTAAACTTATTACCAAATTAAATAACTGGACCGACAATGTTTATTCTCTGAGAATTCCCAACAAGAGTCACCCAACGGTTTATTACTGCAATTAGTCATGCACTATCCTATCCGTCTGGACGGCTACACTACAGCTGGCTACCTAAGATTTATGGCCGGCACTAAGACCTACTTATTTGTTTACGTTTTGATGTGACTCTTGCGGAGAATCCGCAACAAAATAATAATATTTCTAATAGGGCTCGTGATCGTCGCTGTAAATCTGGACTTACGTTGTCGTAACTCAGTTCTTTGGTGCGTCGGTAGATACACTTGAGAGATCAAAGTAAATAGTTACGTTTAAATAAAAATGCAGAAGTTAGATTTAATTAATTATTTATTGGAAAAAAAAAGGTAAAAACTCCTTGTACCAGCCACTGTGGGATCTGATATACTGAGCGAAAAAACCCTTGCGTTAAACCAATACAAAGAATGTGAATGCTACTTGTTGAGGTTTGTTTAAAGTCGATTCAAATGTAATTAAAATATTTTGACTGAATTTATCTAAATGCAATAGTGATATGAACTTTACAGACTCTTAGCGCCTGATTAACCAATTTATACCACCAAATATGTGACGAAGAATACAAATAAATGCAAATTACCTGTCCGCGAATTGCGCACACACCCACACACTCTTGTTTATACACACTCGCGACGCGAACCGTACGTATTCGTGGTTTTGTTTAATTGCCCTTTCTATTAACACACTTTATTTTAACCGTGCCGAAATAAATGATTTACGTAGAAATATGAGAGAATGACGGCAAGCACTCAAAAAAAAACTCGCTAAGTCAAAACTAAAGGGAATTCGACCGTTCGCTCGAGAGATCCGCGCTCCGTCCTTTCCAAGTAAAAATTAACCCACCCCCTCGGACTTCGCAAGATAATTTTTTTGAAACCACCGGCCAATGATAAAATCGCTGCTTCTAGCTCCAAATCACGCCTATTCAACCCCAATGAGCTTATCATACAGCATCGCGGTGGTCTCGGGCAATCTGCAACTTGCCTGGCCCTCTCTTCATTACAAGTGCCCACTTGACGCCTGTTTGAAACAAAGCAGACTAAAGCGAAATACTTCAACTTGCAACGTAATTTGATCTCTTTCCTATAACTGACATGTATCTATAATCTAGTGCAACCCACCCCATACAAATCCGAACGAACACAAAGCTAAAAGGTTACTCTATGACAGGTTTATGACGCCAGAAACCCGAAGTGTTATTTGCATGGCTAACGTAACAAGTTTTTAAGAACTCGCTGGGCGTTCCATTCTCTTGAAAAGGGACAGCGCGGCGCCCTGGAGCATCCGGCCGTACTTTTACTGCGAACACGTGTTTGTTATTTGAAATTAAACACGCAATAACCGATTTTGTTTTGAAAGCAAATTCCGCGACCGTTTCAGTACTTAGGGAAAAGAAAAGAAAGTACAATGAGGGACTGATCACGGAAATAGAAGAAAATTATAAAAATAAGGAAATAAGAAATCTATACCAAGCTCTAAAAAGAGAAAGAAAAGGATACCAACAAAAACCAATATTTCTATTAAAAAAAAAGTAATGGAGAACAAATTGGAGAAGATGAAGACATCTTGGAACGGTGGAAAGAACATTTTGAAGTTTTATTAAAAGGAACGATAAATCAAAATGAGGAAACAGAAGACGATATGGAAAGAACGGATGATGAAGGGCAAGATAGAGAGGAGCCACCAACAGTAAAGGAAATAGTAGAAATAATAAAGAAGAAGAAGAACGGCAGAACTATATAAATATGGGTGGAGACCAATTAGCTGAATGGATCCATAAGCTATTAGGGAAAATATGGGTACAGGAAAAGGTACCCCAAAATTGAACTGAAGCAGTTGTCACCAAATTTAAATTTAATTTGACTTGCCTCTCACTTACCATTGACAGATGACAAGCTTCTGCTGACTGAACGTATCAGCTGTACCCCGGACTAGCAACAGTGAAGAATGGGGTGGGTTAATTAAGATGGTAAAAATTATTAAAGGGCGCCAGGAGACTGTACTTTACAGCCAAAACGTAATCGACCAGTCGACGTCTCCAATCGACCAAATCGGGCAGAAATAAATCAAAAGTAAAACAGAGGCTTTACACTCACTTGTACGTCAAGGTGGCAAATATAAACACAACAATGAAGGTTTACTTAAATTTAATTAACACAATTAAACAAGTCGTACAACGATTCAAAGTACTGACAGGTTTCGCAAGGCCAAAGCAATGGCTTACGTTACATGAACTTATTTAAGACTAGGGCAGTTGGTTCTTTATTATTACAACACGCAACACAAAGGAAAAGGCCGTATAGCCCCCTAGCAAGCTACCTGGTGGCGCCGCCTGGTGGAGGTTGCGACATAAATTGTAGGACGCGACTTGAAACGTTATATCCATTTATATCATTTCGAAGAAGATTTGAATGTGCTAGTATTTTCTCGATTTGTTTTAAAGTATGGAAGGTAAAGATCGTCCTCGTAACGTGCTTGTAACTCTAGTGATAGTACTGAGAGTCAGCTGACAGCAGTGTTGCCAACCCTGATACGACCGTTTTCCCTACCTTTTTCTACATAAGTGGCGCTCGTGACGCCGTTTGCTACCCGCCTATTTCGCTCTTAAAAATGCATGCGCAAATTGGATTAAATAATAAACTTACGATTACGACCGAGCTGTCAAGTCACTGTGTCTACTATGCTGTGAAGTTGGCGGTCGTCACGCCACCTGGTGACGGGATCCGGTTACAAGATGGCTGACTTACGCTACTCGTCGCTACAGGGTCGTAGCCTATCACGAACGGCACGGTGATCCACAGAGGGAGTTCGATGTGGCACCAAAACCCAATTTAATCAAACGGAAAACCTCACGTAAAAGCTTAAGGAAGAACCTGAGTATAAAAGGAAACGGTTTCGTTAGCGGCCATTTTGGTACACGCCATTGCACATTTTTTTTACATTACCTGGGGGCTAATAAGTTCTCAGGCTTGGGATTGGAGTTAAAATTATCCTCAAATCCGTTCGATGGTGTCACTAAATCTTCCGGCACAGCCGCAAATGAATTACTTCTCCCAGAGAGCAAGAACTCCGATAATTTTACAATGCACGTAATACACTTCTGGCTTGTACAAGAGAGAACCTTATCGAGGCGAAATTGTGACAGGTGATGGTTGCTAGGATACGAAGCCGAAGACAGTAACGTGGTGTGTCACCCACCACTAAACTTCGAGGGAGTAAAGAAGGAGTACAGGGTTGCCAACTATGGAAAGCGGGTCAGATATCGTCTAGATTCCGCGTTTTCTTTGGCGGGAAATTTTAAACGTAACACAGTAATACTCCCCATTTATAAGAAAGGAGACGGAATGGAATGTAATAACTATAGAGGCATTGCACTTCTAAATGTAATGTATAAAATTTTAACTACACTTTTAAAAAATAGACTGACAAAGAAAATAGAGAAGAAAATAGGTGCGGATTTAAGAGAGGGAGATCGGTAGTTGATCAGATATTTGCTCTGAGAGAAATACAGGCAGAAAGTTACGAGCATAAAAAGGAAACGTTTGTAGCATTCATAGACTTTAGGCAGGCGTACGACAGAACAAAGAGAAAAGAATTATACAAAGCGCTAATAGAACTAGGAGTGAATGGCAAACTACTAAACTTAATAAAACTAACCCTAAAGAATACCGTTAAGAGAGCGAAAATAAACAAAAAAATTTCACAAAAATTTGAGGTAAACGAAGGCTTGAGACCTATCACCTGTCACCTATACTTTTTTAATTGTGCACTAGAGTATGTAATAACGAACGCAAAGCTGAATAGTAGAGGTTGAGTGCTTAGCATTTGCGGACGATGTAGCAATAGTGACAAGAAGCAAAAAAGATACCAAGGAAACTACTAGAAAGTAGTATACGAGGAAAGAAGAAACGTTGAAGACCTAAATCTAGATGGAAGGATGAGTGGTAGGGGACAGAGAATAGTGTAAAATTAAGGAGTGGAAAGAGAAAACTCGAGATAAAGAAGCCTGGAGAAGGATAGTGAACGAAGCAATGGGCCTTCTAGGCCTGGCATGCTAAGCTATTGCATATCAATTTTGGTATATGTCATTATGAACCCCCGAGGGATATCATTGCAAATATGACACACCAATGACACCCTCTTTGTTTTTGTGTTGTTCTGGAAAAACCCCAAGAATTCTAATTTGGCGCCATTTCTATCGAAAACCAAATGAAATTAGGCATAGTTCATCAAGGACCATCAATCGCCCTGTATTAAACGAATATTTGAATTGTTTTGTTGATGTTGGTGCCCAACGAGGGGACTCATTGGCCCAACAATGTGGAGCTACCGACAGAAAACCAAAATAAATTTAAAATAACGCCTGAACGGTCCAGTGGTAAGAGGACCGGCCTTGCAATCGCATGGTCGTCGGTTCGAACCGCACTAGGGATTTTTCTCGGGGTGGTCGGTATCGACTTTAGGCACCCTTCAGTGTTGGGGATAAAATTCGACACTGCTTCCCCTTAAACGGCGAGAAGGTTGGAAGTAACAAAGCCATGGAACACTTTACACACACTCAATTACACTCCCGCTCCTGAGGTCCTGACAAGTCTTTGACTTAGGACCCCGTTGGGCAGCCACCAGATTAAAAAAAAAAACCAATCTAGCTACACAACAATAAGTAAATAAATATGTAATACGACGAATCGGCTACCCTTAGAGCAAGTGATGATACGAAAGCGTCCCCCTTCCGCACGGGTGTGACGTTAGCAGCCATTCGCAAGCTGTATATCAGACTATACCGACATGAAGTAGCGTTGTTTTGTTTCGCATGTAAGTTTAAATAGTACATAGTAAGCAAGTGTTCTGACAGCTTCTTCTGTTATTTGAGAAAAAAATTAAACCTTTCTTCAAGCAGACTTTATCAAAAGATGCACCATCTGCATGGTTGATAAGAAAATAGTTGGACACGTATTTGTGGAAATCGTTTATAAGTAGAAGGGTCCTGGGGCGACACGTAGCTAGTTTTAAATTAAATACTGTAAATGTAATTCGGCAAAATACTTCCAATGACCCAAACGTATAATGAGCTTCAAGATAGTTCCTCTTACTCCCGGATGGAGCATACGTCTTGAGGTCTCGTTCGAAAACTCTGGAAAAGACGTTTTTGCGAAATTTACCAAAAAAACAAGAAATCGCTTTTAGTAGATTGAAAAGAGTAGAATCCGTTTGGTACTGATCCAAAAATTCATATCTTGTAGTAAGTATACGTCTTGGAAACAAGTTTTGATTTTCTTTGCATCATTTTTTAAATCTGTTGACTCCACCGCTACTGGAACTGCGAATTGCAAGTTTTTAGTCATTTTCTTAATCCTTTCTTTGGTTTTTTGGAACAAAAAATTATTTGCCGGGTTCGATTCGCTTTGGAGAAGGATTTAATTTGCTCTTGGAAAATTTTTTTATTTCAATTTGGTTTTAACGAAGCCTGCACGAGTAAGTCCTTCACTAAATAAATACCTACGTACGTTTCCACCGCAGCATCAAACAGGATGTTGAAAATATTCTACCTGCAGAACGTAGATTCACGATCGCGATGATATTTAACATCTCTTTCGATTTTACACACCACGACATGCCTCTATCATTTTATTAATTTTAATTTCTATTATTGAAAACGATTACCAATCTAATTGTTATTATTTTCCCGCATGCAACGCACATTCCATACGATCAGTGGCGCACCCGCGCACATCAACTTAATTTTGTTTTGTAATGTTGCTAGTTCTACATATTTGGCATAAAGTGCACACAGTGATTTTTGGGGACCGATACAAAGTTAAATTGTTAATCAAATTATTCATAAGGGGAAGAATGTATTAAAGAATTCACAGGGTGGACTATGAAATTGCAAAAACAAAATATTCGAACACCTTAAAATGCAGACGGTGATTTTTGGGGACCGATAAAAAATAACAACCATTTATCAAGTGATTCGTAAGGGGATGAAAGTACTGGAGAATACATAAGTATGCACAGTGAAATTGTCTAAGCGAAATATACAGACGCGCTCAAATGAAAACAGTGATTTTTGGGGGCTGATACAGAGCCGCGTTAATGAAACATCCGACACCTCGGTTTTCGTAGGGGGTGAAAGAGTTAAAGGATACATAGAGGCGGATCACGAAGTGCTTAAACAAAATATTCAAATACCCTAAAATGCAGACGGTGATTTTTGGGGACCGATACAAAGTTAAATTGTTAATCAAATTATTCATAAGGGGAAGAAAGTATTAAAGGATTCACAGAGTGGACTATGAAATCGTATAAACAAAATATTCGAACACCCTAAAATGCAAACGGTGATTTTTGGGGGCCGATACAAAATAACCGTTTATCAAGAGATTCGTAAGGGGATGAAAGTACTGGAGAATACATAAGTATGCACATTGAAATTGTCTAATCAAAATATACAAACGCGCTCAAATAAAAAACAGTTATATTTGGGGCTGATACACAACTGCGTTAATGAAATACCTAACACCTTGGTTTTCGTAGGGGGTGAAAGAGTTAAAGGATACATAGAGGCGGATCATGAAGTGCTTAAACAAAATATTCAAATACGCAGACAGTGATTTTTGGGGGTTGATACACAATCACCGTTAATCAATTGTCTGACACCTTGATTTTCATAAGGGGATTAACGTACTGGAGAATACATGTGAAATATAAACACACTCTCAAATGCAAACAGTGATTTTTGGGGGCTAATACAGAACCGCGTCAATTAAGAATCTGCCACATTGGTTTTCGTAGGGAGTGAAAGAGTTAAAGGATACATAGAGGCGGATCATGAAGTGCTTAAACAAAATATTCAAATACGCAGACAGTGATTTTTGGGGGTTGATGCACAGTCACCGTTAATCAATTGTCTGACACCTTGATTTTTGTAAGGGGATTAACGTACTGGAGAATACATGTGAAATATAAGCACACTCTCAATTGCAAACGGTGATTTTTGGGGGCTAATACAAAACCGCGTCAATTAAGAATCTGCCACCTTGATTTTCGTAGGGGGTGAAAGAGTTAAAGGATACATAGAGGCGGATCATGAAGTGCTTAAACAAAATATTCAAATACGCAGACAGTGATTTTTGGGAGTTGATACATAGTCACCGTTAATCAATTGACTGACATCTTGATTTTCATAAGGGGATTAACGTACTGGAGAATACATGTGAAATATAAACACACTCTCAAGTGCAAACAGTGATTTTTGGGGGCTAATACAGAACTGCGTCGATTAAGAATCTGCCACCTTGGTTTTCGCAGGAGGGTGAAAGTAAAAGATTGTCTAAACAAAATACTCAAACTCCCTAAAACGTAGGCAGTGATTTTTGGGGACCGACACAAAATCACCATTAAACGAACGCCTAGTAGTTGGATCCGCGTAGGGGGATGAAAAATACAGAGGCGGAGCTTGAAAATGTAAGGGCGATAAATTGGACAGCGTTTTTTGGGGGTCGAAGCAGACTCAAGATACTACAATTTTTGATGGGGGTGTAAAATTGTTGTATATTAAATAGTAGAGAGTTTGAGACTATAAAAACGAGATGTTTAGATACTTTTTGTGCTCCAAATGTCAACAGGTTTCTTTGGGGGCCGGGGGGGAGTTGGGGTAGAATCACTCAGGTAAATTTCTTAGGGCGGCAAGAAAGGTAGACTTTGAAATTGTTGTAAACGTGAAATATTTGGATATCTCTAGTCCAAACCCTCAGTTCTTTTTGAGGATGGGGATGGAGGGACATCGAACAACTATTTTATTTTATTTTTTGGTGCAAGAAAGGTACTCTACAAGATGGTTCAAATTGGCCAAAAAAGAAATCAAAAATGACTTGATTTCTTCTAACATTCGCGTTGCAAGGGGGTTCGTTCGGACATCCGCTATTAAAGTGCAAGGAATCAAATTTCTAACAACAAAAACATATACAGGGAGATCGAAATTGATCGTCCTGATCCTGCACTACTTTCCGTGAGCTTGATATCAATAATTACGTCTATCACATGAAGGTTGGAACGAAAAACAGTGCGTGCATGGAACATTCATGAAACTTACATCCAAACCTAACCTAATTAATGAAGAACATAATTATTGTTTAATCGGATTGCTATAACAAGGAAACAAACCATTTTTTTATGAATGAACGGCAATGATCTGTCAACAAAATCTTGGGATGTCTAGTAACTTCCCCAGATCTCCCTATGTTACTAACTTCACTTTAATGAGAGAGTGTCCAAGCGTCCTACCGGCATTACGCGCTGTCCTGCCAGTAGGATCTACTTTGGATACAGTTTTTTTTAATGGGATCCCCTCCTCCCTGGAGGATGAAATATTCAACATTGATTCCGTCGTAAAATATTGCAAAAGAGGAAAGCCAGAAAATTGAGAAGAACGAAGTCAAAAGCAGAAAGTCAAATAATTGGGAAAACCGAAGAGGTTTCTTATAAATTTATTATTTTTGAGCCCCCCCTCTGGGTGCGCCACTGCATACGATCCTGCGAGTGCAAATTTTTACGAGAAATTAATGTAATTGTGAACGGACCGTACACGTTGCGATAGTGGTTTAAATTTTATTTATTTGTTTTGCTGAAAAGTAAATCGGCTGCCCCCGAAAGTCGAACACCCGTTATTCCAGTTTCGAATCATTGGCGATTTTTTATGCCGATAACATCAACGCGCGCGTTGTCATACTTATTGATACGTTACGTATGAATCATAAAGGTACAGGTAAAGTCAATTAGAAAGCTCAACGTCGCGTACGTAGTTACATACGAGAATTACATTAGAAAAATTAATTGTGTTCGTGTGTCAGGGGGGCTCAGGACTTACGACTACTATGAGATTATGTCCGACGTTATTATTATTTTAAATCGGACGTAAAACCTCGACGAGTCAGAAATTAATTCTTTAGACATCTTGGAGATAAACATCTCATGTAAATCTTATCAAAATTCTTCCACGTACACGTACAAAAACGCGTAGGCACGTTTTTGTGTACTTCGTTAATTAAATTACGAATAATTTAATTATTATCCATGGCTCACAATCAGTAATGGACATCAAGAAATAAATAATTATAAAAACATATAGTACTACTGCTGTGACTTTAGGATACAATATGTATTAAACTTAACATAATATATATATTTTTGTCCGGTGAGTGTAATATATTACAACCGGCCAGTTTAATTATCCAATTAAAGGCCGTTTCTATCTGTTCAGGCCGCGTATTTTTTCCCCATAACGATCTCATAAATAAGGCTAAGTAAATTATTCTGCTTCATCGCATGCTTTTACAACTTAATTGCAATTATGCATCAAGTAATATGCCTATTAACAATATGCATGTAAAATCATAACTTATTGTTAACTATCAATTTTCCCCGGCTACGTTTTTTCTTCTTCCTCCTCCTCTTCTTCTTTTAGTGATGGGTTAACGAGGATGAAATGTATAACTCTGCGTCACGCGATGGTTTTAAATTAGAGAATTGTTAAAGACTTAAAGATTGTTAGATATCGGCGAAGTCTTCCGTGTTATTTCATTTCGGAGTTGCAAGACTAATTTCCGTGGATTTTTACAAAGTATCGAAAAATACGAGAAAGAAAACTACTGGGGCAGTGCACCTTCCAAATAACATTTTATTAACTTGTGACAGTAAAATATTTGATTTAATTTAAAAAAACGGTCGGATTTTTATATACGAGAGTATACCAAATAATTCCCGGAAAATTTTCTATTATTTTAGTTTTTATTCATTCAGTCGGATACACTCTAAGGCTAGGCGCACACGAGAGATTTTCGGTCGCACGATTGAAGGGGAGAAATGAAATACTAATTAATTCGTTGGCATAATAAAACAATTGCTTTTACAACATGTAGTGCTATTTATAAACTGTCAAATATACCACATGAACGATTTGCATAAATGTTTTAGCTCCAAAAAGTGTTAGGGTGTCACTGAATGACTTGGCCAAACTTTAGTGTCCTTTTCTACTCTTCAAATTAATGATGAAAATTGTTGAGCATTGTCCGGAAGTGATTCCTTAAAAAGTTGTGGTCACTTACTTTATTTATACAAAACGAAAGATTTTAAAAAATAATTGCAAATATGCAAAGGTAAGTCACTTACTATTGCATCAAATATTCAAGGCATACTGCTATTAAAAGGTATTTAAAAAACATTTCCACACTTTATCATTTTTAAATTTCAAGTGACCATAACGTTTTAAAGAATCATTTTCGGACGATGTTTATCAGAATTTTTGTCATTCATTTGAAGAATAGAACACGTCGCTAAAGTTTGGCCAAATCATTCAGTGACATCCTGTATATCACTTAAGGTCAGTTGCACCCCAAACACTTCAGCTCAACTTAACTTTACACGTCACTAATGGTCATTTGCACCAAACACTTAAGCTGAGCTTAAATTTAAGTGGTGTTTATAATGTGATATTTTAGATCATACAGCATTGTGTAAGTCATATTCTAAGTGATCCTTAAAGTTAAGTTGACCTTAAGTGCTTGGTGCAAATGGTCATTAGAATATGACTTACACAATGTTCTGTAACAAAACTGTCGCATTAAATAAATAAATAATCTTGATTTGCAGAATGATTCTTAACGTCATTATATAAAGAGAGGGATATCGATATCGATATGGACGAATATACAGTATCCTAGTCAACGTAAAAATTAATAATAAACACTAAAATATCGGACAACATTAGCTGGGAATTAGGCCACGCGTTATTCGACTAAATTTTTGAAACAAGAAACAATTAAAACTCTTTATGTTGGAGGACGCCCGTGATTTAAGAATATTACTACCAATAAGTACAAGTATCGACAAATTCTACCATAAATATGAACAGATAATCCATCCGTAGACAACGAACAAAACTAGATGGGTACAATTTGCACAAGCCTATTAACATAATTTTCAAAATTCCCGCTTAAAAAAAAAACAGTTCAACAAAATGCACATAGATGGCGCCAGCGTCATTTAACTTCCCGTTGAGCTTCTCTAAATTTTCAATACATTTTAGGAGGCTATCGCACATCACCGCAGTTAGCGTAATTTTTTAAATTTTCGCTTAAAAAATCACAGTTCAAGAAAATACGCATAGGTGGCGCCACCTTTTTTTATTTCGTGAAATACTTCAAATGTTGAAATCGCAGAAAGTTCTCCGAGTTCCTCCAAATTTTTAATGTACTGTGTCGTATAATCACCACGATTAACGTAATTTTCGAAATTCCCGCTTAAAAAGTCGCAGTTCAAGAAAATACACATAGATGGCGCCACCGTCTTTTATTTCGCGAAATACTTAAAATGTTGAAATCGCAGAAAGTTCTCCGAGTTCCTCCAAATTTTTAATGTAGGCTGTCGTATAATCACCACGATTAAAGTAATTTTCGAAATTCCCGCTTAAGAAATCATAGTTCAAGAAAATTCACATAGATGGCGCCACCATCTTTTAATTTCGTGAAAGACTTAAAATGTTGAAATCGCAGAATGTTCTTTATTAAAGACTGCGTTGAGTCCCTCCGAGTTTTTAATAGTTTTTTGAATATATCACCACAATTGACGTAATTTTCTAAATTTCCACTTAAGAAATCGCAGTTCAAGAAAATACACGTAGATGGCGCTACTATAATTTAATTTCGTGAAAAGACTTAGGGCCAGTTTCATAATCAAATTTAAAGGAGACTTTAAAATTAAAGTCACATTCAGATGTGTAAACAAATGTGTTTTCATATTTGTTTTGAAATCTGAAAGTGATTTTAAATTTAAAGTCTCCTTTCAATTCGATTATGAAACTGGCCCTTAAAATGTTGAAATGGCAGAAAGTCCTTTAAAGGTTCGGTTGAGTTTCTCGAAATTTTTAAACCTCTTTGAAGGCTGTCGTTGCTCACCACAATTAACGTAATTTTCAAAATTCCCGCTTACAGTTCTAGAAAATACACATACATAGATGGCGCCACCATCTTTTGATTTCGTGAAATACTTAAATGTTGAAGTCGCAGGAAATTCTTTGAGTTTTTCCAAATTTTTGCATAATCATCAGAATTAAGGTAATTTTCTAAATTCACGCTTAAAAAAATCATAGTTCAAGAAAATACACGTAGATGGCGCCAATTTCGTGAAAGACTTAAAATGATGAAATCGCAGAAAGTTCTTTAAAGTTGAGTTTCTCGAAATTTTTAATACTTTTTGGAAGGCTGCCGATGATCACCACAATTAACGTAATTTTCAAAATTCCCGCTTAAAAAAAAACATAATTCAAGAAAATACAAGTAGATGGCGCCAATTTCGTGAAAGACTTAAAATGATGAAATCGCAGAAAGTTCTTTAAAGTTGAGTTTCGCGGAATTTTTAATACTTTTTCGAAGGCTGTCGTTGATCACCACAATTAACGTAATTTTCAAAATTCCCGCTTAAAAAAAACATATTTCAAGAAAATACAAGTAGATGGCGCCAATTTCGTGAAAGACTTAAAATGATGAAATCGCAGAAAGTTCTTTAAAGTTGAGTTTCTCGGAATTTTTTAATACTTTTTCGAAGGCTGCCGATGATCACCACAATTAACGTAATTTTCAAAATTCCCGCTTAAAAAAAAACATAATTCAAGAAAATACAAGTAGATGGCGCCAATTTCGTGAAAGACTTAAAATGATGAAATCGCGGAAAGTTCTTTAAAGTTGAGTTTCGCAGAATTTTTAATACTTTTTCGAAGGCTGCCGTTGATCACCACAATTAACGTAATTTTCAAAATTCCCGCTTAAAAAAAAACATAATTCAAGAAAATACAAGTAGATGGCGCCAATTTCGTGAAAGACTTAAAATGATGAAATCGCAGAAAGTTCTTTAAAGTTGAGTTTCTCGGAATTTTTTAATACTTTTTCGAAGGCTGCCGATGATCACCACAATTAACGTAATTTTCAAAATTCCCGCTTAAAAAAAAACATAATTCAAGAAAATACAAGTAGATGGCGCCAATTTCGTGAAAGACTTAAAATGATGAAATCGCGGAAAGTTCTTTAAAGTTGAGTTTCGCAGAATTTTTAATACTTTTTCGAAGGCTGCCGTTGATCACCACAATTAACGTAATTTTCAAAATTCCCGCTTAAAAAAAAACATAATTCAAGAAAATACAAGTAGATGGCGCCAATTTCGTGAAAGACTTAAAATGATGAAATCGCAGAAAGTTCTTTAAAGTTGAGTTTCGCGGAATTTTTAATACCTTTTCGAAGGCTGTCGTTGATCACCACAATTAACGTAATTTTCAAAATACCCGCTTAAAAAAATCATAATTTAAGAAAATACACGTAGATGGCGCCACCATCTTTTAATTTCGTGAAAGACTTAAAATGATGAAATCGCAGAAAGTTCTTTAAAGTCGAGTTTCTCGGAATTTTTAATACTTTTTCGAAGGCCGTCGTATATCATCACAATTAACGTAATTTAATTCACACTTAAAAAAAATCATAGTTCAAGAAAATACACGTAGATGGCGCCACTATCTTTTGATTAAGGAGTAATATAAGAATTGCTGCGGCAACACCGGAGTCGGTGTACTCCAAGGATCAATTTTGGGGCCAATATTATGTACGATATTTATTGATGCTCTCTCCGAATGTTGTTTAGCACCCCCACAAGTAGTAATGATTTACGACGAAGATACAAAACGACGAAAGATGCTGTGTGTCATTTATATCACATTTGCTGCTGCTTCAGTGCTAGAAATGGCAATGGTGGACAACAATAAAGCACATGAGATAGTAGATGCCAGTTGCAATAATCAAGAATATGGACTGTACACTATGGTGCTGTACAATTAATACAAAAAAAGCTAAGTGTGTTTGCCTCAATGTATACAGAAGTAACACGAGGTATCTTTTTGTTATTGAATTTTTTTTTGTACACATGTATGTGAGTGAAATAAACGATGCGTATTAAGAGAGCCAACGGTACAGTCAACGCGCAAATTTCCTTCATCGGTAAAGCCGGTTTATCGATGGTCGCGGAAATCTTCCATCATTCTTCCTTAGTCATCTCCTGGTCGCTCTTTAACAGACTATATAATATTGTTAGTCCGGAACCTGTTTAAAAAGATACTGCTAGTAAAAATTTCTAAAACTCCAGGAGGACTAATCGAAACGGATGCTGATTTGCATGAGCACAGAATAGGAGCCGTAAAATTCGAATTGCTAATCGCTTGTAATAATTTTCTAGGACGAATGAAATCCACATAAATTGCCGACGGATTTTCAAATTTCTCGAGCGACCAGGTTAATTCGAAGATAAAGCGTTTATTAATGAAATTGATTGCAGAAATTACCGCACATTAAATTTCGGTCCGAGGCCGTCTGGTTACATTCCGAATGATGGAACACGAATTGTCCTAGTTAAACGAAACTTGAGGTTTCGAACGGCGCTAATTGCCTTGGTGGTGATCGGACGATTATGACAGACCTTGTTTAGGCCGATACTGATGATGATGATGACGATGATGATGCGCCACTTTTCACTCACCAATAAATATGAATTATTACGTTGTTAATATAGCAACTCATACATGCCTGAGATTTTAAAGAACTTGTGGGTGTACGTTAAGGATTTGGTGAAGCAATTCTCAATTAATAAAGACATAATTTAATGCACCGCTATTACGCATCATAATCTTATCATTGCAGGCTTAAAGCCATTTCAAAACTTTGCTTACACTGAATTATGATTGGTTGTTGTATGGTGGGTGTTGCCACACGTTATCAGTGACCTATGGTGAGCCAGCAACCAAACGCCAGTTGATTCATCCAAGCAACGGAGATCACGTCAGCATATTGCACAAAGTTAAAAAAAACTTTCCATGTGCAATTTCATGAAAAAAATTAATTTTGCAGGACACTTAAAAAAAAAGGAATATCGTCGCAAAAAAACCTATGAAAATGAAACTTACCTACTAACAATGTGGTTTAATTTATTTCTTTTTTATTTTATTTTTTTCAAAAAATACTTGATATTTTGAGAAAGTGAAGTATAAATGAACCGGAAAAAAATCTAGAATGACCTTTTTTGTTGCTTCAGTTAGTTAAACCGGTGAACGCACCCAATAATTACGATGCGTGGTCCGAACGGATTGCTTAGGTTTAAATAAATGAATACATTCGCGGAGTAAAGCGCAAAAATGCTTCCAGTTCACGCTGCATCTAAATGCTGCGGAGGTGTTCTGTGTGAAGCAATGATCTGAAAGAATCTTAACGAAACCAAGTGGAATACACTCTCGCCAGAGCAAGTAAAGGTTGCGGAAAAAAAACTGGAAAGCCAAGACTATTAATTAAAACAAAACTTAGATTTTTTTAAAATTAATTAATGCTCCGAGACCATCATTTAAAAAAAAAAACTAAGTATAATTGTTAGGGTCTGGGAAACAAACTTCAGACTTTAGGGATTGATACTCTTGGAAAGAAATTTTATTATTTGTTTTAATTCTATTCATGGTATTAATTTTTTTTTTTTTCATCTGTGGTGGTTGCCCAACGGGGTCCTAAGTCAAAGACTTGTCAGGACCTCAGGAGCGGGAATGTATTTGAGTGTGTGTAAAGAGTCCCATGGCTTAGTAACTTCCAACCTTCTCGCCGTTTAAGGGGAAGCAGTGTCGAATTTTATCCCCAACACTGAAGGATGCCTGAAGTCGATACCGACCACCCCCGAGAAAAATCCCGAGTGCGGTTCGAACCGACGACCATGCGATTGCAAGGCCGGTCCTCTTACCACCGGACCGTACAGGCGTTTTAAATTAACTATTGATTTTTTGCTTTTTACTTTTCTTTCTGTTTGTTCTTTAAATCTATTAGGAATACATATAGAGAATGTACATAGATTGAGTGTATTAAAGATGAAACATTTATTTAAAATTAGAATATATAAACGGAGAAGGTAGAGCAGAAGAAAAGATAGAGTAGGAAAAAAGAAAGCGGATTAATTTCTGTCTCACTTGGTGATGTCATACTCATATATTCTATCCTTTTCTTGATTACATTATTCACTCTCTCTCTCTTTCTCTCTCCATTTATTCCCCTTGGCCAGTCCGTCACTGGCAACCTTAAGTTTTGGTTTCATTTTCATCCAGGACTTCTTACTTGCTTCTTGTCCCAAATCAATTTGGGATAATCTTTCGCTTTCTCTTTATCTTTCCGTTTGCTTTTGGAATATACCGTTTGTCCATCTGACAATGAGACATAGGGATTTAACATGGGAAAACAGAAATTGCTTTATATTATCTACCTGAGTACATATATATGAAATTCTGGGTTATAATCGGAAAGATTATTGCATTCAAAGTGTTTTGATATTAAATTTGTGCAATTTTAGTTCTTAATTATTTAGAAATTAAGAAAAAAGTTATTATTTTTTTCCATACAAGATTAGTAAGTGTTTAACGAAAAGTTTACAAACGGATGTCTTGGTCAAGTTAGTTTGTTCATGTTTCACAACCGTAAGGTCACGAGTTCAAATCCAAATGAGGACACTTTTTTTTAAATATTTTTTCAGATTTGAAATCACTTAAACTCTTAAACCACTTTATTATTTTATTTATAAGTTTCCTTTTAATATTAATTATGTAACATAATAAATAAAATTATAACTTTAACATAACAAAGTTTTGCAAACGAAAGGGTACACATAAATGGAACATAATTAATATTAAAATGAAACTTATAAATACAATAATAAACTAGTTCAAGAGTGATTTCAAATCTGAAAAAATATTTAAAAAAAAGAAAAAAAATGTCTTCATTCGGATTTGAACTCGTGACCTTACGGTTGTGAAACATTAACAAAGTAACTTGACCACGACATCCGTTTGGAAAGTCTTCGTTAAATACCTACTAATCTTGTCCGGAAAAAAATAATAACTTTTTTTCTTAATTTCTAAATAATTAACAACTAAAATTGCACAAATTTAGTATCAAAACACTTTGAATGCAATAATCTTTCTGATCATAACCCAGAATTTCATATAAATGTACTCAGGTAGATAATATAAGGCAATTTCTCTTTTCCCATGTTAAATCCCTATGTCTCATTGTCAGATGGACATACGGTATAGGGAGTGTAACAAAGATGAAATACTCAATTAAAATTAAAATAGGTAGGTACACACAAACGAAGGAGGCTAAAGTAGAAAAAAGAGGGCGAGGAATGGATTAGGGAAAAAGAAAAGAAATTTATTTCACTTCATGATCTATTGGACTTGATTTTTAACAATTGCAACTTCTGTTTTCCTGCAGACCGAGAGGTGGCTCTCGAAATCGCTCATCATTAAGATTACTGTGTTCTATGTTTCTCGTCCCCCAAATTAAAAAAGACGCCATGAAGATAAAGATAGATACATGTCAAGTTAATAGATAGATAGTTAGAATGAAAAAGAAAAAGTCTTTTTGCTTTTCTTCGTATTATGTTATTGTTATTATTATTAAATTAAACGCCTGAACGGTCCAGTGGTAAGAGGACCGGCCTTGCAATCGCATGGTCGTCGGTTCGAACCGCACTCGGGATTGGTCGGTATCGACTTCAGGTACCCTTCAGTGTTGGGGATAAAATTCGACACCTTAAACGGCGAGAAGGTAACAAAGTAACAAAGCCATGGAACACTTTACACACACTCAAATACACTCCCGCTCCTGAGGTCCTGACAAGTCTTTGACTTAGGACCCCGGTGGGCAATCACCACAGATTTTAAAAAAAAAATATGAAACTAAATTTCACTGTCTGTCAAGAGATGGCGCGACGAAGTACTCATCTTGAGGTATTCAAATTCAGTCAATGGATGGCATTCGAAAACACTCATTAGAAGTTGTTTAAATAATTTGTGCAGACTTTTCCGTGTTTTCATCTATGTAATACATTTACGAAAACAATTAAGTACTTTTACTGTTGACTTATAGATGGCATTGAAAATAATTAGTTTTCTTCTTCTGTTTTATTAAAAATAAAATACCCGACGGCGCGGCATTTGAAATTGTCTATTTTATTTTTATTCCGATTCATTAAGAAGACCAAGAGATGGCGTTCGAAAACATCAGAATTTGTTCAAATAATTTGTACGGACTTTTCGGTTTCTTCATGTATTACATTAATTTACAAAAACTTTTACTGTTAACTCATAGATGGCATTGAAGATGATTAATTTTCTTCTTTCCTTTCATTAAAAATAAAATTACCGATGACATTTCAAATTATCTAGTTTATTTTTATTTCGATCATTAAAAAAGTGCCGAAGGCCAAGAGATGGCGTTCGAAAACGCTCATTGGAATTTGTTCAAATAATTTGTACATTATTGAACAATTACTTTTACTGTTAACTCATAGACGGCATTGAAAATGGTCCATTTTCTTCTTCTTTTTTATTATAAAATGTAAATGTATTCGTTATTTTAGCTGTAGACCTAGAGATGGCGTTCACCACAATTTTTTCTTGCTTTTTTCTATAGAATATGAGAAAAACTCCGACTTCCTTCAAGTGTACAGACGTAATTTCAGATTTTTTGTATTTTCGTTTGTTTCACAATAAAATCATTTCATAATTGCCGAAAATCAATCCTGTTATTTGATCGTCAACGTACATAAATACAAATTTAACTATGCACTTTTTTTCGAAAGAATAAATTAAATGTCATCATCGGTCAAGAGATGGCGCTCTCAAAAATTATCGATTGAAACAATTCGTTGTCTTTGCGTTTAAGATGGCACCTAAAACAAAGCTTACTTTCGCTGATTCGCTGATTCTCATAACTGTTATGTTATGCGTGATCATTCTATTTTTGTGCTCAAGTCAATGATAAACGACTTGGAAATCTGTCTCGCACTAATCACGTTTGAAATCACGTTTAAAGTCCCCGCAATGACCGCCATTTTGAGTCAAAATAAGCGCGCCAAATTTGAAATCACGTTACCTGTTAACGTTCAATTTTAAAGGTCAAACACAATGCAACGCCGCCAACTGTCACTTCAAAAGACATGCACAGATAAAGTGGCGTGGAATGACGTCAATCTAGCCGAAAAATAAAAATAACTTGTGCCACAAATGGATAAATTTCAACTATTTATAGTATTATGTATGTATCTGTTACACCTGATGTATTTTATGTTGCATTATTCATGTATACAAGAAATTATCAGATGAAAAAGCGATGTATTATGACGTTTGCCGCCGTCAAAGTTGGAAGTTGATCAACTTTTTGCGTACAACGCCGCTTGACGTCGTTCTTTCTGTGCAAGGTCATTTGAACCTTTGTATTTAATATTCATTTGACAGACAACGGCGCGTAACGGCGTTGCATTCTGTTTGAACCTTAAATTTGCGCGTTTAGTTTGACGCAAAATGGCGGTGTCAACAGGTGCCATCTAATGAGTAACAAGGAGAGTAATTTGTGAAGGTCTGGACCAGGAGGTTTAATTTTCAATGGCCAAGGCCATTTCGCAATGTGATTACCCTACTATTCTCATAGGTGGCAGAATAATACTACAATCTTAACAATCAAAACGCGCATGAGCAAATTGTGAAGTTTGTTTCCATTTTATGTGACGACCATATTACTGACATTTATAACGCGCGATTTTTTTTGGACGGCATGTCGTAGCTTTACTGTAAAACAGCAAAAAGCAGTGCAACGACGGACTTTTCACTTAAGCTAAGACATGCCATCCAGATCTCATGGCAAGAGTTGATAAAATATTTTAAAAATCACTCGGTATTATACTTCATTTTCGTAAGTAGAAGTTTTTAGTGCTTTGTTTGTACGGCTTCTTTTTCTTACATTTTTTTTGTATGGTAAAATAATTTTCTATCACTCCAACAAGTAAATTATTGAAGCTGTCATTATTTTAATGCGATGGATCATTTTTTTGTCGCAGTTTACTCTTTGCTTTCTTTCTTTTCTTGTAGTTTCCGTTAGACATGGCCTTGTTGTTGTTGCAAAGCTCCTGGTTGCAAAATTCAACAATTCGTCAAGAACAGAATTTAACTTTTCATTTTTTTCCTGTCGAAGAACAACGTTTAAATAAATAAACGTGTAAATATAAATTTAATTGTGAAACTAAGTGACAATTATGGTTTGACTTTAAACTTTGCTTAATTACTTTAATTGTCTTTACAATTGATGCTAAGGGAATAAAGCTTCAAGTTAAACCATAATTGTACAATGGGCGCTTAGTGTTATTGTTATTCTTGAAATTAGTAATTCTTCAGGTTAGAAAGGAATACAATTTTATAAATCCCGCCTTTTAGTAACTATTTATTCTACCAATCTACCAGGTGGCGCTGAAGATTGTGTTGTCAGTAGGTACTACAGAGATTCTAATCTTTTTTATGTTGATCTGTGGCGTAGACTTATTTTCACTGTTTGATCGTAGACTTTTAGTTTAAATATTTAGAAAAGCTTTATTGATTAAACTGTTTGCAGTAATGAATAAGTAAATACTAAGTGTTGTCCAAAAATTTTAAGGGATGCTCCAATAAATTGTTTTCGTGCAGGAAATTGGGATCCACTTTGGCACATCTCACATGGATAGAAACCAAAAGTGACGACACTAAATGATTCGATGATTTCATCACGTACCTTTTAAGAAACCAATGAATGTTAAAAATACTTTAAAATGGCCAGGCTACTTGATATTTACTAATACGTCTACGGGGTCGTTTAAATTCAACCCTCCACTCAGAGCCATCTCATCAGCATTTTAAAATAACAATTGCGTTCGTCATTGGAGGTACTTCACTCGAAGTGTTTCAAACACAACCGCATTTTATTATTGGTTCAATTGCAATACTAAATGGAGAGAAGGGGCTTAGTCGGTCATTCACTATTAAGACGCTATAGGAGAAGCCAGATAAGGTCATAAACTCCTGCAATACAGCAAGAATTCTTTGCCAAGATTGAAAGCAACTAAAGTATTCTTACCTATACTCGACACGAAAATATTTTTTTATTTATTTATTTCAAATTTTCGTTTATCAATTGTGAAATGATCTTTCTATGAAAGTTTCCCTTCACATTCCAATAAAGTTCGCTTCAAAACTGGATATACTGGTAAATAAATAATTTTGTAAAAAGTGGTGATTTCTTAACAACTTCTTCACCGATTCCCCAGGTGTTTAACTTTAACAGTTAGATACGTCTAGACTAAGGAGGTTTCAGTAGCGGCAGACGCACAGGAGGATTTACCTGTGTAGGTCGATAATTAGAAACGTGCATTTGTGATATGTTTTGATGCAATTACCTCTGCTAATTATATTACCATTAGCACTTACATTATTCATTCAATTATAAATATTTATAAAACAACAGGACGCAAGGTATCGAATAAATTACGATTTTTACGATTTTTTTCCCCCCTGGAAACTGCTCCAGTTATTCCAGATCACATACATTAATGTGTTAACTATTCTAAAATGAATGTCATTATAAACACTTGATGCCTAGAACTTCGAGCCGGTGTGCCTTCATTTTCTTTTAATAATAATTACATCTATTAATAATCAGCGAATTCCTTGCATTTAAATATTTATATCACGTAATTTAGTATCGTATCACATTCTTCTGTTGCGCGTAAATTATTATAATTAATTAATTCTTTTTTTTTCTCTCTGTTCGTGTGTGTGTTGCGTATGTTGGATTGAGGTTGAGATCATGCACAAGCTATCCATTTTTTTTTTCGACGATTGTCTTATAAAGATAAGTCGCTGGAGCGTAACCACCATAAAGAACAAGAGTTCGAGCCCATACGTATTTAAAAAAATTAAATTAAAAAAAAATTGAAGGTAAGCACATACGTTCTAATATTATTTACATACGTGCTCTCTACTTATAATGCAACTCACCTATTTGTTACTAACAAATAATTTCAAATTTGTATTAGCAACAAAATGGGGTCCCAGAATGTGGGTCAAATTGTTGCTTGTTAATACGACCCGGTTAGATTGAATTTAGCCAACACAAAGGCCGCCCGTAATTGAAAATTGTTCGTCAATTAAAACGCATAATAAGTTAGAATTAAAACTATTATACGTACGCGCTATCATATCTTCGATTATTGATAAGACGTAACAACTTAACGATGATAAAATCGCTAATCGGTAACCATATACGAGAGATAATGTATTCATTATTTTAGATTGGATCAGATAGTGAGAGCAGGAGCATGATTTAGAGCTCCGGTAATTTTGTTTATGTTGATTCGCATAAGGCCAATTAAACGGACTTTTTTTTTATTGAGGTACACGATTAACTGCGTAGCAATAAAAGAATTTCTTAATTATTTTTTATTATGTAAGAGAGTAACACTTTAAAACATCACGTGGAAATTTACACGGACGTTATAAGATTTTCTAGCAGTTCATTTTTGTGTTGTTGTTGTTGCAAATGACAAATACTATAATTTATTCCAAACACCACAACGTAATTATATTTAATTAAAAAAAAAGAGTTACAAAAATGAATAAAAACGTAGGTAACTATCTGGTGATACAATGAGATTAAAGTCCAAGGAAAAGAAGTGTGATTGGAAAAAATACTGTAACGATTTTAAGGGTTCTATTAATTTTTAAAACAAAACACGAAATAGTTAATAACTAATTTATTTAAAAGCAAACTAATTAACACTAATTTATTTACAAACTTATACGTAATTTATTTTAATAGCCGAGCGAAAGTCTAATACTTTAATGCCGAACTGTCCAACGCTGAATTTTCTTCTCATCCCCGGTCGCGTGCTTTATAAGCCGGGGTTGTTTTTCGCGAACATTCTGGGAGGCGACGGACTGTCTGGTCTAGTTTATTCCGCCGTCAGAATTCTCTAGGCTGTCGCCTAAGACGCGTCGACTAGATGGCTGTGACGCAAGAGACAATCTGGCGCCAGCTGGTATCGACGAATCATTACAATACTTTAATGAAGGGAACAAGTGAAAGGCTATAAGACCAGGACAACAAAGTAAAAAGGCTGTCAAAAGGGCACATCACACGAATGTACAGAGTGCTAAGGAATCCAAGAAAAACGTAATAAAGCTAATGGAAAACTATTACGTAAATTAAACCTAATGGAAAAAATAAATCTAAAAAATGGTGTATGAACAGGCAAGGGATGAGACTGGACAAAATAAAATAGGTATAATAGAGGTGAATAAAGCCATTGAAAAAAACTGAAGGTTTAATCAAATCTTCCGGAAAATGAAATGGGCAAAGAAAACTCAGATCTTCTTCATTTCATGTGAAGAAGATTCAAGTTTTCTTCGCGTCGAATTTTCTCCACATGAAACGAAGAAGGTCCGAGTTTTCTTCACGTCGAATCTTCTCCACATGAAACGAACATGAAATATTTTGTTTAACCAACTTCACTATAAAAGACGTGATATGTGGGAGCTCCATGTTTTTTTAAATGTTTGAAAATACCGGGGACATTACGGCTACTATTTAAGAAACGAAGAGAAAATACCACAAGATTGGAAAGAAGAAGGAAGATAATCTTAAGTGCATTTCTATTCAAAGTGCCGTGCTAAAGTCACATGAGAGAGATGAATCGAAGCACCAGCAAAAGTTGAGAGCTGTTCTGACTGTACCAAGTAATTCAAGAATGAAGTACCCAAGCAAATGATAAATGAAGGAATCCAGAAGGAACTACAATCTGTATCTTATAAACCAAGGAAGAACCAGTGCTGCCAGATGGGAGTTCTTATCCCTCTTGTCACCAAGTTTACTTTAAACTTGACAGCCTCAACCTTACCTTGACCTGGTGACAAATCTGCGCTGTATCTTTCACCAGCTTTCCCCTCGGCTAGCAACAGTGAGATAGGGGCGGGTCTAATACGATGTTAAACTATTAAAGGGCGCCAGGACGGACTATACCCAGCTGATAGACAAAGACTTCGTCGGTGTCCCCGTACCGATTTGATCGTGCACAATTCGAGGCTACTCTCGACTCACTGACACATAAAGGAAGGGTAACGTAAACACGCACTTAAAATTAACAAATTTAAGCTTTATTTATTAAAAGACAGTTCGAGTAAATGCAGAATACAAGTTACACCAAGGTAAGCACGTGTTTAAATTCACTCAACGATAAATTACGATAAGCCTAAAGTTATCAACTTACTTATACTAAGAAATAAATTCGCTCAGGTAATCTCTGCGTTCAGCCGAAATTCGCTTGTCACCAAATTTACTTTAAATTGACAGCCTCAACCTTGTCTTGACCTGGTGACAAATTCTGCGCTGCATTAACTATCAGCTATTCCCTCGGCTAGCAACAGTGAGAAGCGAGTGGGTCGATATGATGTTAAAATTCTTAAGGGCGCCAGGACGGAAGACCTCGGCCGATAGGCAAACAATCTTGTCAGTATCCCAGAACTGACTGGATTGGGCAAAAAGTCAAAAACAAAATAGAGGCTACACTTTACTCACTGGTACATGAACGTAGAAATCAAAATCGAATCTAAAGTTTATTGGATACTAAAACGTTGAACGAGGTTAAACCTGTGCTTGTTCAAAACAAAATTTAATCAAATCGCAAGTTCTTAATAAATCTACAGTTAACACAGTTATTCACTTTCTATAATTTAAAACTGTACATGCAACACTGCATTTAGCCGAAATTCGCTCTCCGGTAAGGCATGCAATAACCGTTCACGAAAGAAAAATAAATAAATAAAGTTGGACGTCAAAACTCACGACCTTGCTGTCTGTCGGGCCACCGAGTGAAGTTGGCACTCACGACGCCACCTGTGGGTGGTTGTTTCTAACACCGGTGATCCGGTTCAAAGCGGATTCGCAAGATACGTCGCGTCGTAGGAACTGATTTCTTCGCAGCGGAAGCGAATTGGCTCGATACGATAAATCGAAATAGTACTTCGACTTGTCCGCAAACTGATAATTGAAAGGCGAAGTCGAACTAAAAGCTCGAACTGAAAGCCTGTAGCTACTGGAAGCCTATACTAAAAGCCTGAAGAGAAATGAAAATCGTTAGCGTCCCAAAATGGCGTTGGCCAGTTTGTTCAGTATTTTACCTGAGATTTGTGGGAATCCGAAGCTGGGAATGGGGCTGAAAATACCCCAAAACTCGCTCAGTGGTGTGAATTCTATTCCGGCAGGGCCGTTGTTAAATTCTCCTCACTTTCGGAGCAAGAATTTCGTTGTCACAAAACCACGCAACTCTACACCACGAGAGCAGATTCAACACTGAACGAAATACCAACGTAAAGCGGAAGGACGCCGACATACTATAACGTCGTAAGGAAGGACGCCGACATACTATTACGTCATAAGCGGTAACCAATGGCATAAATATGACGTCAAGAGTTCTGAATAAAAGAACCAATACGAAAGTGGGATTTCAAATAGATGCTTCCGGCACGGGTTAACAGTGTTGTCAGATGTTCAGACAGCATATACATAGATACAGGAGACGTTGCCAGCTCGCTATAAAATGCGTCGCAAATTCTGTGCGATTAAATTTGGCTGTAACACGCTCTCCAAAAGGCATGCAAATTTTGTTCAACGACACGAAGTTAAAATAAATCAAATAGGTAAACTCACGGCTTTACTGTCAAAGCACAGTCGGTAATGTCACTTTTGCTGGTCTACGCTATGAAGTTGGAGGTCGCAACGCCACCTACTGATAGCGTACAATGCCGGTAAACTAGATTGAATCGGTGGACAAAGACCACTAATATGGCGGGCCCACGTTTCTCGTAGACTCGGAAAAGGCGTAGAGAAAATACCCTCGGGAGCGGAGGCTCGAGTCAAACCCTAAACCGAGAGTTAGAAGTAGAACTAAAGCTTGAACTTCAAGCCTGAATAGAAAAGAAAGAACAGATCGTTAGTGTCCAAAATGGCGTCAGACAATTCGCACAATTTCTACCTGAGAGTTGTAGTTTTCTCAAGCTTGGTATGGGGCTAAAATACCCCAAAACTCGATCGGTGGTGCACTAGGGAAATTCCGGCAAAGCCGTAGATAAGCAATTCTTAATCCTTTAAGCAAGGGCTTCAATAGTTTCTCTAGGCGGTATAATGCATCAACATTGCACCGGGATCCGACGAGAACTAAATTCGAGCGCGAAGTTGAGGTGGAAGGGATGCCGAAAATGCACGTACGCCATAAACCAATATCCAATGACTTTCAGGGCAATGATCACGCAGCGCTTTCAACAAATGAAAATCACGGAAAGCAAGGGACGCGCAGGGTTGCCAGGTGAGCTCGAGACGCAGCAAACGAAGCTTTGTTGCCACGTTTTCGTAACGGAATTTGTAAACGTAACACTCTTAGCCAAGGATTTTAGTATCTTTTAATAAATTGAGGATTTATGCATAAAAAAGGTGTTCATCCTAACGCCTTGGATCTTTCTTTTGTATCTTACAATTTATTTATTTATTTTTTTTAATCAGTGGTGGTTGCCCAACGGGGTCCTAAGTCAAAGACTTGTCAGGACCTCCGGAGCGGGAGTGTATTTGAGTGCGTGTGAAGTGTTCCAGAAAGTTTTCTTTTTTATAAAAAGAAGACGACAGTTTTGGATTGGTTAGTAGAGATACAGAAAATTCTAAGCCCACGAAGAGATTCTTAATAGTTTGGAAAGACGTATTTGGGAGCGCGTTTTCAATACGTCCCTCCGTTTATTAGAAAAATCACTTTTCACACACGTATGCTAAAAATTCCTCCAAAGAGGGATGATCTCTCCCATCTGGCAGCACTGGAAAAAGCCTCAGATCTAAAGTGCTTCTAAAAAGTAAATGAAAAAAAAATTGGTAGATACAAACGCAATGGACAATTAAAAACAGCTGTCATAAGTCTACCAAAAAGTTAGAATTATTTATGTAAGAATGAACCACTTGAAAGCCAGAAAATTTAGTACTGCAAAAGGACTACCGCAAGAAGGCGTTCTGGGGCCAATATTGTTCAGGATACCTTAGTTGCTTAGAACCTACTATTGCATGTAGTGAAAGGGACTTCGAAATAAATATAAATATTTAAAAAGAACATTGTCGGGAATAGGAAAGAAAGTCTACTGTGAGAAATGATCACCGAATAGAACAAATAAACGTGTTTATAAATATATTTAGAACCCAAACCTAAAAGAGTCCCGGAACTAACAGAAATGTGGAAGCATAGAAGAAAGGAAAGCCCTAAAAGGAGAGTCGGTAGTAGTTGCATGGCCGAGTTGGTTAAGTCTGCTGGCAGCGGACTGGATGCCTTAGCCGGGCAACTATTAGGAAGAACGAAACAGAAAAGTCGAACATTTGATGGGAGAAAATTGTTTTAAAAAGAATAATAAACAAGAAATGTCAAGAAAGAAGTAAATAGCTTTGTTCCTACAAAGTTCTAAATCTGACTGCTCATGCGCTCTTGCTAAATACACAGTATTTTTAGTAAGAGCGCATGACCTGTAGCAAGAGCGCATGAGCAGTACACTTCCGAACTGATTTAAAACTCTTAGGAACAAATCTAATGACAACTATGACGATAACAAATAAAACAAGCATTTGACTAATACGGGAGAAACAAAGTAAAAATATTTTAGTGTAGGAAAAATAAGAGAGACAAACAAACAAAATAAAAGAACTTGCCCTAGCAAGTTTATCGATGGAAAAGAAAATGCAAAGTAAAAGCTATATAGAAAGAAGAAAAAACTCGGAAATAAACCATGAGTGGTTCTAATATTTTCGGTTTGTGCAGGTTTTAAGTTAAATCGAAAGAATTTATCCCCCATTAAATTTAATTAAGGAAACTGATTTTACTTTAAACTCGAAGCACTTTCCGCATAGTTAACGTCGATGTCAATTTGATTATCGATGCAAAATCTACTTGTGCATTTGTGTTAACCAACGGAAAGTAATTTCAATCGTTCAAAATCAGCTTCCTACTTCTTGTAACTTTTCGATCGTAATCAGGTGTTCGCCAATTAATCTGCCTGACACGTCTCATTAATAAAAGTGAAAAATGTAACCGACCGTAAATATTACTCATTTCAATGTACATATGTGTGTATGTAAGTGTGGGCAAGACAAAACTCGTCGTAATCTTGATTATTAAATCTAGAGAAATTTACTTTTGTTCTAAATCTAAAGAAAAAAGAAACGATTACTTTTCCGCTTTTCATTTACACACATATACTTTAAGCGTTTCTACTCAACAATAACTTTAGAAGAAAAAACCAGCTGTAAGTAACTTAATATGTTTTCTGAGCAAATAAATACTTTGTAAAGATCTGGTTCTTAAGATGAAAAAAAAATGTATTAAGTAGTTTCGGTTTTCAAGGTTCCTTTTCAGCGGTGTGTATCTGTGGAATTATCTTCTTTATCCAGATCGAGTTGGCAAAACTTGGTTCCGAAACGTGGCCTTGCCGGTTTCCTTGATACGTACCTACCAAAAAAAACAAGATGAGTGAACCATATGTTAAAAACTAGATTAAAACCTCTGCACGGTTTTACATAATCTCAATGCCGCCCGGCTTATGCATCTGACTAAAACTTCGTTTAGAATCCGTTTCGTTGCGTCAATCATTGCGTAATCATTTTGGAAGTCACCAAAATCGTTTCCACATTCTGAAGAAAAAAAATAACACTTTTTCAATGTCCATTGACAAACCCCTTCGTTTCGCCATCTTTATGGCGCAACCGTTCTAAATTCGTTTGGCTCTTATCTTGCGTTAATCGGCGTAAAAATTTCGCTCATGAAAGTGAACACTAACCGATATTTTTCTCTCCTTTGATAGAGAAAGTTGCAATGTCATCAAGTCCGCAAGGCTAAGAATGATAATAGGCGAGGTGGCAATCGAACTGAATTGATTTCGTTATGAATGACTCTTACGTGCTGGTATTTTTGCGTGGTTTTGTTGTTTCTGCATAAAAATGTACGAATTGTAGTTAATTCTACGAGGGGGGGGGCACCATCAAGCTCTTTTGAACCAAATTGACACATACATCATAGAAAATAAATTTAATTGTATTTACAGTTGATTCTTGTCCGATGAAATTTGTATCACAAAATCTTTTAAGCGGACACTAAATCGCGCACTATACACTTTACGTTTCACCGTCGTTCGACAGCTTCGTAAAGATTAATTTTGCTGGTGATCAGAAAGATGGCGCTGTGAAACAAACGCCAATTAGTGAACAGAATTTTGAGCAATTTTTTATTTAGGGCTGCGGTCTTTCCACCTCTTGATAAACTAACTGACGAATGAATAACTACCATGGAAACAATTCATAAAAATCAATCGACCATTCATTTGCCGGATAACTTTAATGGGAAGATGGAAAGACAGACCCTAAGGCCCGATTTATTCACCTCCAAGTAAATTTATCTGGTGATTTATTCCCATAGTAACAATTGTGATCACAATAGTTACTATAGGAATAAATCACCAGATAAATTTACTTGGAGGTGAATAAATCGGGCCTTAGAGAAATTAATTTGAGTAAATCAAATATTAATTTGATTTACTTCCGAAAGAGTAACAAGATTAATTTTATTGTCGATTGAAAGATGGCGCTGAGAAATAAGTGCAAGTTTATTGACAAGCTTTTGGTGAATTTGATGACACTTTTTATTTAGAGAAACTAATTAAAATAAAAAATGTGAATTCATTTATTTTGCCTTGAAAAAATAATAACAAGAGATTTTGCTGTTGATGAAAAGATGGCGCTGGAAAGGAAGCGTCAGTTTGTAAACAATTTTTTGCAGAATTGAATGCCATTGTTTATTTAGTCAAAGTGATTTGAATTAATTTAATTTGCCTAAGAAAATGGTAACGAAATTATTTGGCTGTTAATCAACAGATGGCGCTGAAAAACTCCAGTTTATGAACAACATCCGCTGAGAATTTGTTGCAATTTTTATTTAGAGAAATTAATTTGAATAATGAACAAAATGTTTCTTACTTTTACTTTGCCTTACAAAGAATTATAAGCGGTTGATCAAAAGATGGCGCTGAGAAGTATGCATCAGTTTGTGAACAAATTTTTTTGGAAAATTTGTGCAATTTGACCATTTCATTTGGTCTCGTTAATTATTTAGACTTTCAGTTTTATCGACAATGATAAAATCACGAAAACGTATCGAAAACTTTTTTATTTGCAAGCAGCGCCACCTCTGAATCCGATTGGCAATCATTTTGAGTAATTGTCCTGATTTTCAACCTTCGTCTCAAGATTCCTCAGAAACAATATTTTCAGCACGTGAAAACCGAAGACCTTTTTTTTTATTTGCGAGCAGCGCCATCTCTGAACGCTATTGGCAATCACTTCTTCAATCAAGTCTTCCGTTTTGAGCCTTCATTGTTCCACACTTCTCAAAAACAATACTTTCGACGAAGGGTTTTTCCCTGAAACGTGAAAATGAATAGGAAACTTTTTCGTTTACAAGCAGCGCCATCTATGAACCCTTCTGATAATCACTTCTTCAATCAAGTCTTCTGTTTTGAACCTTCGTTGTTCCACACTTCTCAAAAACAATACTTTCGGCGAAGGACTTTTCCCTGAAACGTGAAAATGAATAGGAAACTTTTTCGTTTACAAGCAGCGCCATCTATGAACCCTTTTGATAATCACTTCTTCAATGAAGTCTTCTGTTTTGAGCCTTCGTTGTTCCACACTTCTCAAAAACAATACTTTCGGAAAAGAATTTTTCCCTGAAACGTGAAAATGAATAGGAAACTTTTTCGTTTACGAGCAGCGCCATCTATGAACCCTTTTGATAATCACTTCTTCAATCAAGTCTTCTGTTTTGAGCCTTCGTTGCTCCACACTTCTCAAAAACAACACTCTCGACGAAGGATTCTTCCGTGAAACGTGAAAATGAGTAGAAATTTTTTTCATTTACAAGCAGCGCCATCTATGAACCGTTTTGGTAGTCAATTCTTCAATCAAGTCTTCCGTTTTGAGCCTACGTTGTTCCACACTTCTCAAAAACAATACTTTCCGCGAAGGATTTTCCCTGAAACGTGAAAACGAATAGGAATTTTTTTCGTTTACGAGCAGCGCCATCTATGAACCCTTTTGCTAATCACTTCCTCAATCAAGTCTTCCGATTTTAAGCCTCCATTGTTCCCCACTTCTGAAAGACAATATTTTCGACGAGCGAGTCTTCCCAGAAACATGAAAATGAATATAAAACTTCTTTGCTTGCAAGCAACGCCCTCTCTGAATCCTATTGGCAATTCTTTTGAATAAGTATCCTGATTTTGATTGTGCCTTCGAGATTTCTCAGTATTTTCGGTGAAGAAATTTTCTTCATTTCTCAAAAGACAAAGCGAAAGTAAAAACTGGAAGCTTTTCTTTGGCAAGCAGCGCCATCTCTCGAGCTCGACGACAATCACTTTGGATATTTTTGAGGTTTCGTCTTTCGAGATTTCTCAAGAGCGATACTTTCTGCAAGGAATTTCCTTCCTTCCTTCCTCAAAGACCCGAAAATAGAAACTGAAAGCTTTTTCATTCGCAAGCAGCGCCATCTGTGGACCCCATCGACGATCACTTTAGTTAAATATTCCTAACTTTGAACCTTCGTCTTTCGAGGTTTCCCAAAAACAACAGAACTTTCGGTGAGAAAAATTCCTTGCTTCCTCAAAAAAATGGAAATGAAAACTGAAAGCGTTTGCTTTATTTGCAAATAGCGCCATCTGTGAGCCCCACCGACAGTCACTTTCTATAAAAATATTCCTAATTTTGAGCTTTCGTCTTTCAAGATTTCTGAAAAACAGTATTTCTATTTTCCTCAAAAACATGAGAAATATGAGAGCGAAAATCGAAAATATTTTTACTTGCAAGCAGCGCGATCTCTGAACCCTATCGACAATCGTTTTGGATAAATGTATCTGATTTTCGCGATATCTCAAAAACAAAAAAAAATAAAAACTGAAATATTTTCTATTTGCAAATCGCGCCGTCTATCGAAAATCACTTTGCAGAAGTTTCCTAATTCTGAGTCTCCGACTTTCGAGTTTTCTCAAAGTACCTTCAAAAATAGTCGAGAATCACGTGACTTGGCGTACACAAGCAACCAAACTATCAAAGTCGCACATTACTTTGATGGGCAACTACTCAAGACTGGTCAGAAAAAAAAGGGTAACGATGCGTAGAAATCAGGCTTCGACAAGCATAGAAGAATGCCTTGGAGTGCCTCTGTCAGAACACGAGTTGAACTTCCGTTCAACATTCAACCAAACATTCCATTCTGATGAATTCACAACAATGGCTCAAAGGCGCACAGCAAAACGATGTGCACTCTCTGCGGTCAGCAAAATTACTGGCTGGATCGTCAGTGTTGCCAGATGAAAACTTGCTGAGGCGGTGGAACTTTACGTAAAAAAGCGGTAGATGGCGGTGTTTTTTTTTTTAAGTGTTGTACACAGTAACGGACGATAAAATCCGGGCAAGAATTTGACATGTCGAGCGTATTTCGACAGATTTGGTAAATCAGGCTTTTATTTCTGTCAAAATAAATAAATAACATTAGTATTAAACATTAGAATCACTAAAAATTTCGTTGCAAATCGGTTTTGATCGCAGTAGATACCTCGAGCATCCTCTGTACAGCAGTTTCGGCTTCAGTTTGTCAATCCTAATGCAATGTCAAGTCAAAAAGCGATCGCAGGATGTCGCTGCTTAAACTTTTCATTAGAATTAGTAGTGACATTTTGTATATGTATTAAACGTCAAAAATATAACGTGAAGTGTACATTGTACAAATGTACGCGCCCAGCTTTTATTGTCCGCTACTGTACATTCACTGACAAAAAAATATGTTTCGAAAGTTGGAAATTCGCGCTGCAAAATTATTTTGTTCTAAAAATGGTCCCGTCAAACAAAGGTTCTTTTTTTTACGCGATAAAGAATAAATTCGTATTTATCAAAAGTTAAATGTAAGACGAACGGAACTTATTACATGCTGTACATTCGTTATTATTTATTATGACAAAAAATCTACCAATAAGTAAATAAAGACCGCATACGCGATTTAACTATTAAGAAAAAAGTGACATGAATCCCCGAATCGACGTAGAACGGTAATGAACGTTTAACAACATTACAGGTTTCTTTAATGTGTACTACAGCAGTACGCTAAGAGAGGGCAGCACATTGAATTAGGAACCTGTAATATTTTGGTTACAATAGTGAATTAGAATTATTAAAATTTCTAAAACAATAAAGTGATTGAATTTATTTTTATTAAAAAGCAAAAGAAAACTGAAAACTGGAGATCGGTAGATGAAACCCTAAAACGGTAGAAATACCGCTTTAGCGGTAGATCTGGCAACACTGTCGATCGTAGTGGATTCGGCGCAAGGGCAAGGGGGGCTCACCTGACCCACATTGACCAATCGCAAAATTCTGTGACAACACGAGAAGCTTGTGGAAAAAGAAAACGTGGAAGACCAAAGAAAACGAAGCGAAAGGAATTTTTTGAAGAGAAAACGAGCGGAACGAAATCAAGTGCATAACCGGTGATAGAAAAAATTAAAAATATATCAACGTCTGATTAAGAAATTAAAGCCAATTTTTTCACTCACAAATTAACTTTAACTTTTGGTTTATTCCCATAGGAAACAAGTGTTCCTGTTGGCAATAAACTGAAAGTTAAAGTTAACTTGTGATTGAGAAACCGGCCCTAAGGTGTTTAGTATTGTATGCATACGTAAGTTTCACAACCAGTTTTCTTTTTTATTAAAAAAAAAGGAGAGAAACAAGTTTGCTTACTTTATTATAAACATATTCATTGAAGAAGCGATAAACTAATTGTGAAATGCACATATATGTTGCTAATAAATTTTATTAACTGGTAAGCTCTGCGGCTGTTATTATGAAAAAATAAAATAAAACGTATTTTATAGATAAGTGGGATAGAACGCCTTCACATTTTGAAGACGTTGATTGGTTGTTTTAATTAAAAATAATTAATGCCACTTCATTTGTGCAATCATATCGATGATTGGCTGAGAATGAGATCATAGCCAGACTTCGGACATTTCGGAGCTTTGCCATGGTTACCAATGAAAAGTGCCCATCTGAGAACATACAAACGCTTCATCCACCTCTTCTACGTGACTATATCGCTTTCTGTCTTCTACATCGTCCATGGTCTCACTTTCTAACAACTACCTGTATCTTATTCTTTTGTGTGATAAGCTTTCAAACTTTTAAATACTTCTGCTGAGATTAATAAATATTATTCGTGTCCAAACCAAATCGTTACGTTACAATTCCCTCGTTCCACTTTTATTAAATTAAATTTAGAAGAATAGAAAACGACTATACCGCTTATACAGAAACCTTGATGCTATGCTAATTCCACCGAGCAGAGGAAAAAAAAACAAATTCCTTAAACATTCAATTAAAAACACCTAATCACCATACATTTGAATCCGTTACTGTTTATTAGCGTGCCTCTAATCACCCGGCGAGCGACGTTTGTTCATTAGCCGGAGCCCCAAAAAAAAAAAGAAGAAAAAGAATCAATTCTGCATCGAACATTCGGATGGTTTAATTATGCCCGAGCGCAGACAAATTGCATCAGTATGACCCGGGGCTTGGCGCCTAACGAATGCTTTAATAAATCTTCGGGGGGGGACGTTACTTGAATACTAACATGGGCTCGTTGTCTAACGAAAATTGCAAATCATGGATGAGAGGGGAGGCATCCAGTGCCGGCTCAACACGGTAAGCAAGCGAAATCAAAATTATACGGGGATATTTACATAATTAAAAAGTAACCTCTGCCCATATCCGTAGATACGTATTTCGGCAGAGAGGCTGCCATCTTCAATACACGCACTAACAAGTTGAAAGCACTTCGTGAAATCTTATGAATATTTTAATTTTTTTTTTTTTGCAATTGCAAAGAAAACTTGGAAAACCTATTCATATAATAATGGGGTTGATTTCTTAACTGATTATGAATTTACGAGAGTTAGATTCATTCTTTTTTATTAAAATCAATACGTCGTTATATTAAATGCAACGCAGCAGTGGCTCGATTGATGCCATTCGTAATCACCCTCAGATATTTCGAAGAGTTCATACGTCGTCATAACTTATGTATCCAAAATAGTGGCTTTAATTTTGAACGTTTCTTATAATTTTTCAAGTTTTCTCAATAAATTGAGATTAATTAAAATTTTGCAGCTACCAGAAACGAATAGAAAAGTTACTTCTTACATCGAGATTATTTCTAGTCCTCGTTTTCTTTATTTCGTTCTAACTTGACGCGGAAACATTTCCGGCCACAACTTTGTTAATAAAAGTTGCTTAATCATATGACCTCTGCTACTTCTGAAAGTTAGGAATAGTTTTTCTGGGACACCCTGTATGTGATCTTGAAGTCATAAACATGTGAATTCGAAAAACTTGAGAATTGATAACATCTTTAAGCCAAAAAATTGCTAGTTTATTATTTGAAGCCTTTAATTCAAGTTCAAATTCATGTTTTTAAAGCTTGAAGCTGATGAAAACTCAAGATATTGAGATCAAGTGTATATGTATAATACCTTCAAGCCAAATATTTTCCAGTTCTATTTAAAACTTTCATTTCGAATGAGAAGTAATAGAAGTATTTCTGTTCTTAAAGCTTGAAGACCAAGGCTTGGTTAATCCCCTCACCTTTACAACTTTCAGTGTTTATAAATATTTATAACTTCTTCAAGCCGAATTATTTATTCAAAGCTTCTCTCTTGAGTGAGAATTAACGTAGGCACTTACGTTCTTAATTTTTGAAGATGGTCGCGGTTTAAACGCTTATGGCTTCAAGATTTTATAAATATTTATAACTTCTTCAAGCCAAGACATTGCTAATTTATTATTTAAAGCCTATAATTCTAGTAGGGATTGTGTTTAAAGCTTGAAGATGGTGAATTGCTAGTTTATTATTGAAAGCCTTTAATTCAAGTTCAAATTCATGTTTTTAAAGCTTGAATCTGATGAAAACTCAAGATATTGAGATCAAGTGTATTTATAATACCTTCAAGCCAAATCTTTTCCAGTTCTATTTAAAACTTTCATTTCGAATGAGAAGTAATAGAAGCATTTCTGTTCTTAAAGCTTGAAGACGAAGGCTTCGTTAAGCCTCTCACCTTTACGACTTTCAGTATTTATAAATATTTATAACTTCTTCAAGCCGAATTATTTATTCAAAGCTTCTCTCTCGAGTGAGAATTAACGTAGGCACTTACGTTCTTAATTCTTGAAGATGGTCGCGGTTTAAACGCTTATGGCTTCAAGATTTTATAAATATTTATAACATCTTCAAGCCAAGACATTGCTAATTTATTATTTAAAGCCCATAATTCTAGTAGGGATTGTGTTTAAAGCTTGAAGATGGTGAATTCCTAGTTTATTATTTAAAGCCTTTAATTCAAGTTCAAATTCATATTTTTAAAGCTTGAAGCTGATGAAAACTCAAGATATTGAGATCAAGTGTATTTATAATACCTTCAAGCCAAATCTTTTCCAGTTCTATGTAAAACCTTTATTTCGAGTGAGAAGTAATAAAAGCATTTCTATTCTTAAAGCTTGAAGGCGAAGGCTTCGTTAGGCCTCTCACCTTTACGACTTGCAGTATTTATAAATATTTATAACTTCTTCAAGCCGAATTATTTATTCAAAGCTTCTCTCTTGAGTGAGAATTAACGTAGGCACTTACGTTCTTAATTCTTGAAGATGGTCGCGGTTTAAACGCTTACGGCTTCAAGATTTTATAAATATTTATAACATCTTCAAGCCAAGAGGTTGCTAATTTATTATTTAAAGCCCATAATTCTAGTAAGGATTGTGTTTAAAGCTTGAAGATGGAGAAAACTCAAGTATTTATAACGCCTTCAAGCCAACACTATTTAAAACTTTTATTTCGAACGAGAAGTAGTAAACGTATTTGTGTTTTTTTAGCCTTGAAGATTGTTAAGCCTCTCTTCTTTAGGGCTTTCAGTTTTTATAAATTTTTCAAGCCACATTGTTATTTAAAGCCTCTCTCTTAAGTGAGAAATAACGTAGACACTTACGTTCTTAATTCTTCAAGATGGTCGCTGTTTAAACGCTTATGGCTTCAATGTTTTATAAATATTTATAACGTCTTCAAGCCAAAAGCTCGCTAATTTATTATTTAAAGCCTATAATTCTAGCAAGGATTGTGTTTAAAGCTTGAAGATGGTGAAAACTCAAGATTCTGTAAGTATTTATAACGTCTTCAAGCCGATACTTTTATTTCGAGTGAGAAGCAAAAAAAGCAAAATCTTTTTCAATTCTATTTAAAAGCTTTTATTTCGAGTGAGAAGTAGTAAACGTATTTGCGTTTTTTTTTTAGCCTTGAACATGGTTAAGCCTCTCATCTTTAGGGCTTTCAGCTTTTATAAATTTTTTTCAAGCCAAGTTGTTATTTAAAGCCCTTTCACTTGAGTGAGGAATAGTGTAGACATTTAGATTCTTGAATCTTGAAGATGCTCAGGGTTTAAACGCTTATGTCTTCAAGTTTTTATGACTTCTTCAAATCAAGTTTCTTCATTTATTATATTAAGCATTTCTATCAAACCAGGATTGATACAGGCATTCTTAAAACGTCTTAAAACTTTACGACTTCAAGATTTTATAAGAATTATTTAAAATTTACTCGAGATAAAATATAGTTAATTTATTATTTAAAGCTTTCATCAAGTCAGGAATGATGTAGGCGTTTAGTTCTTGAAGCTTGAGAACGATCGAAGCTTACGCTTCAAGATTTTATAACTTCTTCAAGCTAAAGCAAAGCTTCAAGGTTCAGTAACAGTTTTGATACGATATTTTGCAACAAATTTTCTAAAGGAAGGAAAATGAAAAAATGTGGAAAGAACTACGAGGTGAAATAACGAACGTTTAGAGTCCAGAGGTTCCCAAACCTTTTTGGTCTCGTAGACCATGTGCCGGTAGACATTGAATTGTTACAAATTCATCAAGTTTAAACGTGTTTTTGACAGCTGACACAGTGCTACTCACTTTTGATAGGTTTAACTGTAGCGTAGAGTGAGAAAGTTAGAAAGAAAACGCGTTAAGTTTTATACATTCAGGGCCGATATATCAATCACAAGTTAACTTTAACTATCAGTTTATTCCCATAGTAAAAATTATGAAAACAATTATTCCTTTGGCAATAAAATGAAGGTGAAAGTTAACTTGTGATTGAAAAACTGGCCCTTATTAATTAAAACGACAAAATGCATATCTAGTAAAATTCTGATATAAGATAACTACACCAAAAAAAAATGCTTTTAATGGGAGGGATGAGCCTGATGCAAAGCTCTGGTACAAGTCTGGACAAGCGTTGCTATTTCACGCATGCGCGCAACATATTGATACATTTATGGAAAGCCAAAATTTCGGTCACGACATGCTTAAATGGGATCCATTCCCGAGGACCCCTATCTACATCTCATGCACCCCCAATTTTTTTATTTCGCTGATATGGACCCGTTGCAGGTCGGAGTCGACTCCTAGGGGTCAATATAGACCACTTTGGCAATCATTGGTTTAGACTTTAGACAAACGAAATAGGGAAATAGAAATATATGTAAATGTCATAATAAAAGCGTTCGTTAAATGGAGGCAAAGTCGCCAGATTTCATGCTGATTATTAATCTGTTAAAAAATTTGAAATATTTCGAACAGTTTCTTCGCAATCGGCGAAAAACTGTGACTTTCGAAAATCGAACGTAATTTCTCTATTTCTCTTTTGAACGTACACGCTCAACTGGCTTCGCGTCGCATGTGGATGGGCGACTAGTAAACGACGGGTCCCGAGAGCAGAAATTATTTTCAATCGAAAAAAAAATTGATTCCTGCGCCTTACACGTAAGCAACTTCTACACGCGTCGTACCTGCGCCTTGCACATAGGCACGCTTCGACGCGGACCTTACGAAACGCCTAGCAAAGTGACGGTAGGCAAGTTTGACACATCAATGTAAAATCTCCATAAAGGATTGACTTCGAACGCCTCTACTCATGAAAGTAATGAATCCGGGGAAAAAATTAAATTCAAATAAAAAATATAATGGGGCGCCAAAACATCTAGAGCCGAGCACTGGGGCCATCAAGTCAGCACATAAAAACAATAAGTTATTTAGTAATTTCAACGCTAATTAAAAGTACTTCAAAGATAATTTATAAGAGGGTGATCTGATGCATTATTAATGACGTTAAAGTAAACGCGGAAAGATTTAATGTAATAATATGAACAAAGAGCGACTGCCTCCTTGCCTTTTACGGGTTATAGAAAATAAGGTATACGTATAGGTAGGTATATTTCTTGCGCTTGTCAAATTTATACGAGTTTATTTAAATTGGCTGCGCGCAATAAACTATGCTTTCCATATATTATTATAACTGCAACGAGAACGTTTTAATATGGTGATGAAGGTATATAACTGTAGCTCATTTCGACTACTTAGCTGAAAGGAATAGATTGAAACAAATGGCGTTTAGTTTCGGGTACGTCGCTTAATCCGGCATTGAAATCACCCGAAAACGTCCTACTTTAGCGCGCGTCATCTTATGTATATACATATATAAAAAAAAAGGTATTTAGAAACTGAAAGTTGTAAAAGTATAGGTTACCTGTGGAGGTGTAGTAAAACCCCAAGGCGAAACAGGCGCGTCTGCCAAATAGGACCGGTTTGAGAACATTATAATCAATCTAGTAATTCTAGTCTTTCCTCCGGGCCCCGTTCGATTTGAAATACGTATCTTTAATATGCTGAAGGACATATTGCTCGTTTATGCAAATTGCTGGTAGCATATACATATATATTTTTTTTTTATTGCGGAGGAACGATGTCGCTCGCTCGTCGAATTCATAATTTCGGCAATTGCGAACCATCCCATACAAAAAAAAAGAGATTTCATCACTTTCATTAAACCATCGCGTCTTTTTTTTTGCAAGCTCGCAGTGCCATCCATGAAGAGACCAGAAACTCGTTAGTTTAAATGAAATTTAGAAAAACTGCACCGGAGTTCGTTTGCAACACCGGCGGCGCGGCGTTTAATTAAAGGAACTACTCGTACAAAAGAAAACATCGTTAATTAATCAAAATTTCCCAATGCAATTGCATCCATCTGTAATAATATTAAATAAACCTCATTGCTTACAATATGCGATTACCGATTAGTAATTACACCCATATATTACATTATGTTTGTAAATACAATTACGGCCATCGACAAAATATGTAAACATGTTATTAAAACAGAGATGGAAGCAAGGCAATCAATACATAGGTATAAGGATTCCGTTATTTTCCATATAAAAACTGCAACGCTTACATAATACTAAAATCATGCATATTTATGAAGTTGATTGAGATTACGTAAGCAAGCGGGTTTGATCGCCGATCGGGGAAGATATATGACAGATTAGGAGTGATTTACTAATTTATCTTACAACACTACGCGAACTAGTTCCCCGGTTATTTCTTTAATGTATAAATCAGCGCGAAGTCTCGGCCGAGATTTGATCTCTGATTTAAACACCTCAGCGCTGAGCAATTACCGTTCGGGCTCTGAGGTGATGGCGTGGGCGAGACACGCGATCCGCTGACATGGTCTTTCAGGTTTTGCTTCTATAGCGCCACCGTACCACAAAAATGGTAAACGCGAGTTTACTCACATCCTTGTTGTCTCAACGTTATTTTTCATTATGACGCAACGACGGTTTATCGTAAACGCGTCGCTTTGTTCTACATCAAGCCTGACACCGTACAGAAGAACATTGCTCCACCAATCGTATCGCGTTTTCAATCTCTTTTGACAACATTTAATGACGTGACAGAAAATAAAACCTCAAACGTGCAGTAAGGTCAGAAAGTTTCAAATCAATTTAACTTCCCTGTAGATTTATTACTACCCCTATTTAGAAGAGCCTAAGTCGGCTTTCACACCAAAGTAGCAAGCTGCATGCTGCTTGCATCCTGGATGCACGCTGCATCCCACTAATTTTAGAACCTATGTAAACAATTGATAATATTCACACCGGTGTAGCGTAGCATTCATGCGTCCTGCCTTCTAAGATGCCCTGCGCGCCTGCGCGGCACGCTAATTCTCAAAAGATGCAAGAAGCATGTAGCTTGCTACTTTGGTGTGAAAGCCGACTAACAGGAAGAAGCACTCCCCCCTCAAGAATGGGTAGGCTGGAGTTAAGTAAAGACGATTTCAAAAAGGGGACTTGAAACTGAAACTAAAGGACAAAGTGGTGGATCTTATATACAGGGTGAACCCGTTCATTGGAAGTTCGAGCACTTGCCTTCATTATTTTTCTCTGGAAATTTGTGTTCTCCCCCAGCTGCTAGTGCACTTTTTAAAGAAAATATTTTCGAATTATTTGAACCTCCGGTTGTATCGCTGTCAACTTCATTATCTTAAATGCAATCGTATACTTTTTCTTCCAAATTTAGGATCTACGGGTATTTTTGAATACAAAATTGTAAGACATCCCTATACCTAAGTGCAACCGTTTTTGAAATATTTTTAATTTTGTAAATTTTTATGCTTTTTAGCACTCTACGCACAATAATTTGAAAGATCTCTATAAAGTCTACTGCTACCTACCTGGGTAGATAGGCAGAAGTTTTACATTGGAGCGAAACTTTACTCCAATGTTGCCAGCCAGCTTCAGTGGGACGGGAGGGTTCAAATCCAAACCGCGAAGGCCAAAACCCATAAGAAAATAGGCGCCATTTAATTTTTTTTGAAAGGGGGGACAAGGTGAAAATTAAAAAAACCCGTTACATCTAGAACACGTCAATTTACTTAGTCACCAACAACAATCATAAAAAGAATATACACAAATAAATAATATATGGGGAACACAAAAGTTTACAACATATTCGACTTGGTCGGATCCGAACTTCGCATTAAACTATATTAAAATGATTCAAATCGTAACTAATGCAACAGAATATAAAAGAATGCAATCTCCGGTTATTTGCACGCGTCAACGCTCGTCTACTTATATCATCTTTAAATTACACCAGCGGTTGCGCAATAAGTTGCAAGTTTAATTGCGGCAAAATCAAAGTAATGGGTCAAAAACTAAATCCGCGAAATATCGCTCAAAACTAAGAAAAGAAACTATAACGCTCCGACCTTTATTCCTTTGATGTCCGATTCGTTTGTCGGTGTCCTTGCGGAAATGCCGCAGCGACGCTTTGTAGTGTGCCGGCTTCCGCGTAGAGGGGCGAGGGAGGGAACTTCCAACGCCGTAATTCGCAATGCACCTGTACAAACCGGATCGAATTCAACTTCCGTAGACTCTTGGTGAAAACCAATACCCAACGAGAAATAACTCTTGATAAAGGTCCAAGATTAAAGTCTAGGATTACCGATAGCTCTTGCTAGAAGCTCACGATAAAAGCCTATAAGCAATGAAATAAAACGAACACAAAAGTCAAACCGAGAGTTGCTGCGTATAGAACTTACCTCGGTCTGTCACCGAAGCTGGGACAACCACGGAACACGCGGTTTTTCCTGTCTCACAACTGGGTCTAATCAGAGTCGGCAATTAGCCGTAGATATGCACTAACATCCCTTCGATGTAATGGCACGCACAAATAAAATATTTAACGAAAAGAAAGTGTGACCCAAGAGACGGCAAGTTTCGTTCTGACAATGGCGCAACATTTCTCGTTTGACAAACAAGGAACGATTATAAACTAATCTTACCTCCGGGGAACTTTCTTAGTAACAGTGGGAACCAATCGGCTGAAAGGGCAAAGATCACGCATAATACGCGTCCAGAAGTAGAACTTCGTTATAATTCGTTCAATTCCTCACATACACGCGATTTTGAACTCAAATAAGGATGGATTACGTATATAAAATGAATTTGTTTAAATAAATGAAGGTCCTGTTAATGGAGATATGCTAAAACGAAAGTTTAAGAAAAATTACGCCGGCGAAATACGGGTATTCCTACACTGACTGCAATGTGTACAACGACGCGGTCCAAGGAATAATCCGACACGTCGAATTTCGCATATACAGGGCGTGTTCGGAACAGAAATGAAGGCTGGACGGTGGCAATGCATATACAGGGGGTATTCAGAACAGGAATGAAAAATGGACTGTAACAAGGAAATAGAGGAAGAGGAAAATATAAAGGAAGTTTGGGAAGAAATTTAAAAAAAAAATGAAACAATGTCCAGAAAGATGGTCAGGATAAAAGGAGGAAGTCAGGAAAAAGTTGTTTTGATGAGATCTGCAAGGAAAAACTGGAGAGAAGAAATAAGGCAAGACTTAGAGATGATCGTGAACGGTACGGAAGAAAATAGGCGAAAATACCATAAAGAAAAGAAAGAATGTAAAAAGATACTAAAGCCCGTTTTACATTTGTTAAATTTGAAACCAATTTTTGTTACAAAGTGAGAGAGATAGGCTACCACAGTGAATTTTGATTGGTTGAATTGGCACTTCTCACTCACTTTGTAACAGATTTTAGATAGAAAATGTCATAGTGTAAAACGGCCATAAGATATAAAAAGAAAAACCATCAAGAACTAGAAGAATTGGATTCTGGATTTGATGTGGGGGGTGAATGAAAATCCACGTGCACTTAGGCCACAATTTGGGCCCATTGTACTACCCCCATGTTCAGCAGTGTTTAACTGTCAGCGTTCCTCGAGCCATCCCACTCTTTCGATGAAGCCTGACGGAGGGGCACTGCGTATTCCAGCCATGTCAGGCCAGAAATCCCCTAACGTGGAACCTCTGATTGAGGCAAATGCTGGGTAGAACTAAAAGAATATTTTTAAAATAAGGAGATTAGGAAGTTATACAGAGGATTAAGAGAGGAAAGAACTGGATACAAACAAGAAGTCAGATTCTGCAGAGAAGAAAATGGGGAGTTAAAACCACATGGGGACAAAATAGTGAAGAAATTCCCTAACATGGAACCTCTGATTGAGGCAAGTGCTGGGTAGAACTAAAAGAATATTTTTAAAATAAGGAGATTAGGAAGTTATACAGAGGATTAAGAGAGAGAAAAAATGGATACAAACAAGAAGTCAGATTCTGCAGAGAAGAAAATGGGGAGTTAAAACCACATGGGGACAAAATAGTGAAGATATGGAAAGAATAGTTCGAAAAATTGTTGAATAACACGACAGGAGAGACAGAAGCAGGACAAGAGAGGGAAACGGAGAAAAGACAGGCAACATGGTATGAAAAAGAATGGCAGGCGCCATCTAAAGAAGAGATCAAGGAAATTATTAATAAGCTAAACAACAATAAAAATGCGGGAGTAGGGTTAGTATACCACAGAAGACATCAGTGTGCAACTTATGCAGATGATATAGCACTTATTACAAGAAGTGAACAGGAAATGCAAGATTTGGTAAAGAAATTGGAAAAAACAGCTAAATGTATGGGACTTGAGATAAATAATACAAAAACATAATACATGACGTGGACTGAAGAAGATTTTCACCGGGACAATATTTAAAGATAACCACAGAGGGAAGGAAACAATACGATTTCGAAGAGATGGACAGTTTTAAATATCTTGGAACTATTTTCAAAAGTGTAGAAATAAAAGCTAGGAACAGGTGCATGGGAGCGCTAAACTTAATAATTAAAAACAAAAACACTATCAAGGAAATTGAAAGTAAAAATTTACAACACTGTAACTAGGCCAATAGTACTCGTAATATATGGAAGCGAGGTGTAGACACTTAAGAAAGAAGATGCACAAAGACTCGAAGTATGGGAAAGATTCTGAGAAGAATTTTTGGAGGAAAGATGGAAGACAGCTTATGGAAAAGAAGAACAAACAAAGAGATATATGATCTGTTCGACAAGCCAAACATAATAGGAGTAGTGAAAGGTATTTAGCATCTGTTTAAAGAGTACTATCGTCAGTTAAAGTGTCTGTTCAACTTTCAATAACACACTGTATATATGGAAGATCTAATCTATGCCATTTCAAAGTGGAACCTTTAAGTAATGCGTTGGTTTTTAGGACACTTTCTAAACATCAACGCATTACCTAAAGGTTCCTCTTTGAAATGGCACAGATTAGATCTTCCATACTTTTGTGAAATAAAAAGTTTGAATTTAAAAAGGAAAAAGCGCTAGAGTACAAAAATTTACAGAATTAGAAATATTTCAAAAGCGGTTGCACTTACGTATAGGGCTATCTTATAATTTTCTATACAAAATTAATTGTAGATCCTAAATTTGCAAGAAAAAGTATATAATTCCACTTAACATAATGAAGTTGACAGCGACTTCCGGTACAACCGGAAGTTCAAACAATTTGAAAGTATTTCCATTAAAAAGCGCACTAGCGCCTGTGGAAAGGTGCACATTTTCAGAGAAATATAATGAAGGCAAGTGCTTAAACTTCTAATTAACGCGTTCCGTGAATCACCCTGTAGATGTAATTACATCTTTGAGTATAATAATGAAACAATCTATAGAATTACAGTCCCTTTACATTATGAGGGATTATGAGGGAGCCCACGATTCTATTGTTAGTTGTGAACCACTCTTGCTTGAGACTTATTAAATTGACGTACACCATAACCTCACTCTTCTTATTGAAGGAAACGACATAAAGTTCAAGAAACAGTTTTGTTAACAAATTTCATTCAAAATTCAAATTAAAATCATAATAGGTGATCGAAGTGTCTACTATTTTCTTTAAGACGGGCTTAGATTCCACGTAGAACTCATATTTCATACGTCAGGTCGATTGAGGCTGGTTCACAACTAGCAATTCACGGCTAACTACTTTATGGAGTTATTGAAATAACCATTATTACTTTTGATGATAATAATAATACATTCATGTCCTCAATAGGATTGCCACCTTTCAGAAGTGCCAGTCCTGCCTGATCAGTGAAGCACTGTTGCCAATTCACTGATTTTCTCTCCAGATCTGGTGACTTTCTATTGAAATTCAAGACAAATTTTAGTAAATTCAGACAATCCGAAATTTAATAATTTTGTGACCTGTTTAATGACATATGTACGTAGTGATTTTTTCATTTAATAATAAGTAATTTAAATGTTTTTTTTCGTGATAACGTCTGTCATAAAATAATTAGCCGTGTTTCCAAACATAAAAATCGCGTTCTTCTTTATCAACAATATGCGCAAACCAGTGCACACAAAGGAATTCTTTACGTTTTTGCAAAAAGCGCCGTTTTGGCAATTTGCGGAAGCAGTAAGAGGACAACGAAGAAAAAATGAATGACCATCGATTCCTGTCCCTTTCTTTGAATAAAAGAAAACTGTAACTGAAAGTTTTAGAAAGTATTAAATTCCCATTCAAATAGAGGACGATGGTGACAATTGAATCGATTACTTCATCCTGTTGCCCTCATGTAGGCCGCCTGATCCTTTTCGTGGAATTTCCATTTAAATAGAAGACGATGTCGACAATAATTGAATCGATCTTCTCACCCCCATGGAGTGCTAAAGTTCGCTAAAATGACCCATCTTGCACTCACTTTGTCCATATAAAATTAGTCGTGGAGAATTGGTGTCACTTTTGCTTTCATGGTTACAAAATATCGGCATTCAATAGATTCCCATTTAAGTAGAGGACGATGGTGACAATTGAAGTGATTACTTCATCTTCTCGCCCTCCTGGAGTACCAAAGTTCATTGAAATGATCCACCTTGTTCATGTCAAAAAGGTCGTGAAGAATTCGTTGCTCCTGGCCGATAATTTCTCAGTTACGTCTTCAAAGTCCTTCCCCCTTCTTGCACCAGCGCAATTATTTCCGAATTTGACGAGTCTGTCTTATCAAGGATCATCTTATACGAAATCTGTCCCCGAGGGAGACTATGTGCTTTACGCTTCCTTTCAGTTTGACGAGAATAATTAAAAGAAAAGAAAACGTAGTTTCTTATAATATAATATCTGAAGCATTTCTACGTACTGGTGTAAGGCTAATCCACCCCATCTACTTCCCAATCTATGTGTCGTCTTGTTCTTAGCCAACTTCCTGACTGTCTGCATGGTGCACCCCTTCTTTACTACTTCATTCATCGTCCTTTTTGGCCTACCCCTTTTTCTCTTTGGCACAGTTCTTGCTCCCTACACTTTTCTGAGTCGCTTACTTTGCTCCATCCTGATCGGATGCGCCAATACAATCTCAAGCACTGACTTCACCCTCAACTCGCTTCTGATTTTATCTCGCCTTGACACTCCCTTTATCTTGCTCAGATATTTCATGTACTTTTTTGTGTCTTCACAAATTATAATTGTTGTTTATTTTAAAAGCACTTTAATATCTACGATCATATAGCACAATGAAAGCACAAATAATATCGAGCTACACACTTGTCTGACAAATAACACTTCTGTAACTTAATCGTTCTACTAATTCGCTTGCTGCACACATCGCTTTCTAAATAAAATCGATTTAAATATACCGCCGTCCCTGCTTATATACTAAATCCCTCTTTCGAGAATAGCGTGGGAAATTTAACTAATGTTCCAGTAAATTCGGTAAAAGAAATCTACGGTAAGTCTGGAAATTTCTAGAACCTCTGACCGGCTCCATAGACGGCGTAATCAGCCTAAAAATAGCACTTGAATCACGAAACGTAACAGTACCCACGTCTCGACGCCAAATGTCAGTACCGGCCTGTAAATTGATTTCGATTTCTATGACACCTCCCTTTTACTAATAAAGCTTTGATCCTTTTGTTTTTTTGATTCTTCTGTACGTCTATGATGGTTCCTAAATATTTCTAAAGTTCTACTTGTTCCACCCTATTTCCGTTTGTTTTTAGGACCATCCACACGTGTAACTTAGGGCCGTTTGACACTATGATGTTTCTTGTGCGGGATTTGTTGTAAGGTGAGCGAGAAGTGCCAATTCAACCAATCAGAATTCACTGTGGTAGCTCATCTCTCTCACTTTGTAACGGGTCTCGCGCGGGAGATGTCGTGGTGTCACACGGGCCTTACATATATAACTTGTATATATATTTTTTTGTTGTAATCCTGGTTGGGGTGTCCAATAAAACATTATTATTATTATTATTATTATTATTTCTGCTATTGTTGGATATCTTAGTTTTCTCTTCGTTAATCCTCATGTTCCTTTTATTTTCCAAGGAAGTATGAATCAAAATCCAGAGATGCCTGTGTTTCTTGCACTTTGAAGACTTCATGAAAAGATTGCATTCTTTGCTTTATGGCTTTTTCAGAGGTCCGCGTAAAAAGCTAAATCAAGACGATGGAAAGAATATGGTGGTGATGACTAGAGTTGGGAAAAACTGCTACGTTTTCGAAGCAACGAAATCCACGAGTGCTTCTCTAGTGCGACTTAGGGTCACTTGCATTTGTATTCATATTCTAAGTGACGCTTAGTTAAGTTGAGCTTAAGTGACAAACAAAAAACGTAGCAGGTTTGTTGTAAAGTTTTATTTTCGTTCAACGATTCCTGCCGGTTTACGATAGCGCATAAGTTAAATGCACTTTATCATCATGCAATAAAGTGGCGTCTTTTCATTGAAAACATGTACCTATGTATGTATGTAATTGAATATTGTGCGATGCCATAATTAATACCTTCTACAACTCAGAATAAACAATAAATTCAAATGTGCAAACGGAAAGACCTTATAACCTGTCGTAAAACAGCAAGGAGCCCGGTAGGAATCACGAACGAAAAAATTTAATTCAATTTTACGATGAACCTTACAGTATTCGCAGTTCATAAACTGCCCACTTCGAATAATGTGGTTACGCTTTTCATTTGGGCTACCATTGGGGAAGAAGTTTCTTATTACATAGTTAATTATTCCATTCAATTATAAAGCTTAAGTCATCTTATCCAAAATGCAGGATACATCACTGTCCTGCTCCTCTTTCATTGCCGACGTCTTGGGCCAGTTTCGTCCGTTTTGTTTTGCAGCATAACGTTCTCTAGAGTTTCAAGGAACGGTTTCACTTCAATCTTTTTGAAACCTCTTTGCATACTAGTTGGTTAACGAGAGATGAGTTGCAGCGAAGCTATGGGAGATGCTTAACTTTTCTACACACCCAGCGAAAATCTTGATTGGTCGGAAAAGTTGTTGTGGTGTGAGAGACCACCGCGGCAACTTGGAGAGGCATACCCACCGTCATGGTACGGGACGGTATCTCTTATGGAGGCCTTGCACAGGTGCAGAGAGCACCGATTCATAACCATTTGGACGCAACAAGGATTCATCACTACACTGCCAAAACTAAGCACAAGTCTAAATCTAAATAATGGACAAGGAGGGAGGAGCAAGTTCTAAAGTAAGCGAAAGCTGAAAAGGTCATGGCGAAAATATTTCGACATGCATTATTATTATTAGACCAAATACTCAAGAAAAAAAAACATTAAGAAAAGCAACCTGGTCTGGCAAAGGAAAAAGTACTATTGACCACCATGTCACAAGTCTGGTATCATGATGAATAAAATTCATCATTCTTCAGATTTGGTTTCCGGGCATAAATAAATTCCATACGGGAAAGAAATCTGAGTCGGATTTTGATGTACCTAATTAAGACCACCAGGGTTTTAGGAGCTTCGCTAGACCAAGTGTTTTGGACTGGATGGAGACTATGTAGAAAAATTTTGTTGTCTTCCATCTTAGGCCGGAAATTATTCATTCCATCATCGTATTAAGATGACCTTCCTACGAACTCCATCGCTTTTCGTTACTTCCTCGGCCTGCCCCTTTACTAGCCTTGAACCCCATCGAGCATATGGGATGGAAAAGCTACGGCGTCAAGTGGAACTGACTTGGTTGGACATTCCTCAACTCACCAATCAGAATTTCCTTAGGAAAACCCAAATAACTGAAAGGTCATTGGCTTCAGGTTAAAGTCAAAAGAGGCGTTTGGGTATTACACCATCAATACTATATAAAAGGTTGAACTTTGCAAAATGGGTTAGGTACCTGCTTTTCTGCATGGATTGTCAGGAAGTCTATGCATGACATAGTTTCCTTTTCCCCATATACGATTCCATTAACCTTGCATTTCAAATTAAGATGGAAATCACTTGTGGTCGTCACATTTCATATAAAAACAAAGTTTAGTAAAAACCAAGCGAACATTTCCTTAAAATGCAACATATGGTGTTCCAATGGGTGTAATTAGGACCACCTCTTGTCCGCTCCTTGTGAATATCACGAAAACGAATTAAACACTCGTAATACCCGCTACTAATCGCTGGAACGTTTATTAAATCACATTTAATCGCCACTCTTGACTTATATATTGTCACCGGTAATGCCTTATTCATGGGATTGTGTAAGACGCACGTACACGCGAAGATTTGCCAAAGCGACGAGAGAGAGAGAGAGAGACAGACGGCGATCGCGGCGTAATAAGCTTCGGATACCTGATCTTAGGCGATCATTAGGTGGTGTGGTGTTGAGAAACGTACGGAACCATCGGACCGAAACAATATCATATCGAGTTACCTGGAACAAGAAAGTGTCCGCGCACGCATGTAAACAAAGAAACATTATCCCTAGAGTATTAGTCGTGTTCTTGATTTAGAAATGTGCTGTAAAATTTGCCGTCGTGCGTCGATTAACGAGGGCGTTTACAACTGTAACAACCGTGAGATCACCAGATAGTAAATTGGATATGAATTAAAATTGAAAACACAAGTTATTTATCCCCTTATTTTTACGATACCCATTTGGGGCACAGAGGACCACGACAAGGGGGTATCCTCAACCCAATACTATGCAACGTCGTATTGGAAGATGCTATGGCGAAAGTAAAATCAGGAACGTAAAGCTCCTCCGATACGCAAACCTCACCCTTAAAACCTTGTGGTGCAAGGCTCACAGAACTGTCAAATTGTAGCACTTAAGCTGCGCACGACTATACTTCTTAGAACTGACGTCTATGACTTGGCAAGTAGTAAAAAGGACCTCGAAGGAAGCTGAAATATTTGGGAAAAAAGAAAAGAAATAAAAGTAGGAATGAAACTGAATACTGTGATATAAAAGCCTTCACATAAAACTGTATGTCGTAGATCGCAACTATTTAAAGGATTCCTTCACTTGTAATTCCTGGATTTTTTACTCCAGAGGCGCCAATGGCTGTGAAGAAGTAAAAAGGAATTATAATTGAAACGGCTCGTTGCTTCGGCGCTTCTTTGGTCTTAAAATTAAAAGCAAGTTCGAAGCATATTAATAATTACAATCTCTGCAGGAGCAGTACAAAAAACGAAAATCCGCTGCGCACAGAAGCGAAGCAGTTTAACACCTTTTTTTCGAAGTAGGCGGCCCTCGTCCTTTGTGAAGAAAAAGCGCCATTTTCAGTTCACAATTAATAAACTGACATTGAGTGGCGTGAAAAATCGCCACTTCTGATTAAGCTGGTTTTTGCGGCCTGGTAATTAACGTGTTAGAATTAATATAAGGAAATGCGTAAGTGTAATGGATGTAATAACATATTGTTATGCCGGGTGATTTGCTTAATTGGGTACCGGTAGAAACGAACTTGCATATGTAATTGCCACCTTAAATGAATGAGAGAATTGTGTTATTATTACACGTGGCAAAAATTCGAATTGTGTGTATACTTGTTTTATTGAAGAATTTGCATACATGTTTGTAAGGCCTAAATAAAATAAGATAATAGTGTCCCGCTAACGTGTTGCCTCTACCATGTCACTTTATCGTGTCCAGCAGTTCACGTTAGCCGTTTAGAGGCGTAGATGGAGCAATGAAGTGATGAACGGATGTCTTCGGCCTTCGGATAAGCAGCCATACGTCGTCGGCAGCAAGGGATGTCTGCGGCCTGGTGTAAGAGTCGTCCAGCGGTGTTGTGGCGATCTGGTCGGTCCTTTTGGATGCGTCGGCTGTCACCAAATTTATAATTTAATTGACTTGCCTTTCACTTACCCTGACAGACGACAAGTTTCCGCTGACTAAGTATCAGCTGCTCCCCAGGCTAGCAGCAGTGAAGAATGGGGCGGGTTAATTAAGGTGGTAATTAAATTAAAGGGCGCCAAGACAGACAAAAGTAAACGACTGAACCCTAAACAACCTTGACGACGTCTCTGAATCGACAAGCGTTGGCAGAAATATCAAAAGCAAATAGAGGCGAGATTTACTCACAGGTGCGTTAAAGTATAAACACAAATACATAACATAAGTTATAAACGTTTAATTTAACGAACAGATATTACACGAATTGAAAGGGATAATACGCTACATTACAGGATTCGCATACCAAAGAGTAACCTAGATCGGTATACAAGTACGACTAAAGTACCCGACAAACATTAATGCACTGCGTCTAAATATCTCAGCAGCGCGTGAACAGCTCTCTTTGTTTATGCAGATACTAATTCACGAATTGCCAAAAGGAAAGGAAAATAATAAATAAATACCTTAACCTCTTCGGTTGAAATTAAAGCATGACATGAAGTGTTACCGCAGATTATGACGCCACCTGATGGTCACGTCCGTTATCGGTAAAACACCGTCCAAAGTGGTCTCACAGGGAGTCGGTGAAACACCTGTCACCAAAGTTTGAATTAAAATTTACTTGGCTCTCCTTACCACGGTTTCAGGTGACAAGTCTCTGCCGATTCTACGATCAGCTGTGCCCCAGGCTAGCAACAGTGGAAACGGGGCGGGTTAACTTAAGGTGGTAAACTTATAAAGGGACGCCAGAAGACAATTCGATCGGCCGACGTCTCCAATCGACCAGATCGTGCAGAAAATTGAAACTCTAATAAACAGAGGCGAGAATCTTATCCACTGTGTGTGTGTGAAAGTAGAAATTAAACTAGAAGCTATCGGTAATACAATTTATTTGCGATCTCAACTTCGTACAAGTGCAGGTTCACTTAACTAAACTATGTTCGTCTAAAATTGACAAACTTCAAACTCGAATGATTTAACAAAACAAACTATTAATGCAAGGTCTGCACTTGGCCGAAGATTCGGTCTCCAAATTTAATAATTACTATGCTGAATTAACGCGCCGATTTATATATGACAGTAGTCCGGTAATAAAACAAAAGCAAAAGAAACTCACGAATCTGTTTCTGTCACTCAGAGAGACGTCAAACGCATTTGCAACAAGAGAACGCGATCAAGTCGAGGAAGAAGGAGATCGCTTCAACGCACAGGGATTACCGACGATAACCAATGACAGGCGGCCTGAGAGTCACATGGGGCCTTCATAACCTATGAGAGTTCAACGATCACGGTACGCAAGTTTTCCCCCATGGCTATGTAGAGGAGGGGCATCAGGGTCGCCACGGTGTTAAAACGAAATCGCAGAACGGTATATCGCCACTGCATTTTAGCGGGAAATTTGAATGTAACACACCGTTCAAAATGGCTACTCGGGAATCGCCAGGATGGTTTGATCAAAGGCTGTTTCCAACAAGCACGGCAACGCTCCAATAAAATTCCACTAAGACTCGATTAAAAGTCCCGCTGAAAGCCTCGACTAAAACTTCAACCCAAAAGCCTACATAGAAGAAACGATTTTTGTTAGCGGCCATTTTAGCTTGTTCGTCGGCGTTCGTCGTCATATTTTACTTGAGAAAACTGGAGTCCCAGGCTTGGTATGGGGGTTAAAACTATCCCCAAGTGTGTTCGATGGTGTCACTAAATGTTCCGGCACGGCCGCTGATGAATTACTTCTCCCAAAGAGCAAGAATTCCGATAACTTACAATGCACGTAAAACACGCTTCGAACAAGAAAGGTCGCGACGAAAGTGAAGATGGTGGAGGTCGTTCAGACGCGCGAAAATCGCCGACGATAACCAATGAAGAGCTATCAAGTAGTCACATGGTGCATCACGCAAGTTTCCCCTCTTGCAATGAGGGGGGGACAGTGTAGCCAACTGTGCTAAAACGCAGTTGGATGATACCGTATCGCCACGATGTCTTGGCGGCAAATTTGAAACGTAACACGGCAGCAAGGGATCTTCGGCCTGGTGTAGATGACTGGTCTGGTGCAGCGGTGAAGATGAGGGCGACGCACCTCTTCTAGTGAATCGGTGGACCGATTGATTTCCAACGTCCAGCCCGGATTATTTATACCAATATTTTGCTTACATAAAAGTTAAAAGCACAACGATTACAGTGAATTGTCTACATAATGATTTCCTAATTGGGAACATAACTCGGACAATGTAAACAATAATTACACGACAATGCTTACGCGGTGGAAATAGATCTACTTCTGTGCTGGTGACCCAATGAGTTGGAGTTAACGCTGAATTTGTGGTTTCGAAATGAGAATGCAATTTACACATTAAATCACAACTTAATTTAATTTCTATTGATACATACTGAATCATACGATGAAATATTATAAAACGGTTATTCAATATAACTGAAAATAAACCAGCAGGATATGTCCTTTAAGTGTTTTTATTTTTTTCTTTATTTTTTGAATGCAATATCATTAACACATGTGCCAGTTACCATTCATTACGGCGAATTGTTTTTCCATCGTAATTAAAGTAGGTCAAAATATATGTAAGTAAGTCCGCGCTACAATATATTCCGAAGAATAATAATTTCATGTAAATTATAACCTACGTTCTATGGCCGAAACAAAAATCGGACGTGTAGTTGCGAATCTAAAAATAACGTAATTCGAATTAACATAAACGGCTCCTGATAAATAGCCGTTTTATTAATTACATATCATTATTAATCGTGGAATTAAATGCGTCGTAATTATTTTATCGTACGGCTGAATGTTTATTAATTTATTTGTGTTGCCCTGCCCTAAAAACTCGTCGCACAATGAACAGTATCACACACACACACACGGTTACCTGACGGTTTCTGCAATACACATCTGTATTGCTTAGAGCTTCGTAACTTAGAAATAACCTACTTTAATTAGTAATTAATAGTCAATAATAATTTCTGTGAACGGATATTGAAGTTAAAAGTTAATGAAACCAGAACAATACCATTCTCATTGATAGTATCCTATATAAGAGTCTCATAAAACTTGTATTTATACTACTTTTTCTATTTCGTTAAAAAACTCAAGAATCTACGGTCAAATATTGGAAAATTGTGTTTTGTTATGTGGCGGTTGGTGACAACATTATGAAACCTAGTTGCGTTCCATAAAGCAAATCATTAAAACATACCAAATTTTATTTTATTAGGTTGGCAATAACATATGGAGTGACATTTGTTGATACTTCAAATTACAAAAATAACCTCCAAATTGACATGTGTTTGACATCGTTAGCCTAGTAGCTTAAACGTCAGTGTCAAAAAAAGCCGCCATACTCTTTGATACCTATATGGAAATGTAATACCATGTGTTCATTTAAATTTATAATTAAAGTAGGCGGGATTTTTTTTATACGGTTGTGCACCTTGCCAATTGACTCGCTGTGTAGATTAGAGGTTACGTTAATATTTTGACGTTTATAGGATTCTCATCGGGTTCAATCGTTTTTAATTTAAAGGAAGTGAAACAGTTTTAGTGACAACCAAAGCAAATGTTCAAAGTGTTCGCCACCGGCGGCAATTTATTAAACATTTTGAAGCGTCACTTTGACAATTCAAACTCAAAATAAGCTGTCAACAGTTAGTGTTGCCAATCTAATTCAAAATCCTAGCCTACTCTAATCATAAATTTAAATGATCGCGTGGATTTCGTAACGAGTAACTAATTGTGGTTTTATTAGGTCTGTTCGTTTGTATTGCTCGGAGTTACTCTAAAAGCTGTCAAATGAAGTTTCCAGTCAAATTGGAAGTTTTTTCGGAGCGAGAGAAACGAATTAGACTGAAAACTACATTTGACAACTTTTTGAGTAACTCCGAACAATACAGATGAACAGACCTATTGTTCTTGTGTTGCGATTGGTATTATATTTAAAGCTTTGTCAATCGAATATCGTTTGTCACCAATTGCAAAATACAATTTACAAAAATGACCTGGAAATCTATTAACAAACAAACAAAGAACCACATTTCATTCAATAAAATGTTGGGAAAGCTATAAAAGCATGGAGAAGGTAGCCAAAAATGCAAAACAACAGAACAAAATTGAAACGGACATAACCTGAAAATGAAAGCCCCATTTACAAGATACTATATAATATAAATATAAATATAATATATAATATAAAAGAAGTCAGGTTTCAACGGTAAAAGTTACTAAGGCCCGGTCTATTCATCTCTCATCATCATCACGCTCGGAGCGCTCGGGGTCTTCCTTTATCTCACTCTTACATACACTGAAGCTCATTCGCTTTCCCTCACACTTCTGCTCAGAGCGTGCCCCGAGCGTAATGTCGAACGCACCCAGTAAGTGGCCAGTAAGATACTGGATAAATTAAAGATAGGCAAATGCATTGCGCTAATCGTCAAGTAATAACTTGCCACTTCCCTGAGAGATGAATAAACCGGGCCTAAATCGTGTAACTTTAGTCACTCATTACAAAAGTGCAGTGTTGCCAATTTAGTAGAATTTCTACTAAATCTGGTAGATTGGAACTCTAATTTGGTGACAACATTTTTAATCTAGTAGATGGTAGAAAATCTGGCAGATCTTAATAAATTATTTAGTTACCTAATTTCTGGTAATTTTATGGTAATTACCTAAGTCAGTTTCGATATGATGATTTGAATGTGTGGTAGGTACGTTCACAATTATTTTATTATTATTTAGTGACATCTATTGTATTAGCAATTTTTTGTTTTGCCCTCTAGTGGCTAATAGCATAACTAGGAAAGGAAGGTATAGTAGAGATATCAACCATTTCTGACTATACTGCGGGAAAAACTTCTATGTACAGCTGTCCCTTAAATGTCTTTAAAGCTTAGGATAAAAGCTTTCCTCTATGGGCACTGAAGACAAAACTGCAATAAAATGGTCCTCTGACAAATCTTAGACTTAAGCCAAAGTAAACCTTTACTTTGAACAATGTAACTAACTATACGACGCACAGTTTAATATGAAGTTAGCTTTAAGTATCACTTTTTCCTTAAGTCCACCTTGAGATCTATCTGTGCATGTAGAATTGTAGACCTTAGTTTTCTTGTATGAAAATTCACACCTTTAACACTGAATTTTATGAAAATGGTTACGAGAACTTATATGAAGCAAGTATTTGCTTAAAAGGCAATTAAAGTTTAAATTAGAGATTCAATTCTTCTTTTAGGAATATTATTAAAAATCACCCCTTCTTTGTTATGACCGTTTCCGAATCCGCGAACCGCGACATTCCCGTGCACGGTTGGTAGAATTCTGGTAGATTTCATTTAGCCTTTTGGTAGAATGTGAATTTCCACTGTTGGCAACACTGCAAAAGTGAATGTACTTTGAATTGCAAATCGGCAAATGTAACAGTTATATTCGACTATCGTTAGCATCTCAAATTATAAACATAGTGGAAAGTTAGGTCAAAAAGCGATCGCAGGATGTCGCTATTTAAAAGTTTTTATAAACATAACCTCCAAATTGATTTTTTTTTAATACACGAAATCACCGATCACTGCAACCAATTAACTCAATGATTTTCTTTTCAATCAATTTTGCCTCTTTTTTATATCATGTTTTATTGTTTTATATTATAACGAGAAAATTGAATTTATTTCTAAAATCTGAAAGGAAAACAAAAACAAAAAATATAACTTTATGAAAAAGGCGTTTAATTAACGCTATCGGATTGTACATGAAAAATAAGCTTTCCTTCTCTATTTTGGCGCTTTACTGACTACATTACGAAACTCATTTGAGTTTCACAGAGTATCTCATTAAAGCATCCGAATTTTAGTTTATTACGTTGGCGACAACGTACGTGGACAATTCAATTTACAAAAATAACCTCCAAATTGACACTTGTTTGACATTACCCGTATTTCTGAGTATGAGGCGCTTTCCAATGGCACAGATGAGCTACTCGGAAGCTACTCCGGAGCTGCTCAAATGCGTATTGCACTTTGAACAGCTCGGAGTAAGTCCGAGTAGCTCGTTTGTGCAATTGGAAACCGCCTATTCTCAAATTATAAACTAACCTAGAAATTGGCATTTGTTTGAAATTATTTTAAGCACCAACCAATGTCGCCAACCGAAACAGCATATTCCTGCAGTTGAATTACAAAACGACGCAAATTCTTGAATTTTTGTGATTTTATACCTAAGTATGCCTATTTACACTGAAACAAAAATACTGTAAGCGCGTTTAAGACAGCGAATAGTATAAATTTACTCGTATACTGACAAATCAGAGCCATCTTCGGTTTAAAATACACAAGATACCCTCTTAAAAAAAGTGTCGCATGCGATTTGAGACGATATTATCTAAATTTGATTCCGACGCTTTTAAAACGTTTAGAATTCCTCCTTTCATCTTCACCGACCATTATGGTACGAGTAATGTAATCATCAGTCATCGCTATCCAGTTATTTCTTCCATATTCGTCTCAAGAGTTAAATACTGGAATTTTAATGAGTCCTTCATTAGTATTAATTTTTCTTGGTATTTGTGCAATTTATATGCGACGTTCAGTTTTTGCATTTATGTTTTCAAACACGTCTTCGCCACTTACAGAGATTATACATAAATGTAACATACGCAGATCGATTCAATCTGGTAGGGTGATATACATAGTTTGCAAAACGATGATAAAAAAAAATTGATGATGTCCCGAATTGATTCGAATTAACTATTGGAAAGTACCAGTGTGTCTTAAAGTTATGTCAGCAATAAATTATAATAGCAAGATTCATTATAAATTTCGTCCGTCATAGTAATAAAATTTACACATAAATAGGTAAAATCTGTAAATTATCCAAACAGGTGTGGGCTTTCAGGTAGTAATAAAAAGCAAGGTTTACATCAATTTCGTAAGTGTACCCATTTTTTTTTTAAGACAACTCCTGTTTGCCTCCTCTGAAGGAGTACGCAATCGACTAAAATAGTATCCTCCATTATGTTATTACATCACAAGAAAGTTTATCGCATTTCTGCATAGAATTTAATATTACTGAATGATAAATTAAAGCCGGGAGCACCGAGCGGAAACCGGAGAAAAATTGTGTCGCCAAACGCATTCTTACAAATCCTTTTTCACAGGGTATACTGTTATAAAGACAATAACACGCCCACTATAATTTACATAAATAAGGTATGTAGGTATGTGTAAGCTTAATTTATATCAATAATTGTCAGAGTGTTGTAATTAATTGCGGCCATATAGAATTACAAACTATTTTGACAAGTGTTACAGTAATAGTTATTAAATTTCAATTATTTTCACCCACACTAAAAATACCATTGTTATTGCGCTCTCTGCACGTGAATTATTGATGTCTAGTATTTTATGGTTTCATTGTTAAAAATGCGTATTACAATCGAATTACACAACGCACAAAAGAAAGGGAACCGCAGAACGTCGACAGAACTTAAAAAGCACACGCTTATAAATACAACGGAAACTGGGATGTTCTTTACAGTTTAGTAATGGAGGAAATTTAGAGGATGCATGTTTTATAATACCTGAATCGTATTACACCGCACGCGAACCGAGAACAAAATAGAGCGGCGTAAGAACTGATTTGCCAAATGCTTGTCGTCATTGCTTCTAATTGGCTGATTTTTTTGTAACGGCACTAAGTTTTTATAACTTGTAAATAGAGTAAAATTCGAAAATAGAAGAAAGGCGGATTTTTTAAATGAGTTCCTAATTTGCCTTCCAAAAATATCTCAAAGTCGTAGTTTCGATCCGTGCCTTAAAGACGGCACACGAAACGAAGTTTTGCTTTTAGATTTCAGTCCGTGCAAGTTTCATAACGCCTAAAACACACCATGCACGAATTGAGAACAAAATAGAACGCCATAAAAAATGATAGGCCAATCGTTTTGAACGACGGACCACCAATCAGGGAAAAGTGTGACTTCAAATTTGCCTTTTCTAGTCCTTTCAATGGAAGAATTTTTTTTTACTTGAATTCCTAATTTATCTTCCAAAAAACGATTCCAATTTCAGTCCTTGCATAGGTTATAAAAACCGGTACACGAACTGAAGTCAGAATCCAACTACATAAAGCAGAAGTCTTTATTTTTCCTTGTTTTGTCTTCCTTTGTAGTTACAGTCCGCGCATAGGTTATAAAAAGCGGTACACGAACTGAAGCCAGAACGCAACGGCATATAACACAAGTCTTTATCTTCCTTTGATTTGTTACCAACGCCGTTCCGCGGACCTTTTCTTAATTTACGTATTTTTGTTATTATATTAATTTTAGATTAATTATTCCTCTTGCTGAAACGCTTAGGCACGTAATTTAATATCACTCTTTAACTTTATCGCTCGCAGCATCACGTTACGGTTAACATTGTAATCATAGACACAGGCTAGTTCCCAAACGTCAGCCAATCACCGCCCGCGATTAATTAAGTTGAAATAACTTTTGTTTGTACCGTTAAATCAACTTGTAACTTTGTAAAAATATCCAGCGTAGTATCCCAGACAATCCTACCAAACTACATCCCGATCGTACCGCTAAGAAAATAGTTACGCGACCGGAAGCACCACCGCGCTTCCGTCGCAATTTCAGGCGTTTCCGCCCGCCGGATTCCGCTGTACGCGGCATCAAATTGAAGCCCACAGAGAGCACTATCCGATGACATAAAGAAAACCCTAGGTCGCCGCGGAAACAAAAAAGTTTTCTTTGTTTAAACTTTTCAACCCCTAAGGACTCAGGGGATTATGACGTCAGAAGCGGCGCTCCGACCGAGCCGGTTCCAAGAAACACCCTCGGCCGATGTCTCCCATTCCAGTTTCAGTCCGTGCATAGATTATAAAAAGCGGTACACGAACTGAAGCCAGAACGCAACGGCATATAACACAAGTCTTTATCTTCCTTTGATTTGTTACCAACGCCGTTCCGCGGACCTTTTCTTAATTTACGTATTTTTGTTATTATATTAATTTTAGATTAATTATTCCTCTTGCTGAAACGCTTAGGCACGTAATTTAATATCACTCTTTAACTTTATCGCTCGCAGCATCACGTTTAACATTGTAATCATAGACACAGGCTAGTTCCCAAACGTCAGCCAATCACCGCCCGCGATTAATTAAGTTGAAATAACTTTTGTTTGTACCGTTAAATCAACTTGTAACTTTGTAAAAATATCCAGCGTAGTATTCCAGACAATCCTACCAAACTACATCCCGATCATACCGCTAAAAAGATAGTTACGCGACCAGAAGCACCACCGCACTTCCGTCGCAATTTCAGGCGTTTTCGCCCGTCGAATTCCACTGTACGCGACATCAAATTGAAGCCCACAGAGAGCACTATCCGATGACATAAAGAAAACCCTAGGTCGTCGCGGGAACAAAAAAGTTTTCTTTGTTTAAACTTTTCAACCCCTAAGGACTCAAGGGATTATGACGTCAGAAGCGGCGCTCCGACCGAGCCGGTTCCGAGAAACACCCTCGGCCGATGTCTCCCATTCCAGTTTCAGTCCGTGCATAGATTATAACGAACTGTACACGAACTGAAGCCAGAATGTCTTTATTTTCCTTTGTTTTGGTTTTCAGAGCTCAGTTCGTTTATGTTGTTTGAATCACACTGTGCACGAACCGAGGACAAAATGAAACAGTAAACGAAAATCGCTGTGAACGAAAATCAAGCAATTCTGACTAACTGGGCAGTTACTTTGAAAGGTAAATCAATCAAAAGAAAAGAGCACTTTCCAGATTTATATTTTAAATAACGTGTTTGCTTCTAATATGCTGGTGGGAACATGCGATTTTTTTAAATCGCTCAAATAAGCAGCGGAACACCAAAACGGGAGAAAATCGGAAGGTAACTTCCAGGCAACGATGCGCAATTCAATTTCAGTCCGACGAATTTAGTTTCTTGATAATTCTGGCACGTTGAGGTCTCCCATAAAGTAAACAAATGGATGGTTACGTCGCCGCCCGTCGGTTGGAAAGATTTCTTTTTATGTTTCCGTTTGCAGAGAGAGAAATTGAGTAATGTGCATCGCGCAGGCATATAATATTCTTTATGAATTCGGAATTATCGTCTTTATTGCCGAGAGGTGCTGCAACATTCGACAAACTTTCACTGCTCATAGCTCTGAGCGAAACGATAATTCACCGTTTTCAAAGCCGACTCGATTATTATTCCACATGAAGTTTCCCCCCCCTCGTATCACAATCTTAAAATTAATACGCACGGTACTCATACCGATACCCTGTAGAGCATATTTTTTTCAATTTTGTGAGTCATATTATTTGTGTTCGAATAAAAAAAAGGTAATCAACAAATATTAGGTCTGTTCTGCACTTTTCTACACTTTTTGCACCAACCACTGTGTATATAATATAATGTAAGTAGGAGCCAGAAAAATAGAGTAATAAAAGTGTAGAAAGTGCAAAGCAAACGAACAAACCTATTGTAACTAGTAGGGTGAGATGTGAGTAAGACAGCACCCGCGACGAGTCTTGAGGTTTGCGCATTTTACTGCGCATCCCCCACCCTTCGCCAAGAGTCGTTGTGGGTGCTGTATAGTCTTGAGGGTGGGGGTTGCGCAGTGCGATGCGCAACCCCCAAGACTCGTTGCGGGTTTCTGAACGATTTTTTGATATTATCTAATTTTTTTTTAAACATCTTAATGACACAATGCGACGATAAGCATCGTGTGCAAGCTCCTACCTACCACATACCCACCTTTCATCATCAATAAAGCAACAGTTTCTCGGATCTAAGGTGAAATATTATTTATGTCGCAACGTTTGTCGGCACCTGCATAATGATCTCATTTTAACACGTAGTAATAATAAAGATTAATTCCATAGAGTGCGCAACTTTTTCACATCGAAACGAGTTTCGCTCGAATTCGTTGGTTCTCTCCTCGCTCAATCGAAATCAGACGCGCGTACCTATATGTAATTGCGAAACGCTGAAAAACTGCGCAATTATAGGCAGCATCCTGTGTAGTAGGATAACCTCAATACGTCGTCGTTCCGCGTTGTTTCTTCGGCATGTTGTGCACGGCTCAGCATCGATACATCTCTTCTGAAAGGCTGAAACCGACCAGTTTCGTGTCGCAGTCGGTTGTGCACCTAATTATCTATACGTTCCGTCTTAAACCTGCGCATGATCTAGTTATATGTGTCTTTCGTGACGCTTACCCATAAATATAGTATCTACTAAAAGCTAATTGCACATACACAGCGACCGTAAACAAGCCGTGTGCCTGAATTTATTCCTTGCAGGGTTCTTCGCTTGTCTGCTCGTTGAAGTCACCACGTTTTCAACCTTACGCTCTCATTGAACTTAATAATTAAATTTTGTCAACTTTGTTATCGTATGAATTCCAAACGAATGAAATCGTACATTACGTATTCCGTAATAATTCATTTTTTAATTAAGTTTGAGTTTGTTCCTTGCAGAGTTCTTCGCTTGTCCGCTCGTTGAAGTCACCGCGTTTTGATCGCCTCGCTCTCATTGGAATTAATAATTCAATTTTCATTTAAAAGAAAAATGAGGTGCAGAACTTGAAACTCATAAATAAAATGATTGTCAATTTGTTAGGTAGAGAAAGACGTTATAAACGCGCACGAACCAAAACTCGTCAACGGCGCAGGTGACGTCGCGGCGTCTCTTCCCTCTCAAATTGAATGAACTCTATTTTATTTTGTACGCCAAGTTTTTTTATTGTATGAATTCCGTACGAATGAAATTGTGCATTACGTATTCCGCATGTGTTCCAACAAATTGAATGTTTTAGACGAGTAATTAATTGTGCAATCGAAAGAGCGCTGCGAAATTTAACTATCCACATAAATTATCCTTCCTCTTGCCGATTCTGTAATAAATTCACATAATACTTACGCAACACTGTTCTCTCTAATATTCCTTAATTATTGCCTGCTTGAGTAAGTGCTTCGATTTTTGTCCGGTTTCATCCGTGGAGGAAGAAGAAATCTTACCTTTACTTCGCGGTTTCTATAAGAGGACCAATAAAATAATTTACGACATAAGATTTAAACCCCATTAATTGAGATGCAGTAATTTCCGACGTAACTCTCGAATAAGATGGCAACAATACCGACGATAACATCTTCCCCGGTAACATTGTTCGCCGTGACTCAATTCAATGATAGCACAAATAACGTCGAGCAAAATGTTAATGCTAAGTGGTGGCAGTTCCGATTCCTTTCTCAGTTACGAAATTTTATAAGCTTTATTGAAATCATGCATTCTGTAGCACGGTCATAAACGTAAACAATCAGGCAGCGCGCGGTTTATGTTGACGACCTAGAAACGATTAAGAAAGAAAGGAAACTTGGCCTGAGTTTCCCACCGTAAATCATCACGTTAGCTACCGTTTGAGATTGGCCGGACTTTTTCGATTATACGTGACGTGCTACAATGTACATACATATGTACTTTTTTTTTAAAAATACATACAAGCAAATGTAAGCATAAAAAGATGAACCTTGTTCCAGTACCAAAGTGAGACATATAATAGCGTTGATAATTATAAATAAATTCATGATTTTATTCACTATAATTGAGGTCATCACGCATTGAAAATATTCGCACATCTACTTTGCTACATAATTAACGTTTTGTAACTCCCATCAAAGCAATATAATAAATTTACCTATTACAATGATTGATGCGTTCAAAAATGTGAAGGATATTATTAAATTAATATTTTACAACCCGAAGCAAGAACGCCCGGTTCTATCCCATTAACAACGCCGCGCCGCCGCGGAAGAAAGTCTAAATTTAATGAAACACCGCTTCCAACGTTGCTGCTTTGCCTGCCTGCCTTAATTACTTATCGGGAATAGATTCAATTTACAGTTACGATTCGAATGAATAATTGCGTATTATATTTTTTTAAGGCCGGCGCTGCATAAATTAGCGCGAGTTCAATTTGAAACCATTTACTATGGTAGGCCATCGACACATACCATGCATAATATGGGATTGCATTCTGAATACATAATTGAAATACTCGCCGGAGAAGATTGACCCCCATCTCGAGACACCTTTTACTCACAATTGTTCGCGTAGAAACACATAGTTTAATCTCCCCTAGAAATTATTAGTAAAAGAGATTTTTGCAAAGATGCAAGTAAATATAAATCAAGCTCGTTTATGTTGCGACTCATAACGTGCCGTATATCAAATTGCACAATTAACAGCAATTTTTGCCTCCACTATAAACCGTTTCTATAAGCCAGACGGTACGATAATAATTATGGCATAGCGCGCGGCCGTTGCGCAACTCTTTCGACTTCACCTGTATGTAGATGATGCTGCGCGCGTTGGAGTCGAACTTTCTTGGAAGAAAGACACAACAACATCGGTTATTAATTATCGTCAGCTCCACCTTATGTAACGCAAGAATGATAAACGGGCATTAACTAGGTAAGAGTGGTTATTGTTCTCTCAGCTTTTTTACTGCATACCAAATATAAAGTGCCACGTACGTGGTTTGCTCAATAAGTTCCGTCATTTCGAAAAGTCGATCTACTTTGTTTCGCCATTGAATTTTGTTTGACTTTACATTGATTAAAAAATCAAGTACTTTCAAATCTTAGTCTTTCTCAGATTGCTTGTCACTCAACGTTATCCAAATTCTTAGGAAAATCTAGCCGTGAACGACGAAAGTTAAATTTGCAATCAAAACTGCATTAGGCTTTCATCCATCTCCTTAGATGTCCCATCTGGATCTCATTCTTTCAAACGAGGTGCAAATCAAACTCCTTTCAAACCTTGAAGGACCAAAGTTCTGATCGCCTGGTGAATAGCTCTTTCGTGTTCGCTTCTCTTCAATTTCTAAGGAAATTCTGAAAAGTAATCTGAAATCAATCCCAACTTGGTCTTATGTAAGGAGATGGAACTTTCAAACCGTGGCCTTTCGAGGTCTTGATCTCCGCTTGCTTGTCACTTCCAAGTTCTGAGGCAAAATTTAACTACATAGATGTGAACGACGAAAGTTAAATTTGCAATCAAAACTACAAAAGTTGTTTGTTCATCTTCTTAGACGTCCCATCTGGATCTCATTCTCTCAAACGGGCCTCAAATCAAACCCCTTTCAAACCTTGAAGGACCAAAGTTCTGATCGCCTGGTGAATAGCTCTTTCGTGTTCGCTTCTCTTCAATTTCTAAGGAAATTCTGAAAAGTAATCTGAAATGAATCCCAACTTGGTCTTATCTAAGGAGATGAAAGTTTCAAACCTTGGCCTGTCAAGATCCTCATTCTGCTTGCTTGTCACTTCCAAGTTCTGAGGCAAAATTTAACTAGTTGTGAACAACGAAAGTTAATTTTCCAATCGAAACTGCAATACTTTTTCGTCCATCTTCTTAGACGTGCCATCTGGCTCTAATTCTCTCAAACGGTCCTCAAATCAAACCCCTTTCAAACCTTGAAGGACCAAAGTTCTGATGATCTGGTGAATAGCTCTTTCGCGTTCGCTTCTCTTCAATTTCTAAGGAAATTCTGAAAAGTAATCTGAAAGGAATCCCAACTGGGTCTTATCTAAGGAGATGGAAGTTTCAAACCTTGGCCTTTCAAAGTCATGACTCTGCTTGCTTGTCACTTCCAAGTTCTGAGGCAAAATTTAACTAGATGTGAACGACGAAAGTTAATTTTGCCATCAAAACGTCTTCTTAGACGTCCCTGGATCTCCTTTTCTCAAACAGCGCCCAAATCAAACCTCTTTCAAACCTTGAAGGACCAAACTTCCGATGGCCTTTCGGAAATAGCTCTTCCGAGTACACTTCTTTTCAATTTCTTTAAAAAAAGCTTCAAATTGTGTAAAATTTACTTTTCCTTTTCTCTTCTAAATGCCAGAGTTACTTAAAATAAAAGGCAATCAACTTCATATTGTGACTAAAAGAGGAGCAAAAGTCACTGCTACAATAGAATCTTTGTATTACAATTTTTTTATAGTCAGGTATGGAATAAGCTCCCCGAAAGACCAGTTAAAATTTCCAACGTTAGCAAACTATGACTGTGACATCCTAATTGATCTACAAAAGGCTTTCGATACGTGTCCTAGGACCAGCTTTTAAAAGTATTGACAAAGGTCAATGACGTACTTATGTTCGGGCAATCTGAAATGCATCCGCAAAGTCAAAGGGTATAATTAGGCGAGGAAGTATAACTTCAGAAGCTTTTCCCTTAATTGAAGGCTTGAAAAAGGAAATGAATTGAAAAAGGACATGTCAGAAATGAAACCTAAACGTTGGAGATCTAGCTTTTTAAAGTATTAACAAAGGTCAATGACATATAGGGGAAAGTGGGATACAACCGGGTGGCGGGGTAAAATCGGGTTTTGCTAGAATAGCCCAACAGGTGCTGCTATCTTCATTGGAACTTGTCACTCACGACTGTCATCGGATATTCTACCGATTCCAAAAAGGAAAGAAAAGAAAACCAAAAGGAACAGTCGAAGAAGGGGGAAAGCTGCGGTTCTCACCTCAACACCCTACAAAGAGGAACTAGAGAATAATGCGTCTAAACCTAAGATACAACTAAAAAAAAGGTTGGATCAAAAGCCAATGGAAGGTCTCAGAAAAAAATCTCGTTCTACAACACAATCAAAAAAGCCAAAAAAAAGTTCAGAAAAAAGTAGTTGAATCCTCTTCTGAAGAGAAAGATGACTGGAAGGCCTCATCAGAATTATCAGGATACGGAAATTTGCTCAATTTGCGACCAGTTCATGGAAACAGATGAGTTTTCAAGAGAGGGGTGGTCCATTTGCACAATCTGCAAGGAATGGTCCCACGATGAATGCAACCTCTATAATTCTGATGCAGCAACAGCAATCATTAGTGACTTCTGCACAAATGTTTTCTAATGAGCCCGATTGTACATTTCTTGGGGGTACCCGGTTTTACCCATCTTCTTCTCAAAAAGCGAATTTTGACTTCTTTCACTAAAATCAAATTTGTGATCTGAGAAGCTAATATTTTTTCAGATAAGCATAATTTATTGATATACTAGATGTGTACCAAGACGGCAATTGTTATTTTTTGAGCACTTTATGTCGTAGGATCAAAATATCTGCAATCAAAAGATAGGGCCCGGTTTTACCCCACTTTCCCCTAGTTATGTTCGGGCAAGCTGGAATGCATCCGCAAAGTCAAAGGGTCTACTTAGGCTAGGAAGTGTAATTTCAGAAGCTTTTCCCTCAATTAAAGGCTCGGACACGTGTAATTTCAGATTCATCCTAAAAGCACTGAACTACCGAAAAAGGAGGGAAGAGGAGGAGTGTAGAAAATGGCAATTGAAAAGAGACACGTCAAAAAATTAAACCCAAAGGCTGAAGAAAGGCAAGAAGATCTAGAATGTCAAAGGCATATCAGTATGTGGGACGCAACATTTCGGAGGAAGGATCATGAAACAGCAGGGCAAACAAGCTAAGAGGATTTTGAACCACTCACCTCTGAACCTCTGAATCCATTGACCTAGAAAACACTTTGGATACGGTCCCTTGAACAACCTTGCCGAAACATTGACGTCATAGACCAGAAAGCTCAAGCAGAGTTATAATTTTTTGATAAAATTCGTTCAAGAAGCACTGAAGAAAGGGAAAAGGAGAAAATCGTTAGGGATTTCGATAATGGATGACTCTTTTATTTGTTAACGATCAAACAAGTCGAGAAGTGCACGCCTGAAAGTTGGAGAAAAATCATCAAAGAGAGACCTATACAATAAGCTCAGAAAGGTTCTGAATCTCTTACCACTGGCTTCAAATCAGGGATGCAAAACGTAACCGAAACTGTTCCACAGTTCCAACTGCACTCAAAGCGCAAAAGAACCGGTCCAAGGAAGCCAATTTTCATTACGTTTGGCATCCCTATGCTACCTACCTGGAGACCAGCAAATTGTGCGAGGGACTGACGTTTCTCCAGCACCGCTCGGCAAAGCTCTTGGAGATGGGAGGGTTCGACGAGACCCCAAGCAAAAGGTGGGCAAAGTGAATAAAATAAAAAGCACCGGCTGACCACACTTGCTTTTATTTAAAATGCTCAAAAATTTGGTAAAAATAATAAGCAGGTGTTCAATTTACAAAGTTACATATGACCCAGACGGGGTCCAGTGAAATGAACACGCAAGTAAATAAATAATCTGACACGGCTTAGGATTTTTCAGACTAACAGATCTGTCCTTCGTTTATAATTAACGTGATTAAAGAAATTGGCATGCTCAGCAACAAAATGAAAATAAAAATTATAACGCCGCGGAAATTGAATCAACCCAGTAATTAAAAAAATATAACGAGTGGTTTTTTAAATCCGATTCACAATGAATAGAACAACGAATGTTTCACAGCCAATTTGACGTCGGATTTAAAAAACCACTCTATATAATTAGAGTAAATCCGACCTTGTAATCAAGAGCCGGCGTAATGACAATCAGCTGTCAACAGTGTCGGAGCGCCCTCCGACGACGGTAAGTGCAGTCAGTCAAAGACGTATTTTGACGTAGTTGTTACGTCATCAAGCGGCGTCGCTTCTACAGATCAGACGAATCCACTCTCACGAACAAAGGTGAGTCGGGATGCCGGGGATTTTATTACGTTTCAAACTCCAATTCCGGCCTTTTTTCTCCGCCCAAGGTAAAAACTACCACAGCAAGCTAGAACTTGAACTCGAACTTGAGCTAGAAGTTGAACTAGAAGCTTAATAGGAAAGAAAAACGCGTTACGCTTTAACACGGACACAAAATGGCCACAGACATACCTGTTCCTGGCTTCAACGACAGGACAGGTTTTCGAGAAGCTTTTTGTTTTAACGAGCTTGTAATTCTCTCACGTACGTTTGCAAATCTCGGAGTAATTCCGATTCCGTCTTCCTTCACAGAATCTCGTGAGAAGGGAGCACAAAGATAAAAATCACGAATAAACTAGCCGTACGTCAAGAGCTCTGAAGACAGAATGAACTGCGAGCGAGTGCTGCGTTCTTCCCTACCATAAGTTCCGACAGGGGTGGTTACGAATGAAATCAGATATAGCCGGCGACAGAGTGAAATGGAGATATTTTGTAGGACTAAATAACAGCGTATGGTCCAGTTGTGCAACGTTAGAAAATATGAAGCAAATAAAAGGGCCGAGCCTGGCCGTTAGATTCTCACGCTAATACAGGGCGTTCGGAAAAATATTATGAATATCTTAAATGGATTTTTCAACCGTAACACCTAGTTCAAAATGCTGACAACTTTGAAGATAGCGAAAAGTGAACGCCTAGAGGTTTGGAGAAAATCAAGGAGAAGATCCAGCATTACTAATCCAAGGTCAAACGAATCATTTCAGAAGAAGAATCTTCAAAGAACGACACCTACGCTACAAGCTCAGAAAGCTTCCGAATCCCTTACCTCTGGGTTCAAATGCTAACGACTTTCAACTTAGCGAAAATTGACACCTTGAGGTTAAGAAAGAGCAAGAAGAAGATCCAGCATTACTAATCCAAGGTCAAACGAATCACTTCAGAAGAAGAATCTTCAAAGAACGACCTACGCAACGAGCTCAGAAAGCTTCCGAATCCCTTACCTCTGGGTTCAAATGCTAACAACTTTCAACTTAGCGAAAATTGACACCTTGAGGTTAAGGAAAAACAAGAAGAAGATCCAGCATTACTAATCCAAGGTCAAACGAATCATTTCAGAAGAAGAATCTTCAAAGAGCGACCCACGCAACAAGCTCAGAAAGCCTCCGAATCCTTTACCTCTGGGTTCAAATGCTAACAACTTTCAACTTAGCGAAAATTGACACCTTGAGGTTAAGAAGAAGCAAGAAGAAAATCCAGAATTACAAATCTAAGGTCATATGCATATAAGTATTTGGGGTGCATCATTTCAGAAGAAGAATCATCAATACAACAAGTTACAACAAGCTCAAAAAGCTTCTGAATCCCTTACCCTGGGTTCGAACGCCAACAACATAGCAAAAGGAGAACAGCTAGAGGTTGCAAGAAGGTCCTAGCTTTACAAATCGAGTGCATGCAATGGGGTGCATCATTTCCGAAGAAGAATCACCAAGTAGAGACCTCCACAACCAGGTACAACGAAACTTCGCTGACACGAATAGTTGAGGAGTAAGCAGAATTTTAAGCTCGAACACAAACGAAATGAAGAAATCAGGAGAAGGACAAGAAGAGTTTATCTTTATACAGCTTGAATAAAATATATACGGTATGGTTATGTGTTGAAGATACCTTGACAAAGAATAGGTAGATGATCTACAATACAATGATGAGACGAAATTGGGACAGGAAGATGATTTGGCAATCGAAATGGGGGTTGCAACAAAGAAGTCTCTAGTTACAGACAATGCCCAAAGAAATAGAAAGTTTTGAATAGAAATTTAATAACAGAGTGAATTTAGTTGCATAAGATTGTTTTTTCGTTCTGCGGAGACATTAAAATACAATTGCAGCACGTTTCTAGTATTCCGACCGCTCTGCAATTTACCTACGCCCACAATGGTAACAGAGTAATAGCCCGCGGATGACGTGGCACTTCCCCGTGTCTGGGTGGCTCTCATTGTCGACGGATCGATTAAAAATGGCACGATTATAGCGTGCGCGACGCATTATAATGGCCAATTATGCAGGTTACCTTCTTGCGGTAACTATCAGCAAGATCTGCTTTCAATTAAGAAAAGAGATTTCAATGGTAGGGCAGGATGGCAAACTTGCGCGAGCCTCAAGCACAGGAACAATAGCAAACGTTTAATACAATTCATTCGATACTTCACAGTTTTTTATTCGCTGCATTAGTCCGCACATTCGGTTTTTATTAATTTCTAGTTCTCTTACTTGTCTTCTTCTCCTTTAGCAAGGCCCTTGATGGCTTTAACCTCTCAAGCGAGACTATGTAACCATCTAGATTCTGAAGCTGTTTCATCAGGTTTTAGAAATTAAAAAATAATAATAGCCTATACGATTAGGTACATTACATATCAAGTTACAAGACTTTAATTCCGTTGCAGTTCCGGTCGTAATGTTCCGCCTTCACTAGAACTAATCACACTCAAAAATTCAGTAATAAAGCAACCCCCGTCGCTGCGGCAATATGTTTTTATAAATATGGCATAAAGCCCCACATAATCAAGTAGGCAGTGTCTATACAAAGCGTCCGTTCCGGCCCATAACTCCGTGCTCATACCGTCCTGATTATTACGAGGGCTGCAAATATCAGCGACTTCGCGTCCCCGGGGATGCACTATATTATATCCGAAACACCCCGTTCATTTGCTACGGTTATATAAAGACGATGGCCCGAGCGTGCAGGTTTGTGTTGATGAAGTGCCATCGTCGAGTGCAGGACTTCCCCCCTAATCAGTGTATCGGTGATCGTAAACGGCCTGTATAGTTGTTGAATCGTGGCGGCGTATCCAGGAACCAATTTGACTCCGGCTCGTTGTGAATGTTGTTGCATTGCAATTATTGTAAATAGCAATAATCGAGGATTCAATTAACGGCCCAGAAATGCCGGCTATGTAGGAAAGAATGCTGGCTACCAACTTTAATGGTTAGTAAACATTTGCTGATATGCATCGGCTTTTACAAACCGAGCCGAGCGCTACGTTTCTAAATAATTGGTCGTCATCATCAATTATAACGCGTAATTTGTTTGGTTCGTCTCAGCTCTTACACTTTCCTGTTTTTATTTAAAAAAAAAAAAGGTGTGATTTCGCCAGCATGGATTAATTTGTTTTCAATTGTTTTGACAGGTACGGTTCTTGTACAGGGCGACTTATCAAGTGCCCCCCTGGTGGCGGCGAGCGCGCAGCCTTCCGCCCCAAGTAGCCCCCAGTCAAGTATGCTTCTGCTCCAGACTCAGGTGAGCTAATCAAACCCTTACATTACCTAAATAAAAATTGCATTATTAATAAATTTAAGCATATACAGGATGTCCCATTCTAACGTATGTATTTCAAAATGCAAATGCCCCCTCAAGTTTGACAGAATCTTTACTGGGATTCACGCATTGTTCATTTATGTGTACGACCATTTATCTCTTCAATTCGAGCTACGCTTTATAGTATTGAATGCAATCCTCTTGCCTGGCACGTCATTCATAAATTATACCTCGATTGATACTGAACGTGACGGACGTTTGCACACATCTGAATCGATCAAATCGTTTACAATCGGACGTTAAATTATCATAATTTAGAAGTTTGATGAACGTCAAAATAAGAATGCCACCTTCACGTAACATCTGCGTCAGTATTTACGTTACGAGCCCATATGTTTATGTATCGAGTTACTATATCTAAATTCGAGATCGAATCGATATTATTGTCCTCCGACAATCGTCGTGACTTATAGCTGCTGGTTCCGCGCTGCCCATACGGATTAATACATTATGGCTTTAGTTGAATGAAAGTTATATATTATACGTTTTTTTATTATTACGGTTGAAATATGTTAATTGCAGTCGTACCTCTTTTTTTGAGTTGATTAAGCGAAAGTACATCTTGGATTCTTTGTTCTAATTCCGTTCCAACTTTTACTTGAAGTTTTTCTTTTTTTGTTTCCTTCGTTTTATAATAAACAATAACAGATATACAAATTTTTATAACTTCTATATGATTTGAACCCTTTTTTAGTACAATCATTTGCGACCACTCCATATATTTGAGAACACTGTACTTTTTATTACAATCATTTACTCCATATGTTTGCTATTACTCTATATATTTGGGGCCACTGTATTTTTGATTACAGGGTGACTGGTATATAAACGTATATCCTGTATTTGTTAAATGCTGTTGACTTTTTTATAATTTGGCTACGCCCTCCAAGTTACACGTTTATGTACCGGTCACCCTGTACACGTATAAAAGGAAAATTAGTCACACCAGGATCACTTCTGTGGCTGCCGCAGTGATTAAGCAACGAAATCATGACGATGAAGTACGCGTATAATTATCGTACGCATGTATGGTGTACTTAGTTAATAAATCCGTCTGTTGTAGCGGCTCGTAGAAAAATAACAATAATAATAAATGAATAACATGTATAGGCGCCGACAAGCCGTGGGAACTAATTGTCTGCAAATTCATTACGTGCTCCCATTAATTTATTCGTTTTATCACGTTCGTACCTCGTATTTATCGCGCGATTTGCATCGTAATGGGCGGAAAAAATTCGTTGCAATTTATCCTGGAGGAAAGTTTGCGGTGCTTTACGTTTACGAATATACTGTGGTGTAAGGTGGTATTCTCAGGAAAATGGTAAAAAATCTAAAATACTATTTAATGCCTTTTGACTTTAATGATAACACAAGAATCTCATTGAATCGTGCATTGGAAAGGGGCGCAGATATACAGGGTGATTTGCGATGAGTGCAAAGAACTTCGCCAACTTGTTGGAAACGTTATTTGGAATAAAAAGTGTTATATAAACATACGTCCCATTTTAATTAGTTACAGAGTTAGAAGAGATCAAAGTTTTTATTTTTGTAAATATTGTAAAATTTAGTTTAATACTTACAATTAGTTGCAACCCAAAAACTAAACATATCCTTGAACAATTTATAATAAGTAGTGTGACCTGGCCTCGAATATAAGCTTGTCACCATCGAATCAATGAATTAGTTAAGGCATGCACCATGCACATTATCGTTATGTATTCGATTGATTTTTGTAATTTATTTCAACACCGTAAGCCAATGAATGACTTATGTATATCCATTTAAGAAACGATGTCGAACAACAAGGTTACTTATGCTGGGACAGGCAGTAAATATATGTGAAGTTTTAGCAGGTGCCATCTGGAACTCGATAGCAGAATTTCAATAACTGTTTACTGTTTACTTGTGCAAACACAACATAAATTCATATATCATTCTAATGCTACATGACTAAATGTATGACGTCTTATTAATATGGGAATTAACCCTCGCTTTTACTAGACTTAACATTTATTCCGTTAAATAAAAAATGAAAACAGACACATAAAAGCAACAGCACTTTACTATCATTTTGAAATTTCTACTTTTTGATTTAACATATTAAACATTTTCATTTTAAGGCAAAACATTTACATCATTCAGTCAAATGTACTTAATAGTTTAACATTTTCTTAGTGTTACTTCAACAATTTTCAAGACGTTCAGTTAAGAACATTACCGTTGAAACAAGTACCTACATTTTATTTAAGTCAATGCACAAAAAGTTGACATTCAAAAAGTTGTTGACTTAACTATGTATTTCATTTTTCTCAGTGTAGGAGATAGAGCCATCTTACTTTCAGACAATGTATTTCACAAAGAAAATCTACAATTTGTTAAACATATATTACAAGAAAATCAATATCCACCCAATTTAATTAATTCTGAATTAAAAACTAATCAAAACCCTAATGAAAACAAAAATAAATGTACTTTCCCGTACATTCCAAACAATTTCGAATTTCTGAAAAGAAAACTAAATAAATACGACATAACTCTTACAGGGAAATCAACCAACAATAACAAAAAAAATATTTTTCAGCAAGCTAAAGGACAAAATAAACACAAATAACAAATCAAATGTCATATATAACGTAGATTGTCTTGAGTGCAATAGTATCTACTTAGGACAAACCAAACAATCACAATTACAGCATTAAAAACTATAACCCTGAGTACTGTATCTTAGTAAATCATTCGTTAAACAATTTACATAAATTTAACTTTGACAGTGTTAGTATTCTAAATCAAGAAAAAAAATTTCAAAAAAGAAACACTCTGGAAATGTGCTTTATTATCAACATTCCTAATTCCGTCAATAAAATGACAGATTACAACAATTTAAACCCTTACTATCATCCAATTTTAAGACTTCTCCCTCTATCGGCAAACGCGGGAGATACAAATGATTAATTTGAAATTGTCTTGGTTCAGTCTCTCCCCTTTCTCGTAGAGTAGGATTCGTTTGATTTTTGTTGTTAGTTGTTTTTCACATTCTATTTTATCAAACATGTTCTTTACCCAATTTACCTAAACTATTACATTGTATTTTAGTTTACACTGATGACGAACCCGGCCGGGTTCGAAAACCTTATGTAAAAGAAACAATAAATTAATGACCGAGATTCAAAATTTTTTGTTTTCATATGAAATTTTTGGTCTCCCGACATTTCGTTACACTCATTACTAAAGTCCGAATTTTTAGGCACTTAAGTAGACTGAATTAGGCAGGCAAATAGGCAGTTAATGTCTAAGAAATAGGCGCACTTTTAGACAGCCTAAAAAAAATTTAGGCAGTTAATAATTTCTTCTCTTTTGTCGTTTTATAATTAAAAAAAATTTTATTAATAATAATATTAATTTTAGTTACATGGTCATTTATTAAAAAATCGGAGGGATGTTCTCAGGGGCTTATGGAACTATACAAGTGAATCAAACACATAATTCTCCCAGTAGCGGAACTTCAAATTTTTGGCCCCCCGCAAATTATTCGGGCCCCTACCACGCGACGTTGAAACGATACTGCGCTTCACTCTTTTCATGGTGAATTTCATGTTTATTGTATTACGTTGATAATTTAAAAAAAGGGTAAAGAAAATATAGATAAGGAGAATTTTGGGCCCCCTATAACTCTGCCCCGCCCCCCGCGTCACAGGGTCCGGCGCAGAGTCTTTTTTTTTTCGTACACCATTAAATCACCCACACCAGGAATATTTATATTCAAATACCCACGCGCAAAAAAGGGTCGATAATAAAGTTAATAAAGAAGCAAAAATGACAATTTTTAAATTTGAACAAAGATATAAAAGTAAAATAATAAGAGGGACACTTCTGTTCACAAAAAGATGCTCATTGTGAACCACAATTTTGATTATGTATTTGTTGTAAATCAATGGCAAGAGTTGTTAAAAAAAAAATTAAAATCACGCGGTATTTGGAACATTATTTTTGTAAAAATAGGTCATGTGGCGCCATCTATTGAAAGTTATAGCAATTATCAAGTTCTTTTGTTTTTTAAAATTACTTGAATTCAAATTCACAAATGATGTCTGCTGTCATGTAGCTTGTGTTTTGAACGTTACGTTTGTGTAAATAAGCCGATATGGTTTTAGCAGTTATCAATCAAAAATCACTTTTTTGAAAAAAAAGAATTCAATTTTATGATTCCACTGTTCTTATAGCTTGTCCATTATTTTTATGGAAGTAGGCCTTTCCAGGCAGTGATGTGGCGCCATCTGTTGAAAGTTGAAACAGTTACCATTTTTGTTTTCTTTTTAAGTTACCAAGTTTTTTTTTTAAGTTTTATTTTCATTCAAATATACAAACATTTTGAGCACTATTTTTGTGAAAATAGGCGATGTGGCGCCATCTATTGAAAGTTATAGCAGTTATCAAGTTTTTTTAAAGAATTATTTTCTTTCAAATTCACAAATGATTCTGTTGTCATGTAGCTTGTCTTTTGAACGTTATTTTTGTGAAAATAGGCGATATGTCGCCATCTATTGAAGGTTTTAGCAATTATCAATCAGGGATCACTTTAAAATAATTCATTCAAATTTATAAACATTTTATGATTCCACTGCTTGTCGTTTGAACGTTATTTACAAAAATATGTAATGCACAAGCAAGTAGGCCTTTCCATGCGGTGATGTGGTGCCATCTGTTGAAACTTGAAGCAGTCTTTTTTAAATTTTTGTGAAAATAAGCGATGTAGCGCGCCATCTATTGAAAGTTATAGAAGTTATCAAGTTTTTTTTTTAAGAATTATTTTCATTGAAATATGCAAACATTTTATGATTCTTCTGTCATATTGTTTCACCGCATCACAGTGTTAGCGAATGTCTTTTGTTTCCTTACTGAAACAAAAATCATTTAAAAAACAAAAGTTGATATCATTTCCGGTTAAACCGGAAGTCTGATTCAAATGAACAAATGTTAGTTAGATCCACCTTAAAATCTTGTATACTAGTGCAAATTTTCAGAGAAATCGAATTAACGGTACGGACGATATTACTTTGGTTCCCGACATTTGCCCAACCCTGTATATTGATACTGATCTTAAATTTTCAACACATATAACCAAATTAATTCAAAGAGCATATGCTAACCTTAAACTAATTTATATTAATCGTTCTTATCTCTCTAATCAACGATAGTGAACCGTAAAGTGTTAGTGCGCATAATTAGTGTCCGTTTAAAAGATTTTGTGATACAATCGGACAAGAACCTACTTTAATAAGAGAAAAGTTTGAAAAGATCACTGTAATACCGGAAATAACTAGTCGCGGGGTAGTTAATTGTAATTTAGATTTAAGAGATATTTCATATTTATATTTAAGGATAGGTTTCAATTTTTACGTCAAAAACTTGGCGTTTTTCTTTTAAATATTCAACCTCTTTTTGTGGAAAATTCTGATGTGATATTAGTTTGATATGATGCCACGTATTTATAGAACGCCAAAATCTTCCTACTGCTACCAATAAAAAAAAACAACATATGGCCCGACTTATCTGGCGGTCACTGTATAAAAATGATTATTTGGTTTCGTAGCGAAACAATATCTGCAGACCAGAAATTTCTTATTCTAAATTTTTATTGTAGAAATTGAACCAAATCTTGTATGTACAAGAAATGGGCTAGTCTAAAACGGCCTTTTTCAATTTTTAATCATTTTGATTTTTTTTTAATTCATTTAATTTTCTATTGAAGAGGTTGATGACGTTTCTAAACTGACTATGTTTATAAGTTTTACGTCGTTATAGTCTGTTTTAATAAATCGTACCAAGTATAAAGTGTTCGATCGCGAAAAGCAATGAAATGCGAAATATGAAACATCAATTCTAAAACTTGCGTCTTTCCAAACAGTGATTCACGTCGAATTTTTTCGATCCATCTCGTTTATTGTTTTCGATCATGTTTATGGATTAAGTGTGGCGAGGAATTCGCACAAAATTGCTGATTCTTTCGACTTTATTTGCTGCTTCAGCGCTCAAAAGATTATTTATCCGTTTTTCGAATGATTTATGCGCATCCTTATTTACGCAACACCACTCAATTTTGATAGGGCGATATTTATTTCGACAAACCGAATTTTTGCTAATTAATGTTATGGCTATGGCAAAATGTGCTTCACTTATTATTTTTGTGAAGAATCTAACTCGCGACTGTACCTGCTTGCGCCAGTAAAAAAAAAAAAAACATTTTTTCGCCGCGAAAATAAATTCTTCGTCGTTTCCAAAAATATACAATTAAGATTCTGCGAGCAATCAAAATTCGGTGTTTTATATGAAAATATTTAAAGTCGTAAGCCCGCTCATTTATTATTTACGGCAATAATTTTGTGTGTTTAGATAAAATCGAAAGTTTTTTTTTTTTTCATTCGTTTATTAAGAAGTAAATTGCAGAACTGTTTCTAATTCTTATTGTCGAAATGAAAAAGTGAAACCATATCTATAAAATAAATTTGTAAATTCGGACACCTTTAAAATCGCGCAATTTACATCTGTTACATCTATTATTACATCGATTGACGGTTCTTCAGCATCAGCAATGTTAAGGCTGACGCCTTGCAATCCCAAAGTTTCTGAGGGGCTAAAGGGTGAAGGGAAGGAACAGTCAGTGGGCGTGTCGCTGATGAACCCCACCAAAAATTTTTACGGAGACAAATGCATGTATCTGTCGCCGTTGAAGTTTTGCATTCAGTGTTGACTAACGAGTTAAGAATAACAGGAGAGCTACACTAACAGTAGTTTCTCGTCCAAATTGGTTACTCAATATGGTCGCTGTATGTCACAGGGCCAGTTGTATAAAACAAGTTAACCACTCGATCAAACTTAAACTTTACTCCAATGATATCGCTTAACCACACGATTAACTTGATCGAGTGATTAACTCGTTTTATACATCTGGCCCATAGGCGCAAACAGTCGTTTTACATTCGAGAAATGTCAATTGTATTCCTTGTGTTGTTACGTTCGGGAAAATATTGAAATAAAAAGTGAAATTAATATTTGACATTATTTTTAATTGCACGTTTCTACAAATCGTCTTTCGAAAATTTTAGACTCATTATATACGAGGGTCGTTTAATAAGTTCGTGCCAAAAAAATTAAAACGTTTCTCTTTTTCTAATTAAAGGCGACGTATACTATTTTATTTTAACCCCCATAAGGTAAGACTTCATTTTTCTAACCACTTCGGAATTGCACTTCAGTCTTTCGTTCACACGACTTTTTTTAAACTTGAATTCTGCTTTAAATTGTTTAATGTCATTTTAATACGAATAATAATGTGAGAAACACCACTTAATTCGTAGAAGTGTTATAAACAAAAAACAAAGAACATTTTAACATCAGTTTAACATTTCTTTCCTAAAAAAAAAAAATTATATTTATAGTAGTTTTATGTCTTTTATTTACTGTCCACGTAAAATATAATTAAAAAAGAAAATGTATTTATAGCCGGTAGAAGAACCTGCCATATATTTTTAAGCAGAGACTAGAACCAGATTATTTCTGTAGAGTCGTCGTAAGGGGACGCTCCTGCGCTTGACTAAAATGACTAAAGTGAAATACTTGACTATCCGTTCTTGTTGTCCTTTTCTCTGACTCTCGTTTTTGAAGAAACATATTTCGCGCATGTGCTACGTGCTTAATAATACCATTGTTGCCAACGGAAGCAACTCAGAATAGTTGGTAACCTTAAGCATAAACTCAAATACAACGCTACGGCTATCACCTATACATATGGTTAACCCCCTTATTCTGTAACTCATAACGACATCGTTAAATAGCGAGAATCGTTAAGTGATATATTTTAACCAATACATAGAAATCCGTTGTATCTAAGCACTGATTGGTCAAAATATGTCACTTAACGCTTTAAATATTGTTGAGCGACACATCTTAAAATTGTTTGACAATTTTCTAACCTCTCCTCTGAGATAGAGAAAGAGACGAACAAGATTTTTAATTTTTTTTTTTAATAAAGTATCAATTGTCAGTTAAATTGACTTTCGCTACGACCATACGTAGCGTTCAGCTCAGCATTTTCGTTCTGATTCGCTGAGTTTTGCTGAACGCACTTATTTGCTCTGGTTTGTTGCTGGTTTTCTGCACAAGCTTCAAAGCGCTGACAACAGCATTAACGACCCACGTGACTCCGCCGTATAGGCAACACATTGTACTCTGTTGGTAACAATGCAGTGCTGCGTGTTAAGTCGTTCGAGGATGTAATACCTGCGATTTACAAAGGAATCGTAATTTACATCAGCAACTGGGAATGCTTGGTTAAAGTGGTTGAACGCAACGGAACACCTACAGCCACGAAACTCAATGACAAATACACGCTAATTTGAAACAGCAACCTCACTTTTCTCAGTGTTACCACATCTAGAAAACAAAACCTAATTCAAATTGGTCCCGTGCGTTGAAGTAATTTATGATTTCCCTGTATTTCAAAACGGCGGCTCTCATATGAACGAGCCAAAGCATCGTCAGGAAGAAGGATAAACCTTCTTTTCACTAATTATGCCCGTTTGTCTTAACTTCACTACATGACCGGTCCTGTAAAGGTGTACAGGACTCTCGTGTGTTCGATTTGCGCTTTTCTAAGTGGTCGAGAAAGAATATATAGTCATCCCAGTTTGGTATCGGTTTTATGGCCTTGCCAAAAAAAGCGACAGAGAGGCAACCGCAGTGCCGGTCTCTTTGAAGCTGTTTTTTATAGCAAGATCATAAAGCCGATACAAAACTATTACGAATGTCCCAAAACACAGTGACCATAATCATTTTCGGTTTCTTCTGCGCTTCAATCCACTGGTTTTGAGTGAGCTTTCGTTTTTGGTCCACAGTGATGTATTTTTATCTCATCAAGTGTTACGAAGCAACGTCAAACATTCGTCAGGAGTTTTTCCAAACAGCTTCAAATTGCATTTAGAATCGATTGTTAGCATTCACCTTACAAACACTTACCTCGAGTCCAAAAATTCAGGCAAACGATCGCAAAAATTCCACAGACTTAACATTCTCATCCTCAGCTCTCCAAATTGTGTTTCGAACTATTCAATCGTTCACGTTTTGATCGACTGTTAGCATCCAGCTTGTCGATAGCTCTTTCATATCCAAGCATTCATGCAGAATGGTCTGATCCCTCGCGATTTTCAACAAGTGTAACGAAACAACGCAAAAATTCTTTGGACTCCAAATTGTGTTCACTCGTCCACGTTTTGATCGACTGTTAACATCCACCTTGTCTATGGTTATCTCATGTCCAAATATTCATCAAATGCTCTGATGAGGTCCTAATGCCCTCAAAATCGCTCACACTTTTAATATTTTCAACACGTGTTACGAAACAGCGCGAAAGTTCATTTGGATTTTCGTTCAAACAACTTCAAATTGCGTTTCCAGCTTTGTTCACATTTTGATTGATTGTTATCATATAAAAATTATCTGCTGCGGTCCTAATGGCCTCAAAATCGCTCACACTTTTAAATTTTCAACAGGTTTTGCGAAACGACGAAAAAATTCATTTGGATTTCTTTCAAACAACTCCAAATTGTGTTCACTCGTCCACGTTTTGATTGACTCTTAACATCCACCTTGTCGATGGCTATCTCATTTCCAAATATTCATAAAAAGATGCCCCGGTGAGGTCCTAATGGCCTCAAAATCCCTCGCACTTTTAATATTTTCAACACGTGTTACGAAACAGCGCGAAAGTTCATTTGGATTTCGTTCAAACAACTTCAAATTGTGTTTCCAACTTTGTTTATATTTTGATTGACCTTTAGCCAGGAGTCATAACTAGACAAGCCAGCCTGTGGCAAAACTCCAACTAGCGCCCCACCCTCTTCTAAAAAATATACAAATTTGCCAAAATTTAAAGTATGTAGGTACACATCAGTACATATACGGGGTATCCACCGAGTGTAGTTTTCTTCTCTAGCATCTAAAATACCTTAAAAAAAAGCTGTGTTTTTCAACATCAAACTTTTATGCTTCTTTCTAACACTTAGATAATCTTATTAGATAATTTAACAGTTCTCGTTATTAATGAATAGGGTTCTTATTTTAAGATGAAACAATCTGCATAACGCTCTAACATCTCCCCGTTTTCGTTTCCTTCTCCCCATTATTCTTTCAAATCCACAGGCTAACCAACTTTAGCATTGAGATCTCCCATGAAAATTTCTTTTTTTTTGGAACTGTAGAGGCCTCGAAAAGGGCCAAACAGCTGTTCAGGGGATGGCCAAGGATTCCATTGCAATCACAAATTTTTAAATGTGTCATTGCTATCATCTTTTCCCTCTCCATTTGTTCATAATATTTTTATTCTATACCTTTCCACTTCTCTGGTGGTTTGTTGTACGTTTTCTTCTTCTTCTTCTCTTTAGATTTCCCACATTCCTTTTCGTCGTTTTTGTTTCCATTTTTGGTCAACTTTGGATTTGCCAGATCTATTCTTCCATGTTTCCCGTTGTTATATTCCACTGGCTTTTGTCTCCCCTACTTCCAGTTTCACCTTTATTTTATTCCATATCCATTTTACACCATCACGTTTTCCGTATCCAACTTTCACTATTTTTTCCTTTGCTCTTTTCAATGAGTGCTCTTTCTCTAATCATCTAATGTAAGTCTCTTTTGTATCTCTCATTTCTCTGGAGTGAGGTCCTTATCTACGAATACAGTTTTGGATTTTGCATTGCGTAATTTCTTCCTCGTTTATTTTTAAAAAAATTTGGAACGAGTGTTACAAAACACAAAAATTCGTTTGGATTTTTTTCGAATAACTACAAAATGTGTTTCTAACTGTTCATTCGTTCACGTTTTGATTAGTGAATGTTAGCATTAGCATCCAGCTTGTACATGCAATACACATGCAAAGTGATCTAATGTCCTCAAAAGTCCCACGCACTTTTAATATCTTTATCCTTCATCATCATATCGTCAATTTTTTCCAAAAGTTTCTGACGTAATGACCTCCCTCGATCGGAGCGTTCAGCATCACTTGCGCTCGTTCGATCGCAACGAAAATCAACACGCCACTTACTAATCTGAATGATTAGAATAAGCGAAGGTGTTGTTATATTTATCGAGTTTAGGTTAGGTTTTCCTCTTAAGGAACTATCTTAGAGAACTCGTTTTTCTTCCATTTTGTAAGTAAGAGTAAACAACCGATTAAAATGGCTGTCAATCTCAGATCTGTTTACAATTTGCGTGACCAGATATGAGAGTGCCAACGATTTCAGTGTCACTTGCCCTTGACGTATTGAACGACCCTCGTAGAAGATTAAGGAAAGCCAAAATTATGTTTTTTTGAACTTAACTCAATTTAAATTAGAAGTGTTGTATATGACTATAGGCTTGGAAGACTTAATTGCGTCCATATGAAGATTTCTCTCTGCATTAGTGGATAATAACCAGGTGTATTACGCAATTAAATTTTATAATAACATTATACCTATAGTTTTAACGCCTATTAAGCGAGTCGCTTAACAGCATGGGCAGCACAGGGGAAAAAAAAGATTTTATTTCAGCGATGCGATAATTGCGATAATACCTGCTAATCTCGGCGCGAAATTTCACGATAACAGCGTAACATACAGCCATCAGAGTTGAACAGACAGGCCGTAAATAGAAAATAAGTGGAGCACAGCTTCTGATACATGCGTCAAGCATCCGAAGGCTGTTTGTTGCTGTACGTGTGTATACGCATTCCATCTGTTCGCGTTCTACTCGTACTATGTATGTACGTACGCGGGTAATTATGATGTATTGGACAGGCGATTAATTCGCACGTCCTTTCCTATCTCTGTATTCATTATCCTGTTACCGGGTGAAGTTATATTACAGGCAATGATTAAATCACCGACCTGTGATTACTATAATTAAGTTTAATATTAATATCTACCATTGCACTTGCTTTATTAGATTATATTTTTTACTCAATTATGGTTTCGTTTTAGTAATTACCAAAAAAAAAAAAAAAAGTAGTTTAGGTAAGACCCTTTCGTCTTCTTATCCTTCAGATTAGTTTACTTTATCGTTCGCCTTCTTACTATCCAAGTCCTTTCATGTCACGCAAACGCCTCCTCCTTTACTCTATTCCCTTGGCCTTTTTTTTTACTATCCGGTCTCCTCCTTATAGGTATGACCAAGCCATAGCAGCCTCCTTGTGTTGATCTGTTCCCTGACGACTTCGTTTCACCTTTCCTTCAGTCTTTCTTTTTTTTTGTTGTTACAATCCAGTTCTTTCTAAATAAGTCACTTGCTTCGCTGTTCTTTCTTTTTACGTTCTTTCTAATGTCCAAGCTAACTGATCTCTCTACTTCCACGATATTGTCACGTTAGAATAATTATAATCATAATCTAGTGGTTTTTAATCAGTTTACAATTAATGTGCGCATTCTCATTTCGAAACCACAAATTCAGCGTTAACTCCAACTCATTGGGTCACCAGCACAGAGGTATATTTCCACCGCGTAGGCATTGTCGTGTAATTATTATTGTTTACATTGTCCGAGGCCCAAAGCATCCCTTGCTGCCGACGCATCCAAAAGGACCGACCAGATCGCCACAGTATTGCTGCTATCTGGACGAGTCTTTACCCCGAGGTCGTCGATGGAGATCGCTTCAATTTTCCTCTCCCATCTTAATATGTTCTACTGAATTTTTTTGTTTAGAACCCACATTTGCAACCCTTATTATAATATTGGTTTCACGTGTGGATGTACACTGTGGTGGTGAATTTTTGAGTCAATAATAACTTTTACATTCTTTGAGGAAAAACTAAAATTTTACAAGTAATGAAATGCGTAATAAATAATTACTCAACGTTAATTGGTATCCATCTTATCTTAAACAATGACGTATTGGAATTACTGTTGCAGTTAATAACACTGTTGCACATCTCGTTAACTGTCCCGCAAAGGATATTGTATAACAACTCTTTGTCCGTTGGCATTGCACGCGTAATAGGTGGTAACTAAACCGAACTAAACACTATAATTACGCGCTTTATATATTTATTTTGCTAACATAAAATATTTGTTCCGTTGTAAATGTGCATACCTTATCCTTGGAAATTTGAATTTAAATTTTAACATCCTGTATTACAAGTTAATTTCATACGGGCTTTGTACGCAAGCTACAATCGTCCATAATTTTTAACAAAACATTATAAGATATGAGCTCTAGAGGAAAACAAAATAATACAGAAGAAAGAAATAGCACGACATCTAGAGATCTCGCAACGTGAGAAGAACTTGTGCGCGGAGGTGATGCAGCGCAGGTCACGTGATGAGTTGCGAGATCTATACATTCCACAAATCAATAGGAAACTCAGCTGTGATACGCCATTCAAGAAACAGAAATATGTTACTTCAGCATAATATTTTTAGCAACTTCAAAAATAATACAGAAAGGCTCATCGAGGACGCAGAACTAGAGCTGGCAGCGGTTAACCGATTTTGCTTATTCACGGTGTACAGCATGTCACTCATGCAAATAGAGTTGCATAAAAAACGTTTTTTCATTTAGATTCACATTCAAGTTATGCAACTCTATTTGCATGAGTGACATGCTGTACACCGCGAATATCCAAAATATCCAAAATCGGTTAACCGTTGCCAGCACTACGCAGAACTACTGACCGATCTTCAAATTAGAACAAGACACTTAGTAGCTCGCGAAATGGTCAGGCGTCGAAATAAAAAGGGGCGCGAACAAGTAAACCGAATTTCAAAACCAATTATTAAATACATTTTAACTAAAGTTTAGGTGGCGACATCTCGTGCCCGATTGTCGACCTAAAACTTGCCACAAATTTTTGAACTTCTAAATAAATTTTAATTATTAAAATGTGACTTGATCGACTATTAAGAAATCTATTTGTCTATTTTATTCGCCTTATGTTTTTTTAAACTTCTAGAAAATTAAACATCTCTAACGATTTGATTTACTTGCACTGTTTTATTATTAGTGATGGTCTCTAAACTTCACACGACGAGAAACTACATCGTATAGTCAAGTCGCCGACCAGACGCAGTGGTCCATGGAATGTCCATGTGAACAATGAAAATTATAGTTTCGTCGCAACTCTAGGCGAACTTTTTTGGAGTAATAGAAACGAAAACGAAACAAAGAACAAGTTTAATTAACGCAGATGAGCGATTGTATGAAACGCAAACGAGCAGTTCGCAGTCGTGTGTCGCGTTGCGTCGCGTCGCGTCGCGTCGCGTCGCGTCGGTTAGGTACACATTTTTATAACTGCTTCAGGTTTGACTGTAGTTATTTATAAGTACTTTTTTGCTAGTTTCATTATTAAAGTTATAGGAAGTCAAGCTCTATGACTTTATCGCCAGTAGTATAATCAGACTTCAGACGTTTCGGAGCGTTGCCTTGGTTGCGCAATACGAGGACCAATGAAAAGTGCCCGCGCATCCATTACGTAGCCATGGCAACGCTCCGAAATGTCAGCAGACTAAGTATAATGCATCGCGCTGTCCTAGTGAAAAGCAGTTGATTACTAGTTATAATTTCATATTTAGTCAAATATTAAATAATCTACTTAGGAAAGCGTGTTCATAAATTTTTGAAATTACAGAAGTAATTACAATTGGTCGATAATTTTCAAGAAGTTTGAGATCGCCAGCTTTACGTACGAGTTTTATTTTTCCTGTTTTCAATGTCTCACCCAATGACCCATTTCAAAAGATATATTTACGAGATAAGTTATAGGTTTCACTACTTCAATACAAACTTTTTTTTAATAACAACATTGGGATTTCATCTGGACCGGAAGTGAGTTTAGATTTAAGTTTATTATTTATTACATTTCGAACTTCATCCTCCAGGATTGGGGTTAAAAACGTTGAAGGATTATGTAACATATGAACCTAAATCGAGGCTTACATAGTTTATTCTTTTCACGGGTATTATGTTGGTGTATATCTACATGTCTCTTATAATTTGTTTTATTAGAATGAATCTCAATTAGGGCGTGATATATACCGTTTGTCCATCTGACAATGAGACATAGGGATTTTAACATGGGAAAACAGAAATTGCTTTATATTATCTACCTGAGTACATACATATGAAATTCTGGGTTAAAATCGGAAAGATTATTGCATTCTCAAGTGTTTTGATACTAAATTTGTGCAATTTTAGTTCTTAATTATTTAGAAATTAAGAAAAAAGTTATTATTTTTTTTCCTTACAAGATTAGTAAGTGTTTAACGAAAAGTTTACAAACGGATGTCTTGGTCAAGTTAGTTTGTTCATGTTTCACAACCGTAAGGTCACGAGTTCAAATCCGAATGAGGTCACTTTTTTTTTTAAATATTTTTTCAGATTTGAAATCACTTAAACTCTTAAACTACTTTATTATTTTATTTGTAAGTTTTATTTTAATATTAATTATGTAACATAATAAATAAAATTATAACTTTAACATAACAAAGGTTTGCAAACGAAAGGGTACACATAAATGGAACATAACTAATATTAAAATGAAACTTATAAATACAATAATAAACTAGTTCAAGAGTGATTTCAAATCTGAGAAAATATTTTAAAAAAAAGAAAAAAGTGTCTTCGTTCGGATTTGAACTCGTGACCTTACGATTGTGAAACATGAACAAACTCACTTGACCACGACATCCGTTTGGAAAGTTTTCGTTAAATACCTACTAATCTTGTCCGGAAAAAAATAATAATTTTTTTCTTAATTTCTAAATAATTAACAACTAAAATTGCACAAATTTAGTATCAAAACACTTTGAATGCAATAATCTTTCCGATTATAACCCAGAATTTTATATATATGTACTCAGGTAGATAATATAAGGTAATTTCTGTTTTCCCATGTTAAATCCCTATGTCTCATTGTCAGATGGACATACTGTAGATAAAGAAGGAAGTGGCATGACTTTCAATTTACGAAAGGCTGGTTGGCAATGTTCTCTGTAGTCCAATCCCGCTATAATCCGTATGGCACGTTTCTGTAATTTGAAAGCTTTTATAGAATTACTTGAATTTCATCAAAATATTATTCCATACGCTAGATGACTGTGTACCATAGCAAAGTAGGCTGGAACATGTTCAGGCTTAGGGAAGGTTTAAGTTGCCTCATGGCAACCATAGGGTATCTATGTGACTAGACCAGTTTAATGCATCATCGATAGTTATACCTAATAGTTGACAGTATTTGCCGCTTGTATGCTTGTTATTACTGGATATGTTAAGATTTTAGTTCTATTTAAAGAGAGATTTATATTAAACCAAGTTTTTGCCCTAGCAAAATTATCCTCGGCTGTACTGTTTAATTCATCAAATTTATTATTAAAAGGTCTGTTCGCTAGCTCTGCACTTTTCTACACTTTTTGCACCAACCGCTCCTGAGAGAGTGCGATGTATATAACATAACATAAGTAGGAGTGAAAAAAATAGAGTGAAGGTGTTAAAAGTGTAGAGAGTGCAGAGCTATCGAACAGGCCTAAAGTTTATAAAAGTAGTGTCATCTGCAAATAGAACACATTCTGATTGAAGCATGTGGCTACAGAGGTCATTATTATAAATGATTAACAGGATTGGCCCCAGTATTGATCCCTGGGGGATTCCATGTTTTACCGTTGATATATTTGATATGGTGTTGTTCACAGTAACAAACTGTGTGCGATTTTATGGATAAGATTCAGATAAATTGTAAGCCATAGCACGTCAGCTTTTTCAAAAGTAGGCTATGGGATACACAGTCAAATGCCTTCGTCAGGTTGGTCACACACGGTGAGAACGGCGCGAGCACCCGACTCCAGGCCATCCACAGTATCCCCCACAACCTTCAAGAGTGCTTTACCCCTCCGGAAGCCATATTGGGATTCGCTAAAAAGTGAAAATTTGTTGAAATAATCGACAAGTCTATTTTTTTCTATGGCTTCCATTACTTTGGAAAACATTTCGAATTTCGAATTGAAATTATTCGGATCACCCTTTTTCAACATCGGAGTTATTTTAGCAGTTTTAAAACATTCAGGGAAAATACCCTGGGTAAAACATTTATTTATTAAGAGTGTTAAAGGTGCTGATATGCGGACACTAAATAGCGCACAAACACTTAAAGTTTCGCAGTCGTTCGAACGACTGCGAAACGTTAAGTGTTTGTGCGCCATTTAGTGTCCGTTTAAAAGAGTTTGTTATACAATTTTCATCGGACAAGAATCAGCTTTAAGTACTGATATAGTTTCCGCGGTTACTTTTAACATTTCACTGTTAATATTGTAGTAATCAGTAGCGCACAGATTTTTTCAAAGCAGAGATTATATTTTGCACTTCAACAATATCGGTAGGATATAAAAAGAAATTGCAGTCACTGGATACTGGAAAGAAATTATCTATTTCCTGCGTAATATTTGGGAGCATCTGCATAATATTATTGGCTATGTTACTAAAATGTTCATTAAAATCATTAGGGGATAGATAACCAGATCCTTTTTTACGTCTTTTGTTGTTATTGGTCTCATGATTAATCAGTCTCCAGCAATCTTGGGTTATATTTGTAGAATTTTTTCAAAAGCTCTTCTCTTACAATTAGTAGATTTGAGCAGCCTTTCATAGTCAAGTGTTATTAAAGTCTGATCTGTGTTCCAGTAGAAATTACCTTGTTTTACATTGCAGATAATTTTAATGGATTCAAGTTTTAAATCATTGTTAAACCATTTAATAAAAGGTTTATTTTCTTTAGATTTTTTTTTTTAATGGGAAACATTCATCTGCGCAATTCCTATAAGTATCTATCATGAAAGCTGCCATGTCCTCTATATCAATGATAGGATTACAGATGTGATTCCAATTCAAAATACTAGTTAAAAGTTTTAATCTCTCGAGTCCTGATCTCACCTCATTTCTGCTGGCTCATAGAGAAGCGCCGCACAAGAGAATTTTTCAAAAGGAAAAACGGCGCAAGTTTGAGCATGCGTGTACACTTACATATACATAGTTAGATAAGTGCAGCCATGTTAGGCGTCGAGACGTCACCGAAGTAACGACGCATGGTAACTGTTTAGCCAATGACAGAGAATTCAAGCCACGCCCTTCATAATGCACCCCTCTACTAAAATCTAGGTGAAACAGATCAAGGCGATAAATCACGTCCGATGCTGGAACTGGACAATCACCGTCTAGTGTAATTGCTCAAGTCGCGGCGAAATCAGCATCGGCCGAACGTGATTAGATCGCGCGGTGATAATTTTAGTCCGGATGGGATTGACACTAATTATAATGAGCCCCGAGCTGTTATTTATGTATCGAGATCACTCAGTCACGATGTCTAACGGCGCATTGTTTGGTTGCAGACCCCGTTTGGCTCGAGCAGTTTCGCGGACCTGCTGAGTGCCCCTTTTCCAGACGACCCCAGTGCCGTATTGCCCCCAGAGGAATTAGACCCGTTTCCGGAAGTAGCGCTCCACTCTCAACCCACGTCCCCGGCACCGCTGCCCAGTTTTCAAGAGACCTACTCCGTTCGTTACAGTGCACCGTTTAAAATGGACGAGGAATGTTTCAATGTGTCTTACCACCACCCCACGCACGTAGCCACCCCGTCTTCGCACCACTACGAATACCAGCAACATCAGTACACCGCTAGTCCCTATTATCCACCGCCGCAGTGCAGCCCCGGATTTGAGCAACTGATGACGCAGGAGTCGTATTCCCTACCGTCATACCAGAGCACCTCTTCGGAATTGCACGTGAGCACCACGCTCAGTTCAAGGCAGCGTCGCGCTTCGCTACCTCTGCAGAGGTCCGAATCTACCAGTAGCAGTGAGAGCCCCAAATTGAGATTGGCCGGGCCCACCCCGTCGGTGTGCTCTTCGGCCGCGAGTTCGCCCGGGGGCTCCGGCGAACAACAGATCCTCTCGAAGGGACCAGCACCGCCCTCTCCGTCCCAACTTTGTGCCGTTTGCGGTGACACGGCCGCCTGCCAGCATTACGGGGTGCGCACGTGTGAAGGTTGCAAGGGATTCTTTAAAAGAACTGTGCAAAAGGGTTCCAAGTACGTTTGCCTAGCGGACAAGGCTTGCCCGGTCGACAAAAGGAGGAGGAACCGATGTCAGTTCTGTCGCTTCCAGAAATGTCTCGCAGTCGGCATGGTGAAGGAAGTGGTGCGGACAGACTCGCTGAAAGGAAGAAGAGGAAGATTACCGTCCAAGCCCAAATCCCCGCAGGAATCACCGCCGAGCCCCCCGGTGTCCCTCATCACTGCTTTAGTGCGTGCCCACGTCGACACCACACCAGATCTCGCTAATTTAGATTATTCTCAGTATTGCGAACCGAGCCCCATCGAGCCCGTTATATCCGAAGCCGAAAAAATACAGCAGTTTTACACGCTACTCACCACTTCCGTCGACGTTATCAGACATTTCGCCGAGAAGATACCAGGGTTTCAAGAACTGTGCCACGAAGACAAAGAACTCCTCTTTCAGTCTGCATCACTCGAGTTGTTCGTGCTTCGGCTAGCTTATCGCACACATCCCAATGACACTAAGCTTACTTTCTGCAATGGAGTCGTCCTCGACAAGCAGCAATGTCAACGGTCCTTTGGCGATTGGCTGCACGCCATCATGGAGTTCTGCAATAGTTTGCATTCTATGGAAATTGATATATCGGCATTCGCTTGTCTGTGTGCACTCACACTGATCACAGGTAAGTTTTTCCCCCCCTTTTTTTTTACTTTGCTCAACCCTTAAAACATTTTTTAAAAAATTATCGCCATCAATGACGTAACCAGTCAAAATCTAACATAGTGCGCCTCCTCCCTTGGATTTGGTGGTGGTAACCTTACATTTTTATTTAACATTGGGAGCAGTGCCCAGGGGCACAGAATAAATTATTGTTTTCAACAAACCATCAGGACTTTGGAAGTCTATTTTCTTTTAGTTAGTTGAGCCGGAGGAGCTCATTAAAAATGTTGATTCGTGCAGAACCATAATATCATATTAAATAAAAAAGGATGGGGGGGGAGGGTTAACTTAGCTTACCTATTACACTTAAGGTATAAAAGGTACGGGAGTTTTGATACCTACTCCTTGATGAGGACCACCTCCATTGTTTACCATAAGACAAAACGTTACCCTTAAGACTTTGGAACTCTATTTTCTTTTAGTTAGTTAACCTGGAAGAGCTCATTAAGAATTTTGATTCGTGCAGAACTATGTCATCATATTAAATAAAAAAGGATTAAAACCACTATGGGGGAGGGGGTTAACTTAGCTTACCTATTACACTTAGGCCCAGTTTTTACCATCGTGGAATAAGTACGGAATAACTGTTTGCCGAATATCCTTTAATATTCCTCCATATCTACGCCACACCTACGTCACGTTATTCTAAGAATAATGCTTATTCGACGATTGTAAAATCTGGCCTTAAGGTGGTATAAGAGGTACGGGAGTTTTGATATTCCTTGATGAGGACAACCTCCATTGTTTCCCTTAAGACAAAACGTTACCCAAAAGCTATTATTACTTTAATAATAAATTTAAATTGCTTGCAAGAGCATGTGTGTACATGTAAAGAATCCGGTCGGTAAAAAAAAAGAAACCAATTTACTTTTATGAAATGAGATCGTAGGTTTCTATTAGTATTGAAGTTGGAGGCGATCGAAAATGGATGCGATTCAAAATTAATTCTATTCGAATTATATCACGATTGAGTTTATATATTACGTGGTTTTATGCATGTTTCCGAGTAAGTACCGGCGCACTTTTTCCCTTCTGTAATTTGAAATCGTGACTACGTAAAATTTTCCAGTCGATTTACGTTCCGCGGCAAGAAATAGATTTTCTCGGTAATATCCACACATGCTTCGTCGAACTTTTTCGTTCGGAAATGCTGCGTCTTTTATTTGCTTTCGTGAAGGTAATAATCGCCGCCGCCTCCCCCCCCCCCCGGCAATAAGATGCAACTCGTGAGGAATTCCTTTTTAAATACAATTTTCATTAAGTTCCAACGGAAGACGAACGATTCCGAGAATGATGATAAACGACAATTCCACACGTTATTAATTTTGTGTTCGATGGAGGTTACAGCCATCTCTAAATACCATTTGTTTTTTAAATAGAGTTCCATTGAAATAAAAAAAACCGCAAGATGTTTAAAGGTCAAGTACCTACTATACTTTGGAACATAGCTATGCAGTTATAGTTAACTTCAGAGAAAGGGAATAATTGTTGCTTTTGATTTAAGAATTGGTTTAAATTACAAAAGATTTCTCCTTTCATCGTAACTACAACAGAATGATTAATTAAGTTCTTCCGGACTTTGGCTAAAGGTTAATTATAACGTCGGGTTTTCTGGAAATAACTTCGTCACCGAAATAACCCTTAATCATTTTCACGCGTATTATGATTCGTTCTGTTTTTGAACAAAACTGAAGACTCAGCTCTTTTAAGTTTTATACTTTACAATTAAATCGAACCCACTTTCTGCCAAACTTGTAGAGGTACAAACGATTTTCCAGGATGATTGATTTTACATTGGAGGTACAAGCTGAAGCTGTAACTTTATTATTATTGGAGATATGCAAATGCGAAAAAGAAAACAAATTTAACTTCATGAGATCTCTTCATTTTTTTTTTTCAAGAAACCTTGTCTTTTCAGTTTCTGTGAAATCGCACGTCAATAATGTGACTATTATCCATGGGGACCATTCTACCTAATATTTATTTTGGCTCTGCCAAATACTCTACAGAGTGTGAATGTTTCATGTTCTGTAAAAGTATATATTAAAAAATTGTACATTATGATTAAAACAGTATAAGTTTGATGTGAACTAACTTATTGAACATGCTGTACGTGCCAAAATAATTTACTAGTGTAGAACTCATCACGAGCGAAACTTTTATAAACAATAATTAAGGAGGAAAAACGTACCAATAGTGCACACCCTGTATTTAAATAACAACGATTACTGTTTCGATCTTTCATTTGTCTAGTATTTACATTTGATAGTACTTGTTGCAACTGCCTTCGTATTCTGTATTTACACAGTATTTATTTTCCTAAAGCCCATTTGATTATGCAATTTTTTTATTATGTAAAAAGCTCACTAATAAATAAATATTCAAACCAATAAGCTGGAGACAAAGTTAATACAAATACCAAAATGAAATGAAAAAAAAAGATATATCAAAAGAAATGTATAAAATTATGCAGAAATTAATAAATACTGACTCGAAAATGTTTGGAGACAAAAAAAGTTTCACGTATTAGTAATAACAGATAGCAGATAAAATATGAATGACATGAGAAACCTGGATTTAAAAAAAAAAGACAAAGTGAAGAGGGTAGTCAAAAAGAGTGTGGATTGAAAAAATGTTAGTAGTATTAGATACTAATTAATAAAAACAGTAGGAGGATTTCGTCAAAGAAAAAACAAGCTCAACTGGAACCTTCTATACTGAAAGCTAACTTGATTCCTAAAGAACCTATCAAGCAATAGCGAAACGCTGAAAATTTCTCGATTTTTAAGCTGTCCGATACTAACTGTTATAAATACAAAGCCCAATTTAATTGTTAACATAGAAATTATAGCTTATAAAATGGAAAACAAGCCACACACGAATTAAATTGTACGTTTCTGTATGCAGCTTTTCATTAACTTTAAGAAAATGCAAAAGTGTACAGTGTGTTGTATTTAGAAAAGTAAAGTTAGAAATTCTCGTCAAACCGAGCAACTGTTTCCATTGCATTTTTTAGTATTCCTAATAATAAAAGGTTATAGCTTTTACAATTAAAAAATCAGCCACCTGTATACATTACATGTAAAAAACGAACTGTCACAAAAAATGGCGTGCGTTGTTATGAAACTTTCAACAACGCTATCTGTTGAAACATGCCGAAAGTTTTTTTTTTATTTATGAATCTACTGAATTGTGCATTGCAGTCAAAACTAAGGTGGCAAACAGAAAATATTCAAAGAAAAATCATGAAAGAAAGTCGTCCATCTTGCAGATGTACAAGACGAAGTTGCTGGTAAAGGACAAGCACAAGCTTTCGAAGTTGCAGAAGACAATGAAAGTAATTTTATACCAGAAGTTAAAAAAAAGCAATAGACTTTTGATTAGTAAAAAAGAGAACAAACCCTTGGTTGGCACAGCAGAATATCTATCCATCAAAGGGGCAGTTAAATATGAACATCTCCACTCTTACGGATTTGAAGTATCTACTTCGGTTGAAGAGTTGACTACATATCTTATTAATAATAATTTTACGAATGTAAAATGTGAGAAAATAACTTCAAAAAGACCGGACGAGTACTCATCATTTAAGATCTTAGTGCCAGTCACACAAATAGAACTTCTCAAAAAGCCCAATTTATGGCCGGTTGGTGTTAAACTGAACCGTTTTTTATTTCGTCTCCAGCCGACGGAGAAGCAGAAGTAAACTTGAATAACGTATCCAATACCAAAAGCTTTGATTCAACTTCTTCATCAAAATGTATACACTCATTAACTACTTGTCATCGCACCGCACGTCATCGTATGGCAGAAAATGACGAGGAACGCGATGCCGCCGCGCGTTTGCAGATCTGACCATCCGGAGCGCCGCTACAGCACCGGACTCCCGCGCGACAGTAAATTGTGTATCTTTGAAACCAGTAACTTTTGTATAAAGGAAGTTTAGATATTTAGCATCTATTTAAAGAGTGCTATCGTCGGTTAAAATATCTGTAGAACTTTCAACAACACACTGTATATCTGATCATACTGGCCAAGTAATAAGTTTAAGCGATTCACGAAGAAAACTACAAACTCCAAAACTATATACTCGTAGACACGACTTCAGTGAGAATAACGTCAAAAGATTCAGCAATTGATTGGTCAATACTTGATGAATATTTAGATACAGACAGTAAATGGGACAAATTTGCAACAATAGTCGCAAATTACTTCAACTATAATTTCCCATTAATTAGAACTTCTATGTAGACCGAAAACTAAAAAATATGGTAGTATCTCCAGAAATCTTAAAGTGCAAAGAAGGAACTAGATATCCTATATGTCTTAAGGAATTTTGATGATAAAGCTCAAATATCCTACAAATTGACTAAGAATAAATACAACCTACTCATCAAACAAGAAAGAACAACATGCTGGCTCGCGTTCAGATAATAAATCTGCAACTATGTGGTCCATAGTTTCCTCATGTTTGGGCAAAAATGCAAATTATAATGCCCCCCAAGACCCTTACAGCAGATAATTTCAATACATACTTCAACACACTTAAACTTAACATACAAATCATATAAAGACTAGTGCTGGCAACGGTTAACCGATTTTGGATATTCGCGGTGTACAGCATGTCACTTGTGCAAATAGAGTTGCATAACTTGAATGTGAATCTAAATGAAAAATGTTTTTTATGCAACTCTATTTGCATGAGTGACATGCTGTACACCGGGAGTATTCAAAATCGGTTAACCGTTGCCAGCTCTAATATCCCAATAATGATAAAACCTTATGTTTGTATCCGGCCACAGACGAGGAAATAATGAATATAGTAAACAAGTTAAAGTTAACTGCTTTTCTGCTAAAAAGATGTATAAAACAACTGATTACACCCCTCACTAAAATTATCAAATGGAATTTTCCCCAACAGTCTTAAATTAGCAGCCGTGAAGCCCATACTGAAGAAAGGAGATCCAGATGTGATAACGAACTACAGACCCATCAGCCTGCTCTCTTGCTTTTCAAAAGTTTTCGAACAAGTTATTCACGAAAGAATATACAACTTCATTACAAACTGTAACCTATGGAATCTCAGCCAACACGGCTTTCTAACAGCGATCTTGAATGGCTGGGAAGAAGGACAATTGGCTTGTGGGCTATTTCTGGATCTCACCAAAGCTTTTGACATGGTGAATCATACCATCCTACTGTCAAAATTATAAAGGTATGGAATTTGAGGCGTTGCACTTAATTGGATAGAATCTTATCTGCGCAACAGATCTCAAAAAGTACTCTTACAAAACGACAACGGGTCTCTAAGACAATGGGAACATCGATGGGGGTACCGCAAGGCAGTGTCCTTGGTCCGTCCTTGGGCCTTGCTTATGAATGACCTACCATCAGCAACCAAAAAAATTCTTTCTGTCACACCTATAACTATGCAGATGATACCTGTATCCTCGTGAAGGGTGAAAACTTAATGGACGTGGAAGCCAACGGTGGATTGAGTATGCTAAATGTAAATAACTGGCTCACTCAGAACAACCTGATACTTAACGAAAACAAAACTAACACTGTAGTTTTCAAAAGCATAAATTTCTGTGAAACGCCTACATCTATTAAAATAAATAATAATAAAAACAAGATAAATAATAGTGCTCTACCTAAAACTTGATACCGCAAACATCTCTTACAAAATTTAGTATTGCACAAGATTTTTCTACATATTAGTGCTTTTTGTAATAGTTGTCACCGAATTTACTTTTAAATGAAATTGCCTCGAACTTACCTTGACCAGGTGACAAATCTACGCTGTCTCTTTCACCAGCTGATCCCCTCGTCTAGCAACAGTAAGACGGGGTGAGTTATCTAAGGTGGTAATAATAAAAGGCGCCGCCAGGTCGGACGATTAAATCCAGCTGATCGACTCGATCGTCAGAAGGCCAAAACAACTTGACGCTACGCGTAACTCACCGGTACGTGAACGTAGAAATCATACACAATCTTAAAGTTACTTAACGTTTAATAGCAAACATATCAACAATACATACGTGTAAAAGAACAAAAAGAAATAATTACATTAAGTTATCTGCTTAAATAAATAAATCTAGATCTCTGTGATAAGTATCCGGTATTTGCTTCGAATTAGGTGTACAGTTTGTACCTGTCAACATAATCATGCGGTCAGCCGAAATTCGCTCTCCGATAGGGCATGCAATAACCGTTCAAAAAAACAAATAAAGATACACTTCAAAACTCACGACCTTGCAGTCAGGACGCAGCTACATTCATCTGTCAGTCGGGTCGCGGTATGAAGTTGACACTCACGACGCCATCTGTGGATTGTTTCCAACACCGGTGATCTGGTTCAAAGCGGATTCGCAAGGGCAAGGTACGTCGGAGGATCGCTTCGCAGCGAAGGCGAATTGACTCGAAACAGTAAATCGAAATAGTACTTCAACTTGTTCGAAAACTGGTAACTGAAAGTCGAAGTCGAACTAAAAGCTGAACTGAAAGTCTGAAGAAAAAGAAGGAACGGATCGTTAGCGTCCAAAATGGCGTCAGACAATTTGCTCAATATTTTACCTGAGATTTGTAGGACTTTTTTTATTATTTTTTTTTATTATTTTAAGGTCCTCTATCGCGTGGTAATATGCTTTGTATTTTTATTATTTTTTATTTCTTATTATTATTTTTTTCATTACATATTATTTTTTATTATTTTATATTCCTCTATCGTGTGGTACTACGCATTGTAGTTTTTTTCAATGTCATCCTGCATTAAGTCGTGTTATAAAATCGATAGTACTTTGTTTTCATTTGAATTTTTATTATTTGGTTTCTGTGTTTTGTCACCGTTCTTTTCAAATTGTTTTCTCTTTAAATTTATTGTTAATCTACCGAACTGCACCGTAAAGTCGACCGTCTTTTGTTTCGAATTTTAGGGATTTTCTGTGTAACTCTGTAACTCTTCGGGAATTTCTGCTTTTTACACGTTAGCAACACTGTAGTCAATTGTCTTCTGATGTAAGTATGGTACATAGTAAAATGAAAAGAAGTGAAGCAACAAATGCGCCTGCGAGAAACTGAACAAAAAGATTTTGACATTTAACACTGAATAGCCACATTTAAAACGTGAAATACACTAGAAACTATGGCGCCAAATTCAAAGTGTCCTCAATTATTAAAAATCATACTGCACTTTAAAACGTATGTGCGAACATTTTAATTTAAAAAGGAGGTTCAGAAAGTTGAAAAGTTTTATAAATACACAAAATAAAACAAAACAAAATTGCTGATTTTAATTAACATTTAAGTCACTTGTAACGAGGTTGGCAACACTAGCCAATGAAGTGGGCAGTATTCAGACAGATACCCCAGTGACATGTTCTCATTTACTTTATCTTTGTTAATCATTATTAATAAATAAGTAAACAACATCTATTACATCGCTGCTTCAAGTCTCCCTCTCTCTTAAAACCAACGGTAAATTGACTAGGGCTTTCCAAAATTTACCAACGCATATACAGGGTGTATTACGTCCTTCAACAAAAATTCACACCACGCGATTCTACCTTAAAAACTGTGCAGAATAATATAATAACATTTTCCTTTTAACTCTCTGATTATGAAGTTATTACATTTTATTGAAGCAATTTCATTCAAGGTGTCCTCAATCATTAAAAATCACACTGCACTTTAAAACGTATTTGTAAAAATTTTAAATATAAAAGCGGGGGCTCCGGAAAGTTGAAAGGAAACACACTAAAAACCATGGCGCCAAATTCAAAACGTCCTCGAACATTAAGGAGGCCAAGAAAGTTGAAAGTGTCTATGAATACACAAAATAAAACGAACAAAAATTTAAGTTACTGTTTCAAGTCTCTCTCCCTCTCTTAAAACCAATAGTAAATTAACTAGAGCTTTCCAAAACCCACCAACGCATGTACAGGGTGTATTACAACCTTCAACCAAAATTGACACTACGCGATTCTACGTTAAAAACTATGCAGAAAATTATAATAACGTTTTCCTCTTAACTCTCTGGTTACGAAGTTATTACATTTTATAATACAATGCGCCCTAGTGTAATAATAATGTCGATTTTAATTGCAGAACGTCATGGTCTTAAAGAACCTCATCGAGTGGAACAGCTTCAGATGAAGATAATATCATCTCTTCGAGATCACGTGACGTACAACGCCGAAGCACAGCGCAAGGCGCATTACTTCAGCCGCCTCCTAGGAAAATTGCCGGAGCTTCGCTCTTTGAGCGTGCAAGGATTGCAGAGAATCTTTTATCTCAAGCTCGAGGATCTCGTCCCAGCCCCGCCCCTGATAGAGAAGATGTTCGTGGCCAGCTTGCCCTTTTAAAATGAGGTAGTAAAGTTCGAAACGTGATATATAATGTTCTATGTGATTTGTTAACGATTAGGTTCGAAACGTTGTACTTACTTGGTGGGACGCGCTGGTTTCTTTATCGTTCGTATTTATGATTAGTTTATCAAGAGAGTCATTACTTACTTTGCCGTAGCCTACATAACTACACATTAATTTTTTAATTTAATAATTGTTTATCACCGTTAGATTGGTAAGTGTAGATTATTATTGTCTTCAAACATGATTTCTATCTACCACCTATTTGGGTGCCTACGTACAGGTACCTTTTCGAATAGGCTTTACCGTAGCTTATTTACAGCGGGCATTAAGTTTTCCTTAAACATAAGTTACCCAAACGAGTGACGAGGTTATTACCTCTAATAAATCTTCGATGTTTTTTAAATTTCCTCGAATTGCGACCGTTGTTAATGTTGTTATTATTATTTTTTTTTAAATGAAATTATACAGATTGGAAACCGATTTGTGTGACGCAAGGTTTCGTAATAGTAAAGACTACTTTGCCTCGCCTATTATGCGTCACATGAATCGGTGTCGAAACTGTATATATATCCATGTTACGTTTTCAAAAAACTCTTTTTCGTTATACGTTGTTGTTCTTCAATAGACAACGACGAGATGTCGTTGTTGAAGAATTTTATTAAAAAAAAAAAACAATGTCGCAAGCATTGTCAATTTGATAATCACTTTTTGATGTTAAATTAGCTAAGTCTGGAAGTTAGCATTGGCATAACTTACTGCACGAAGTAGTATTTAAAAAAAAATAACTTTAATTGCTGTAAGAGTTACCATTTTAATAATATTTAATAAATTACCTAACGTAAATACGTAGATTAATGTTTTTTTTTGAAAGACCAAGGTTTCCTTAAATTTTTACCTGAGAGGTAATCATACGCATATTTTCGTGTATTATTATTATTAATTAATCAAACCTTAATATATAAGTTAATCTAAATAAGTAAATGTTACCACTACACGATAAGTGTGGGAAAAGAATGATATGCGATACTACTAGTCATGGCACTGTGTATAATGTAAAAATGAATGCATATATTATTTACACTGTTCACGAAAAATACTATATATATTTTTAATACATTTAATATTAAAATTACTACCTGCTTAAGTTACCTAAAAAAATATATATATATTTAGATGTATTTATTTGTTTTTGATTTCTTTATTAAAAAAAAAAAGAAGTATGTACTTATTAAGATGATAAACATTATTGTGCCATTGAGCTTATTTTTATAGTGTTCTTAATCGGAATATTTATAATGTCTTTAACTCACTCGATTTTAAAATAGAATACATTGAAAGAAAGTTACTTATATACGTTGCCATAAATATTCCGCGCGATTTTGACCTGATCACCTGATAATTCCGAAGCAAAATCGCGCGGAGACATTAATTTCATATCAGTAAACTGCCTTGAATGGAACCGATGGACTGAAAGATAGTTACCTGAGTGAAAAAAACAAGAAACAATTTAAGATGTTGGTCTGGATGGCAACCGTTTACAAAACTCACCGTCCGCTTAGAAACTACGCGAATCTATTATCTACTAAATTACTTATAAATAAAATACGCGACGGAATGGCAGAAATTAATGTAGGACAATAAGCCTTATAAAAGGGAACAAGATTTCAACGCAGAATTAATTGCGATAAAGATTTACTTTTCATCACTAAACTCACAAGCCCAGGTCATAAATATTTGTAATAATTTTTTTATTTGTTTCATAAATTTCGATTTTTTTTCGATTCTTTTAAAACGATACGTATACAGTGCATCAAAAACAGGCGGCCAAATTGCAGAAGGGTATTTGGAAAATAGAAAAAAATGTTTCAATTAAGAAAACTCGAAAAGTCCCCCCCCCCGGGCATTTCAAGTGGCGACATCTTACGGTCGATTTTTGAACGGGTCGTTGAGATTGCGGTGGAGTTCTCAAACCACTCTTCTGCTGACGAGGCCGCCCCAATTAGAGCAGCTGTCCAGAGGACGGCTCCAGAAGTCCATTGCAATCAAAACACATTTTAAAAATGGAGCAATTGAAAAACTATTTATTTTTCGACAAATTAAATCCATAAAAACTTATTTTAATAAATTTCCGAATTCACAGTGAAACATAAGTTGCGTTTTTTTAGAGTATTTAGCAGAGCTGGGTCGGATACTGGTAAAATGTATACGGATACCGGCAATGGCGTCCGGATACCGGATACAAGACACGGATACTTTCAGTTGCAAAATGTATCCGGGTACTTTTTCCGGATACGGGATACGTTGAAAACCCTTCTTCAAGAAGGATGTATTATTGTATTTTGCAATTTGCACTTTGTACTAGACACCAATGGCACAATCTAGACACCTTCGATCAGCTGTTAGTATGTTGATGAGAGTTCATTTGCCGCAAGGTACTATAAAGGCACAATTCCACTGAGGCAACATGTAGCATGCGGCATTGACGCATGCCGCACACAGTCTTTCAATCGAAGGAACACAAAGCGACAAGAAGCAAGTATGTTTGCCGCATGCTACATGTTGATTGTTGTTGCCGAGACGCATGCGTCATTTCTCGACATGTTTCAACGTGGCGAACAATGTCGCCGTTATCCAACGGTCAGCGGATCGGTGCGGCTTGTATCATGCTACATGGAGTGGAATATTGAAAAAACTACCTTGTTCATTGAAGATTATCATAATTCGCCGGAGTTATGGAATAATAAAAAGAGTGATTATAAAAACAATAGGATACAAGATGATAAGCTGAAGCAGTTAGTGAGTAAATACGATTGTACTGTGATCGATGTGAAAAAGAAAATCAAGAATTTGCGTTCAGCTTTCCATCGTGAGCGTTCATCTCCTAACTCTGCATCTCTGCTCATTCGTGTGATATTTCGAAATAAAGCTTCATTGTCAGCAATCAATTTCTTGTAAAAATCATTCTGAGCTTCTCGACAATTGTCTTCTCCACCATCGTGGCTTTCTTCTTTTTTTTCTACGACTCAGAGCTTTTACCAACTATGCAGCCGCCGCGACTGTTTGTAAACACATGATGCACCAAACTGAAGTTGCCTCCATGGAATCGTAAAGGCGCATGCTACAAGCATAGACGACAAAGCGCATGCGATGCTGGGAGTCAAATTTCGCATGCGACTTTGTTCAAAATTGTAGCACATAGTAGCACGCCTAGAAACAGGCAGCAATAGGAAACATGTAGCATGCCTCTTGTCGTTTAGTGTTGCCTCAGTGGAATTGCGGCTTAATGGCTGTGTTCGACGTGATGCTCGGGGCGCGCTCTGAGCCACAAGTGTGAGGGAGAGCGCATGTAATAGTGAGAAAAAATAATACTCCGAGCCTCATGTCGAATGCACCCCTAGTAGATAGTATCTACTAGATACTACATGATACTTTCATCTTTCCACGGATACAATTCATAATTCCCGCACTAAATCTTTCACGTGTAGCGCGAACAAGATAGTAGATAGTATCTACTAGAAACTATCTTTCCTATACTAATCTTTCCCGTGTAGCGCGAACGAGATAGTAGATAGTATCTAGTAGATACTATTACTACATTATTATCTACTAGTAGATACTATCTACTATCTCGTTCGCGCTACACGGGAAAGATTTGGTGCGGGAATTATGAATTGTATCCGTGGAAAGACGAAAAGTATCCGGATACGGATACTTTAATAATTACCTAGCGGATACGGATAACGGATACATTTCTGCCAAAGGATCCGGATACAGCCTTCGGATACACAAACAGTATCCGAATACTACCCAGCCCTGGTATTTAGACAGCGATTGCTTGAAGGCAAGAAATCGTAACAGTGATTCTTTGCGAAATTTTTTCTATTTATCTGTGTAGAGAAAAACTATTTAAATTTAATTTATTTAAAAAGCAAAATCGAAACAACCCCCCCCCCACCTCCTTAAGAAAGCAGGGGTTCCTAACGTTGCCCCGCAATAGAATTTGTTTGCGGATTCACAATAGAATAGAAAGACGAAAGACTATTGATACTTAATTTAAAAAAAAATCGTCAAAACTATCTAATACTTCTGAGATTAGGGGAGAGTGGGGTAATTGCGAACACTTAAGGGAGAACTGAAATAAAACAAAACCAGATTGAGTTACGAATGCTATTTATTACTGAAAGTTGACGAAAACCTAATCAAGCTTAAGTTCTCATAAACAACGTGAATAAATTTTCAAAATAAAATGAAATTCTAACAAAAAAAAAACAAATCTTAGTGGGGTAATCCCGGACATAGTCTAATTTGTACAGAAGTCACAGAGAAATCCCCTTGATGTGCTGGCACCACTCGTGCAGTCGTGGCGAGTACTTGAAAACGTTGTTGCATTAGACGTTAATTCACTTAAAAGATACCGGATTTCTACGTTACAGCTAAAATATTGTACACCTATTCAATTTTACTCTAAAATTAGATGAAATTCTTGAAAAAAAATCAAGTTAACATATCTTGTACAGAGAGCGCAGCCTCACTTCACCACTCACTGTTCGGCACTGTGTTCGGGCTCGACTCGCGATTGCGTCGTTGGGATTATCTTCCATCCTTTTCTAACACAGCTAAACTGACGTGCCCGCCATTACCCGCCGTCCGTGTTTACCCCACTCTCGTCTAATTAAATTTCTTTAAAATGTGTCAAATACTTTACTTGGACATTTTTATGAAAGCATACGCTCTTGCAATTTGGCTACTTTTTTCGAAACAGCCTGTATATAGTATACAGGTAAGGAAATCATCATGTTAACTTGACATGTAGGTACATACATCCATTTTGTAAATGGCTAAAGTATGAATAAATACTGTTATTGTTAATTAATCTGGACCTTGATGATTTCAACATAAACAAGATGCAAACTGAACGTAATTTGGAAAAAAAGATCAAAGAGGGCGCATTTTTTTTTTAATATCCTCAAAAAAACGAAACGCTCTCCCCATTTTCATTCTTTCAAAATTTCGCTTGCCTTTTTCTGTTATAAAAAGTAAAGAAAGTTACGTTTTTTATTTCTTTTTATTTTATTGGAACTGCAAACTGACAGTTAATAAGGAAGCCGGTACTAGATGACGCTCGTTTCATTTTTTTTTTTAATGTTGTGTTACGTGCAAAACAGAAAAACGATGTAAATATCTCGCTTGCTTTTTCCGTTGGAAAAGATAAAGAAATATTTTATTATTTGTTTTCATTTTGTTGGAAGAACCGCAGTTAAGAAGGAAGCTGTTAATAGATGGCGCTGATCTCTATTTTCTTATAAAGTCCCTAGATTGATAAAGTACCGCCCATTACCGCCATTTTGAGTCAAAATAAGCGCGCCAAATTTGAAATCACATTGCCTGTTACGTTCCGTTTTAAATTTGCGCGTTTAGCTCGACTCAAAATGGCGGTAATTGCGGTACTTTAGCTATCCGGGGACTTCATTTTCTTACGTTAGCTATTTTTACGTATTAACTGCTCATTATGGATTCAAACGTGTCTTCTTGTTCTTCTGGAAAAACTAGAATAATCTGATTTAATTTTATTAACGCGCGCGGTAGGGGGGGTGAAACAAAATTCTTGATTTTATTTTTACTCTTTCATTATAAGAACCGCGATGATTTTTTTTCCCATAAAGCAAAGCAAAGCAAAAGCAAAAAATTGTCTTTTTCATTAAAAAAAAATTGCTGCTCAGTTTATTTCAATTTAATGCTGATAACACCCTTTAGATGGCGCTAGTTAAATTTTGATTTTGTTCGAGATGACAAAGTTACAGTCGAAAGCAAAAGAATTGTAGACAGAAACAGTTTCCTGTAATTGTTCTTTCTCAAAATGGTATTTTTTTTTCAAATAAGACTTCACGGGGCATTTAAAAATTTTGGAAGCTTTCAAATTTGACAAGCTTAAAATTTTTGTAGAATCATGTAACGTGCCCTTTATATAAATGAAGAAATGAGAAAGAACAATTATTACAGGAAACTGTTTCTATCTACTATTTTTTTGCTTTCGACTGTATGTAACGTATTTTGTTGGAAGAACCGCAATTAACGAGGAAGCCGTTAATAGATGGCGCTGATCTTTTTTTCTTACTTTAGATATTAAATAGAAAAAAGCTGTCTTCAATTTTTTCTCGTCTTTCCTGAAAAACTAGAAAAATCAATCAAATTTTTATTTTGTTCGAACTGACAAAGTATATATGTGTACTTTGTTGGAAGAACCGCCGTTAATAGATGGCGCTGATCTCTTTTTTTTATTACGTTAGATATTTTTACGTATTAGATAAAAAAGTTGCTAATTATAAATTGAAATTTTTTCTTGTTTTCCTGAAAAACTACATACGTAGTTAAATTTTGTTTTGTTCGAACTGACAAGGTATGTAATTAATACCGAAGCCGTTCATAGATGGCGCTCATTTTATTTTATTTTTTGATGTACTGTTTTACGCACCATACTTTTTTTTAAAAAAATGAAACAAAATTTGATTTAAAACAAATCGTGGCTTAAACACGTTTTTATTTTTAAAGAAAACTCCCTTTGAACTATTCTGAAACCAACAATGATATACATAGAGATCCTTTATAATTATTAAGGTAACAGTTAGGCCATTTATGATCCAACAGTAAATACTTTCGTAATCGTTGTTAAACAGTAAATTTATTTATTTCTGTAGGTATCATCGTACATATCAATAAATATTAAAGTAATTAACATAATTACAATGCTTTTTTCCTTAACCCTTTCGCTCATAGCGTATACAAATGTGCACGTTAATTTCACAATGTTTCAACTTCAAAGTTTGGTAATAATGTCCATGTTTTCACTTTGTACATATTCCTATATATTACAGGAATATTATAGGGATATATACAAAGTGAAAATATGGACATTATTACCATAACTTTGAAGTTGAAAAATTGTGAAACTGATGTACACATTTGGAAAGATATGAACGAAAGGGTTAATATTAAATAATAGATTCAAAAATAACGAAAATTGAAGCAACCAATCAAAATTCGACGTCCGTTTGCTTTAACTCTTGCCTAAATAATTAAGTGCGGAAACTAGCGCCATCTATATCTTTTCAGTCTTATCAATGATAATCACTGTATCATTTCATCCTTTATGTCCTTTACTATTACTTATTGGAGAGGAGAAACAAATTAAAATTCCCGCCTAAAGAGGCACTCGCTGATTAGCTGGAGTGCGTTCAGAATCTTTACCTCCGAGAGCGTCTTGGACGTGTAATCGCGTCTTTCTCACTCACGATTTTTAACAAATTTTGCGTCTCGCTCATCCGTTTTGAAACGTCTTGTGTTTACATTATTTCCATGTCAACGGGCGCACTTTTCACATCCCACTCGTAAGTAGGACGCTTATGCCCGTATTCATAGTGCTTCCTTCAACAAGGGACCCCTTAGAATTGGTGTTGTTATAATGCAACTGTTTTACTACAATCCCATTCTAAGGGGTTCCTCATTCAAGAAAGCAGTATGAATACGGACATGAGAGTGCTCCCGTTGTCAGGGAAATAATGTAAACACAAGACGTTTTAAAACGGATGAGCGAGATGTTAAAAATCGTGAGTGAGAAAGACGCGATTTCACGCCCAAGACGCTCTCGTAGGTAAAGATTCTGAACGCACTCTTGTGCTGTACGCGAGGGAAAATTTTGTAACAGCTAACAAGTGTTGATTTTAAAGTATTCAAAAAGTTATTTTCTCTTTTGTTATATTGACATAAAATAGTACCTACCTTTTTATAACTAAACTATAACATCGTCAGTTTTGATAAATTTAAAATTGCCGCCATCTGGCGATGAATTTCAGTATTATTTTGTTTTATACTTGTACTTCACCGAATTTATAAATAGCTTGTGAGTTCGGATTCAACGTTTTTCTTAATTAGAGTACTCTGATTTAAAAAGGTTTAAAAAAAAAATAAGGTGAAAAGTAAATCTTTATAAAACGTTTGTTCTACAGGGAATAAGAAGAAAACTGTAAAATATTTGAGTACGCCACTCATCCATCGCAAATTAATAACGTTAATTATAAATTGTTGATATACGAGGTGCAAAAGAAAAGAATTTGGCCGGTGTCTAGTCAAATGTTCAGTTTTCGAAACGAATCGAGGTGAAACTACAAATTCATAATAAGAACCCCCCCTAAGACATCGTTTATTTTTATTGATGAGAGAAAATTGTACATAAAGATTTCGGGTAGAATTATTTTTTTAGTGAAATGGTTCGGGAATACGGGAACCATGCAATATTAATTATTATCGTTATCTGAGAACTCGTATTTGTACCTGCTTTTTCTATTGTAACACCTAACTGCTAAATTTTACTACGGATTTCATACGTTTTCATTCCGTGTAGGAACAAAAAAAGAAGTAACATTTCTAAAGCCATTTTGCGTTCGAACGGAACGTACCTACGTATAGTGTTACATACAATTAAAAAAATCTTACAATTCTGGCTTTGCTTAGCTAAGCTGACTGTCTTTCCTAGCCCTGTCCTTAGGTCCGTTGCTTAATTACGAATTTTCTTACCTAGATAAATGCAACAATGGTTTTCATATTTCTAAAAAAAAAAAACTTGTATTTTTGTACGGAGACTCTCTCCGTGTCTCACACAAACGCATTGTACTACCGACGTACTTAAGCACATTTCTGTTAACTATTACTTAAATTACGAATAAATACTTGCCATTACTTGTAATGCCAGTTGTGTTACATTGCTTTATTATGTACTTTATATAATAAGATTTATTGTAACTTTAAGTTTGAAATTACTATTAGTTTATAGTTACCTACGAATGCCTGTATTTTACATTTTGAAACTTAATGAGAAATATGGAGGATATAACTTAACCTTATATAATATACATAATAATTACATGTTAGATTATTTCCAGTTATTAATATTAATCGTTAATAACTTGTGACCATGTGTTGAAGCAATCTTACTTTTAAAATATACTTTTCGTGTTAAAGATGTTAAGAGATTATGTGCAACATATTTGCTATCATATATTTTATTTCTTTTTACCCGTTTTTATTGAGTGTGTAAAATTTATTGTAAAAAAAAAAACTTTATTTAAATAAAATATTTTAAGAAACACTGTCTTTCTTTTATTCTTCAGACCTCGTTGAATTAAGCACAAAAATAAAATAATCACGCATAACATAAGAGTTATGACAATCATGCCATCTGTGTGCATGTAGAGAAAGTAAGCTTTGTATTAGATGTCGTCTTAAATGCAAAGGTAATGAATTATTTCATTCACGTACAGTCATACGCAGCTTAAGTGCAACAATTTGACAGTTCTGTGAGCCTTGTACCACAAGGTTTTAAGGATGAAATTCGCGTGCTGGAGGTGCATTTTAGGTGCGCATGGCTGTACATATAAAGCTTAATTTCGATAATTTTTGAGAGCGCCATTACTACCTACCTGAAGCCCAGCAAATTGTGCGAGTGGCTGACGTTTCTCCAGCACCGCTCGGCTAAGCTCTTGGAGATGGGAGGGTTCGGCGAAACCCCAAAGCAGAAGGTGGGCAAAGTGAATAAAATAAGAATCACCGGTTGAGCACACTTATTTTTATTTAAAAACGCTCAAAAATTTGGAAAAAATAACGAGGCGTACAAATTACAAGTTTAGTATGACCCAGACGGGGCCCAGTGAAACGAAACACGAAAAGTAAATAAGTAATCTAACAAGTTAGATTTTACCCGATCAGCAGATCTGTTCTTCGTTTACAATTAACGCTTAAAGTGATTAAAGTGATTCACTTGATTAACAAATAAAAGAAAAATAACAACGCCGCGGTGAAAGTGAGTCAAAATAAAGGAACAGAAATAATTAAAATATTTCCGACCTGCTAACCAAAATCCAGCGTAATGACGGACAGCTGTCAGTAGTGAGAGAGCGCCCTCCAACGGAGGTAAATGCAGTCAAAACGCACGTCGACGCAGGTGTTATGGTTACGTCACCAAGTAGCGTCGCGTTTGCAGGTCGGTCAGGTCCACTTTCACTGATGAAGGGTGGGCCGGGATGCCGGGGGTTTTATACGTTTCAAACTCCGATTCCGGTCTTTTCTTCCATCCAAGGGATGACGTCATTCTCAACCAAGGTAAAACTACCACTAAAAGCCTATTAGAAGGGAAAGAGATACGCGTTACCAACAGAACATACGCACAAAATGGCCAACAAGACATACCTGTTCCTTATCTCAGAAGCAGGCTTTCGAAAAGCTTTTTAACGAGCTTGAAATTCACTCGGCGTTAACCAATCTCGGAGAAGATTCCGTTTCAGGTTTCAATCACAAAATTCCATGAGAGAAACACAAAGGATCTTAATCACCAACAAACAAATGGACAGCACGCCACGAACGCCGATGCAACAATGTCCGCGAGACCGAGGGCGGCGTACTCTCCAACTGTTCCTTATCTCAGAAGCAGGCTTTCGAAAAGCTTTTTAACGAGCTTGAAATTCACTCGGCGTGGTTTAACCAATCTCGGAGAAGATTCCGTTTCAGGTTTCATTCACAACATTCCATGAGAGAAACACAAAGGTTGTTAATCACCAACACAAACAAACGGACAGCACGCCACGAACGCCGATTTAACAATGTCTGTGAGACCGAGGGCGGCGTACTCTCCAACTATCGCTACGACGGAGGTCGTTACAGGATGAAATCAGTTTTTAACCGGACGACAAAGTGAAATGGAGATTATGACAAAAGTCACGTACGCCAGTCTGGTCGTAAGATTCTCACGCTAATACAGGGCGTTCGGAAAATATTATGAATAACTTAATTGGATTTTTCAGCCGTAACACCATCTCTTGACCAAAGATGACATTTAATTTATTCTTTCGAAAACAAAGTGCATAGTTAAATTATTTACGTTGATAATCAAATAACAGGATTAATTTTCGACTATTATGAAATAGTTTTATAGTGAAACAAGCGAAAATACAAAAAGTCTGAAATTACGTCTGTACACTTGGCCTTCAATGCAATTGCACTTTTTTAATGAACAGAATAAAAATAAACTAAATAATTTGAAATGTCATCGGCAATTTTATTTTTAATGAAAGAAAATTAATCATCTTCAATGCCATCTATGAGTCAACAGTGAAAGTAGTTGTTTTTGTAAATTAATATCTTACATGAGGAAATCGAAAATCGGCACAAATTCTTCATCAGTTTTGTATTACGTGTAAATACTAATAAGTACTTGCAGTTACAATAAAACTATAGTACTTCTGTGTACCATTAACAGTTAAAATATTTCAAAGTCCTCTATTCGCTTTATTAGTTCACACATCACATCTTAAAACGACCTACTCAAGCTCTCTCCTGCTTTTATAATCTGAACCCATTCGTCTCGAGTCTTTCGAAAACCGAGAAAAACCGATGGGAGCGGATGAAGTCTGCTGGAATGAAGTGGCCGCTATTAACAGGTCATCCCTTTCTAATTTGCAGGTGAGCCTATTCATCAAAATGTAACATTATACCTCGGTAAAGCCTAGAACACAATGGATTTGCATAAAACATAAGGCATAAGACATAAGCCGTAAGAAACACATTTGCTTTGTTCTCGTTACGGAGCTATTATGTTACAGCGCACTTCTTTACATAGGTCGAATTACTGTTACGGCTTATGCCTTATGTCTTATGTTTTATGCAAATCCATTGTGTACTGGCCTTTAGTCTTGTTTAAAACCTGTTCGTAAAACCACAGTATAAGAATCCACACAGTAGTATCACTCGAGTATAACTGTCACATTTGCCATTTTGTTTGATACCTACCGATTTGCAAATTATTTACTATCGATATCATAAAAAACTTGGACAAGTTTTAAATCCAGTAGCCATGCGTTACCACTATTTTATTATATTGAGCCCTGGTCTTTTCACCTCCAGTTAACTTTATCTGGCGGTTCATTTCCGTAGTAACAATTGTGATCACAATCGTTACTATGGGAATTAATCGCCAGATAAAGTTAATTGGAGATGAAAAGACCGGGCCTGAATCTTACTTCATTGTCAAGTCAGTAATTCATATCTATGTTGTGTCAAATCTTGATGTCAATGAACCATAATAACAGCAAGAATTATAAAACTATTGAAACGTTACCTTAGGTATGACTGGAAGAGACAATTTCAAATAAATTTGCATTTATGGTCGGTAGCAGTTTTACACAGTTAAAAAAATCTTGTCCTAGTTTTTAATGGCAACTATAGTACATTACATTTCCATAAGGGTATCAAACAGTATGGCCGCTTTTCTTGACACTGACGTTTAAGTGACGCTACTGGATAATTTCTCGTACTGTGGTAAAACCACAAGAACCCGTTTCTCTTTTTTCGAACACTTTCTCGCAGAAATTTTTTAAAATAAAGCAAGTAGTAAATTTACTAAATGCCCCCTCCATGCTCCTTAAAAATAAAATTAATTTAAAAATCAGTTTCTTTCATATTTTATAGGGTATGCTAATATTTTGTATATTTTGGAGAAGCTGATGTCATCTACCGGCGAATAACTGAACTTGCCGCTTGCTTATTACAGGTTACTGTAATTGTTTTATCTCATGTACCATAATTACCATTAAAACTTCAGTTAACACCATAGTTGGGATGTAGATAATGAAACGTATACATACCCATTAATTACGCGTAGATTTTCGTAATTATCTACATCTTGAAAAATGTATGAACTACCTATATACCTATGTACTTTAAAAATTACGTCGTTTTCTACTTCATTTCTATTATCTACACGCAATGAATTTAATATCTATTTTGATGTAAAAAAAAAAGGATTAAATCGTTGTATACGAGAGTTGAAAAACATGAAGAAAATGTATTGTTTATTTCAGTGATTTATTTGAGAAATAACTTAACTACACTGCCAATATTGTGATATTGCTATTGTTGAATAGTTATGTAAATACCAAATATTATAAAAAGTAGGGTTATGTCGGTCACGTCACGGTTCAGTGTTTTCATGAATCGATTTAAATCGATTCAATCTGATTGTAATTAATCGATTTGTTTGTTGAATGCCCCTAATGCAATATATTCATGATCTATTATTCAAATTATCATGAAATGTACAAAATTCGAATGAAAATGTGCCGAAGAGGGAGCCACACTACAGGACCTTTTGCTAACTTCAGAGAAGTGATTGTGAGCAAATTATTACATGACTTGTTAAAATGCAACATTTTGAGGTGATAAGAATGCAATATATTTATGATTTATCATTCAAATTGTGATAAAATGTAGAACATTCGAATGAAAATGTAACATTAAACGCCGTAACTTTGGCAACGGCGGAAGTTCAATTCAAAATTATGCATAGAGAGCCACACTAACAAGACTTTTCGTTGAACAGATTTTTTTCAAACGCGACCGACCGGATAAAGTACTGGTGCTTCATTAATCTAAGCGGCCGTGCCTCACATAATTTTAGATCAAAAATAGGTCGCAAGACCTAAATAAAGTCCCTAGATTACTAAAGTACGGCAATACACAGTTTAGGACCAAATTTTAAAAACTAGCCAGAACATGGCGTCTGTGTCACGTGACACAAACAGACTTGTGTATTTGAGTTGAATAAACAAATATTTGTCATGGAAACGAAGAAGTTTTAGATTTTTTGGCAGTTGATAAATGTCAGCTCCCAAAAGGAATTAGAAATACGAAATAAATCATATTAAAAACACCATAATAAATAAGCCGTATTAATCTAAAGACGTTGAAGATATGATTATTAAAACCCTTTTGCTTAAAATTTTCAATTTTGATAGAAAAAACATGGAGTAGTTTTTGCAGGTAACGGAAATATTGCAGTTTTGAGTTATGTGTAAAATATTTGTGCTTGCTCGAAACTCGAAGGTGCTCGTCCGTGCCCCGTGGTGCTCCTGGTTTGTTCATTTCTGGTTTGTGACGGTTATTGGATTTTGTTTATTTTTATCGATTTGCAATGGTTAATCATGATAAAGGATTGTAAGGACGTTATTACAGTTTATTAAGGGACAATTTTACTAGTCTACAAACAGTACAGTTTACATGTTCAGATTTGCGCAGTAAGGCTGTAACGGTACGTCATTTTCGGGTTCGGTTGGTCTGTAGTTGCTGCCGATCGTTGCTCTACTTGACGTCGGTTCGGGTGTGCTCGTCGGTGTCCAGGTTCATCGGAAATAAAAGCGTCGATCACTTAGCAACAACTTTATTTACAAACATAGTCTATATTTACAGGTCTTTTTACAAGCTGTGTCTTACGGGCACTAATCGCGGGACGGTAATTTCGGAAACGGTGTGTCTTACGGACACTAATTACAGGACGGTATTTCCGGAAACGGTATGTCTTACGGACACTAATCGCAGGACGGTACTCGAAACGGGTGTCTTACGGACACTAATCGCAGGATGATAGTTCCGAAACGGTGTGTCGTACGGACACTAATCGCAGGACGGTAACGCACTGTGCATACGTTCTGGTACAGGCGCTAGGGATCGGATCGGTGGTATGGTTGTGAGTGAGACGCCCACTCAGGGTCAGGATATGCGAGACGCCCGCATCAGGTAAGAGAGAGTGAGACACCCACTCTAGGATATGCGAGACACCCGCACTGGATAAGGGAGAGTGAGACACCCACTCTAGGATATGCGAGACGCCCGCATCGGGTAAGTGAGTGAGACACCCACTCTAGGACATGCGAGACACCCGCACTGGATAAAGGAAGAGTGAGACACCCACTCTAGGATATGCGAGACGCCCGCATCGGGTAAGAGAGAGTGAGACACCCACTCTAGGATATGCGAGACGCCCGCATCGGGTAAAGGATAAAACAGGAGGAGCGGTTGTAGGTAACGCGAACGTAGCACAGATGGTTAAACGCGTATGAGTCAAAACATCGACGGATGAAAAACTCCGCGAGAAAAACTGCATTCCAGCCACGTCCGGTGGCTCGGAATACTCGGTGCGTCACTAACTTCAAGCCACGTCCGGTGGCTTGATAGCGCGGCGGAGCCACGACAGTCGGCTCAAGAGCCGGCTGAGACTCGATTAAATCGTGCGCCGAGCGCACTTATAAAGGCTTGCGCGTGGTGGGGAGCCCCACTCTCTTGGAGTTCCCACCTAAATTAAGCTGCGCAAGCACATCCTAAAAATACATGCTAATTAATATGTACAAAACTTAACCTAATATGTGCAAAAATAGTAACGGAGTGGTCACTTCGTTACATCCCCTCCTTTCTTCGGTGCAGCGAAATTCCAGTAGGAATGGAGCATCAGTACAAGTCGGCGGGTTGGCAGCTGCATCCAAACAGTTGTTTCTTCCTGCTTGCATTTCTCTAGCGGCACTGAAGATAGGTCGAACGGTTGTCCGGTCGGTGAGATCGCATTAGCAATTGCGGTCCTCAGGGGAAGGGTACCTTCCGGGACGGAGGTGGTGGCGGTTGTGGCCGTGGGCGGGCTACCGGTGTTTAGGCCTCTTTGTTTGCATGCCAACAATGAGACCTGCGGTCATATGTTGCAATTGTCGAAACAATTGCACTTTTGACTTTTCGCTCAGATTTTACAGAAGAACTCACGTCGGGGGTCAGTTTTAAAAATGTCTTCGCATTCACTGGTCCGATTGATTAACTTATTTATCGAAGTCCTTTCTCTTCGGTGTACATACAACACATATTTCGGGAGCATATTTTATATGTACGGTTAATCTGTTCTTCAGTCGTAAAACTTCCGGATTTCCGCATCAGCGTCTCAAAGTTTCACTATCACGATCACTTAGTTCGCGAACTGGTCACTGTAGTCGGTGTACTACCGGTCACTGGAATCGGTGTGTCATCGGTCACTGGAGTCGATGTACACTCTGGTTACCGGAGTACCGGAATCGGTGTGTCATCAGTCACTGGGATTGATGTACACTCTGGTTGCTGGAGTACCGGAATCGGTGTGTCATCAGTCACTGGAGTCGATGTATACTCTGGTCACTGGAGTACTGGTATCGGGGTGTCATCGGTCACTGGGATTGATGTACACTCTGTTTGCTGGAGTCGGTTTTTTTTTAAACGGTCCCTGCTCTCGGTTTTGAAACGGTCCCTGCTCTCGGTTTTGAAACGGTCCCTGCTCGGGCGCCATGTAACGGTACGTCATTTTCGGGTTCGGTTGGTCTGTAGTTGCTGCCGATCGTTGCTCTACTTGACGTCGGTTCGGGTGTGCTCGTCGGTGTCCAGGTTCATCGGAAATAAAAGCGTCGATCACTTAGCAACAACTTTATTTACAAACATAGTCTATATTTACAGGTCTTTTTACAAGCTGTGTCTTACGGGCACTAATCGCGGGACGGTAATTTCGGAAACGGTGTGTCTTACGGACACTAATTACAGGACGGTATTTCCGGAAACGGTATGTCTTACGGACACTAATCGCAGGACGGTAATTTCGGAAACGGGGTGTCTTACGGACACTAATCGCAGGACGGTAGTTCCGGAAACGGTGTGTCTTACGGACACTAATCGCAGGACGGTAACGCACTGTGCATACGTTCTGGTACAGGCGCTAGGGATCGGATCGGTGGTATGGTTGTGAGTGAGACGCCCACTCAGGGTCAGGATATGCGAGACGCCCGCATCAGGTAAGAGAGAGTGAGACACCCACTCTAGGATATGCGAGACACCCGCACTGGATAAGGGAGAGTGAGACACCCACTCTAGGATATGCGAGACGCCCGCATCGGGTAAGAGAGAGTGAGACACCCACTCTAGGACATGCGAGACACCCGCACTGGATAAAGGAAGAGTGAGACACCCACTCTAGGATATGCGAGACGCCCGCATCGGGTAAGAGAGAGTGAGACACCCACTCTAGGATATGCGAGACGCCCGCATCGGGTAAAGGATAAAACAGGAGGAGCGGTTGTAGGTAACGCGAACGTAGCACAGATGGTTAAACGCGTATGAGTCAAAACATCGACGGATGAAAAACTCCGCGAGAAAAACTGCATTCCAGCCACGTCCGGTGGCTCGGAATACTCGGTGCGTCACTAACTTCAAGCCACGTCCGGTGGCTTGATAGCGCGGCGGAGCCACGACCGTCGGCTCAAGAGCCGGCCGAGGACTCATTAAATCGTGCGCCGAGCGCACTTATAAAGGCTTGCGCGTGGTGGGGAGCCCCACTCTCTTGGAGTTCCCACCTAAATTAAGCTGCGCAAGCACATCCTAAAAATACATGCTAATTAATATGTACAAAACTTAACCTAATATGTGCAAAAATAGTAACGGAGTGGTCACTTCGTTACAAGGCTCTAAAAAATTGACATTTACGTTCATTTTCCGTTGACATGAAAATCAACCAAAATTTCCATTTTAAAATTCCCGCGCATAATGGGCCAGAAAATGGCTTCCCTATTGCCGTACTTTATACTATCTAGGGACTTTAGACCTAAAGTTCAGGTCGCGACATCTTGCGGCCGATTTTTGAACGAAACTGTTGGTTACTGATATGCTCGATTCCAAGATAACTTGCAACAAATTTCTTAAAAACTATGGCATCACAATGACTCTTTCACATATATTATCAGAACTGCTGTATTCACAAATAGGGCACTCATATTTAGAATCTGCTACTTGATTTCCCTACAGAAACAGAAAAGGAACAATAAATTAATTGTGATTTCAAATGCAAGATTCAATAGCTCCGTCGCTAAAACATTTTTACTTACTTTCAAACAACTATAACAAAAAATATGAACGCAACCCATATGATGTGGTAAAATCGGTGCTTCTTTACAGTGTGGGCATTTCGTATTGATCGTGTAACTTCTAGCTTTTGCAGTGGCAAATCCGGATTTACTATAAAACGGATTAAACGACCTTGCCATCCTCTTCAGCTTGTGGTAATTTAATAAAGGTAAAATATAAACCAGGAGCTCCTAAAATGTTTAAAGTACTTTTAAGGCAAATACTATTTGCTTTCAAGATAAAGGCACTTACGATAAAAGTATCCCACAGTAATTCCCTTGTTAAATACTGTGTGTCGTAATATCTTCGTACGTTATCGTGAGTGTACTCTTGATTTAATCTCAAGGCTCTGTCTATCAAGCGTGGCTTCACTCCAGACCTCAAGAACGAAGACATGTTTAAAAACTGACCCACCTGAACGATCGCGTACAGCTTAGCTATGAACTTATTTAAATCCTTCCAATTCCTGTGCGTTTCGGCCTTATCTTTTGCATAATCGAAGCAACTCACGATGACGTACAGAGCTTTCCGAGCTGCGCTCAAGTTGCCGTATCGAACGCTCAACAATTTCTGACCGAAAGTGGCGTTGTTTCTGACGACGGAATAATTCAGGATGACTAGTTTCAATAACAAATCCAACTCCGAGTTAAAGCGTGCTGCAAGAACAGGCTGAAAAGATAAGTATCTTGATCCAAAAAAGTAAATCGGATTCAAGGCTTACCGGTAGATATTTCAAACATTCCTGCAAGTGCTCTGAGAATATATTGTGTATTTCATTATCGAAATAAATTGCGTTCATCTGGGTAACACGAAGTAACGCGTTTTTACTCATTTTATGAAGAAAATGTTAAAATCAAAATCAACCAAAACAAATCTTATACGCAATGTTGCCAGACCTCCATTCCTCCATATCTTACAAGAGTGGGCGCGTTTTATTGGCACCATTCTGATTCCGGAATGATCATTCTATGCGTTTTATTGTGAAATTCTGCACCCTTCACTCCAGATTTCCACTCCTTCCCTAATGGTGGAGTGAAAAGTAGAGTCAAAAAATATTTGGTTAAGTTCAGTCATAAAAGTGACAAATACCGGGGAAATGAAAAGTGTTTCTTAATATTGTCATCAATTGGTTCCAGCTCCTCCCCATCATCCAGGATATATCTGCTAGTACTCATCGTCACAAGAAATTTGTTAAAGGTTGTCACGGGCAGGGGTATTTTTTCTGTCCTTTTGCAAAATTTAAATTTCAGCGCCAACTTGTCTTGTCACATCTACTCTTATCCAGCAAAACGTTTTATTGGTTAAACGATTCTACTTGTACTAGATCGAGTAGGGCATTTGCAATAAAACACACCCAGTGCCAAGTGCCAATGCAAACAATCGGAGAATTTGGCAAACCTGATTCGTCTAATGAGAAAATTGAATTGTTGCATTTCTTGCGTACGTTTATTACACGATTATGGATTAATCTACTTAATTTTCGTTTTTAAATCAACTGTAATAACAGCTTTCAACTAGGCAACACTGCACGGGGTGATCTAGAGACATTTCAAATTTAACACGATGACGTGTGTGTGCATTGAATGTCAAACAATATGTCTACCAAAAATACTAACACAGTCGATGCTAGAGCCGAATTAGCCGAGTTAGTTAAACGAAAAGCAGAAATAGCCGTAAGTAAGCGATTCTAAACGTATTTTAATGTAAGTGAAGTACTGAGACTGTACGTGAAACAAGTGCCTTGGGCGTGTCCGACTTCCTTTGACGTATTTACATATTTTGCTAGCGAGCGTTGCCAACATTAAAAATGGCGGGAAACGTATACGTTCAAATTTATTTACAGGAGACGCTGGCGAATTTGGAGAGGCAAATTTACGCCTTCGAAGGATCATACCTGGAGGACACCCAGTTGTACGGTAATATAATCAGAGGATGGGACAGGTACTTATCTAGCAATAAAACGACGAACTCGAAAGCTGACAAACGTAACAGAAAATTTAAGGAGGCGGAGAGGTTGTTCTCAAAATCATCAATCACTTCAATGGCCGTACGTTGATTATTTAATGTAGGATGAAGTTAAGTAAATTTTGACTTTGCAGGCAGTAAGTGGCATCGCAGATCCGAACCCAGAAAAAAGTAAGAACTCCACTATTTTACAGATTTCGAGTAACTCGCCGGTTGAGTATTTTGATTTGTAGTCCCGTTGAATTGGTAGTGCTATGTAAATACTTCATTTTATTTATTTGTTTTATTTTCTTTATTAAATATTATGTTGCCACTTTGTTTTTTTTTAAATCCTAATCTGCACGGCCTTTGATTATTTATTTTTTTTATTGATCTGCATGCGTTTATTTGCAACGATGTGAATGACGTTAATTTTTTCTCTGTGCAGATGAAAGACAGAGCGATACGGAATCTCAAACTAACGAAGATTCAAGCGATACAAACATAGCGGCCCCCACTTCTAATCACATCGACTCGGGTATCAAAAGTGCAGGAAAACATTCCACGAATTCCCCCGGCATGTTCTCAACAAACGGAACGCAAAACCAGAACGGTTTGGACAGGTGCAGTCCCAACAGAGACATATCGGCGAAACAGAAAAGCTTCACCAACAGTGCGAAGAAGAATAACAACAAGAAGGCAAGACATAGATAATAACAACAAGTACATGTATTTGTACGCAAAGATGAAAGGAATGTTGAAGAGCACACTCTTTGAACTATTCTCTCAAGACTGCTTTCGGTCCACTTTATGTATTTTAATGTAAGTCTTAAAATTATTTATATTTTCTACTTGTATGTTTTATATTTTATGTGTAAAAAAAGGATTTTATTAAACATTTTATTGTTCATTTTGCTGTACCTATTCTAAAATAAATTCTATGATTTACACAATTCTTTATTTGAAAGTAGAAAAACTAACTGCTCTAAATCTTGACTAACAAGGACACACAAGGGAACGTCTTCTACTGTTAGAGTCGAAAATAAAATAATATAACAATAAAACATTCCTAGTAAGACTTAATTTAAATCACAAAATCTTCTAAGCGGACACTAAATCGCGCAACTATATACTTTACGTTTCGCAGTCGTTCGACTGCTTCGTCAGAAGTCGAACGACTGCGAAACGTAAAGTATATAGTTGCGCGATTTAGTGTCCGCTTAGAAGATTTTGTGATACAAATTTCATCGGACAAGAACCAACTGTAAACTTAATTTAAAGATTTGACATAAATTATTTTATACATAGTTTATTAAAAACAAATAGATTCAATATTGCAATTACATAAATAATTATACTACTGTACAATGAAAATTGAAAATATGTACTTCAGTCTTTGATGTTCTATAAATCTCTTGGGAAATAAATCTTTCAAGAATTGACGTTATTCAAAGACTCAGCGAATCGACTCTCTAAAAATTAACCGAGTTTCAAGTAAGTAAGTAAGTGAAGGGTGCCTGATACAACTTACGCAAATAAATTGCTGCCGACTTCTTATCAATGCATATTTTCGCCAGCGCATAAAACAGCAATGTCAACAGAAGCATGCACCCCATTGAGACAAGGAATAGGTATTCCGGATGACGCCGATACAAACAACATTTCTCACTCCAAAACGATCTAGTCCCGTTCATCTAAAATCACCTTAATAAATTTATAATTGAACCCCCGAATAATACACCGTACCAAATCAACGATATCCATGCAAACGGGAATATTTTCGTTTTCATTGCTGATACCGTTATAAAAATCACTCAGCGTGGTGTAGGGATCCATGCACTTTCTGCAGAGCTCAGTCTTATTCTTATGGTTCTTATTAATACAATCCGTTGTTGAATTGTATAGCTCATTGAATTTAATCGTTTCCATTGATCGATTGTGGGTCAGGGTGCCATTAACAATTTCAAAACATTCTGGAATTGTAAAATATTTCATATTGGAACATACGTAGTTACTTTTATAATAACCGTAACATTTTGCACGATTCCACAAGCTGGAGCTGGTTTGATACATCGTATTAATTATTTCTAGTCGATCTAAATTCACGTAGTTACTTATGCATGGTCCGTGAATGTCAGATATCTAAAAAAAAAATAAGTTTAATTAAAATAATTCGTAAATTAAACTATTTAAAATAAGACTGTGGTAGTGCAGTCATCTTCAAGTCTCTTTAGTAATACCTTTGTTAAATTCCGGTAAGAATCCAAGACGTCAATGTAAGCATCAACGCATGATTCACATAATGTTATCGGTTTTGCATTCGTAACGGCACACAATGTAAACTGTGACACTGCAGAACCGAATAGTTCTTTGTAAACTGTGCAGTTGACTGTAGTGTCATGATTTAATTGTGAATAATTCCTAACAAAGAAAGAATTTAACTCTTATGAAAGACTTTATAATAATGTCAATAAATATATTATATGTATTAAGTACCTACTTACTTTCGGATATGAATTATGAAGTATATAACAAATAAAATAAAACGCATAATTTATAATATTATATGTGCATAAATTACTTTTTTATAAGGGTATTTGTTAATTTGACAATTGCCTCTAACCTCAAACATTACTCAGCTGATAATTGACAACAGAGTTGAAGCTGCAGCTGCTGCAGTGAAGTTCGTCTCAATGTCTACTGCGAGGGTTGCCAGGTATGGTACTTTTGTACCATTTTTGGTACTTTCGCAAAAAATTTGGTACGTAGAAAGTACGGTTCAAAGAATAGAATTTAGAATTTTATTCTGTGTTGTAATGATTTAATCATTTAAGTAAATATATATTAAAATAGTACGAAAATACGCTTCATACTTCTGTATTAAATATTTACAATCCAAACATGATTCAATTATAAAACGTACGACAAAGTGCAAAAATGCACTCCCAAAACAGCGCAGTTATTCTTGTCGAAATACGATTTTTTCCCGACGTTCACCACACAAATCTACAGGTTTAATCCCGTAGATTCTTGCCCAGATAACATGTTACATTTAAATATTGGGGCAATTTCCTAATTCAGGGGGGGGGAAAAGAGCAAAATTTCGTGAACGTGAATTTTGGAAGCGTTGGCAATACTGGTTGTCAAAGTTGTTTTGTTAATAAAAACATGTCTGTCACTAACAACTTTTAATTTAAAATTTGTAAAAATGTCAAGTGATTCAGATTCTGATGTATGCGACTTCTCAAGCGATCTAAACAAATTCATGTGTAAGGCAAAAGACAAATTTTGGAAAAATTTGAAAGTAAAACGAAATGAAAGCACACCCGAGGATAATGTACCTGAGCCTGAGCCTAAGCCTGAGACCCAGGATGAATCCGCCGAAGCAGAAAAATCTACAACATCAGCTAATGAGAAACCTGTTGAAAACTTGCATTTAAGTGAAATTCCTGTAGTAAATATACCTGTTGAAAAGCAACCAAATTCAAACGCTTGTGATAGTATAGCGTGTGGTAGTATAGTCAATAAACTAAACGAGCTTTCAGAAACAGTGAAAGATATATTAAAAGATAATACTCAACAAGCGAAGAAAAAGAAAGCCGGTAGAGGAAGGAAAAGACGTGCCCCTACAGTGAGAAGATGGTCTCTTAAAAGACAAGTTCAAAATAATATTGTACCTCTTTTAACGCTCGACAGCAGCGACGATGAAATAACCATTAAACAGTCTTCGCAAAACGAAATTAAAGTGCCTCCAGGAAACACAGAGTTAAATCCAACCCTCGAAATAAAACTTCAGTGGAAGTCTTCGCAGAACAAAGTATTTAAGGTGAAAAAGTTTCAAGCGCTGCACTGCATTCACGAGTACTTCATAAACGAGGCGAAAGTGGATCCGAAATTGTTGTTTTTTACGATTGACGATAAGCCTGTCGATTTGCAAGAAAATAGTTACGTGAGTTTACGATTAAGCGACACCAAGTTTATAGAAGGCGGTGTATTACCGGAATCATATTTAAATAATCCCATTGCTTACCCGAAACTTAGCGACAAGGACTCGTTAAAATTTAAAGTGCAGTTCATGGCCGGTAGGAAGAAGGAATTTACTGTTAGGTGTAAACAGTCGGATACAATCGAATTTATTTTGTGGCAAATCATAAAAGAAGTTAAAATGCCTGTAGAAAATATCAGACTGTATTTCGATGGACAGTTACTTAAAGCAAGCGATTCAATAAATGATTTAAATCTTGAAGACGAGGACTGTTTCGATTTGCAAGTTATTTAGTTTTAAGATAGGTATTTAATTTTATTGTACATTTTTAAGAATGTCTTAAGTATTTAATTTTGTTGTCAATTTTTGTGTACTTTTTGTTTTTTTTAAATCGACTACATTTTATAGATTAGTAGTAATTTGTGTTACCATATAAAATTTTAAATATCTTGGAAATAATAGCAATAATGTATTTAAGTGTACAGAAAATATTGTTTTATAAATTATTAATTTTTTTTAGTGGTTTAATTTATGTGAACAATGTGGAAGTTCATTAAGTTGTTGCCAAAAAAAAAAAAGATTACACAAGAATCTACTATCTAACAAGAGAAATTGTGTATATACTTTAACTCTGCCTAGTGCCTCCTGCCTTGCTAAAGCAGCCAAAGGCTCTACATTCAGTGTTGCCAAACGAGTTGTAAAAATTTCGCTTCACCATTCGACTGAAATTGGAAGAGCGGCATCTTTGAATAGAAAACTACACTAAGGAAATAATAGCATTTTCCACTGGCTGCACCACTAGTGTGCACTGAGTGTATTTTCATCTCGGTTCAGCTTTATGTAATAAAACGAGATTGTTTGCTTTGCGCAGCAATGCTACAATTAATGTCTTTCGGCCATGTAAGCCATTCCAGACAGTCACGAAGATTATAAACCCAGGTCAAAGTTTTTAAACACCACAAACATCCATGGCTAATGGTAGGATTGGAACCTACGCCACCGAGCGACACGACTTGCAAAGTCGGGTAGGCTATCGCTGCGCCACCCGGCGACCCTCATAAAACGAGATAGAGATATGTGCACTGAGTGTATTTTCATCTCGCTTCAGCTTTATGTAATAAAACGAGATTGTTTGCTTTGCGCAGCAATGCTACAATTAATGTCTTTCGGCCATGTAAGCCATTCCAGACAGTCACGAAGATTATAAACCCAGGTCAAAGTTTTTAAACACCACAAACATCCATGGCTAATGGTAGGATTGGAACCTACGCCACCGAGCGACACGTCTTGCAAAGTCGGGTAGGCTATCGCTGCGCCACCCGGCGACCCTCATAAAACGAGATAGAGATATGTGCACTGAGTGTATTTTCATCTCGGTTCAGTTTTATGTAATAAAACGAGATTGTTTGCTTTGCGCAGCAATGCTACAACTAATGTCTTTCGGCCATATAAGCCATTCCAGACAGTCACGAAGATTATAAACCCAGGTCAAAGTTTTTAAACACCACAAACATCCATGGCTAATGGTAGGATTGGAATCTACGCCACCGAGCGACACGACTTGCAAAGTCGGGTAGGCTATCGCTGCGCCACCCGGCGACCCTCATAAAACGAGATAGAGATATCCTGAGTGCACACCGGTGCAGCCAGTGAAAAACGCTATAAATTAATACATGTCCGGAATGGAGGTTGCAAATGGTGGAGAGCTGTTTCCGGGAGTTGTGAGTTGTTGCTTACAGAATACCGATTTTGCAAGGTCACTTGTTACACAGCATATCAAGTCCATATCAATTGATATGAAAGTTACAGAATAGACCCCAGTGACGCGCTGTTCCAAAAGGATATTCATAAGAATATAAATTCAGTTAATCCGTTAATTCGTGCTGCATTCACCAAAAACAAAACGAATCCAAATCTACTGATAAAAACGAACTGATATGGAATGCAGCCATAATAATAATAATAATCTATAATCTATGGTCCCAACCCTGCCTTCGATGTTTATGTACCTAATTTCAACAGCTTCTCAACAGAACAGCGGCTGCTTCAGTTAGTAGTTGTGAGATGTCGCTGGAGGCGAGTTAAAAAGAAAAACATGCTTTTACCTTTCTAATGCCCGTATACACAGACAAATCTTAGACTTAAGCCAAAGTAAATCTTTATTTTGAACAATGTAACTATACGACGCACAATTTGATATGAAGTTAGCTTTAAGTGTCACTTTTTCCATAAGTCCACCTTGAGATATGTCTGTGCATACGGCCATAAATCTTTCGGAAATCGAAACAAACGGTCAGCTTCGCTGTAAGTTCTTAAGCAGTGTTTCACAACACATCCTTTTTAACCATGACTTTTATAAAACTTGACCACCTTATGAACTTGATTTTCAATTTCAAGCCGCCAATGTCGAATAGAACGTCACACCATCTACTGGTCAAATGACTAAAAAGACGCCCAAATTGCGCACGCGCTCTCAGAATTTGTCCCCGAAAACGATGTCATTAGCTGCGTTTTATTGTGCACTACCGGTGGCAAAAGTATACGCCAGTAGATGCATTTCAATAAAACGGTAATAGTTACGTTTTAACCTTCAGCTGTCAAAGTGGTACTATTTCGTCTTGATTTAACGGAATAATGGAAAACGGTGAAATACCGTTTCCGATAATAGCTCGATTTTTACAACAGCAAAGAGTCATTGAAGACGAATTGATGGATTCAAATTGAAATGACATATCCCCACCCTCTCTACCGTGTTCTACCGTCTTGAACGACGGTAGAGAAAGTTGCCACCAGTGGACACCAGCAGCACAATAAAACGACGTTTTACTTCTACCGGCTGACGCGAACGTTGCAATAAAACGCACCTTATGTTAAAGGGGTTGCCATGTTGCCGTAACACGACTGATCGTTAATTGGTGTGTGGTTATTTTAAAATATCTACGTTTGATTAAGGTTTTAATTTAATAAGTTTACTTTAAAGTAAAATATAATATTTGTGTTTTATATGCAGTATCTTCACGGATTGTCTTGACAAGACAAAGAACTTTTTTTAATATCAATTTTACGCAAACAAAATATGTACAAAAAAATTCTGCTTTAAAAACAATACTTAAATTTGAACTTTGTACTACAGACTGTCTAAAAACTCAAATTACATGTTGCAGATATCAAAGTAACGTTTTTATTATTGATTTTAGGCAAACAGTGTATTCTTTACAAAAAATTCTACTGTTCGAACAAGTTCAGAAACCAACCAAAAATTTAAGATTTTGTACTACAGAGAGTTTGAAATATTCAAATTCAAGTAACCAAAAAAACTTTTTTTAATATTGATTTTACTTTTTCAGATAAAGAAACTTCCTATTGCTAATTTTTATGCAAAAATGTATTTCTTATAAAAATATGCTCTTGAGATTTTTTATTTAAACGAATAAATCTTGTTTTCCTTAAAAATTTTCTGTAGTAAACTTTACTTATATGTATATAGCCTTTGTGAGCGAAGATAACTTCGGGTTCTCTATTACCAGGTGAAAAGACATTGGAAAGATACAGCAACAATTAATTGGCTAATGCAGAATAGAATTAAATAAAATTATTGCACATTGTTAAGTACCTATATGTATTTCACTGATATAAAGCTACTTTCTTACATTTTCAGCATGTTTAAAATTGCCGGTAGGCAAGAAAATCCTTTTACGATTTTCTTTTCTTTTTGTTAATAATTCGCGCCTCTGTGTTAGGCGATTTGGGCGTTTTTAAATGTTTTGATTTTGCGATTTCGTGACAGAATAGTTGGCAACACTGTGTCAACCAACGAAATTTGGAGACCCTAACCTATATTATCAAGGGATTTTCATTAAAAGAAAAATGCTTAAATTAATTATAAAGGACAAATAATTGCAGGTAAAATTTATAATAATAATAATTCTTAATTTGATATTTATGTAGGCTTTCATATAAAGTAAGTTTTGAATCTAGCATAAACCCAAGCAGATATAAAACGAAAACTTTAATTTACGCAATAAAGGTCATTTATTATTATTAAATATCACCTTCAAAAGTGAATAATTTATCATTGAACTTGTCATGGAAATACAAATTAGGCAATAAATATCATTTATCATTAAGTAACTCTTTGTAACTAAAAACTCGCAGAATTTAATAGTTTACGTGTCGCTTACTAACAGATGACCCATGAAAAATTGATTACACACGCATTCGGTAAAAATTTACATGTCAATGTTATGCGTTTCAAATTTATAAGGAAGTCTAGGAACGATAAACTTCAGTACTCTTTAGAAGTTAAAATTACAACTATCAAATTAAAGAAGTGCCATGTCTTTAATAAGATTCATTCGATCAAACGCGTACATTCTAAAACATCATCGAGGCACTAGCAAAATTAAACGACTTTTATATTCATCACAAGCTACTTGCACTCTAAGTGAAGTACATTCTGAAAACGATACGCGTGAATTTGTGAAAGTATTCCCCCAAATTGTGCAGGATTTGACTGAGGATCAGGTTTACGAGGATGTTCCACGAGTGAATAAATGGTTTGCTAATGTTTTAGAATACAATGTTGCTAATAGTAATAAAAGTAAGGGACTAATTATCCCGAGAACCTTCAAAGCGTTAGCCGACGTCTCTGAACTTACCAGTGAAAACATGGAACGGGCCAATATTATGGCTTGGTGTTGGGAAATGTTGCAGGCATTCTTAGTAGTGCACGATGATATCTTGGATTCAGCAAAAGTACGTCGATGTGCCCAAAGTTGGTATAGCCAGAAAGGAGTTGGGTTTGCTGCAATAAACGACGGTGTTTTTTTAGAAAATGCTTCCTATTCTGTATTGAAACGATATTTTTCAAACCGTCACTGGTATTTACCATGTTTAGAGTTATTCCATAATATAACTATGTTAAGTACAATAGGACAAAGTTTGGATCTCATACTTGCTGCGGAAGCTAAGTCGAATTTAAATATGCTCACAATGGAAAATTATAAAGTTCTCAATAAGTACAAAACGGCATATCTCACATTTTATTTTCCTGTCACTCTAGGAATGTACTTATCAAACAAATTTGATTCGGACACACACAAACAGATTACGCCAGCTTTGATGAAGATGGGTTACCTTGTCATGGTTGAGAATGATTTTAAAGACGTTTTTAACAATCCGACTCTTAACGGTTCAATTGGTACAGACATATCAGAAGGCAGGTGCACTTGGATGATTGCTGCCGCTTTGGAGAGAGCAACGGAAGCTCAGAGGAACATTCTCAGATTGCATTATGGAAAAGCCGGGTCAGACAGCACCTTAATTGTAAAAAATTTGTATGAAGAATTGAATTTGCCTAGCATTTGTAAAAGCCATATAGAAGGGGAATTGAGTGCTTTGAGAAAAGATATTCGAAGGATTTCTAAAGGGAATCCAAACAAATTGTTTTTTGAATATTTGGATAGCATTGTTGTATTAGAAAATTGGAAAGAAAGTGAATATTGGTGCTTTTAAAATTTTAACAAAATGTATTACAGCTTATTATCAATTAATCACATTAGTAATAAATAAAAGTCTTTTTTGACCAAAATGAGTAGTGAAATGCATTTTGCAATACTGATTTTCACTGTTCAGATAAAAATACGTTGTAAATGTTTACTAAATGTTGTATTTAGTAGAAATAATTGATGACACGAGTGGATTTATTGGCTTATTATTCAACCCTGACATAAATCTATCTTTCAACATATACGAAATACCTAATTTTATTAAATTTGAGGAATTACCACTTGCTAAAGGTGTCACGTTCACCATCAGTTTTCAGTTGTCAGTGGATGAAGGTGTTAAACATAACACCTTCTTCCACTAAAAATTTAAAGTTCGATTGACAGTGAAACAACGGACAGACAGGTAGAAGGGACATTCATTGACAAAAACATCGCTTAATATATCAACAATGCCGCTACCTAAGTTGTTAACATTGAAAGCGTTTTATTTATGCTAAAATATGCATGATATCACTCATTCAACATACAAGTCATACTTTTTCACTTGAACTGAGGATTGGCTACTGTTACAAATCTCGAAAACGCTAAAACAAGAAGTTTTAGTGGTTTGTAAAAAGAAATAAATAATTTCATTGATTACATAAGTGTTATTCATAACAGCACAATTTCTTCTTCATTTGAAGTTCATTGGATAAAGATGTTATATACAAAAAAACTTAATTTTTTTCCTCTGAAATAAAACTATATTCAAATAATAAAGTATGGGAAATGAAAGTACTAATAATATGGCTCACCAGTTTGAAGCAAAGAAAAGCAAAAAAGTTCCAGTTTGAAACGCTTTATTTGAATTTACTCTGAATATCTATTTTGCGACGTAACACCTTTATCCACTTGTGTCTTCAATTATCATTTCTAAGATGTATCCAGATTTACAGTGACTGCTTAAACCTTAATTAATGCTCCTGAATACAGTTAAATTTCGACTATCTCCTTTTTTCTAGAAACCACGCAATTGTATTTAAGACTTTCACCTGTGCCTTTGCTTACTGAGCGTTAATTTTTTCTAATGTTTCTCCACTTTTGCAATTAGTTGAAATGAAGAAATCAACTCAAACCAGCGGAAATGTTTGTTGTCTAATCAACTGTAACAACAAATCCTATAATTGCAAAGAAAGTTTTTTTAGATTTCCTTCAGATATTGACAGGTGAGTATAAATGTTAGTATTACTGAAATTATTGTTTTCTGTTTTAAAGAGCTAGGATTTGGGTGACGGCATGCAATCAAGAGAATTTGTCATTTAATTTGGATACCCTTCACAATTCCAAATATAGATTATGCGGAGCTCATTTTGAAAAAAAAATGTTCCTTAACGACCTTCGAAATCGACTGCATGCTCATGCTGTTCCTACTGTGTTTCCTGCACCAGAAGGGAATTCTTATGTGGCACAAGAACACAACTATAGTCACTTTATTTCTGAAATTAAAAAATACTGACATACAAAAAGTACACATCTTGAAAAATGTTGTGTTAAAAGCCAAAGGTAATGTTTTGTATTTACAAACATTGTAAACGTGTTAATATTTCAAACATTGTTTCAGATGATTTTCTACCCTTGCATGTGCAAATTCCTGTATATGCCACACTTAAAAAATTCATTGTATTTATTTTATAAGAATTTTTCACAATAAACAGTCAACTTTTGCATTATGTATACTATACCTACTCCTATTTTAATACAAAGTGGTCAAGAATAACTGTTTGAGTTGGCAATACAATTAAGAGCATTTTCTTATTCGGCTATTTGCAACACTGCAACCGGATATATGTTTTGTTGGTTTATTTGACAGCGCCAAGATTAAGGTTATGTGAATAAAAATTAGCGTTTTAATTTGAATTTGAAATGTCAAGGTGACGTTGTCAAAGTGACGGCTGTCAGTGTCAAGCCGTCAACAACCGGAAGTTACTGCAGTTGTACCATTTAAAAATAAAATTCAGCACTGCCAACTCAAACAGTGATTCTTGACCACTTTGTATAATTAATCTATTTATGTTTCTCTTTATTTTTTCAAATAATGTTAATTAATGTAAAATAAAAAAAATTGATGTGAACCAGTAAATAATGCAGTGGGAAAAGTGTGCTCTGCAAAAATATTTTAATTGCTGCTCTGGTATATCCACCCACAAAATGGCATCAAGGTCAAAAAATCTTGCGCCGCCAGATCAAACAGTTTCCATGCTGGTTATGCTGTGGAATGGCCGAATAAACAAAATTATAATACAATGCGTGCGTTCCGAATTAACGTCAGGCATACAACTTTTTACCTCGCGCATGGTTTTTATATGGGAAAATGATGCGCGAGGTAAAAAGTTGTACGCCCGACGTTAATTCGGAACGCACCCAATATGTCTATCGTTAACCATTTAAATAGACACATATTTTTGCATTTGAAGATATCAAAGAAATCCTTAATATTCCAGTAAAGAAAGACAACCACTTGAGGTACAGTTGCGGACAGAAAATTTCGGATGTCACTGTCATTCCACTGACGTAAAAGTTAAGAAATTCCTATATGTATACGTCAGATGAGTGACAGTGACATCCGAAATTTTCTGTCCGCAACTGTACCTGAAATATCAAAATATACCGTTTGTCCATCTGACAATGAGACATAGGGATTTAACATGGGAAAACAGAAATTGCTTTATATTATCTACCTGAGTACATATATATGAAATTCTGGGTTATAATCGGAAAGATTATTGCATTCAAAATGTTTTGATACTAAATTTGTGCAATTTTAGTTCTTTATTAATTAGAAATTAAGAAAAAAAGTTATTATTTTTTTCCGGACAAGATTAGTGGGTATTTAACGAAAAGTTTCCAAACTGATGTCGTGGTCAAGTTAGTTTGTTCATGTTTCACAACCGTAAGGTCACGAGTTCAAATCCGAATAAGGACACTTTTTTTTCTTTTTTTTAAATATTTTACAGATTTGAAATCACTTAAATTCTTAAACTAGTTTATTATTTTATTTATAAGTTTCATATTAATATCAATTATGTAACATAATAAATAAAGTTATAACTTTAACATAATAAAATTTTGCAAACGAAAAAATACACATAAATGGAACATAATTAATATTAAAATGAAACTTATAAATACAATAATAAACTAGTTTAAGAGTGATTTCAAATCTGAAAAAATATTTAAAAAAAAGAAAAAAAGTGTCTTCATTCGGATTTGAACTCGTGACCTTACGGTTGTGAAACATGAACAAACTAACTTGACCACGACATCCGTTTGGAAACTCTTCGTTAAATACCTACTAATCTTGTCCGGAAAAAAATAATAACTTTTTTTTTTTAATTTCTAAATAATTAACAACTAAAATTGCACAAATTTAGTATCAAAACACTTTGAATGCAATAATCTTTTCGATTATAACCCAGAATTTCATATATATGTACTCAGGTAGATAATATAAGGCAATTTCTGTTTTCCCATGTTAAGTCCCTATGTCTCATTGTCAGATGGACATACGGTATACTTAGATTTTGTTTAGATTAAGAAAATTTATATGTACTGTTCAGTATTACCATACATTTATAAGTATACACTGTCATCAACAATTATGGAAGATTTGCATCTGAAATATTTCAGAAATATTATCAATCTTTCTTACTATCTATCAAGACATCAATAATAATTTGTATGTACATAACACCGTGCAGAAATAAAAATTATTGCAGAACGGCACGTTCAATCATTGTTGATCACAGTGTACTTCTTTTTGTGTTCAATATAAATTTCTTGGGATAATAAATAATTAACATGTGCTTTTAATTGATTTTAAATGAAGTGGCCAGAACAGAAGCACAGGTGCGGCCAAAACTGGTGAAATTAGCTTTTCCAACTTTTTATTTATTTTGCAATACCAAATAAAATACACTCCTTCTTTTTTAATTTATTAATATCTTTCTAATGTATTTCGGTGCCCTTTGGACGCATGGTTTGGTTGTATTTTTCAACATGTGACGTAAGGACGTAAGAGAAAACTTCTTTTAAAGTGGCCAAAACTGGTGCCTCTACCTTAGTATATTATGTAACGTGTAGAAAAATGAAGTTTTACTAGGCGAGTTTGGCTTGTTTAAGTACGAGCGAGCGTAGCGAGCAAGTAACTTTAAAAGCCATATGAGTTGCGTATTTTTTCGCATTTCGTGCGAATATTGATTTCGTTGATGTTTAATATAAATGACATTAATAACTATCACAATTAATAAACGAAAAGTAATAGTAGTTAGTACGTTGCTATTATACAGTAATGGTTGTTACGTTGTAAAGTAACCCATTAGTGTATGATTTTGAGGATGACATGCGAAAAATATAATTAATTTGTTGCTTATAAAATTCCCGGGCATAACATTGAATCATCTTCATAACTCTACTTCATCAAAGATTAATTTCAGCATAATTAATGCGAAAAAGTTATTTTTCTAACTTCTGCAAATTTTAAAAAAGACAATGAAATAACAATGACCTTCTGAAAAACTGGTTACACAGGCAACTAAAATTTACATATGTAAATGCAATGCGACCCTAATTTATAGACAGGTTGGAGAAGAACTTGCTTCAGTACTCTTTAAAAATTCAAATTATAAGTACCTATCAAATTAAACAAGCGCCATGTCTTTAACAAGATTTATTCGATCAAATGCAAACATTTTCAAACATCAATGGGGCACTTGCAAAGTTACACGAGTTTTATATTCATCGCAAGCTACTCGTACTCTAAATGCAGTAAACTCTAAGAACGATATGAGTGAATTTGTGAATGTATTCCCCCAAATTGTGCAGGATTTGACTGAGGATCAGACCTATACGGATGTTCCGCAGGTGAATAAATGGTTTGCTAATGTTTTAGAGTACAATGTTGCTAACAGTAGTAAAAGCAAGGGAATAGTTATCACCAGAACCTACAAAGCATTAGCTGATGTCTCTGAACTTACCACTGAAAACATTAAACTGGCCAATGTTATGGCTTGGTGTTTCGAAATGTTGCAGGCATTCTTAGTAGTGCACGATGATATCTTGGATGCAGCAAAAATACGTCGATATGCGCAAAGTTGGTATAACCAGAAAGGAGTTGGATTTGCTGCAATAAACGACGGTGTATTTCTGGAGAATGCTTCGTATTCTGTACTGAAACGATATTTTTCAAACCGTCACTGGTACTTACCATGTTTAGAATTATTTCGTAATATAACTATGTTAAGTGTAATAGGACAAAGTTTGGATCTCATACTCTCTGCCGAAGCTAAGTCTAATTTAAATATACTCACAATGGAAAATTATAAAGTTCTCACTAAGTATAAAGCTCAGTATTTCCCATTTTATTTTCCAGTAACTCTAGGAATGTACTTATCAAACAAATTCGATTCGGACACACATAAGCAGCTTATGCCACCGTTGATGAATATGGGTTACATTATTATGGTTGAAAATGATTTTAAAGACGTTTTTGACAATCCAACTCTTAACGGTTTAATTGGTACAGACATATCAGAAGGCAGGTGTACTTGGATGATCGCTACCGCTTTGGAAAGAGCAACGGAAGCCCAGAGGAACATTCTCAAAAGACATTACGGAAAAGCCGACTCAGAAAGCACCTTAATTGTGAAAAATTTGTATGAAGAATTGAATTTGCCTAGCATTTGTATAAGTCATATAGAAAGTGAATTGAGAGCTGTGAGAAAAGAAATTCAAAGGATTTCTAAAGGAAATCCAAACAAGTTGTTTTTCGAATACTTGGATAATATAGTTGTATTCAAAAATTGGGAAGAAAGTGAATATTGGTGCACTTAGAATTTTAACAAAATGTGTTAGAGCTTATTATTAATGTAAATGTAATTAATAATAAATAAAATATTAATTGGTAATAGAAATCGTTTTATATTTTTGACGTTGATTATTAAAAAGAACAATAATAATAAAAAAAAAATCTATTACATCATAATTGCTCATTTTAAGGAATCTGTAGCTTTTATATAAGTGAACAATGTTTTTCTTTCTTCCTACGATTGGTTTATTCATAAATGTTTTTTGTTCTCATCTACTAGTTAATAAATAATATAAAATTGAAGACTGAAAGACTCCAGAAAAACTATTTATCGCGTGAAATTTCCTTTTTGTTTTTAAATCGAAGTTCTTGTTTTTTTTTTTTTTTTTTTAGGAAATAGATGCAAGTACCATTATTGTCAAGCCTGGCAAATTCCCTGTGAATACGACGATAGTTGCTTTCCATTTAAGAGCGTAATGTCCATGGTGCTTAGAACCCTAGGCTTCTCGGAGCTGCTTTGAATAGTTCGCAAATGGAACACAAAATTTTACGCGCGAATAACTGTCAACTGTCACCTTCAACATAACCAGTTTGATCAATTAAATTTGATTTTTAAGTATTTTCCGCAAAAAAAAACGATTAGCACAATTTTCGACTATTCAAATATTAGTATTTATACGTCAAATAGAGCTTCGTATAACCTCAAAGATCAATAAAATTGTCGTTGGAGCTTCACGCCCCTAGTCAAAGGCTGGTCCTCGAGGGTAAAAGGGTAGGAACTCGAACGAGACTTGACGTCATGTCGCATTTTTTAATGGAACAGAGGGCGTCGTGTCACAGAGCAGTTCGGAGCTGCCCAGGCAGGAAAATGGAAAGCACCTGATGAAAGGTTTATTGGAAACTCAATACGTCACAAAGCAGTATTTATTTCAACAACGACTACAGTTCTTAAGTAAACAAATGCAAGTTAATTAATTTGATGGCCATTTTATATTCATTTTTTTTTTCATCTTGTACACTGCAGTAATTAATTCTATAATATAATTTTGGTATATCTTTATTGTTAGTAAAAATATTTGTCTCTTTAAAAATTCCTCTTTGTACGAAAAATAAATAAAATAAAGAGACAAGATTTTAATTAAAATTCTTGGAATATCCTGTAAAAAATTAAGATGTTTTACAGCTCGGTAATGGTTTGTCCAGTTTGCAACATTTAGAAAATAAAAACAAATTGTTTTCAAGTGTAAATTATATTGACGCAAATTTTGCAACATTTAGAAATTTAAAAAAATTGTTTTGAAATGTAAATTATATTGATGCAAATTATGAACGGAAAAAGTGATATGAATAATATTAATTATTTTATTTTTACATAGAAAAATCGAAGAACCAATACATCGTTACACATCTGATAATAATTTACTTCATAAATAACATTTTCGTTTGATTGCTCTATATAGAGTCTAGAGTGTTCTCATCTTATTTTAACCTCGTGTAATAGTAAGGGATGGAAATATTCTGAGTGCTCTAGAGCAGTCAATCGAAAACGCTATAAATTTAATTAGTGACTAACCCTGGTTTGCACCAAACAAATAAACTCAGTTTAAATTTAAGCGTCACTTGAGAATGTTACTTACTGAATGTCGTGTAACCTGAAATGTCACATTATAAGCACCACTTAAATTTAAGTTCAGCTTAAGTGTTTGGTGTAAATGGCCATTAATGCCTTAAGGCATTAAACTGTAAATTTATCTTGCATTTATAAAGTTGGGCATTATACAAATTAATTAAAATTTAATCTTGACTTAATTCAGTTTTAGAATAGAATCCAGCAAAGAAATAACAATGTAAATGACGTATAAAGTTATTTAATTTTTAACGTAGTTTATTCAAGATAATGGAGATGTAGTAAATACGTAATAATAATCTCGGAAATTATTGTAAACCCGGTAGTTTATCAAAAACAACTTTAAAAAATTGCATTTGGCTCGTTCAAATCACAGATCTAACGTTCAGCCGGGACAGCGCTGAGACAGCGATCGCTTTGAACGCGTTGCTGACTTATGGCGCTGTGGCTTTGCTGTGACAGCAGTCGCCATTGTCATCAGCAGAATTAGCGAATGTGGTGATTTGGAACTGGTAAACTATGTAGTAAACAAAAATCAGAAAGTGCGTCAAGTCAATAGTTATGCGTCCAAATTATCAACTGCAAAACATCTTCGTTGTTTTTTGCTAGTGGAAATACATCTATTACTGGATAAATTTCCATTACATCTTGCACAATCTCCAGTACTAAGCGATTAATACTACTTTGTTCCATCATGTTACAAAAATACAAATTGTTCAAGACAACACACTTCTGTCGCTTTTGTTTGCAAACACAGCCAGCACGCGATGCCGTTTCTGACGCTACATCTGTCAAACTGTCAATTATAGAGACTAAATCGTTCAGCCGCTCACACCTGCTATAACTTAGCAAAACGCAATTGCTGTCTGAGCACTGTTCTGGCCGAAAGCGCCCAGAATTATATTTTTCTACGACTGTTCTAAAGTAGATACCTACTTGTAAAATGTCACTTTCTAAAAACTAGTGCATAAAGAGTTCTTTATAAACCCTAGAGTGTAAAATGTAAAATTGGTTACTTACTTTTAACTGTTTCATTAATCTTTTCAAAATATTTTATAACCTAAATTTATGTACATTAAAAGCTGCTTTCATTTATTCAACTCCGTTTGCTCCTTTCGCTCTATTTGCTTTTTTCGCCCTCTAAAGAGTGAGAGCGAATAAGTTTTAATACAGGTAAGAGTGAGACAAAAGTGCAAAATGAGTAGAGTGAAGGAGTTGAATAAACGAACGCAGGAGTGCGTTCAGTCTTTATCTCCGAGAGCGTCTTGGGCGTGTAATCGCGTCTTTCTTACTCACGATTTTTAACATATTTTGCGTCTCGTTCATCCGTTTTAAAACGACAATTTCCATGACAACGGGGGCACTCTAAACGCCCCACTTACAAGTGGTCCGTTATCATGATGGAAATAATAGCTGCTTTCTTTCGTTTGATCCAAACGCAACATAACGCGTTTAGTAAAAAGTCCTACTTTACCATTGTTGCCAATCCACTGTGAGCCGATTACCCTTTTCAAATTTTAAAAACCCGCTCTTACCCACATCTGCCCAATTCCGATAGATGTCTCTGAATTTCGGTAGAGCTAATTTAAATCACTTGATTAAAATCATGTTTAGAATCACTGATTTTATTCAGGCGATTTTTATTTTTGAAAATCATTTTAAAAAAAAATTTCAAAAATTCTCATGAAATAAACAAAACTGGGTCCAAATTTTTAAAATTAAGACATTTCACAGTTATTGTGCAATTTTTAACGCTAAATAAAACAAAAGACGATCGAGAAATAGACACTATAAAATTAAAAAATTCTAAAATTAAGATTTGACATTTGTGCAATTTTGACGTAAAATAAAACAAAAGATGATCGAGAAATAAAGAAAATTTATAAAATTATTATTATTATAAAATTTAAAAAAATTGAAATAAAAAAAATCTCATTGACTAAAATTAGAAAGAAAATAATAAAAATAAAAAAAATCTCATTAAATAAAATTACAAAAAAATAAAAATTAAAAAATTTTGATTAAATAAACAATACTTTAGAATAAAATTACAAAAAATTATAAAAATTAATTTTTTTTTATTAAATAAACAAAACTTTCTAAAATTAAGATTTGACATTTGTGCAATTTTTGACGTAAAATAAAACAAAAGACGATTGACAAATTTATAAAATAAAAAATATCTCATTGAATAAAATTAGAAAAAAATTGCAAAAATAAAAAACTCGTTAAATAAAATTACAAAAAATTATAAACATTAAAAAATTCTCATTAAATGAACAAAACTTTCTAAAATTAAAATTTGACATTTGTGCAATTTTTGACGCAAAATAAAACAAAAGACGATCGACAAATTTATAAAATTAAAAAAAAATAAATATTAAAAAAATCTCATTGAATAAAATTACAAAAATAAAAAATCTCATTAAAATACAAAAAAATAAAAAAATTAAGATTTGACAATTGTGCATTTTTTGATGAAAAACGAGAGACGATCGAGAAATAAAGAAAATTTATAAAATTACAGAAAATTACGAAAATTAAAAAAATTCTCATTAAACAAACAAAACTTTCTAAAATGAAGATTTGACATTGTGCAATTTTTGACGTAAAGTAAAACAAAAGACGATTCGAGAAATTTAAAAAATTGATAAAAAACAATAAAAAAAATAAAAATAAAAAAAGAGTTGAGTTCAAAATCGGTAGATCTACCGAATTACCTGTAGAGTTGGCAGCACTGATCGACAATGTGGATTTGACTGTTAGTTAGTTACTTTAGTTTTTATCGGGTTCCTGCTTTAGTGATTTCTTTGTTGCCAATAGCAAAGTTGAAACATCACCAACAAGTCGTCAATCAAAAATTTAAAAATTAATCTGTTTTTTTTTTTCTTCCTTGAAAATACCCATTTTTACCCACGTATTATTTTTACCCGTAAGGTTGCTTAAATTACCCGTAATTCGGGTAATTGCCCGCACATTGGCAACCCTGTACTTTACTAATAAATATTTGTACAGTTTTAAATCAATCCAAATGAGTAATTTATAGCGTTTCCGATTCACTAGCCGTGCACCCAGTCCCAGAGTATCTTCATATCATTTTATTGTATGAAGTTAAAACAAGATGCAAGTACTCTGAGTGCAACCAGTGCAAATGAATCGAGAACGCTATAAGTGAATCGAATCACAGATAATAGATAATAGATCTTTCTTTTATCTGTGATCGAATGCACCTACCATATTTCAAATCTGTTATGTTGGCAATACCACTCGTAAGTGTCAAGTGTCAATCAAATGTGGATTCTAACCTATATTACCCAAGCGATTTTATAATTATAATTAATAATTATAAAGGACAAATAATTGCAGGTGAAATTTACTTTAATAATAGTAATTATTATTAATTTGATATTCATGTAGACTGTTTCATATAAATTAAACGTTGGATCATAAATAAGTTTCAGAAATTACTAAATAAGACGACGATCAGCCAACAGCCTAAGCGGACGCAAATGTTAATTGTTTACTGTTTGTGAACTCTGAACTTAATCGTTTACCAACAGATTTATGTGAAATAGACCACAATCTTTCATTTACATAAAGGAAAGTTTTAATTTACAGTTGGTTCTTGTCCGATGAAATTTGTATCACAAAATCTTTTAAGCGGACACTAAATCGCGCACTATACACTTTACGTTTCGCAGTCGTTCGACAGCTTCGTCAGAAGTGAAAAATGAAAAGTTTAAATCGTGACATCCTGCGATCTCTTTTTGAGCTAACATTGCATTAGAATTGGCAAATTACTATTACATCGCAATTGCGAATAACCTAGGACAGGTCGGTTTGGTTTGTAGTGGAAATCTCAAGCTATGCTTCTGCTGATAAGGCCCCAAATAGGGCCGAAACAGCTGTATAGAGGATGCTCGAGGAATCAAAACCGATTTTTGTCATTATAATAATTTGATTTCATTATTTATTTTATACATGTGTATTCCTTTATATTCATTGCACACTTATAAAGTCCCCGGACATAATGATTTATAACTCTGTTTCATCAAAGGTAGTTTCAATATAACTAATGCGAAAAAGTTATTTTTGCAACTTGTTCTGCGAACTTTTCAAAAAAAACTGAAACGATAATGACCTTTTTAGCAAAAGTGGTTACACAGGCAACTAAAATTTACATATATGTAAATGCATTGCGATCCTAATTTATAGACGAGTTTGGCTACAACTACCTTCAATATTTTTGAGAAGTTAAAATTATAACTATCAAATTAAACGAGCACCATGTCTTTCGCAAGATTTTTTCGATCAAATGCAAGCGTTTTAAAACTTCAAAGAGGCACTTGCAAAGTTACACGAGTTTCATATTCATCGCAAGCTACTCGTACTCTAAGCGCAGTAAATTCTGAAAACGACAAGTGTGAGTTTGTGAAGACGTTCCCCCAAATTGTGCAGGATTTGACTGAGGATCAGGCCTACAAGGATGTTCCGCAAGTGAATAAATGGTATGCTAATGTTTTACAATACAATGTTGCTAACGGTAATAAAAGCAAGGGACTAGTTGTCCCCAGAACCTTCAAAGCGTTAGCTGAGGTCTCAGAACTTACCACTGGAAATCTGAAACTGGCTAATATTATGGCTTGGTGTTTAGAAATGTTGCAGGCATTTTTTATGGTGCACGATGATATTTTGGATTCAGCAGAAGTACGTCGATATGCCCAAAGTTGGTTTAACCAAGAAGGAGTTGGATTTGCTGCAATAAACGACGGAGTTTTTCTGGAAAATGCTATATATTCTGTATTGAAACGACATTTTTCAAACCGTCGCTGGTATTTACCATGTTTAGAGTTATTCCGTAATATAACTATGATAAGTACGATAGGACAAAGTTTGGATCTCATACTCGCTGCTGAAGCCAAGTCGAACTTAAATGCACTTGCAATGGAAAATTACAAAGTTCTCAATAAGTACAAATCTGCATATTTCTCGTTTTACTTTCCAGTAACTCTAGGAATGTACCTATCGAATAAATTTGATTCGGACACACACAAACAGATTACGCCAACATTGATGAAGATGGGTTACCTTCTCATGGTTGAAAATGATTTTAAAGACGTTTTTGACAATCCGACCCTTAACGGTTTAATTGGTACGGACATATCAGAAGGCAGGTGCACTTGGATGATCGCTGCCGCTTTGGAGAGAGCAACGGAAGCTCAGAGGAACATTCTCAGAACACATTATGGAAAAGCCGACTCAGAAAGCACCTTAATTGTGAAAAATTTGTACGAAGAAATGAATTTGCCTAACATTTGTAAAAGCCATATAGAAGGGGAATTGAGTGCTGTGAGAAAAGAAATTCAAAGGATTTCTAAAGGAAATCCAAACAAGTTGTTTTTCGAATACTTGGATAGTATTGTTGTATTAAGAAACTGGAAAGAAAGTGAATATTGGTACACTTAGAATTTTAACAAAATGTATTACTGCTTATTATAAATGTTATTAATAATAAATAAAATATTAATTGATAATAGAAATTGTTTATGTTCGACATCGAATGCTCTTATCACCAGACTTCGAACATTTCGGAGCGTTGCCATGGTTACGAAATACGAGCACAATGAAAAGTGCCAATTCATTGCGTAGCCGTGGCAACGCTCCGAAATGTCCGAAGTCTGCTTGTAACTATTCCTTAATAATCATGACTTCTGAACTCATTTTAAAAAATCTGTAGCTTTTGACTATCGAAATGTTTTAATTAAAAGAATATATGTATATGAATATAATTAATTCGTTGTTTTTGCATATAAATTATTTTTCTTTCTAGAAATGTTTTAGTCAAGTATTTTTTATTCTTATTTTCTACCTAGCTAATAAATAATATAAAATGGAAGCATCTGAAAGACCACGGAAAAAGCTCTATTTTACGGTGGAACCGTTACAAAACAAATATTTTGATTTCCTAGATATATGATGAGAGGTATTGAAATTTTGATACGTGCATTTCGAGTTTGGGAAGAGAAATTAGTAATAGAAAAACAAATTCCCTTAATGTGTCCAACTTTCTGCCAGTCACTGAATAATAACTACACGAAATTCTAGTACAGCTTTGGTTGTTATGTCTTCCTTTTTATATTATTTATTAGTAAAATATTTGTCTCCTCTTTGTAGGTATGGTAAATAAATAAAATAAAGAGACAAAATTTTTAATTGAAATTCTTAGAGTAGGTATCCTGGAAAAATTAAGATGATGTTTTACGTAAAAATTAAGATGATGATGTTTTATAATTTAAGTGGTTTATCAACTTTGCAACATTTACAAATTAAAAAAAAAATTGTTTTCAAATGTAAATTTTGTCGACGTAAATTATTAACCCGGAACCTAATGTGATTAATATTAATTTATTGTAATGACTAACTAACTTAAGTACATCACAGGATGTCTGGATAAGTATACTACATCATTTATTCACTTTATTTTATTTTTTTTAGTTATTTTACTACAGAAACTATTGTTTCTATTTGTTTTGTTGAATTATAAACTGCCGAAAAATATTTCCTTTTGAGTTAAAAATAAATAAAATATGAATAAATGAAATAGTAACTCAGAATGTCATCTATAACGGTTTCTCGTCTTCGCCATTTGTTGTTACCTCCGGTGTATCTCAAGGTTCTAACTTGGGTCCACTGTTGTTTAATTTATAAGTGAATGACTTAGGGGTTCATTCTAAACATATTTGCAACCTAGCAACGGTGGTAACTCCTTAGCAACTGATAAGAAGCTGCAATCTCGGCATTATTCGGTGGTAACAGTAAACAGCGTTGTGTAGTCTTGATAATGCTCGGAAGTAGGATCATACCAAGTTGTAACTTGCAACCCCGATTAGAATGGTAGAATGGACCCTCTTAGATGGTAAATTGAAATGCGAAAAACTTCTATTCGCCGACGACTTAAAATTATGGTGTACTATCGACTCTCTTCATGATTGTGGCAAAGTACAAACCAATTTAAATGTTGTACTTGTACATGAATGGTGTATAGACAATTTTATCGCCTTGAATATACCTAAATGTAAAATTGTTTCTTACACACGGAAACGTAGTTCTATTAATTACAACTACATACATGTTGAATGGTATTCCCGTAACTCGTTCAACTAACGTTAATGATTTAGGTACCTATTCTCTTTGATGCATCACTATCATTCTCAGCTCACACTGACTACATTATTTCAACTTCTTTTAAATCCCTAGGGTTCATTATTTGAAACTGTAGTTCCTTTAATAACATTGCTGCCTTAGGCCCGATTTATTCACCTCCAATTAAATTTATCTGGTAATTTATTCCCATAGTAACAATTGTGATCACAAAAGTTACTGTGGGAATTAATCATCACATAAATTTAATTGGAGGTGAATAAATCGGGCCTTAAAGTCTCTTTATTTTGCGTTTGTTCGCTCACGACTCGAACATGGTTCACCTGTTTGGCCTCCTATGTATCCAAATCAGATTGACGCTATTGAAGCGGTGCAACGTAGATTTTTGAAATACCTGTACTCTAGAGTAAATGGTAGTTATCCTGAACGAGGAATTGAGAAGTTTGAGATTAAGGTCGGTATGCACGGACAAATCTCAAGGTGGACTTAAGGAGGTTTACTTTGGCTTAAGTCTAAGATTTGTCTGTGCATCAGTCTCTTCACATTAGATGTTTCGTACATAAACTTACCCATAATGATATTGATTGTGCTGCACTGTTGAGTAGTATTAGGTGGCACGTACATACCTCGTATATGTTCCAGAAACAATGTCACTTTTCTTTAATGCCTGCTAAAACTAACGTATTAGTTATGTGTTGAACATTTAACACCATTTCAAAGTCATGTGATATTTATTTGTAGTGACTGCATGGCTCAGCTTTTATATGAATTTTGTCATTAGATTCGTTCGCTTATGTCACTTGTATTTAGTATAATTTCTTGTTTATTAGTTTAGAGTTTTTATGTATGTTCTTTTCTTAGGGTAGGTAAGTCTAGTTAGTGCAATGTAATGCTTAGTTAAGTTGTATTTATGTCGTGTAAATGGATATATGTATCTGAAGGTGAAGAAACTATTGTTTCTCTTTCATGAAATAGAAATTTTTCTTAGAGCTCACACGTATGTGATTGTACATTATACCCATTCATCCATCCACACTTTTAAAAAATGAAATGTCCTGTTTTTTGTGTAAATTGCAAAAATCTATAAAGATGAAATTTTCTAAAATTACCAGTTTGAAAGAGTGACAAGGTATTTACAATAGAATCTCATTCTTGAAATGTGTAAATGAATTTACATTAGAAAATTATCTGTGGTCGAGTTCTCAAAGAAATTTCTTATTATTCTGCTACCTACGTACATATTACTTTGTTTTTGCAACAATCAACTTAATTTTTTGTTGTATAATTAATCAAGGACATTCTTTCTGCTTTCTGTTTGATAAAAACATACATATCGTCACCCTAATTAGCAAACCTCGTAAACTTGCGAAACTGCTACATTCTAAAATCCAACTTGTAAGTTGTAAGCAAATCTTATAACAACACTATCTAACGTCAGGGTAAATGAAATGTGCACAAAACTTAAACACACTTAAAACAAATTGGTAAAGTAAATAGCGTGTCATACGTAAAACCATTCGAATACATTTTCCGAATTAAACTGATACGACGGTTTTTTTTTTTTAATTTCTGAGAAAATTGTTAGGTATTTTGGAGTTACGAGATTTGCTAATTAGAGTGACATGTATTTGCTAAAAATTTACATGTGTAAATGTTATGCGTACCAGATTTATAGACGCGTTCGTCAACAATAAGCTTCAGTACTCTTTAGGAAGTTAAAAGTGCCATGTCTTTAATAAGTTTCGTCCAATCGAATGCGATCATTCTAAAACTTCAACGACCCGCTTGCAAAATTAAACGAGTTTTATATTCATCACAAACTACCCGTGCTCTAAGTGCAGTAAATTCTAAAAACGATGTGCGTGAGTTTGTGAGCGTTTTACCCCAAATCGTGCAGGATTTGACTGATGATCAGACCCTCAAGGATATTCCAGAAGTGAATAAATGGTTTACTAATGTTTTAGGACACAATGTTGCTAATAGTAATAAAAGCAAGGGGCTAATTATCCCCAGAATTTTCAAAGCGTTAGCTGATGTCTCTGATCTTACTAAAGAAAATATGAAACTGGCCAATATTATGGCCTGGTGTTTGGAAATGTTGCAGTCATTTATATCAGTTCACGATGATAGCTTGGATTCAGCAGAAATACGTCGGTATGCCCAAAGTTGGTATAACCAGAAAAGTGTTGGATTTGCTGCAATCAATGATGGTGTTATACTGGAAAATGCATTGAATCCTATACTGAAACGACATTTTTCAAACCGTCACTGGTATTCACCATGTGTAGAATTGCTCCGTAATATAACAATGTTAAGCACGATAGGACAAAGTTTGGATCTCATACTTGCTGCCGAAGCCAAGTCGAATTTGAATATACTAACAATGGAAAATTACAAAGTTCTCAATAAGTATAAATCTGCATACTCTCCAGTAACTGCAGGAATGTACTTATCAAACAAATTTGAATCGGACACACAAAAACAGCGTATGCCACCTTTGATGTACATGGCTTGCATTGATTCTGCAAATGAATTTAAAGACGTCTTCGACAACCCAGCTCTAAACGATTTAATTGGTAAAGACATATCAGAAGGCAGGTGTACTTGGATGATTACTACCGCTTTGAAAAGAACAACGGAAGCTCAGAGGAACATTCTCAAAACACATTATGGAAAGGTCGAGTTAGAAAGCACCTTAGTTGTGGCAAATTTGGATGAAGAATTGAATTTGCCTAGTATTTCTAAAAGCCATATAGAAGGAGAATTGAGTGCTATGAGCAAAGAAATTCAAAGGATTTTTAAAGGAAATCCAAACGTAATGCTTTTTGAATATTTTGATTATATTGTATTATTGTTATGTTAAAAAATTGGGACTCTTAGAATTTTGACAAAATGTATTACAGCTTATTATTTATGTAATTAATAATAAATAAAATATTTATTGCTAACAGAAATTGTTTTATATTTGACGTCGATTATTAAAAAATTCATTCATTATCAATACTCATTTTAAGAAACTTGTAGCTTTTGATTGAAATGTTTCAATATTTAAGAAATATTGTTTATGCATGTAAATAATTTCTTTTTCTTTCCAGGAATGGTTTGTTCAAATATTTTTTCTTCTCACCTCCTAGCTAATAAATAATAAAAAGAAATGGAAGCATCTGAAATATTGCAGAAGAAACTCTATTTTATGGTGGAACAGTTACAAAACATGGCACGGGATTTGCCACCGTAAGAACCTCTCGTGGGCATTTCCCTTTTATTTTTAAATCGATATGTTCTTTATTTTAAGGAAATATCAGATGCGAGTGCCGTACGAATTATTGTCAAGTCTGGCAAATTGTCTGTTGAATGACACGGTTTTTGAAATTGTGAAGGGCCTAATGGAAATTCAACACGTCACCGAGCAGCATTTATTCCAACAACGGCTGCAGTTCTTAAATAAACAGAAACGTAAGTTGATTAGCAATTTGGTGACCATTGTCTTTTTCATCGAAGTCACTTTTATTTTCTTTGCAATATTTCACATTTGGTCATCTCCAACACTACAGTCGGGAATTCTACAATAACTTTGGTTTATCTTTCTTATTATTATTAGTGAAAATATTTGTCACCTTGAAAATTACCTACTCTTTGTATCAATAATAAAGAGACAACATTTTAATTGAAATTCTTAGGATATCCTGGAAAAATTTAAGATGTTGATGTTTTATAATTTAAGTGGTTTGTCAACTTTGCAACATTTGGAAATCCAAAAAGATTGTTTTCAAATGTAAATGATATTGACGCAAGTTATTAACGGAAATCGTAATGCGAATAACATTGACTTACTATAACTTACATCGGAGGATGTATACCTAAGCATAATGCATCATTTAGTAAATATTATTGTTGTGCAATTTTCATTTAAAAATTTCTTTTTCTTTCAGTGGATGAACAAGAAGTTTTGGACAAGACTGATATGACCGCCGAACAGAAAGTAAATAAGCTCAATGAAATGAAGGTCACTCAAAAAGATGAAGCAAAACAGTTTGATATGTCTCTGGTTTTACAGTTAGATCAAAAGGTACCTAATCCTTTACATGTCTGAGTAACCTTTCATTACAATTTGAATATGGCGCTATATAGTTTTTTATACATAGTTTTTTTTTTTTCGACTTTATATCAAAAACATTTCTAACTCAATGGTGAGCATTTTGAACAATCATTGGTTGCATTTAGGCAACAAATGAACTGAAGTGCTACAGCACAGTGGTGGAATGTAGCATAAAAAGGCCATGTTTAATTAATGGCGGTCGTTTGAAGAAAGTGCTGCAATGACGTCACATGTATCTCGTTCAGTTAAGAGATTACCTGAACGCAGCCGTTGTATCCTGCTGATAAGAAAAAAACTATACAGTAGTGTGTTGCCAACACAATGTTTTAATGTTGATTGGCGTTCAATTCAAACTGCCCTCGACTCTGTGCTTAAGGCCCAGGCTTCATAACCGACTTTAAATGTAAAATCACTTTCAGATGTTAAAACAAATATGAAAACACATTTGTTTACACGTCTTTAATTTTGAAGTCTCCTTTAAATTCCATTATGAAACTGGGGGTAAGACTTTTATTTTATTTTTACAGGTAGTAGACCAGCAACAGACTCTGGAACAGGCAGGAGTACCGGGGTTTTATGTAACGAAAAACACACTAGAAATAAAGGTGCAAATGCACTTGTTAGATTTTATACTGAGATTAAGTAAAATGGCAATGCCAACATAACTGTGTAGCCTATCATTAACTGTTACTGTTTGTGCTCAATGTGAAACAACCCATTTATTTAGAATACAATATTTATTAATAAAAAAATATTTACGGAATGTGCATGCATTCGCAAACATTTGAAGACCCCTCGCAAAGAACGTGTTAAGTCAGTTTTTGGGCATTTTCAGATTATGACGTATTGTGGTAGCCAATTCAGTGTAGTATTTAACTGTCCAATTCACCAGTAAGAAGCGTGCTTAGTAAAGTCGTCCAAGTTTTGTATCGGTTTTATGATTTTCCTATAAAAAATTCTTCAAAGAGACCGGCACTGCGGTGTCTGTGTCTCCTCTCTGTCGCTTTTTTTTATAGCAAGACCATAAAACCGGTACCAAACTGGGACGACTTTACGCGTGGTATTTTAAGTTTCAGTTACGATTTTTCTATGATTTTCCATGAGACTTTAAACCTTAATGGTGCTCTCCTGTAAAATTAACAAACGGTGACTTAACACATTCTTTCCGTGGCCTCTTCCTTTACGAATGTTCGCTGGAAATGTTACTTTGGTGGATTAGCGTCATAAAGTGTATGCAAGAAAAGAAAAACTATTGCCGAGTTAGTGTCGCCAATCATTAGTAATGGAGTTCCTTCTGCTCGCAACAAAAAAGAATCAGAAATTCCTAGATTTTAACTTCTTGTATTTGTGTCGTAAGAAATTTAAAGAATAACTACGGAAAAATTTTAGAAACGCGTTAGGTTTACATTACTCAAAACTTAAATGAAAATATTTCGCGTTTTATATGTATAGACCAATGCGTTCTTTCTTTATCTTATATGAAACAAATACAATAAGATCGAAAAAAGTTACCTAATTGCCAAGAAATTGACTTGAGAAAATTGTGTTGGCAGCAACTAACTTTTCCCCCTTTCAAAACTAAAATCGTTTTCGATTGACCGCCTTAGTGCGCACTCACAGTATCTTCATCTGGTTTTATTACATGAGGTTAAAAGAAGACGCAAGTACACTGAGTGCAACCGGTGCAAGTGAATCGAAAACGCTATAACTTTCGATTAGTGCTGGCAACGGTTAACCGATTTTGGATATTCGCGCTGTACAGCATGTCACTCATGCAAATAGAGTTGCATAACTTGAATGTGATTCCAAATAAAAAAAAAATTTCATGCAACTCTATTTGCATGAGTGACATGCTGTACACCACGATTATCAATATTATTATAGTAACAGTACACAATCATGCTTGCAACATGCTTGCAACATGCTTGCAAAGCTCGAAGTCCGTTCACTTTTGTCATGAGTAACTAATTGAGTGACTTTTTTTGTTTTTATGTTGTCTTACAAAAGCGATTGGTATCGTATTTAAAGTTTTGTTGATCAAATGATCGTTTGTCACGTTTTAGTTGTCAATTGCAAAATGCAATTTGCAAATATGATCCGGAAATCCATTACGAAACAAACAAAGAACCACATTTAGGATAATGCATTCAATAAAATGTTGGAAAAGCATGGAGAAGGTAGCCAAAGATCCAAAATAACAGCACAAAATTGAAACCTAACCTAACCTAAAAATAAAAGTCCCATTTACAAGATGCGAGAACTAAAAGAAGTCAGGTTTCAACGGTACAAGTTACATGTAACTTTAGTTACTTGTTACAAAAGTGAATGTACAGTTGCGGACAATAAAATCCGGGCAAGAATTTGACATTTCGTGCGTATTTCGACAAATTTGGTAAATCGGGCTTTCATTGAGGTTATGTTTCTGTCAAATAAATAAATAAAATATGAATTAAACGTCAGAATTACTAGTGACATGCATTAGACGTCAAAAATATTAGAGTGAGGTTTACATTATGCAAATGACGTGCCCGTATTTTATTGTCCGCTACTTTAGTAGACATGATAAAGTACCGACATGAAGCAAGGAGGAAAGATGTGGCGTGGAACAACGCAGTTACATTTGACGAAAGTTACCACTTTGCGGTAGGTCAGTTTCTATAATAATAGATTCTAACCTATTTTGAATTGCTAGATTTCTCAGTTTTTTCTTCTTTAAACTCAACATAAATGAAACACGTTTCTGGTTTTAGTCAACTGTTGTGTCCGCTGAACACGCCCATGTCAATTTCAGAATTTACGTGTCACTTTGAATAAAAGATGGCGTTAAACTAACCGAAATGGACGATATTTGTTCCAGACTGTTTGAAGAACGTGCTTTTATCACGCTGTTTCCGTACAGGTAAAAGTGAAACCGCGAAAGTGCGAAAAGAGTAAATAGAGTAAATGGAATTGAATAAACGAACTCAATCAAATTGAATTACAGATATATATAAATATGAGACTTCTGTCACGATTAACGAAAGCAAAACTACGGGAAATCGTCGCCTCGAATGTATGCAAAATGTTTACAAAAGTTAAATGTCAACATGTAAGTATAGTAGCGGACAACCCATTTGCGCAATGTAAACCTTGCTTTAACGTTTTTACTTCATATACAAAACGTCACTAGTACATAATTTTGACGTTTAATACAAATCTTCACGACCCACTAGATTTCAAGAGACAGTTCTTAACCGGCGCGGGCAATATTTCATTTAACGCTTTGACGCTAATTACCTAAATTAGAAACACCATAAACAACAAGGAAATATTTGAGCAAGAAAATACTTGCCATAAACTGCGTGAACTTGACATTAATCGAAAATGACGCTCCGGATATAATTCGCCTCCGATTTTTTAGATAAGTGGCGCCAGCGGAGAAACACTTCAACTAGAAAATTGCGCAGGCCGGATATAAACACGCTGTTTCGTAAAATCTAGTAGGTCGTGCAAATTTTATTTATTTATTTTGACAGAAGTATAAAAATTCCTGGCAACTGGTGACACTGTATTGACAGTTAAAGCACAGGCACGTTAAAACACTAGAAGAAGTAGGTAACTGCGCGCTACTTCTTTGTTTATCACTAGCGGGAGTAAACTGTCAAATTCAACTGTTTGACCTCGTGGTTACTTATGAAATAGCTGTATTTTATGCTTTCTAATTTAGTAACGTAGTGAGAAAGTACAGTGACGGCGTAATCTAAGTTTAATTTTATGTACATAAAGTTAAATGTCAAACAAATCTAGGGTCAGTAGCTAGAACTTAAGACGCACTACCAACATTGTCCCTGACAATATTACTTGTTACCAACTATCTTACTAAAAACTAATAATACAAAGTGGTCAAGAATAACTGTGTCAGTTGGCAATACAATTAAGAACATTTTTTCATTCAGCTATTTTCAACGCTGCAACCGGAGGCGCTTTCGTTTCTGAAATGATCCGGATCCGATCTGAACATGTTTAAAGAATCATAATTCGCTTGTTCTTGTTACAAAAGAACACTCCTTTGAAACGTGTTTGGAACATTTCTTCGTAAACTGTCAAAACGAAGTTACATTTGAGGTTAAATTTCCCTCTAATCTTGATCCGAACAAGCAAAACATAACATTTCTTTCGCTAACAATTTCAAATCGTGATCAAGATCAAGTAATCAAGATCCAAAATATTTTCGAAAGAACTGCCACGTAACCAAATATGAAATCTCCATATAAATCACGATTCATTAAACGAATCACAAAAATTCAATGATCCAAAGAGGCAAGGGGATTACGGATCACGATCCGTTTAAGCAGAATATCCTCAACGAAAGAACGCTACTGATCCGATCAAAGCCTTTAGATCCAAATTTAATATGTATGCGAAAGAACACGGCTTTTATGTTTCCGAAAATCGAATCATGATCCTAAACTATTAATGGAGGGGATGAATCATTTTCACAGAAGAACACGATTCCCTGATCCAAACGGGTTATGTTCCTGTGATCCGTCAGAAATGAAAGCGCCTCGGATATAATTATGTTTTATTGGTTTATTTGTCGTAACCTGAACAGCGACAAGATTGTAGGTTATGCGAATAAAAATTAGCGTTTCAATTTGAATTTGAAGCAGAAGCGACGCTTGTAAAGTGACGGTATCGATGGCCTGGTATTAGCAAGATTGTTATTAACAATGTTGCCTCTGATGTAAAGTCTGTATTATAGTTATAGGCTTCCCGTTTTACGAGGGAGTGCATGTAAATATTTGGCCATTTGGCTAAAATTGTATTTAAATATGTATAGTTTTGAAATAATTTTGTGTATATATGTAATTATGTTAAAATCTCCTTCATAAAATTGTAAAGTTTGATTCGAAATGTACACGGCGGCAATTATATTTTATATTCTTTGAAGCCGCATCACGTTCATTAATTTAATGAAAATCGGGATGCATAAACTGCGTGAAGACGTCGGGCGTCGCGAGGAGTATATTTTGAGTTGATTGTCAAAGCAAACCAGTAACTGTCGCCTTTGACACACAAACAGTCCAATTATGTAGTGTTTATGACTGTCTAAATCCGGTCACCGTGGACCAATCGTTTACTGTGCGTGCGGCTCGATTCCTCCACTATAAAGCCAATATTATTAGCGCTACTAGTCGGCAGCCTAATATCTCACTTGTCATCGTATCGTAATATTAAAACGTCAAAAAATGACCGAGTTAATGGGAGGACATTTTATATTTTCTATACGTTTCTTTGAAGATCTTTTTCACGAACGCGCGCGATATTTTTAAAATGGGCAACGGCGTTACCAAAATAAATGCAAAAGCGGCTTTTGTGAGTTATGCCAGAAATGTCTTTGTATGTTGATTCGTGAAATATCAATAACCTACTTCATAATTTATTAATAGTTTATGCGGCAAAGTTTTCCAAATGTGCGGGTACAGTAACGGACGAAAGCAATGCGTTCCAAATTGTATGCATTTTGAAGCTTTTCTTCAATTTCACATTTTTTATTTTTATATGTATAACATTCATACACTTGTACTTTATTAAATCGTGTTGTAGTTTTTGCAATGTTTAAATAAACTGTTGGTTAGAACTGTTACTTTTGTTATTCAATATTTTTCTGTAATACATATATAAAAAAAAAACATACAAATCGAATTTGAAATTTATAGTCGTTTCATGTTCTTAAAAAAATAGATCATACTGTGTGCAGCTGTCTTCTCTTGATAATTAAATTTAAATTTATTTTTATTGAAATTTTTCATTTCAATTTCGATTAATTCTTTATTAAAGTAAATTTATTAAAGCGTAAAAAATGCTCGGGTACAGCAGAAAAGCAACAAAAACGATATGAAAATGTGAAGAATAATAAGGTGAACAAAAAACAGAAGGCGATACAAGGCGGAAGTGACGGCAAAGGAAAAAACTAATATAAAAACAGTCGATGAAATATGAAAAAATAATGCGACTTCATTGGAAAGTTTCAGTGATATCAACGCCGTTCGCCAAGAATTCTATAATATCCTATACAGGCTGTTCTTTTACTGTATGCAAATATTTAAACCTGTAATACATCACCATAAATGGCAACGATTGAACTCAAATGTCCTTAACAAAAGTTTTACACATTTCGAGAAAATCGCAGTTGAAAATCGGGCAAGAATTAATCGCACGTCTATGTCTTTGAGGTAGGTCAAGAAAAGGAAATTGTATTCGACCGCAGCAAGCATCTGTTGGAACAAAAAACAGAACTGCAATCGAACGGTGACCCAGTGACCTTTGTCGAAGTCGGGCGGCTTAATAAAAGCATTTTTTTTTTCACGTCGCAGTAAGTCGTATCGTAGCCAAGGAATTTGCTTCATTTTATTTCATTTATGATCATGACACACAATTTATTGCTCCGTATCCTTTAGGATCAACAGTTTAGTTTGTGAAAAGTGGTTGAACGAATTAAAGCTAAATACGATTACTATTTTTTGTGCTTAGTATTACTTATTAAAATGCCACAATTCACGAACGGCAAGAGAACAGGTGCTCCTCATCTACGGCAGAGCTCGAGAAATTGAAGAAGCACGGCGGATTTATGGAAACACATTCCCAAATCAATGCAAGAACATTTACAGCTAATGTCTCCGCATTTACGCGATTGTGGAACGTTTCGTGTGTGTGTCGCTAATGATGGATGCCACTTTGAACAGTTGTTATAAACATTCCTAAATTACTGTAGTAAACATTTGAATGTGTTCTTCCACACAGATATTATTCGGTGAGTGAGTGCACCTTTGCATATTATTCACGCCTGCGCCTGCGATGTCTATTGCCTACGATCAGCGAAGCAGGTTCCGTAAGTTTTTTTTGTTGTTTCATGACCGTCGTATAAGGGGCGGATAAAATAATCTTCCCCCTTGTTATGAAAAATAAAAAAAAAATTCCGTGTTCTATGTGCTCTCACGGTAATGTGGTAAAAATGTTTGCACTTATTTTACAAACACCCTACATAATCGTGTTCCTTTGTATAAAGCAAAGAATAATTATCCGCCTTGGTGTACGAGAGACATTATTGCCAATATTAAATTAAAGCAGGTATGCCTATTATAAAAAATGCGTTAAAAGCTCTTTATTTCTTTCTAAAATGGAATATTCTGCTCTTATTTGCTATCCAATTTATATCAGTTATTCTGCAATGTTGGAAAAGATTCAAAGGAAGTTTCTAAAATATTTGTGGTTTAAAACTCACGGCACATATCCTGACAGAGACTTTTCTCACGACGTTTTACTAATATGTAATTACTTTCGAGGTTTTGCCCCTAAGCGTTAGAAGAAATCGCATAGTTTTCACCTTCTTGTATAAACTTTAATAAATAACCAGGTGGATTGTCCGTTGTTATATTAAATAAATTAAATATTTCTGTTCCCAGACTTGCTGCTAGGGAATCTCCAACCTTTTACCTTTCCTCCGCAAGAACTAATATGCTAATAAGGTCGCCAGTACAAATAATGTGTTCAATTTATAACTACATTAGTAATACTAATGATATAGGTCCATCTTCCAGATAGACGAGTCTCCTCCTTAGTCTCTTGCTACCTACCTGCGTAGATAGGCAGAAGTTTTACATTGGAGCGAAACTTTACTCCAATGTTGCCAGCCAGCTTCAGTGGGACGGGAGGGTTCAAATCCAAACCGCGAAGGCCAAAACCCATAAGAAAATAGGCGCCACTTAATTTTTTTTGAAAGGGGGACAAGGTGAAAATTAAGAAAACCCGTTACATCCAGAACACGTCAATTTACTTAGTCACAAACAACAATCATAAAAAGAATATACACAAGTAAATAATATATGGGGAACACAAAAGTTTACAACATATTCGACTTGGTCGGATCCGAACTTCGCATTAAACTATATTAAAATAATTCAAATCGTAACTAATGCAACAGAATACAAAAGAATGCAATCTCCGGTTATTTGCACGCGTCAACGCTCGTCTACTTATATCATATTTAAATTACACCGGCAGTTACGCAATAAGTTGCAAGTTTAATTGCGGCAAAATCAAAGTAATGGATCAAAAACTAAATCCGCGAAATATCGCTCAAAACTAAGAAAAGAAATTATAACGCTCCGACCTTTATTCCTTTGATGTCCGATTCGTTTGTCGGTGTCTTTCCGGAAATGTCGCAGCGACGCTTTGTAGTGTACCGACTTCCGCGTAGAGGGGCGAGGGAGGGAACTTCCAACGCCGTAATTCGCGATGCACCCAACGAGAAATAACTCTTGATAAAGGTCCAAGATTAAAGTCTAGAATTAACGATAGCTCTTGCTAGAAGCTCACGATAAAAGCCTCGGTCTGTCACCGAAGCTGGGACAACCACGGAACACGCGGTTTTTCCTGTCTCACAACTGGGTCTAATCAGAGTCGGCAATTAGCCGTAGATATGCACTAACATCCCTTCGATGTAATGGCACGCACAAATAAAAAATATTTACGAAAAGAAAGTGTGACCCAAGAGACGGCAAGTTTCGTTCTGACAATGGCGCAACATTTCTCGTTTGACAAACAAGGAACGATTATAAACAAGCGAGACACTTTCTAATTTTACCTCCGGGGAACTTTCTTAGTAACAGTGGGAACCAATCGGCTGAAAGGGCAAAGATCACGCATAATACGCGTCCAGAAGTAGAACTTCGTTATAATTCGTTCAATTCCTCACATACACGCGATTTTGAACTCAAATAAGGATGGATTACGTATATAAAATGAATTTGTTTAACTAAATGAAGGTCCTGTTAATAGAAATATGTTAAAACGAAAGTTTAAGAAAAATTACGCCGGCGAAATACGGGTATTCCTACACTGACTGCAATGTGTACAATGACGCGGTCCAAGGAATAATCTGACACGTCGACTTTCGCATATGCAGGGCGTGTTCGGAACAGAAATGAAGGCTGGACGGTGGCAATGCATATACAGGGGGTATTCAGAACAGGAATGAAAAATGAACTGTAACACTCTGCTTCGGTTGGGATTTAATAGGCCAATATCTTGCAGTCAGCGGAGGCCCTGGCTTTTTATGGAACTTCTGCATCATTTTGCAAAATTCGTCCCATAGTGGGGTACATCCGGACGACAACAGTATTTATCAGAAAAAGGTTTATTGAATGTTGTAACCATAAATATTGACATGAAATTTGCAAATTGAAGGCATCTTTGAAGTTCCTTGCGTGGCGTTGACTTTGGATTAGGTAATTTTGAGACTATATCTTCTCTGGAAACATTCGAAATGGCTTGCAAGTGCCGGAATCGGAACCCGCCTTTATAACTTCTCAAGAAATCCACGACGTAATCGTCTTTATTGCAAAATTCCACTCTACCGATAAAATAAAAGTATTTTTTACTGGTCCCACGTAGCAAAAATACATAAATGACAAAATATTACTTCGCACATGGTTTGAATCTACTATTTTGTGTGGTCATGCATCGCTGAACGTATCCAAGTCTGAGGTAAATAGTATGAATATTACCTCAAAGTTGTTTGCAATCCATTAAAGCTTACGATTTCTGCAGTAAAAGTTATAAGAGAGTCACCGCAAAAATGTTATATAAGAAATACTCCTGAATTAAATTACTGACTTACCGGATGACAAGTGGCGTTGTCTCTAAACAACGGTTCTCCCAAGCTAGCTCAATGGAGAAGGGGTGAGTATTTATTAAGGGCGCCAGAGAGTATATACCCCCGATTGTAAGAACTGCACATATGAGACCCCCTCCCTAGGTCCCAATGTGTTCGCCTCAGTTAGAACAATAATTCCAGGAGATTTAAATTAACTTGTACGCTCAGCGCAGGGATCGCCACAAACAAAACATTCACTGTGGTACAAAATTTATTGTAACACACTATGTAAACAAAGCAAAAGTGTATAAACTATTACTCGGTAAATTAGCCGACAACAAACACGTACCGATAATCAGATTTGATTTTACAGACCGAAAATATTGTTCATCAAGCGAATTCGTTAATTTGTCGACTGTACTCTAAAATTCTACGTTAATAATTGTCCTAACATTGGTCCTAATCGGTTCAGCCAAATAAATAAATGAATAAACTGATTTATACGTCACGTCGGGGCATGATGTACTCTCGAAATGTCCAATTTTGTAGCACTCTAGTGTGTTCGTTAAGTTTTACTGTCTGAAATCTGTTTGAGAGGAAGGATATCAACAGCTTGAAAGAATCCGGATGTAAATTATACGTGTATAATTTCCCTTCGATTGTAATTGGAATAGCGACAGTTGACAATCTACGCAACGCGCCAGCGTCAAAGCAGTTTAGATTGGAGGAAGATGTAGCGGAATTTTTACAAACCGGTTGGCAACACTGATAATTTCTTGAGTAGAACTTCAAATGACATACAGTCAAATGCCTTAGATAAGTCCAGAAAATGAGCGGCAACACACTTTTTGGATTCAAAGTTTTGTAAACATGTTTCCACAAACTGTTCTGTCGATCTGGCACGTCGAAATCCATATTGTTCCTCACTGAATATCTTATTGTTTTCCAAGAACGTGCCAAGTTGTGTGGAGAGCAGGGACTCCAATACTTTGGAAGGAATAGGTAATAGTGAGACTGGTCTCTTACGTCCCCGTTTTTATGAATTGGGACCACAACTGCTGCTTTAAGCATGTCCAGAAACAACCTAGACTTTCACGGCATGGTGCGATAACAAATAGATAAGGAATGGATTATACTTTTGTAACGGTACGTCATTTTCGGGTCGGTTGGTCTGTAGTTGCTGCCGAACGTTGCTCTGCTTGACGTCGGTTCGGGTGTGCTCGTCGGTGTCCGGGTTCAGCGGAAATAAAAGCGTCGATCACTTAGCAACAACTTTATTTACAAACATAGTCTATATTTACAGGTCTTTTTACAAGCTGTGTCTTACGGGCACTAATCGTGGGACGGTAGTTTCGGAAACGGTGTGTCTTACGGACACTAATTACAGGACGGTATTTCCGGAAACGGTATGTCTTACGGACACTAATCGCAGGACGGTACTTTCGGAAACGGTGTGTCTTACGGACACTAATCGCAGGACGGTAGTTCCGGAAACGGGGTGTCTTACGGACACTAATCGCAGGACGGTAGTTCCGGAAACGGGGTGTCTTACGGACACTAATCGCAGGACGGTAACGCACTGTGCATACGTTCTGGTACAGGCTCTAGGGATCGGATCGGTGGTATGGTTGTGAGTGAGACGCCCACTCAGGGTCAGGATATGCGAGACGCCCGCATCGGGTAAGAGAGAGTGAGACACCCACTCTAGGATATGCGAGACACCCGCACTGGATAAAGGAAGAGTGAGACTCCCACTCTGGGATCAGGAAGTGCGAGACGCCCGCACTCGGGAAGAGAGAGTGAGACACCCACTCTAGGATCAGGATGTGTGAGACGCCCACACTAGGTAAGAGAGAGTGAGACACCCACTCTAGGATCAGGATGTGTGAGACGCCCACACTAGGTAAGAGAGAGAGCGAGACTCCCGCTCTAGGATCAGGAAGTGCGAGACGCCCGCACTCGGTAAGGGACGGTCAGGATAAAACAGGAGGAGCGGTTGTAGGTAACGCGAACGTAGCACAGATGGTTAAACGCGTGTGAGTCAAAACATCGACGGATGAATGACTCCGCGAGAAAAACTGCATTCCAGCCACGTCCGGTGGCTCGGAATACCCGGCAAGTCGCTAACTTCAAGCCACGTCCGGTGGCTTGATAGCGCGGCGGAGCCACGACCGTCGGTTCAAGAGCCGGCCGAGGACTGATTAAATCGTGCGCCGAGCGCGCTTATAAAGGCTTGCGCGTGGTGGGGAGCCCCACTCTCTTGGAGTTCCCACCTAAATTAAACTGCGCAAGCACATCCTAAAAATACATGCTAATTAATATATACAAAACTTAACCTAATATGTACAAAAATAGTAACGGAATGGTCACTTCGTTACACTTTTATTTTTTGATAACACAACTAATGTGTTGAACTAAAAAAAAGAGAACCGAAAATTTAAAAATTTGTAGTTATTTTCAGCTAAAAATAGAACGTTTCCCAAAATGTTGTTACTCTGTTAGATTTCTCAATCAATAAATTTTTTTTAAAATCTTTGATGTTACTAAATCTATGAAGAAGAACGAGAACTGTGGGAGTCGCTTTATGTACTACCGTTCCAGTTAATGATTGTAATAGTAATGGCGGCGATGTTTGTTATGTTTGTTGAAAGCGGTGTCACATTACACATTAGCTCTGTTTATTTGCTTCTGTCTCTCTTCCCCCTAATGCACCGTTTACATGCAGCGCCCAAGAAAAAAAACTATTTATTTACGTAGTTTATAATTTTGACACCCTACTGGTCTTGTCTCTTGTCTCCTCGCCGGGATGTTGTAACGCATTATAAATAATGTCTGACTTCTATCCCATAGTTTCCTCGAATTATCTGCATTGTTTTATAAAAATATCCTGCGATAATTTATCTTAATTTATTCGGTCGTTTCGCTTCAAATAAACTGGGCCGAACCTGATGTATTAAAATAAATAAATCCTGCTGCCATTTAAAAGACTTAATATTTTATTGAAGACATTATTATTGCTGACTATTTATAAAGTTTATGTTTCCTAAGTTTTATTAACTATATACATAGTATACACCTGTCCAATTTGTCTTTAACTAGGGTTTAGTGCTTGGCCTTCTCGCCCCTAACTACAATGAGATGGATGGATTTTTTTTCTAATATCCTCATATTCATTACTTTCAAATTGAAATAATTTATTAGAAAGGTGTAGCCTAATTAATTAGTTTATTATCACGCGTTGAGGGATGAGCAAAGAGCAAGAGAATTAAAAACTGTAGGTGTATACAATAGGCGGTTTTGAATTTCCTAATTTATGTCATTGGACGACAATATTTCAAAGGAAAAACTGGATTGCGTCCAAAAACTAAGTTTAAAACGATTTCGCTGGACTTCCAAGAATCATCGAAATAATTAACTTTCTTAAATCGATTTTCGGTTCATCTCGGAATTAATTTTCGCACAAAATTTTAGTTGGTACCTACCTGCAAGTTTGTTTAGAAAAAAGAAAAGAAAATCGGAACCAGTTTATTTTAATACACGTGATATAGTACAGGGTATTTAAATATTTTCAGTTTCAAGTAGACTGCCTATTTTTATCAAATATTAATAATAAGATATTGATTTCATGAAATTAATTTAAAAACCACTTTTACTGGAATGAGAGAAAATAAGAAAGAGAGTACAATAAAAACGCCCGATTTTTCCTAAGACAAAACAACATCTAAGAATTATTCTCCAGCAAAGAGAGAAGGAAAGGAGTTTCATCTATTCACGTAACGTTTTCCAATGACATCCTTTCAATACATTATAGTTTTCAAAATTATTGCCTAAATAATACGTTTAATTTACGTTAATAATAACTAATAACATACCCAAGTAACACCATTTCGTTTATTAGACGGTTTATATACGACAGACGGGGATATTTTTGGTAATGGTATATAGAATACCAAAAATATTCGTACTTTAATGGTACTAGTTACCCTAGGATATAAGTGATACGTTAATTAAACGTTTTCATTAAAATGTCGCGACTTGCAAAACACGTTTATCAAATTATTAAATTCCGTCTTATCATGTCGGCGTAGGCCCTCAACATAAACTTTTCTCATTAAAAATTTAAAACATAATCTGAAAAAGTATAATAAATGTTTAGATGTAACGTGTTCAAAATATTTATCCAAATCGGTCTTGTGACGCTTGTTACAATGTAAATTTTCCATAAAACTACTAACATTGTATGTATCACTAAGGCCCAGTTATACAGTGCCAGTTTAAATTTAAGCTGAAGTTTAAACCCATAACAACGATTATTGCTTCGGCTTAAAGTTAAGCTGGAATTACACCACTAAATGAGATCTAAATGAGATGAGAGCTTAAAATATGAGTAACTTATAAATTTCGCCGCGAGATGTCACGACCATAACGAAAATTTGTAACATATTTCATTGATTTTGTAAGATTTTCTTCTAGAGCGTCATCTCTTGTTCAAAATGAGTAGCTTCTGATACGAGATATATCTAACGATCTAAAGACTTCTCCTAAATATTAATTTTACTGAGCAAAACAAAAGAAAGTCTACGGGAAGACGAGGAAACCGATGCCTTAACCTAAATTGTGATGCCTGTCATTGATTTTGTGAAATTGTCTTCTAGAGCGCCATCTCTTGCCAGAAACTGATAGTTTCTGATGCGGAGGCATACTTAAGGTTTTTAGGTTCTCCTAAATAATAATTTTACAGAAAAAAACAAAAGAAAGTCGATTGGAAGACGCGAAAATTAACTTAAATTGTAACATCTCTGATGGATTTTGTAAAATCGTTTTCTAGAGCGCCATCTCTTGCCAAAAACTAGTAGTTTCTGAATCGGAGGTGTAGTTAAGGATTTTAGGCTTCTCCTAAATATTGATTTTACGGAAAAAAACAAAAGAAAGTCGACTGGAAGACGCGGAAACAGACGCATTAACTTAAATTGTGACATCTCTGATGGATTTTGTAAAATCGTTTTCTAGAGCGCCATCTCTTGCCAAGAACTAGTAGCTTCTGAATCGGAGGTGTAGTTAATTTTTTTAGGCTTCTTCTAAATATTGATTTTTCCAAACAAAACAAGAAAGTCGACGAGAACCCATGCCTTAACCTAAAGTGTGACGTCTCTGTTGGTTTTTGTAAGATTGTCTCCTAGAGCGTCATCTCTTGCCAGAAATTGGTAGTTTCTGATGCGGAAATACAGTCAAGCTTTTTAGACTTCTTTCTAGGCATTAATCTTGCGGAACAAAACAAAAGAAAATCGACGAGAAAATACGAAAGCCGTTGTCTTAACCTAAAATGTGACCTCTTTGATTTTGTAACATTATCTTCCACAGCGCCATCTCTTGCTGCTCAAAATGGTTGACCTAAATGGTTTCCACAGGGTTCTCCTGAACTAATTTTGTTCATTTTGTTTTGTTCTCTAATAGTGTAATAGTGGATCGCGGAATTATTACATTTTTAATTCCAGTTGTAACATTCTACATTTTAAACTAAATTCAAAACGTGTTTTTGACATATTCTACACCTGGTGTGTTGCATGGGTATTTCTTTTTATAAATTCCCTCTCCACGACCTGCAAAATGGTAATTTTTAGGTTATCTCTTCCCGATGAAGTACGGGGATGACATTTATTTATTTTTTTTTTAAACTTCAATTTTCATATAAAAATTTTATGCTTATTAAAATTAGACAAAATTATCTGCATTTAAGAATATCCTTTTTTGAATATTATTACATGTACAGTTCTTCCGCTCAATCTTTGCAGTTACGTCACACTTTCCCCAATTCGAGAAACGAAATCAACATATTCTTTTATCCTAATCTAATACGTATGTTAAAACAATGATAGAATTTGTAAATTTGTCATTTTGAGTCGATAATTTTCTGACGTAACTGCAAAGATCGAGCGGAAGAACTCTCTGTATGTATTTTGGACGATTTCTTTTATCACTGATTATTACACCAGACTTTGAAAATAGGGTGCTGACAAAATAAATAATTATTATGTAGTTTTGAAGCAAAATGTTCAACTTTTAAATAAAAAAGTACTACTAAATAAATATCATCCCCGTACTTATCAGAATGAGTGGGAGATAACCTGAAAGTTTCCATAAAAAATAAATCATAGAGCGGGATCGTGCCCGACAGATTTCGGAATCAGTGCCGGACTGTAACCTCTCTATGGTATCCGGAAATTTGGTTGTGTGCTTGGTTTGGGCGAACTCTCATACCAGAGGGTAAGTCGTATCCAATCGACTTTCGCAACCCGTCGGACCTAACCCTCCTCTGCTACGCCGATTTTATGTTTTGTAAGTGTAAGTGTATGTGTGTGTGAGTGCGTGATGATAAATGGAATCTGACTTACTTTGAATATTCTTCCATTTCTTGTCTTTCTCTAAGGGTTCAGGAATGTAGGAGTGAGAAAGGAATGGAGAGGTTTTCTCAAATCAAACACCTTTTCCTCGTCGAATGTAATTTTTTTTATTTATTTTCTATTTGTTTCTGAGTATACAATCCGAAAGTCGGGTAGGAATTCCTTACGAACTTTACAATTCCAAAGCTACTACAGCTACTATTTTCGTTCGATTACGATTTTCGCCCATCACTAGTACGGACACATAATGAACCCGGCGATAGCGCCTCGTCGAGTCAGCTGGCCGACTATGTGTGTCTTCGTCATCATAAAAATTCCTCTCTTTATTCATCATCAAAAAAGCACAAAAAAAAAACGGTTGTAAAATGCAGTAAAAATGCAAGAAACATGAAGAATGCAATAAAAATTAAAAATACGATAAGTTATTGAAAGCAATTGAAAGATGAGCAAAAGGTGAAGAAATTTAAAAAAAAATTTTAAATAGGAAACACTTGTAAATCCAAATTAAATTAAAAAAGAATAGCTTAATATCTTTAGCAATCGCATAACATAATCATAGATAGGGTATAGGTACATGGCAAAATGTTATTTTCGGACGAATGTTTATTTTTCGTTTCTCGTTCACGCAATTTGAAACGGCGCGGCGTTTTTCCTCCACTGTCAGTTCCCCTTTTCAGCGTGACGTTTGAATCTCTCTCCTGCCTTTCAGATTGACAACACAGAAATACACGGGCGCAAATTATTTATAGCCAACATAGCCACATATTGCAAGTATGTATATCTGACACATAAAAGTTTGCGTATAGAATCATGGGTGCAAGATGAAAAGATTTTTTCGCCTAAGCAATCTCCTAATAAAAAACGGATCATTGCCGAAAAATTACTTTCACTCGTAAAGCGAATTTACGATTCGTAAATCTATTGACTTCCGGTCCCCGTTTTCATTAGATCGAAATTTAACGGCTCGAATCTCGTACGCTCGTTCCAGGAGATAAATACATTACTGAGGAGATGATTGCTTTAATTTCCACGTTATAATTTATTGCCGAAGATATTTTTCAATATTTTGAACGCCATCCAACCTGTCGTGTTCTTTATTTTGTTTACGGTTTTATACACGAATCGTAAACTCGAACATTTTTATTTAGTAGATCAAGAAGTTTCTCCTTTTAAATCGCTTTCTAATCGACGCGACGTTTCGCATTCAACAGCATTTTCAAAATTAAAATCACCGATTGTTTCACTGAAACTTGGAAAACGACAGAGATAGGACAAGCTACGTATATTCTAGAATCTAGAGACAAAAGGTTCATATAGAAATCAAAAGGGCACGTTTTCAATTTAAAACGAAACACATGCTATGCAACTTACAATAAATTATTAAATATTTCTAAAAGTATTTCCTTTTGTAATTGAATTTAGAGTTGCTCGCGCGTTTACTGCTTGCTGGAATACTTCGCTACATTGTACGGAATGTAGATTTACAGTTCCGAGAAGATTTTATAAATACGCACACACAGACATGGTCAATGCATCCTGCAATCCGTTTCCGATTCACTGACGGCAAAAAGAAGGAACGCGCCCAAGACCAAAACGAACTCCGTTGGAGGTCCTGAATCTCCTTAATTACGTGTTACGGACACATTAAGCCTGATTTATTTCGATTTTTTTGCTGTAATGTTACCATTTTTTTTTTAATATTTGTTGTTTTAATTTTTTTTTAACACTCGTGGTTAATACGAAAAATGAGCGCATCATTTAATTGTAAAATCTTAAGTAGACTTCTTTTATAGTCAATAAAGCTTAATCAAATAACTTGTAATGATTATTTATTTATTTGGCAGAGAGCTTTTAAATAAATTTGAAACGTCTACGTTTCGCCATTCACTGACGACTTCTTATTTATTTATTTATTTATTTATTTATTTAACATTAAGGGATGTAAACAGGACAAACCCAGAAACAACATCCACTACGTTATTTACAAGTACATATGTCTAATGCGCAAGTAGTGTGCAGAAAAAGTAAAAATAAATCGATAATAGTAAAATTAATTATTACAGAATATATCTTAAATAATGATAATACATTAGTGTTCAGTGTAAATTTTTCTTATGGCGACTTTATATTTCTGGAGATCCGTTGAAAACATATCAAAATCCGTGGTTAAACAAGCATAATTAAAAGTTCTTGAAAAGCGAGCAATAGCAGAATTATAGTGAGAATTTGTGCGGCAAGTTGACTGAGATAAAAGTGCGAAGTGCCGAGTAGGATAAATTGGAACATTTAACCCGAACAATGCTAGTAAATCAGGACAATCAAATAGATTATTTAATATTTTGAAAACAGTACTAAGTCATTCATAACACGTCTATTCTTAAGAAGGAGAAAATTAAAATGTTCACATAAACTATTGTAGTCTGTAAATGTGCATGAGAATTTATTAGCCATATAATACAAAAATCTTTTTCTGAATTCTCTATTCTGTCAATGTAAATATTATATTGCGGATTCCAGACTGTAGTACAAAAATTAAGTGTACTGTTAACGTATGCATAGTACAACATAGTGATGGCTTTTTATATTAGAAAATTCCTGGATGTTCTAATTAGGAAACCAAGCATTTTGTTAGCTTTCAGTGTAATACTGTCAATGTGCTTATCGAAAAGAATCTTGTTATCAAATATAACTCCAAGATCTTCAACAGAAGTAACTTTCTGTATACAACCATTAGAAATAAAATAATCATAAAAGTAATCGTTTTCTTACGGGTAAAGCTGATATGGTGACATTTATCTAAGTTGATGTATAACATATTAAGTTTGGCAATATTCATTTAAACGTGTCAGATCTTCTTGTATTAACTTACAATCAGTTATATCAGAAACGACACGATACATTTTAAGTCATCTGCATATAATAAAAAATTTAAATGTTTAAAACATGAATAAATATCGTTTATATATAAATGTTGAACAAAAGGGGCCCAAAATGTGACCCCTGAGGAACTCCGGATGTTGCAACGACACATTGCGAAATATTGTTGCTAATTTTAACAAATTGAGATCGATTGCTTACGTATGATGTCAACCACTGAAGCAGAGTGTTATGAATACCCACTGCAGCAAGTTTATCATTAACACCGACAAATTGATTTTATCAAAGGCCTTGCTGAAGTCGGTATACAGAGCATCAACTTGTTGATTATTATCGAGAGCGGATAAAATATCATTGCTATACAGTAGTAAATTGATCTCAACAGACCTACCCTGAAAAACCATGTTGTTGAGGTATAATAATGTTTTTAACTACTGAAAAGATATGATCGTATATAAGAGACTCAAAATCTTTGCTACCGCAGAGAGTATCGATATCGGTCGATAATTACTCACCCCATTTCTAGCGCCTGATTTGTAAATAGGAATAATGTGAGCTATCTTCCAAACTGATGGAAAATTCCAAGGTTTAAAGACATCGCAAATAAAAATACTCAGCGGAGTACATATGGTAGAACATTTCTTTAAAAACAGATTAGAATGCCATCGGGGCCAGCACCTTTACAAGTATCAAGAGAAATTAATTTTTGCTGACTAATCTCAGGCGTGATGTCAGGAGCTAATATGTTTACAACGGAAGAATTATTTGTTAAAATATTTTGATTATGTGCAGTAGGTTTTGCAAAACTGAAGCAAAATATTTAGAAAAAGATTAACGACCTCGATGGGTGTTGTAGCAGTTTTGCCATTATACGTAACATTGTTCGAGATACCAGAGCTCCTTTTTGAGAAATAAAGTGCCAAAGTTTTTTAGGGTTGCTAGTTATTCTGTTTTGAACTTTGTTTAGATATATATCATAATCACATTTAATTAGATATTTTGATCTACCCTTAGTAGTTTAAAAGTTAGATAGTCAAGGATTATTGTAAGTTTTCCAACGTCGATGAAATTTTAATTTTTCCTTTACAACAGTTATAGTAGATTTGGAATACCAGTCAGGAAACCGATTACTATTAAATTTCTTTAGTGGAATATATTTGTCTATTTTAGTTCTTATAAGTGAATAAAATTTTGAAACCGCATCTTCTAAGTTCAGACCATCAAACACATTATCCCAGTCAACATTCAATTCAGAATTTAACATATGATAATCTCCTTTACAAAATAAATGTACATTGACCGTTTCCAAAGGTATCATTTTAGGACTAAGTAAATTGCAAATACAATTATGGATGGATGGTAATTGTCCTCAGTAACAAGAGGCGCATCACATTTACAAATGTCCATAATAAACGGCTGATTAATTAAAAACAAGATCAAGCATTTTGTCATGTGCATTCAACACTCCATTAGATTGCATAAGGCCACAAAAAGATAAAACATCAATAAAATGAGATGATCTGTCATCATGACTCAATGGTATCATACGACCATTATCTGGTGACCATACTATGTCCGGAAGATTGAAATCACCACAGACACATAAAATATCATTTGGATGTTGATTAACAATATTTTCTAAATTATTAACAATCGGGACAAAGAAGCATCATCTCTAGGAGGAATATATACGCAACATAAATTAATTTTATATTTCCGACCGTTCGTCGCACTGGCGGAAATCGTTACCCACACATCTTCAATATCACTTTGCCATTCAAGACGATGACAAGAAGGATATTTATTGGTGAACTCCAATTAGACTCCACCTCCTCGCGTTTGGTTGATGAGCTAGTATTACGATCTCTTCTATATACACAAAATTCGTCACCAACAACTCAGAGTCATACACACTATCGTTAAGCCACGTCTCAGTTAGACAACCAAATCATAATCACAATCGATTAAACTTAAGTAGAAATTCTAGTCTTACTACGTAAACCCTGTACGTTTTGGTAATAAATTGACATTAAATCCATAAGGCAAATTATTTAACTTTCAGCAAGTCCTTTTCATCCTTAATTACGATGACCTTGAACGATCATCTTTTCGAATGTGGATAGTACAATTTTATCCAGACGTATTTGTAATTGGCTTTTGCAGCCAATCTGGCAGATTTGTGCAGTATTTATTATGCAGAGAGATGTTCATTAATAAAAAGTTTATTTGATACGTCGTCTATAGAGATACCAGCGGAGGCGTTCCCAGTTGCCAGTTTATGTCTCTTTGCAGCAGCCAAAATTTCTTCTTTTTTTTGCCTGGAAATCAATTTAACAATGATGTTTTTTGGTTTAGCTTCATCACGAGTGAACACGCGGTGAGCCGTATCAACATCAGATGTAGATAAATGAACATCGAGAGCAGTAGAAATCATCTTGATTATATTATAGATATTTTCATTTTCTTTTAGTGGGCACAACCCTGAATTTCTAGATTGTTCATTCTGCTATATTGCTCCATTTCATCCAAGCGTGTTTTCAAATAATCAGTTTCCTCCTTCTGGCGCCTGTTCTCTGAAGTAAGATGATCAATTTGTTTAGTTTTATTTATCAGGTCAGCCAAATTTTTTTCAAAATCACTGATTTTACCACTACAGAAATTTACTGAGAGTAAGAGTTGCTCATATTTGAGTTAATACTGGAAACTTGTGATTGTATATTGGTAACCACTTGTAACAGCCACCAAGTCTACATTTCTAGATTCATTATCAACCCCGGAGAATCCGAGTTTTCCAGGACTTCCTCATCGATCACCGTCTGAGATACGTTAACGGCATTTCTACATCGCGGGCATTTCCAATAAGATCCGGTACATTTAAAGCAGGCAAATTGCTGGCTGAAATGTTTACACATTTGGAATGGTAAAAAGATTGGCATTGACCCGAACATTGTAGGCCCGGTGACTTTTTGCTAACGCGCTGAGTACACAAACAACAGATAGAGTTCATAGCGAATGGTGAGGAATTACACTTCACTTACAAATTACCGGCGACTCAAACAACGAATCGGTCCGATAGATAGTTCAACTTATTCACAGACACACTGCTCAACGTTGAGTATAACAACAAAAATTATACAATAGAAATATCTTGCAAAAATTACACTTTTAAAACGAGCAATTGAAAACACGTCTGCGTGCCGACAGACGTGCCACAATGTCTTTAGGACAAATACATAAACTGTTTGCGGACAAAAAGAGGAGCGTTAAGAACGAGAGGAAAACAGATTGCCGCGTATTGCACAGACGATTTACTAATAATAGAAATAAATAAATAAAGGAAATATTAAAAACAACAACAAAACACAACATTAGGTGAACAGAAAACAATTCCATCCGGCCAGAGTGCATGAAAAAAAAAACTATAAAAAACAATAATTCGATAATTCGATAGAAGAAAAATGAAACAAAATGAAAAATGAAACACTAAGAATGGAAAGAAGAAAAAACAAATGGATGTCGACTATTCTCCAGAGGAGCGTTATCCACATAAACCGTTCGTTAAAAGTTTTCAAGGTCGCAGTTCATGTAGATATTTGAAATTTAAGCAGCAAGGCTTTTCCGTAAAGATCTCTTTAATTAAAATAAAATTGTCTTTGTTCCGGTTGTGCCGGAAGTCGCTATCAACTCGCTTATTTTAAATGGAATGCTATACTTTTTATCACGTTTTCGAATTCTACATGTAAAAATATGTTAAATTGCAACACATTTCCCTATCTCTAAAATGTATCATTTTCGAGATATTTTGAATTTTCTTAAAAATTTGAATTCTGCAATCTGATTTTCAAAAAATTATAACACAGCTACGATTGAAGTAATTTTATTTGTAATAGCTGATATTGTAGTTGAAGCTTTAAGGTTCCTAAAAATTCCATAAGCATAATCTATTAAGCTACAGGGTGTCTAAAACACACCGCTCCACTCGAAGATATTCAAACACAGAAAAATACTTTTTCTCAAATGGAACGACCAATATTTTAATACACCATCGTATGTGGAATCAAATGCTGCATCGAACTGTACTAGCATTCCCTATACCTAACTTTAACAGTTCTTGAGTTATGAAACATTTTCGATTTAATTCATAGAAAATTACAATTTTAATGGCTCAAATATTTTTAATTTTGTTGCGTCCTTAAAGCGTCCATTGTCATTGTCAGGATTCAGCTGATTCAATATATTTTGTAGAATTTGCTACCTACCTGTGCAGATAAGTAGAAGTTTAACACCGGAGCGAAATTAATCCAGTGTCGCCGGCAGCTTCAGTGGGACGAGAATGGGTTCTTAAACCATAACACGAAGGCCAATCCAAAATAGGCGCCACTTAATTTTTTTTTTTAAGGAATTCGCGTGAAAATTAAGAAAAACACGATACGTCCAAAGCATGAACACAAGTTTATTAAAAGATTGATCACAAGTAATCGATTAAATCAGATGGTGAACAACACAACTAACGTTAAACAGTAAATCCTAACAATTCGGATCCAAAATTTGTAAAATACCAAAAAGAGCTAGGTGTTTCGAAATAACTCTTAATTAAAAGAAAACTCGTCGTACGAAGATTTAAAGGTTAATGTTTTTTAATAAAGAGAACTGTTAAGACTTGATAAAAAAATTAATTAAACATGGAAATTTTTTTCAAAGTAAAGTTGTATTCAGACGAACCGTCTGCGAGAAATGTGCGTTTGTTTTCGATTAAAATGAAACATACTCTACATCATTTCTATAAGAAAAGAATAAATCATGTGAAGTTTTTTAAAAGTTTGCCTTTTTCAATATATATTTTTGAAAAACTGCATTCAGTAGTATTCTCCCAAATTCGTTTAATTTAATTTAATTCAGATAATTTAATTTTTAATTAAGTTACGCTATGTATTTATTTACAGTCAAATCGAGGTTATTCTTCCACTGCTAAGATTAAAAGAAAAAAGAAACAGGTTTTGAAAAAAATATTTATTACAACAAAAATAAATTACATTCAGTTATGGCGCGTAACAATAAAAAAGTTTAAAATATACAGTATTTATAAAAGAAAAAAAAATGCACTTGTAATACATACATAATACATACATACATACATCCTCGAAAGAATCGTTTAGTTTCGATTAATATGGAATAGTTTGAAATGAAATGAAAAAAAAAAGAATAGCCTCTACTGCATAAAGTCATTAAAAAGTTTCGAATGAAACACGAAACCCGAAGGCACAAACGGCACATTAAAAATCCTGTCCATCTCGACGCTGACGCTGGAATTTTTTTTGTGGCTCACAGAAAAAGCCAACAGCTGTCTCTGAACGTTCTCATCATATCATATACACACTTTTTCATCGTACGCTAACTAAAAAATATACTTTCTCATTTAAAACTAAATATTTATAAACAGATCACAACTGGGGGCCAAAAAATAGACCCCCACATTATAACGACAATTTTATAGCTTATGTACAAGAGGAGTTTCACGATGGCTCGAAAATTTTTGTGGTCGTTCAACGGAATTGTATCGTATCAACAAAAAAGAAAAAATTACAGTAATTTTAGATACCTTGTTTTTTGTTTAACAATAATACTGAAAGGAGATACTGCAAAAATAACGTGCTACTGAATTTTTAAGTCACATCTTTGTACTGTCATGTAACTAAATAAATACATATGTACGTCAATTTATGTAAAGGCAAAGTTGATCGGTAGCAACAGATTTGAAAATCTAATTTATTTAAATGGAATATTGCGCAACTTGTTAATTATTATCAACAAAATGTCCCGGAAAACATCTTTTTTTTAATTAGATTAGCAAAACAGTTCCATCACTTTAACAAAAATTAAAAAAAAAAATTCTCGTTATTGTTTTAATGATTAAAGGAACGAAAATTAATCAACAAAATTGCGTGCCACAGTGTAAAATGAATAACAAATTGTAAAAGTGTCGGGACAGTTGCGCCCCTACACATTTGCGACGACAACATAAATTTAAATTTGTGTAAAGCTTGTCTAATAAAATTTAAAAAATTACTCCTACTTCTTAATAAATGAACATATTTTTATATAAATAACTGGATGTATTATTGCTTATAACTGGAAGTGTGTAAGGGTAGTGCAAGGGCGCAAATATTTGAGATGTTCGCAAATTTGTAGGTCCGCGAATTCAATTTTAATACAACGTGGAAACGTTTATGTAAAATGGCTCTAAATCAGTAATGGCAAATCCAAAAGTTAGATAATTTATTCTTGAAACTTCATTTGAAACCTCTGCGGATTAGACACATTTATACAGGGTGTCCCGTGAGGTAACGTCACCACTTCATCTACGTGATAATCAATTCCAACCAAGTAAAACACTCTAATAAAGTTTTGTCCTAAAGTAAACCGTTTCAGAAATACTGGGCGTTTAATGTTTAATTTTTTTAAATTTTAAAGTTCATCTGATCGCTTATCCGTTCGTCTAATAATCTAATAATCAATTCAAACTAAAAAAAGAAAACGCTAATAAAGCAATCGTGTCTTGTAACTTGCAGAATTTTTAAACTTTATCTCAAAAGATGTTAAAGGTGAAGTCACGGGACACCCTGTAAATATACTAAATAAAAATTGGACGTTTCAATGAAATAATTTATTAAAATCAAAGTAAAAATTTTTTTTTAAATAGGAAATTATTAGATTGTTTATTTGTGCAAACGAAAGTATTTCATTTTGAAATTACATAATTAATCTACGTGAAATTATAAGGGAAGTCGGAGCTGAATAAAAATTTCGTCGAGCTGGAGAGCCCCGTTCATAAATAAGGAGATACAATCAAGGTATGAAAAGTATACATACAGCGCGATTCTCAACCTATACGCAAGTTTATGCGTATAGGTTGAAAATCATCCTGTATAAGTTGGGTGCTATTCTTACTCGTGAGATTGTAGGTATATGAAAAAGAAAAGCAGATTTTAATCGAGTTATTTACACCGTGAATAGAAAGTAAGGAACATCGAAGGTAGATCCGTTAGTATAAGTTTTACAGAAAAAAGTTTTAAATAAAAGTTAAATAGCCAATTGCTTGCCACTTAGTATTTTTTTTCTGCGACGTTACAATTTCGGCCTGTGACGTCAACGATAATTTTTTTAAATTGCAACCTTTGATAGAGTATTTTTTCTCTTTCTCTCGTCATAGGGTTTCATAGGAAAATTTTCAAAAAAAAGACCTTTATTTTCTGTGCTTACTATTTGGAGTTTTAAACGCTCACACTTTTATAAGAAAAAACTAACAAATTAAACAAATTACAATTAAAATTATTAAAACGTAGCAATCTCGAAATTTTTCTTGCACACAGAAAAATGAATTTTCATACTGAGAAAAAATATTTATTTAAAAAGAAATAAATAAATAAATATTTCTTCTTCCTAAACTTTTACATTTCACCTACTTCCTGCAAGACAAAAATAATTTCGAAACATCTATTAACTAAAAGTAAAATATCTTAATCTGCGAGTCTTCATAATTTTAGATTTAAAAGATTTTATTTGCGGCGGAAGTTGTGATTAATTTTATTTCAAGAAAAGGTTCACTTAGGCCCGATTTTACAATCGACGGATAAGCATTATTCTTAGAATAACGTGACGTAGGTGTGACGTAGATATGGAGGAACGTTAAAGGACATTCAGAGAAGAGTTATTCCTTGCTTATTCCACAATTGTAAACCTGGGTCTAAATGTTGAGAATATTTTTTTACTTGGAAGAAAATAAATTTACCAGACCACCGCAGTCCTTGATAAAGGATGCTATATAAAATTAGCAAAATAGTGAAGAAATTTCTTCAGAGTTTTCTTACAAGAATAGTTTTTGTAACCTTTTAAGAAATATGCACTGTATTTTCTATATATAACATTTGTTTTAAATGAATTTTAATATTTTTTAATGCAAATATAAGTTTCTCGTTTTAAAATATGTACGTTCTTTTCTTGCAATAATATTATGAATGTTCTAAACGAAATGCACAGTTTTGTTTGATAGGTATGATTTTCAACAAGTTCTATAGAAAACGCCTTATTGCAATACTCTGAGATTTAAAAATTATCCAAATAAAAAACAAGTTTATTTATTGTACGCTTCTTGATTTGGTACATTTTCTGGAGAAACATTTTTCTTGAATATACGAAATATTTATTTGCGTATACATATAGGAAACAATGATTTATTCAATATAAATAAATTAAAGCTGGTTCTTGTTCGATGAAAATTGTATCACAAACTCTTTGTGAAAAATATAAACATGTTTATATTTTTCACTTCTGACGAAGCTGTCGAACGACTGCGAAACGTTAAGTGTTTGTGCGCCATTTAGTGTCCGTTCAAAAGAGTTTGTGATACAATATAAATAAAGTTTATATTTTTCTGTGTGTATACAACCCTATATTTTTAGACCACCGTAGAGAGAAGAAAAAACTCAATCAGTTAAGTCAAAGAAAAATACAGGTTGCAATTAAAAAAACATATCGTTGACGTCGCAGGCCGAGATTGTGACGTCATAGAAAAAGAAAAAGAACGCCAGTTTGCGGCAAACAATTGGCCATTTAACTTTTATTTAAATCTTTCTCTTGTAAAACTTATACTAACGGATCTACCTTCGATGTTCCATACTTCTTATTCACATTGTATATTACCGACGTTTCGCAAATATGAAATTTTTTGCTGTTTAAGTTATTTTTGTTAATTTTTGATATTTGTTTAAAAAAATGGGTAGGTATTCACATTGAAGAAAATGCAGGATGAAAGTCTGGAACATGATTTGTTCATACAATTTAACTTGAAGGCTTCCGCGGCCGTCGTCCATGTTTGAATTGGCTTCCGGTTGGAACCGCGTCACGTTGACTTCTTCTACTGCCGACGTTTCGTTCTCCATTGCAGAAGAACTTCCTCAGGGCTGAGACTCAGTCTCAACGACCCACGAGAAGCAGCAGCAACACCACCAGCAGCAGCAGCCCTGAGGAAGTTCTTCTGCAATGGAGAACGAAACGTCGGCAGTAGAAGAAGTCAACGTGACGCGGTTCCAACCGGAAGCCAATTCAAACTTGTTCATACAAATTATATTTCTGGATTTCAAACAAACTTACGACTAATTTATCAATAGTTTCACGTGGCGTTATTGGAAACGGAACGTAGAGTATTAGTTGATGGTGGGTTGGTGTTTCTAGAAGTGCAAAGGTCGTTTTAGACTACCCTATTTCTTGTACCTACAAGATTTGATTCATTTTCTTGATTGGATTGCAGATATTGTCCACGTTCTATATTTCTCCAGATAGTTGTAATTTTTTTTTATACAATTCGCTGTATGATTTAGATTGTTCAGGAAACTGAACCAAATCTTGTACAAGAAATAGAATAACATAAAAAGGCCTTAAGTGAGGTCAAAACAAGGAGATCCTCTGCCCACAATTGGCCGTAGACAAAGTAACAAGTCTGAAGTCAAGATAATATTTTCGAAATCAAAATGTTTAGGGAGAAGGAAGATCTTATTAAAAATAAATCTCTTCTTTTGTTAAATTAAAAAAAAAAAAAACTTTTACTATCTACATTTAATTCTACACACCGAGGGATCGGATATTACCTACCTACTTAATATTAATAATAATAATAATAATAATACTTTATTCATCACCACTTATAGGGTACCTGAATATGTCATATTGAATATAAAAAACAATTATAGCTATAGATAACTATTTATTTAAAAACTCTTGAAGAGAGTAATAGATTTGTTCCAACAAGAATTTCTTTGTTTTATTTTTTTTCTATGTTTGAAACTGATGAGATTCTCAGCGTTTTTTATTTCTGAAATAAGTTTGTTGTAAACATTGATGCCTATGTGCGAAGGATCTGTAGTGCAGATTGTCAACCTTTTGTAAGATGTATGTAACTTATTTTTTATTCTGGTTTCGTGTTCATGTACGGAACGGTTGGTTGGAAATTTGTGAAGATTCTGTCGAATATAAGTCGCCAAGTGAAAAATATATAGACATGGTAGAGTTAGCATTTCTATTTTAGCAAATAGTGGTCTACAGTGAGCATTATAATTCGCGCCACAGATGTAACGCATGGCTTTCTTTTGAATAGCAAATAATTTCTGCATATTTAAAGTGGAAGAATCCCCCCAAAAAATAATGCCGTACGAGAGAGAAGATTGAAAGAGACCGAAATAAGCTAGTTTTAAACTGTTCAGATTAACATGACTGTATAATCGTTTCAATACAAAACACACCGAACTCAACTTGGCACATAAATAATTAATATGTTTGTTCCAGGTTAATTTTCCGTCGATGTAAAGACCTAAAAATTTTGTATACTGTACTTGTTCTATGGAAGTTCCTTGTAATTTAATTAATAAACTGCTATTAACGTTGAAATTTTTGGTTACAAAATTAATAAAGTTAGTTTTGAAAGAGTTTAGTACTAAACTATTTCCATGGCAATACGCGTTCATCTCTTCAACGGTATTGTTAGAATAATTGATAAACGTTTCGAGATTCTTGGCCGAGATTAGGATCGTTGAGTCGTCGGCGTACTGAATGACTTTATTTGACATTGAAAATGTCTGTGATAAATCGTTAATAAAGATGACGAATAACAAGGCGCCCAATAAAGAACCTTGCGGCACACCAACGGGGTTGTGTTTCAGTAATGATGATGTATTACCGATCTGTACATATTGAGTATGATTGTTAAGATACTCTGTAAGCCAAGCTAATGCTGGTCCACGAACACTGATGTTGAAGAGTTTATTCAATAGTAGCGAATGATCCAGACTATCGAACGCCCTGGACATATCGAAGAATATTGATACAACTTTGTGCTTATTATTGAATGAATCGAAAATGAAACTGAGAGCTTCGGCAATTGCGGTCGATGTGGAACGACCTTTCCTGAAACCGTGTTGGTGCGTTGTAAGAAGATTATTATTTTCAAGAAAGTTTATTAACCGATCACTGAAAGTGGATTCGAATACCTTTGATATGGAAAGTATTCTAGAAAGTGGAATACGAGGAAGACACTTCATATTTAGGAAGGAAAGGAGAATTGCACGAAAGAATAGCAAAAACCGAAACACTTTTGGAAACAACGAACAAGAAACGCATCGACAAGAGACAATATTGTAAGACCAATTGTGTCAAGAATAATCAGAAAGATAAAGAGAGGTGGGAAAGAAAGAATACACGAAGGAAAGTATGCGGAAGAAAACCAAAATTACAACGAGAATCAACGATCATACAAGTAATAAGTATGCAAGAATACAAATGGCTTGCTGTTGGAAAAATAAAAGATACTTAAATAAGCAATGACTGGCGGGAGTGGGAGGGGGGGAGGGAATACAGTAGGGAAGCGATGAAGAGGATGACCACAGGTATCATGGAGGCAAGAAAAAACACTAGATGCCTTAGGGCACAGTCTAAGATTCTACACAGTAGCGATACTCGAGTATAACTGTCACATTCGCCATTTTGTTTGATACCTACTGATTTGCATTTGCATATACTTACTCCTCCGTTAAACTGAATGTTTTCACTTTTTACCGAATTTCATTTTTTAGGTTCAGTTTAATGCCACTCTCATTAAAGAAAAATTAAAAACTATGGACACAGTCTAACATAATATAATATGCAGTGTAGATACGGGTAGAATAAGGTGAAGAAAATGCTGTAGAATTTCTAGACAATGAAAGGGTAGACCCCCCTATGCGCTCAGTATAACAGTATAGGTATCAAATAGTATGGCGGCTTTTTTGACACTGACGTTTAGGTGTCGCTACTGGGTAATAACTTATACTGTGCTTTGTGCTTAGGACTTAAGAAATGGAAAGTTTTTTGGCGAGAGACACAGCAAATGGGGGAGGATTTATTTTATAATCAAGCCATGAGCATTCAATTTAGTCCAAAGAATTTGAGGACATATTGTGTTACAAGAACAACATACGATAAAATTTCGTCCTTGATAATAAATACCAAGAAATATCCTTCATTTATTACAGTCATAAAGAAAGGGAAAGAGAATAGGGCATGCGGATTCAAAATCTTGAATCTCCAAACCGCTCAAAATAAACTTTTTTTATAACGACTTGTCATCTCCCATAGTAGGTACTTCCTCCTCTCCTCCTAGCTCACCCTGTTTAGTATAAAATCGATAATAATAATCTTTCTCCCTCTGAACACTAAAAATAAAATGCTTCAATTCCCCCCCTTTCATTTCTCATTTCAGGTAACTTTGTTGTATACCAATAGCCGTCACTGAATTGCCGTCACTGATCAAATAACATGCGTTCAAAAAATCCTTAGTCACCTTAGTAGGCCTTGAAAATATAAATGTACGTCTTCCTTAAAACAATTGAGTAAACATTAAACAAAATTACTTCTTGTAATTTGTTGATATGCCAAGAAATATACAGGGTGGAGATAAAGTCCCGCGACAAGCTCATGATTTGTTTATTTAATGTTTTTTCGCAAAATCCTGAAACATGTGAATTTTTAATTTTAAAAAGACAGCTTTTCTCGATCGGCATTTATTTTTCCGCTGTGACATCATTATTAATTTTTTTAAATGGGAACCCCAACTTTTTTATGCAGATTTTGATAGCCTTTAATTTAGTTCAAAGGATTTGATGACAATTTGACTTTTATTTACCTGATTTTTTATCACTACAGAAAAAATTCAAATCAAACAACTTTAACAACATCTTGTAACACGAAAGAGGAAAGAAATATGGAGCGAATGTAGTAACGATTTTTCCAACAGATGCCTGAGGAAGCTGATAGAATGGCCAGCGAAACCTCGATCACAAATCTTTGTAATCAAGCCTTCAATTTGATGATAATTTGATTTGGTTTGATTGCTGTTGAATTTTGGTTTGATTGCAGTTGACTTCAAACAAAGTCTAATCAAAAGGAATGATGCAAAACTTGGGAACATTAAAAAAGAGGCGAAAATAAACAAACAACTTGACGATGTCTGTAATCCGTAAGAGAAATTGGTTCGAATCTGACAATTTTTCCGTAACTGTCTAGCAAGGCAAAACCCGGAAGAAATCGTTACACCGGACACGAATCGTGAAAGTCATTAATAAATTGAGAGATATACCGTTTGTCCATCTGACAATGAGACATAGGGATTTAACATGGGAAAACAGAAATTGCTTTATATTATCTACCTGAGTAAATATATATGAAATTCTGGGTTATAATCGGAAAGATTATTGCATTCAAAGTGTTTTGATACTAAATTTGTGCAATTTTAGTTCTTAATTATTTAGAAATTAAGATTTAAAAATTTTTTCCGGACAAGATTAGTAAGTATTTAATGAAGAGTTTACAAACGGATGTCGTGGTCAAGTTAGTTTGTTCATGTTTCACAACCGTAAGGTCACGAGTTCAAATCCGAATGAGGACACTTTTTTTCGTTTTTTAAATATTTTTTGATTTGAAATCACTTAAACTCTTAAACTACTTTATTATTTTATTTATAAGTTTCATTTTAATATTAATTATGTAACATAAAGTTATAACTTTAACATAATAAAATTTTGCAAACGAGAAAATATACATAAATGGAACATAATTAATATTAAAATGAAACTTATTAATACAATAATAAACTAGTTTAAGAGTGATTTCAAATCTGAAAAAATATTTAAAAAAAAAGAAAAAAAAGTGTCTTAATTCTGATTTGAACTCGTGACCTTACGGTTGTGAAACATGAACAAACTAACTTGACCACGACATCCGTTTGGAGAGTCTTCGTTAAATACCCACTAATCTTGTCCGGAAAAAATAATAACTTTTCTTTTAATTTCTAAATAATTAACAACTAAAATTGCACAAATTTAGTATCAAAACACTTTGAATGCAATAATCTTTCCGATTATAACCCAGAATTTCATATATATGTACTCAGGTAGATAATATAAGGCAATTTCTGTTTTCCCATGTTAAATCCCTATGTCTCATTGTCAGATGGACATACGGTATAAATTTTTGCACAACAGAATTTAAGTGGAATGTTTTTCTTTGTTCAAAAATATGAAAATGAAGCGAAAACATTGATTTATGTTAGAGTCTTTTTCTTTTGCTTTTCCCCTTTTGTCAAATGTGTTTCCGAATTTGTCGAATGACATTCCAATCCGTTCAAAGTATGGCAGGCCTGCGGATTGGAAAGTCATTTGACAAATTCGGAAACACATTTGACAAAAGGGGGAAAGCAAAAGAAAAAGACTGCGATTGTTGAAATATAACAATTATTTTAAATTCTACACATTTGTCGCTGTCATATACTATTGCTCGACGAAAGTGAACCTATTTACAGATTTACACAGAGTGAGTTAAAAGAAAAGAAAAATAATATACTCGTATAAAAAGAAATCTACGCAGAAGTGGTTATTACCAGACTTCGGACATTTCGAAGCGTTACCATGGCAACGCAGTGAATGAGCACTTTTCATTGGTCCTCTATTGCGTAACCATGGCAACGCTCCGAAATGTCCGAAGTCTGGTTATTATTTCCAGTAGTTTCCGAATTCACACCTGTTTCTTGCCTTTTCTTTTTCAGTTGCAACAAATGAATTGCCGAAGCTTCTACAGAATAGTTATTTAGTAATACGTCGAGAATGTACAGTGGCGAGCATGAAAAACAGGCCGTTAAAGTCATCGTCCATTAAAGTGCAGTTGTATGTTAAGATTTTTATTTTTTATAATTTATTGAAGTTGTTGGTTATTATGACATTAAAATCTAAGTTGTAAGATGTATAACATTAAAAACCCGAGACTAGTGTTGCCAGTGCATTTTTAGTGACTTTAGTGATTATTTAAGCTAAACGTGGCAACATTGATTGTACCAGGTTAGAGCAACAATGGGGTTGAAAAAAATTAATAAAATAATCGGATTTAAAGAAAGAACTATTCATTTTAAGAAGAACTGAATTGTGACAGCCAAGCTTTCAAAATTAATTTTTTCTTTTTGCAGATACAACGGTTACCCGGTGCGTACTAGGGGGGTTATGGTCACTGCTTTAACTGCGGTGACAGGGGCCACTGGGCCAACGGGTGCCCAAACCGTTAAAGGACCTCACTTCCGAGTTTACTTCCTACGTTATTTTTTGCATTTTTTTGTCAGAAAATTTAGAATAATTTAAAATAATTGTTAGTTTGGTTTCTAATTAAACAATCAAAAGAGATCTACCGGCGTTAACTGTTACCGCGCCACCTATTGACAGAAAAGTGAAATGAAGTGACTCGATCAACGCCATCTATTGTTGAAAACTAGAAATTAAAGAAAATAATTCGTTCATTAAAAGCAAGAAATCAGCAAATACAGTTATCCAAGAAATCTGTAAAATATTTATTTGCTAATTTTTTGAATTAATTTCTTAACCCCGAAAAGTTCGTTGTGAAGCTTTCTCACTCTCGTAGTTTATTAAAACGAAACGTTCCACCAGCGCCATCTGTTGATTGAAAACGAGCGAGCTAATAAATACAAATATTTGTATAATTTGGTTTACTTTTATTTTTTCTTAATAGTGCTTTAATTGTCGAGAACGTTTTTCTGTTAATTCTTTTTAAATTTTTGTATGATTCAGTTTAATTAATTACATGTTTTCACATTATGAAAATGATTATGATTCAACCGGTGCCCCATCTATTGTCGAAAACAAGAAGTTAATAAAAATATGTAAATAATAATAACAATAATAATAATTGTTAATTACAGATTACGTGCAAAACTGTCACATTTTCGCGGTTTGTGTAAACGGGAAGACTCGATGAGCGCCATCTACTGTTGAACACTGCAAGTTAGCAAATACAATCATTTTATGAAAAATTCAAAGGCTACCTGATGAATTTTTCAATTGGACACATGCTATTTATGTGCAAATCGATAAAGTAGGTATTCAAAATTTAACAAAAGGAGAAGACTCGGACCAGCGCCATCTATTGTTAAAAACTAGAAGCTCTAGCGAATACAAGTACATATTCAGATAATCTATTTTTGTTATTACTCCCTTTTGTTTCACTGACGTCATATGCAAATTGCCAAAGTTCAAGATTCAATAAAGGAAGAAGACTCGGACAAGCGCCCTCTGTTGTTGGAAACTAGAAGCAAGTGAATGCGATCATTCAGATTTTTATTTTATTTTTTGTTCAATACTGTGAGACAGTGCTTTAACTGCACAGAACTTTTTTTATTTTTATTATTTTACTGATTTTCTATTTCGTTGACGTCACGTGCGAATTGCCAAAGTGTTCAAAATTTAATAAAGGGAGGAGACTCGGATTAGCGCCATCTATCGTTGAAAACTAGAAGCTGGCGAATACAATTATTACTCAGATAATCATTTTTTTTAAATATCATTCAAGGTCAATGCTTTAACTGCAGAAAACTTTTTCTTTATTATTTACTTTTGTTTCGTTGACGTCGTTTGCAAATTGACGAAATTTTCAAGATTTAATAAAGGGGAAAGACTGAGACCAGCGCCATCTACTGTTGAAAACTAGAAGCTTGCGAATACAATTATTTAGATAATCTATTTTTTGTTTTAAATGTCAATCGAAAATTATGCTTTAACTGCAGTAAAGTTTTTATTATTGCGATTATTAAAAGCTGGATATTATCTAGGAAAAAAATAGCGTCCCGTTTTTCATGCTCGCCACTGTACTTTCAGCAAGAAGATACCACACGTACTAAAGGCTGTTTCAGACTGGGTACCCTGTTTCTTGGTTGGTTTGATTGGGTTCAATTTCTACAATAAATATGTATTTGGGACAAGAAGTTTTTGGGCTGCTGGTATGGTTTGAAGATAAAACATGTTCTATTTTTTTTACATGGTTTTTGATTCAATTTAATCCACTGTATAATTTAAGTTGGTCAAGAAACTGAATCAAAACGTGTGGTACAAGAAATAGGGCAGTGTAAAACAGCCTTAGGCCTAGGTGTATCATTGGAATTATTGTTGTTAAGGGTTTAAGCTTTGGCTTAAAGTTAAGGCTGGGCCTTAATGTGTGTGTAATGATTCAAACTTTCGTGACGATCATCGGCCAAGGCAAGTTTGATTGAGATATTGTGCTACAAGAAGAGTATATGACGGAATTTCGGCCTTGATAACATATTCCAAGGAAAATCCTCCCTCTGTTACAGTTATAAAGAAAGGGAAAGAGAACAAGTGTGCATTCGAACATCTCCGAAACTACTGAAAATAATAAAACCTTTTTATAACTGCTCTGTCCTTTCCCAGAATCCTTCCCACTCTACCGAACTCACCCTGTATAATATAAAATTCCTCCCTCTGAGAACTAGAAGTAGAAATAGAACGCTTTAATTTCTGCCCTTTCTGAAGTTTCATTTCAGGTAAATTTGGTGTATACTATTGAATTGCCATCACTGATTTATGTACTGAGTAAGATCAAGAAATTCCGTCATCCTAGTAGACCTTTAAAATATAAACGTGTGCCTTCCTGGAAACGATTAATTAAACAAAACGACTTGTAATTAGTTGATATGCCAAAAAAATACAAAAGAATAGGAAGAAGAAATCATAATATATAATTTGATTAAATTAATTACATCGTGCGTTTTGTTGAAGGCATGCTTTTTACTCCATTTTATATAACATTCTGATCATTTTGCGCAGACGGTTGGGTTTGTTAGGGCGACGGAATTTTATATGATCACATTAATTTTGAGTGCACTTTCAGAATTTTGAATAGCAGCAAACTGGAAGTGTTTCGTTTTGAACTAGTGACAAAACTATTTTGCTAACGTAACAAAAAAAAAGTAATTCACCTGATGAAAATCACTAAAATCACGCGTGAGCATTCCAGTCACCTTCCATCCTCCAAACGCTGAAAGCTCTGCTGAGCTTTTCGTGCGCCGTATAAGAGCACACGTTTCCGATAACGTCCGCGTCTCCCTGCGTTTCCGGCGTGGACGTGGATAAAATGTGGTACAAGAAATCGATGTATCTGGCGGCCAATTTGAGGGTTTGTATCTTCGAGAGCTTATCCGACGGCAAAGTCGGGATGCTCTTCCTCAAGCTGGCGAACGCCTCGTTGAGGCTCTGCGTCCGCTGTCTCTCGCGCACGTTTGCCATTATTCTTTGATTCTGGATTTCCTCGTAACTCTGGGGCGATTTTCGCCTGGATTTCGCCTTGGAGAGACTCTGGCAGGAATTCTCGTCGTCCGAGGACGAAAAGAGCGCGTTCGTTTTTCTCTTGCGGCCGCCGGCGCGAGCTTTCATCATCGGCTCATCTTCAACCTCGACTTTTATGCTGAAATCTCCCTGCTTGTAATTATCCGTGTATTGTGCGGTGTATCCCGGACTGGCCGTCTCCGTACGCCTGTCGTTCTCGAACGTTTGGTAAAACTCTTGAAAATGTTTCTGGTAGGTAACAACCGACGAACTTTTTTGGTAACCTCCGAAGACACCGAAGTGACACTGGGGCATTTCCTGCGTCGGAAGGTATTTCTCACTGGAATTCGTTAAATCCATGAGGCGTGTGGGTGAGTACCGTTCGTAGCTCACGGGACTGTTTGGTGATAACTGTCTGTACACAGGTGATGAATTGGCACTACGCGTTTCGTACATTATTCGGTGAATTCTTGAAAGCACCCGCCTGACGATTAAAACCGCAGATGCGACACTGCAGATAAATCCGGGAAACGTCCAAAAACTGAGACACTTAAGTAGCATCTTGGCCAATGAGTGAGAAAAGACGGTCCCCACCCCGGCCACTCGTCTATTTTGTCCCTGTTTAATTTATTGCGCTCGTATTTACTGTCTCATCTCATTTGCATGGGGTCGACTCATCACTGAAAGGTTTTTATGTCGTTTTCCGTCTCTGTCTCGTAGTTGCCGCCGCAAACCTATTGGAGCACCGCCTTTTGTGCAAACGGTTCTAGGCGGTAGACTAAATATTCTTCTACATATACATCCCGAGATATAATTTTTTTTAAAGTAGATAAATCGTCATTGTTTTCCCAAATAAAATTATATATTAAAAATAAAAATATTATCGACTAGCACACAACTGAGATAAGAGACAAGAAAATTGCTCAATTCTAGTCTTTTGTGCCAACAGTTTTAGACGGTAACTTCAAACGTAAAATATATTTAAAAAAAAATAGCTACGTTTTAATTACTTTTTCAAATAAAATTAGTTTCTTAACTAAGGCAGATAAGTGTATGTAGAATGTTGATAAAAATCAAAAATCACCGATTTAAGTAGACGGAAGACGCTGTCAAACGATAGCGAAACGTAAAGTGTTTGTGCGCCATTTAGTGTCCGTTTAAAAAATATTGTGATAAAATAATTCTTTATTCTTCAATAGACAACAGGATATTTTGAAGATCATCACAAAAAAAAAGATACAATAATGATAGTAAATAAAAGTAACAATAGTTTTAACACCTCATCCTAGCACAGGAATTCATCAATCGAACAATAACATTTAGCAACTAAGTATGACTTTAGAGATTTCTTAAATGTTTTAATACTTGTACAATTTTTAATTTCATAAAACAGCTTATTATAAATTTTAGTACCCAGGTAACTAACGAGAATTTTGTGTGACCGACAATCTTGCAAGAGGAGTACGTAAGTCATCTTTGTTGCGTGTATTTAACTATTCGTATTGAAGTGCCCAATGTTGCAGTACATACATACGGACACAGAGATTAAAAAGTAAAATGCTCGGAAGCGTAAGAATGTTAAGTTGTATGAAACGATCTTTACACGAGGATCTGTTAGGGATCCCAACCATACACCGAACTATTTTTTCTGCATAATAAAAACATTGGACAAGACACAGGAACGACCCCAAAAGCAAATACTACAATTTAAACGACTAACTACATGGGCATGATACAATTGCAATAGTTGTTGTAAGTTAAGCAGGGGTTTCAGATTCCTTAATAAAAGCAAAATCGAGTTTAATTTAGAAATTAGCTCAAAGCAGTGTGCTTTCCAATCCAGGTGTTTATTAAGATTAATACCAAGAAACTTGACACTGTCAGTTTTAGTGGATATATTCAAAATGACCTGTTTGATGTCCTTTTGTCTATTGTGAAAAACGACAGCTGAGGTCTTCTGTAAGTTAAGATAAAGATCTTTGCAGCTAAACCAGTGATTAAGTTTTTGTAGCAAGTAATTACATTTAACACGTGCGATATCAAAAGACGGGTCGGATACCACGCAGGAATGGCATAAACCAGCATAAATGGTGAAGTCAGTAACAGGAGCAACCTTAGATAAGTCATTTATATGTATATAATAAAAAGAGAACAGGACCCAGGATCGAGCCCTGCGGGACTCCCATGGTGATGTCAATGTCTTTAGAATTAGTGACATGTTTTTGGGAATGTCGATGAGTGATACTTAGACTTACCATAATCATGAAGCTCTAAACCGGGACAGGACTGGGAAACAGGATAGGGCGAAGAGAAATACATTAGGCTGCTACCAAAAAACGTTTTATTATTTAAAAGAAAGCAGATAGATAAGGTACCCAAACTACCGAAAGTCCGCTGAAGCAGAAAATTAAATTATTTTACTTATTTTTTGTACCATTCGTACTTCTCGCTGAAGTGAACTTTTTTCAACACTTTATCATTCTTTTTAATTTTTTCGTAACGCAAAAGTTTAATTTACAGTAACGCTCGTACGGTAGACTCTACCATGTCGCCCTCGCGCGTCGCGGGAAACGAGGGGGATCGCATAATTATTGGTTGATTTGGCCCCAAAAGAATAAATTCACTCATATACAGGGGCGTCTCGAAATTAGATGAAACATTGCGGTAACCAGATGAAAGCCTTTCTTTATTTAAACAAAAAAAACCTCGTTTTGTTTATGAAATGTGTATTGTCACCCTTAGATACACGGGAGGGGAAATCACTTGAAGATTTAGCTTTTTAAAGTTTTCAGATGTAGATAGTCTTTGAATTTAAATTGTGTATTTTTAGGTTCTCTTATCTGTAAACCAAAAGTATAGCTTTTCTAAGTCTTCAGGTTTCCAAATACATTTTTTCATAAGTTTTCTTCTTTAATATGGATGCGTTATCCAGGCTTAGAAATGTGCCAGCTTTCCCAAGGCCATAATTAGCTTTAGCTTTTCGAACTTCAAGCATGAAGATATGTAGCTTTTCCAAGTCTTCTAATTGAGTCAACCTTTCACTTGAAATTATTATAACTCGTGTCTAAATAAAAACCTGGTCAAGTAGGCTACATTTAGTAATTCTGCTATGTAAATGCAATGGATAAATTCTCGATCACAACCCACTTGACCAGGTTTTTATTTAGACGCTCGTTAGCTTCTCTGTCTTAAAAAAATATACAGCCTTTCCTAAGTCTTCAGGTTTTAAAGTACAATTTTCTTGGGTTTTGTTGAAAATATGCCTATATTGTCCGACTTAGAAATGTGCGAGCTTTCCTAAAGCCAAAATTGGCTTTTCGATCTTCAAGCTTGAAAATGTATATGTACCTTTTTATGGCTCTAAGTTTCCACTTGAAATAAGTCTTCTGATTTAGAAAATCTTCGCCTTAAAATTACAGCTTCTCTGTCTTTAAACAAAAACTATAGCTTTCCTGAGTCTTTAGGTTTCCAAATAAATTTTATCTTAAGTCTTCTTGGCTGCTTTCTCCGGACTTCGAAATAATAATAATAATAATGGGTCTTTATTTTCCAAATTTCAAAAGAAAAAGAACATAACATAACAGCGAATTAAAATTAAACGGAAATTTAGAAAACCACTAGGCGCGGTTCAAAAATCAACATAGAGTTGTTTTCGTTATGTTTAATCTTTCCAGACTTTAGAATGTAGGATTCCTAAGGCCACAATTAGCCTTTCGACTTTCAAGCGTGAAAATATATAGCTTTTGTAAGTGTGTAGCTTTCCTAAGGCTACGATTAACCTTTCGATTTTAAAGCATGAAAATATATAACTTTTTATGACTGTAAGCTTCGATAGCGTTGGGCTTCAAAATATAACTTTTGTAAGCTTGTAGCTTTCCTAAGGCTACAATTATCCTTTCGATTTTCAAGCATAAAAATGTATAGCTCTTTGTGACAATAAGCTTGGATTACTTGCTACTTGAAAATATAGCTTTCCTAAGCCTCCGGTTGCAGACGATGTTTAGTTTGATATACAATAGCTTTTCTGCCTGTGTTTATAGGCAACTCTTGACTCAAAAATATAGCATTTCTAAATTTTCACATTTAGCACTTCGTGCCTGGAAAGCATGAGTTTAATTTGCCTTATGCGCAGGCGGACATTGCCTTAAGAAATATAGCTTTCTTTTGTTTTTTTTTGCACTAAAAAATACAACTTCTCGATCTTATACACTTGAAAATGTAAGGTTCTTAATGTTTTTACATTTATACGGCCTTGTATGAAAATACGAATTTCGAAAGCTTCAAGCTTAAACATTCTTTGACTTGAATATATAGCTTCCTTATATTTGATTTTGAAAACTTAAGCTCTCCTCTTTTTAGATTTGAAAAGTGTATAGCTTTCCTGTCCTCAACATAAAACTTTTCTCTCTTCAGACTTGAAAATATATAGCTTTCCTGTTCTTCAACTTGAAAATATGTAGCTTTCCTGTTCTTCAACTTGAAAATATATAGCTTTCCTGTTCTTCAACTTGAAAATATAGCTTTCGTATCTTTAAGTTTGAAAATATAGATTATCCTGTTTCATTTCATTTTATACTTGAAGATGTAGCTTTCCTGTGCTCGACATTAAAACTAAAAGTTTCATACATAATTGTTAGTTGAATGATCGTCTTTTGATTTGTCTTTTTGTCAAATTTTTTGTCTCTTTCTCCGTTTTTTTACGTTTAATTCCGACGAATCACAAAAATTAAAATTAAATTTTTTTTTATTGCGATGTCTGTGTTTTTGTTTACATTACAGGGTCCCGATTTCTCTTAATTCATTATTTTCTATTTCTTGTCGCAGTCTTTTGTCTTTCTCTAATTGAGCTTGAGAGAGAGAGAGAGAAAAGTACAATAGGGCATTACCCTTTTTCGAGATTTATTAGTACATTAGACAGAAATTCATCAATTGCGGTATTAGTGGATTTACTCTCGATAAAACCATGTTGGTTCTTACAAAGGGTATGGTTAGAATTAATAATTCTTTTTAAATTTAACAAGAAAAGCATATTCGAAGATCTTCGAGAAAACTGATGATAAAGTTATCGGTCTGTAATTCTCCACCAAAAGACGGTTATTCCTTTTAAAAATGGGTATAATTTTACCCGTCTTTAAGAGAGTCGGAAAAGATCCACAAGTAAAAGAAAGATACACTAAGTACAGTAATACTAAGTACATTTTCTTCACAAGAAACACAGGGATATCATCGGACCCTGCCGTCCAGGAATTTTTAAGTTTATTGTTTAATATGTCCCAAAGTTCACTTGTAGTCAAAGGATTTAAAAACATAGAATCCCTATTCTGTGAAATGCTTTGTAAAGTATCAGTTGCAGAAGATTGAGTCTTACGTGCTTTGGAAATACATTGACAATTTTTTTTTAATAATTGAATAATTGAAGTTTGTACAATGAAAAGAAAAAAAAAGAGGACACGAAACTTAAAGTCGACTTCTCGGTTAATTTGATTTTTTCTGTTTTGTATTATTTTTGTTCTTAACTTGCTTCAAACAATTGATAATCGAGGTTGGGTTACAATAAAGTAAGCAATAAAAAGAAAAAAAATCGACTTTTCGATTTAAGTTGTTGTTGCGTAAGGTACTATTTTTTTTATATCACCATTTAACTGACAAGGACGATCAAAATCTGCATGAAAAAGTTAGGGTTGCCGTTAAAAAAAATTAATGATGACGTAACAGCGGGAAAACAAATGCCGATCGAGAAAAGATTTTTGCACTAAAAGGTGTCCTTTTAAAGTTAAAAATTTACCTGTTTCAGGATTTTGCGAGAAAACATTAAATAAACAAATTATGAGCTTGTTATGGAACTCTATCACCACTCTATATATTATCTGAATAAATTACTTTCTGTATACAGGGTGTATTATTTTTACCACACTCACAACTTTCTCTCATATTGTAACGATGTCATTATCTGGGAAAAGAAGTAAAATTAAAATTCGTTTCGTAATTATTGCAATTGTGTACATTTCAAAATTATGCAGGATCAGCACCCATTAATCAATTAGTAGGCCAGCCGCGTTACACACGCTCGCATTCCCCATGTCACGAGAAAAATAAAATGCGGCAATGTCTTTATGTTAATTTAACTTTAATCTAACTTGTTTTAAATTTTAATTATTCTAATCTTAATTACTTAACTTAGAGTAGAGTCACTCGCTTAGTTTTTTCTTCCGCGCACTTTGAATTCACTATTGCTATCACTATTAATTAATTACTACTTTCAATTACTATCTTACTTACTTACTTACGACTTTTTCACTACTTCATGACTACTCTTCACTACCTTTACTGGTTGGTCTCCTATCTTTTTATACATTTCTAAATCTACGTCACAATCGGTTCTTTTGTCCTGGTGGCTGGGGTTTCGGTCCAAGGTACAAAATTCTCAAGGTGTCAGCGTCAATTAACCCTTGCCAGATTTGTTTCTTACAAACGTTCTAATTGCCTCAATCTTAATTGGCACATGTAAACATACACGCTTACATTTCGCAGAGCTTGCATTTCTACGTAAGTGGAATGCGAGCGTATATAACGCGGCTGATCTATTAATTGATTAATGGGTGCTGATCCTGCATAATTTTGAAATGCACACAATTGCAAAAATTACGAAACCAACTTTAATTTTACTTCTTTTCCCAAATAATGACATCGTGACAATATTACTAAATGCAAAGTATGTGCTCCAGTAAAATATAAATTATAAGTAAACGGGGGATAGAAGAAAGCAAGAACACTATTTATTTAATTAATTTATTGCATATTTCATGTAATTTGACATCGCACCTCATTAAATTAGCTTAAATTTTCAACACTCAATAGCTTCATAACCAGAGAGTTAAGAGCGAAATGGTACTGCAATTTTCTGCACAGTTTTTAACGCAGAATCGTGTGGTGTGAGGTTATAATACACCCTGTGTACATAGTTTTTTCATTTCATTTATTTCTTTCATGTACAGGGTGTTTCGGAAAAGACGGACTGACGTGTTTCTCTAGATAAGGCAAAGAAAATAAAATTAACATGTAAATTAAGCGACTTTAAAGTTACAACCGAATGAAAATGACATGTAATTGTACTAGGTCGAATTTGACTGCCCGTAATAATGCCAATTACACAGTTTGACAGTTATTTTTACTACTCGTAATCATAGAGATTTATTCGCTAATGCTGAAATTACCCACATGCCCTGGCTTAGAATATGGAGAAGCTAGGCGAATCGACTTTCAAACTGACGAGTATTTAATGAAAAGTCGCCTATCTCCTGCTACCATATGCCTCGCATAACGTGCTCCGTATGACGTGAAAATGCTCCGTACAACGTAAAACTGTCTCGTACAACGTGCAACTGCCCCGTACAACGTGAAACTGCCCCGTACAACGTGCTAAAGGAAGAAACGTGACGATAAGTTTGACAAATTCAAAGTTGAATCGGAAGACTTACCCCTTGTTTAAAAATAAGGGCCTATTAAAACTTGTGACACATTCGTTTGATTGTGTGATTGAAGTTGGAGTTAGTGACGTGACATAACGTCATTCAGATAAATCAAAAGCAGAAAACATAATTATTTTTTTTAGATTTTAGAAAACTAAAATATGTACTTCATTTAAAACAGAAAAATCGAAGGGAATAACTTCCACCCCCACGTTTTTCTTTGCCAAACTATTACACCTTAATGCATCACAGAAAGTAATGAATACAATTTCTTAATGTCAAAAATTTCATAAATACAATAGTGTATTTTGCAATAAAATACTTACTACACAGGATCATTAACAGGATCAAGTTTGTGTTCTCATTTCTTTTAAAAGAACAGGAACAGGAGATGACTTGGTTTGCCGGCGTAAGGTTAGCATGGGGTAGGTAGAGCAGCAGACAGGGTGCCCCCCGGAATATGTCACGGTGGTTGTTACGCCGTCCCAAGATATACACATCGCGGAGGGGCTGCGGCGGCTAAAATCGGGGGTTCGTGAGTTACATGCCCCTTCTAATTCCTTTCACCTACCGTTAAAGAAATTGAGACACTCTTGTCAAATATTTTACTTCCAAGTATCGACACACTTCTTTTTTAAACCCTGTACAGCTTACTACAATAAAATTAAATCAATTTTCAAATCCACATTTTGACATATGTCAAATGAGCATTCGTTTTTGTTCATTTGCATTTTCATTCCATTACAAAATTACAGGATATAATAAATTGTTTTGCATTATAATAGAAATTGATATGTACAGTCGCGATCATAATTCATGACATAACCTTTACAGAAAAACTCATCGTGGACATTTTATTTGTGGTTTCCAAGCAAAAAATAATTTACGATAGCCCAGATTCATTTTTAAGAAGTAAAATTTGATTGCATTCGACGTTCATAGTCGCTTTCTATGAGCGTCATGAATTATGATCGCAACTGTACATAGGTGCTAGAGAAAGGTGTGTGTATATATGTATATCAAGTTTTAGGATTGTGTAAAACAGAGAAATAAATTATGTTACCACAAAATAGTAATCATATTTCTTTGTAACAGAAATTAGTGTAATGCAAAAGAGGCTTAATAATGTGCAGGTAGTTTTTTTTTGCGAACGTGTCCATGGATTTCCCTATAATTGTTTCATAAAATCCGAAATTGCAAGGTACTACCTACCGCCGAAATATTATTACCTGCCATGGGGCAATTAGGGGGTATTAAAGGTTTAAGGGAAATGCCCAATATTTACAGCATAAATTTAATCTCCATAAAGCTGTTTTTGTTTGCATAAACGAGAAGTGTCGTTGCGTTCATTCTCCTTAAATTATTCTCATGTGTATATAATTTTTTTCTAGCACAATGAAATATTTAATTTTCCTTACTAACGGCGATTAACAAATATTGCTTTTGGAACGTTTGAAGATAAATTCGATAAATTACTGGAGGCAGAACGCTTTTTTGTATTTCTGTATTTCGCCCAAATTCTGAGCGACAATGCAAAAGAAAAAAGGTCATTTTCTTTTGAAAAACCTAGAATATAGTCAAATTTCGATTAATGAAGACGAAATTACTTTCTTCAGTAAAACTTCGTGCTTATACAAGTAGAAATAGTAAGGCCATAATATTGTTATGATTCATCGACACCAGCCGGCGCCAAATTGTCTCTTGCGTCACGGCCGCCTAGTCGACGCGCCTTACGCAACAGCCCAGAGAATTCTGACGGCGGAATAAACTAGAATAGACAGTGGGCCGCCTCCAGAATGTTCGAGATAAACAACCCTGGGTTATAAAACACGCGGCCGGTAAACGGAGATTCATTCAATGTTAGAAAGTTCGTGAAACGTGAGACAGTTCGAAATTAAAAGTGGCCTGTTAAACTTTCGCTCGGCTGTTGAAATAAATTACGTATAAGTCTGTAAATAAATTATTGTTAAATGTTAGTGTTAAATTAGTTTGCTTGTAAATAAATTAGTTATTAACTATTTCGTGTTTTGTTTTAAAATAAAAATTAATGAACCTTTACAATCGTTACAATATGGATGTGTTCGTAAATACGTACAGCTGCCCGTTGTGCAGATTGTGCAACACACAAGGGCGCTTTGTCAAAGGGACACTAAATTTTCTATAATTATCTAATTTTATCGATTATTGCATTAATGTTTTAAGGAGGTCCACTAATATGTATTTGTGTATCATCCGCATACTGATGAACGCTACAATTAAAGCCCGTTCACAATGACTTAACATAACAAAATTAAATTAAGGAAATTAGAGTGTTAATTTATTTATGTGTTCACAATGAAGGAATTTTTTGTACTTTGCATGCGCAAGTATTTGCAAATTGTTAGTGGTTGTCTAGGTTAATAAAGGATAAAATTTTTTTGCTCAACTCGAGGACTCAAAGACTACACTCACTATACTGATTGAATGTACTTAACAGAGTTAACCTAAAAATAGAAGTTGTCAAACTTAAGAAACGTAAATTAATAGAATTAGCCAATTGTACGCTTACATTTCTACAGTGTTTCCAACTTTTATTAAGTGATTAATTTTCTTACGTTAAGTCATTGTGAACGGGCTTTTAATTGTTGAGTAAGGTCAGCGACAAACAGTGAGAAGAGTGTCGGCCCTAAGATACTTCCTTGAGGAACACCACTATCTATTGTTTTATCCTTAGATATATTACCATCGAGGATAGTTCTTTGTTTCCGGTTTGTTAAATAGTTGGAAAACCATGCTATGATATTGTCATTTGATCGATAGTAACTTAGTTTTGCCAGTAGCATTTCGTGATTAATTGAGTCGAAGGCTTTACTAAAATCAATTGCCACTAGAACTGATACTAGTGCTTTTACAAGAGCGTTGCAAATTTTAATTAGCGCGGTACTACTACTGTACCCACCACGGAATCCTGATTGTATGTCGGGTAAAATCAGATTTTCTTCAATAAAATTCTTTAAAGCATTACACATTACTGTTCCCAGGAGCTTAGAGACGGTAGGTAGTATGCTGATTGACCGCAGTTGCGCAGGTTCTTCTGCAACAGCTACTTTAGGAATGGCAGTGATAATGGAAGCTTTCCAGCAATCAGGTATTACCGACATTTGTATTGAGTAGTTAATGACGTGCTTTGCTTTACAGAATGGATACATTAATTTTAACATTTTTAGGTTAATCCCATCTACACCAGAGGCCATTGGATCTCAGTTGGTATAAAATCTTTTCCAATTGGTCTTCGGACAAAGAGTGTAAAGAAAAACGGCCAGGAGATTTATGCTTTTTAGCAACATGCTTAAGGACCATTGCATTTGCAAAATCTTTTTCCTCTTTCGAAAAGTATATGTACTCTTAATCGAAATCAGTTTTTAAAGTCCTTCCCATTCATCGTCTTTTTCTTTGCTTCATTCATTCTTCGACTTTCTCTTTTTCGCCAGAATTTTCCCCTTTACATTTAATTCGGGTCATCTTTTGGCTTCCAATATGCTGCGACGTCTTTATTTAGACCATTTCATTAATTTTCCCATTTTTTCTAAAGTCAGAGTTGTTCTTGTTGTTCCAGAGATTCGAAAAAGGAAAAACCCTAAACTATTGTAAGGATACAAGACATGTCAATCGTATTCCAAAAAATTTACACGTACTCAGATTTTCAAGTCGTTCCTTTTTAACAACATGCTCAAAGACCACTGCCATTGCAAAAGCCCGTGTACTCTTAATCGAAATCGGTTTTTCCCATCCTTCCTATTCATCGTCTTTTTCTTTGCTTCATTCTTCGACTTTTTCGCCAGAATTTTCCCTATTACATTATCTCAGGTGTTCCTCCTCTCATGATCATATCAAACATTCGCTTAGTCTTAGTGCCAAAAAAAAATTAATTGAAAATAATTTTAGTTTTTGCCAAAAAGAGTTTGATGGTACTTGTTTAATTGGTGAAAGGCACTGAACAAACATTTTCGTCAAAAATGTCATTTTGGGTTGAGAAGGTCTCTACGCCTCCTCCTTCTTCTTCATCTTCAAGATACTAATCGGCCAATTTCGATATTGCCTTCGCGTTTTATACTACGAAGGCACTTTTAATTTTGTGCAAATTCTTCTTCATCTTTCAGGCAGATGCGATGGAACTGTTCCTTGGGCATCTTGGGTTTCCCTGGGCATCTGTTTTGTGCCTTATTCGTGGCTCGCACCCCTTTCTTTTCGTAAGGAAATCCTCCCTTTTGCATGGGAACTTCTTCTTCTTCTTCGCCGATGTTAGACTGGTGGAGAACACATCCAGAGATGAGGACATCCAGCTCTAAAGACGAAGCTATTGAGACACATATCAAAACTAGGTTTCTTCAATTTTGGATTATCACTTTGGACGTAGGTGTGTCATTCTTCTTATTATGTCTTCTCGCAAGTTCTTCCCTTTCTCCTTTTTTTTTTTTTTGGTAAAGAATGTTCGCCGCAGTTGTGATAATTCTTTATAATCGGTAATCTCTGTCTGTCGGAAGTCTATTGAACTGGAGAGTATTTAAGTCAAAAATATTTATTGAATTAAATCGTTTCAATTTTTCTCTCGCCTTGTTCTTTCACTTCTTTCTATCTCGTGCATCTCCAAACAAACATCTGTGCTCCATCGACAACACCATAGTTGAAATGAAACCTTATTTCAGTGTTGATTTAGTGAAAGCTTTCCGTTACGAAATGTCGCTGAAGTTTCGATTTCGCTGTGCTCCTTTAGCCCTGAAATCGATGGAGGGCGAAATATTTTTTGTGACCCAAATGAACGCCGTTTTACTTTGACGAAACTTCGGACTTCCGACGTTGCTTCGGAGTGGAAGATGGGGTAAAGAAACGGGATCAATTTTATATCAAATAACGCCTACAAATTGCTTGAATTCGCATACTCATAATTTTGGAAACAAGGAAGTGGACTTCTTCCAAACCACCAAAATAGAAAAGTAATTAAGTTGAAGGCTTGCTCAGTCGTTTTGTCTAGGGTTTCCAATTTGGGCTTCTCCCTTTGGTAAATTGGATAACTGTCCAAAGTCCTTATCCAATTTACCAAAGGGAGAAGCCCAAATCCGTTTCCCTTTTGGATAGAAAGAAGTCAACGACCCAACATTTTCTATGAGGAAAAAAAACGTCGTTGAATCTGGGGATGTCTAAGAATGCATTAAATTTTTGGGCAGCTTATTTTTGACCTTTTTATTACATCTACAAACAATACAAATTAAATTCAGACGTCAGTCGTTTCTTCAACCCCTTTAGTCACTTTAATCCAGTCCTTCTTGAATTCATCGAGCGTGTATTCATGCTTTTCTTCATATTACGAGGCGTTAGGCACAGGGCCAAGTTTGGCCATAATATGGATACGTTCGTAAATGCATACTGCTGTGTTCTCAGGCAAAGTTGCTGCGATCCACAACAGGTGGCGCCCTCATAGTTACCTGTGCGAAACTGTCTATCCCACGACCTTCTCCACTGGCACGGGACTCGCAGCTTCGGCTCATATCATCGGGTGGGACTGATAGGTTTGACCTTCCCCGTCCCAAAGCGCTATAGTTTTTTAAAATCACGTTTGCTACCGGGTAACCTGACGCACATCCTCGTTGTTTGGAATTTAGATTCGAACTTCGTTTGATTCTTATGCTTTAATTTGATCGGCGTATTTGGTGAGAGTGTGGCGCGACACTAGAAAAGTTTCTTGGAAGTTAAGTTGATTCTAGAGACTTTCCTGTCAGATGTTTGATAACAAGGTCTATTCTTTCAGTAGGTAAAATACTTAGGTCCGGTTTTTCAACATCAAGTTAACCCGTAACTTTCGGTTTATTTCCATAGCGACAATTGTGTTCTTATGGGAATAAACTGAAGGTTAAAGTTAACTTGCCATTGAAAAACCTGGCCTTAGAGGTACAGCTTAGATAAAATCGAAATAAACCACATGGCTGTGGAAAAATGCAAGTTTAAATTTGTGACACATTCATTCAGGATATTCTCTTAGTCATTTAATAAATAGTTACGCGAATAAAAAACGAGTGCGTTAGGCTGATGAGACACGACGTTGGTATTAGTTTCACCATAGCGTGCTGCTGACGTCACGGTTCCACGGAAGCGCTTCATCCCGCGGGATCTTCTCATGTCGTGTCTCCCGACAGCTGTTCCTCTGGCGCCACCACCGACGACAGATACTAATCTTAGCATTTATTTGATGTTCATTTTGATTTCAAAACCTAGCACATAGCCACGGCAGAGTTATGTAAAGAAGAAAAATACTCTTTCGAAAATTAAAAAAAATTAGAATTCTACATGGTGTGGTCAAATAAAAAACAGTTACTGGCAGCAACATTATTAGAAGTAGCTTCCATGAACTTGGAAACAAGTACATGTATGTAATATGTATTTCACTCCCCTGAAAGCATGTGCTTGCCAATAAGAAGAAGAAGTTTGACAGTTGACAGTTATGTGAATTGTATATTTTTATTTATCAAAAACTATAAAACCGGAAACTGTTGTAGCGCAACATTTAAAACAACGTGCCCCTGCAAAATTATGCAAAGTACTACTTAATCCTAGAGGGTGTAAAATCCGTCGTCCAACAACTTAGCGTGTTTTCGTAGCTGATTTGCAACTCGGTAATCTATGCTCGGGCACGGATATATAAAGTAATAATAATTTCGGCAAAACCTGGTAATTCCCGATACCTTCTTTGTCGCAGTGCGGCGTTTATTGCAAGAAGGTAGGCGCAGCACAGTTGGTGAACACCTTGTCGCGTGTTTCGCGAAATTTTCTCGGAAGGGATTTTATTTACGTATTTACTACCTACCTGTTGACTGCTAATTACGCAGATGTTAAAGTAGAATATTAATTACGTCACGTAATACGCAAAGAATCAAATCAAAAAAAAGTACACGGTAAAGTTTAGCGTGTAACCATCTCATAAAAAAAATATTTTTAAAAATACCCTCCCGTTAATATACACGTATTTTTTTATTTAGCTTCTGTATGGTGGAGCCTAGCTGCAATGTGTAATGAAATAATGGTTTTTGTGGTAATAAATGAGAGGCGGGTGTTTTGTCAGGCATGGGGTGGCATTAGTTGGGCAGGATGTGCTCCGGGAGGGTACGATCTCAGCTGTCGCTGTTTGTTCCTTGCATGACCCAGGTTTAATTCAACTTAAGAAATACCAAAATACTAAATTATATTTGTTGTTTGATGCTCTTGAAAAGCATTAAATTTAATTTTTCATGTCCTTGAGTCTCAGTTTGATAATTTGCATCTACAATCTTTCCAGGGTGACATAATTATGGAATCGTTAGATATTAATTAAGGTTGTTTATACCTCAAATTCAGTTTATTTGATTAATTTTATTTTTATTAAATTAATATGCAGGGTGCATTACTGATGCGGATTTCTTCAATAGCTCCTTAACTATATATTAATTATAAAGGAAAATATCTTGATTATAATGAATTCTCTATTAGCAAATTATTTTCCCATATACAGCATGTTCTATAAGTGAGTTATCCACCAAACTTATACTTTTCTTAAATAGAGCGTCCACATTTTTTAATGTACTGGTGGGGACAAATAAAGTCAATTATTATTATTATTATTATTATTATTATTTTAATTACATGTAAACAATGTAAACATTTTCTATTAAGCTCTAAGTCGAAGCGTTCGCAAGCTACAGCTATTCAATTGGATGAAAGCACTGAAACGTATTCATAATTAACGGTTAAAAAAATTTCCAAGCGTAACTAATTATAAATAACCTGTATGGGTAATAGTAACATTTTCCATGTGCGTTTGCACGCTTACAAATGAAACTTTCTCGAGTAGGTAATTTAAATGGGACGGCCTGTATATTTTAACACATTTGAATAGGTCGCCGATTTCTATTTCTAACATACGTAAAATGTATTGGTCTAAAGTAGGGGGTTGAGCTGATTTAAATCATTTGATTAAAATCATGTTTTAAAATCGATCAAGCGATTTTTATTTATAAAAATTTTTAATTGCAAAAATAAACCGCTGAAGTAATAAACATTTAAAATTTTAAAAAAATTACATTTTTTCAACAAGTTTCAATAGGCACACTTATCGCTTTTTCTCTGTGCCTTTTTTTTAAATTTATTTACGTTTATCGTTTATTATTCTTTTTACTTGGAGTATTCTCTGTTAATTTTTTTTTGTTAATTCAGCGTTCTTGCTTTATTTCTTAATTCAAATAATCCGATATTAATTTAGTTTTGATTTGAACTAAAGAAAATTGGTTTCGATCCGAACTAAACTTGATTTGGTTGTGAACTTAAATAAAACCGAACGGCTTCCGATTTTTAGTTTGGCTTTGAATTTTTTATAACTGTTCTTTTTTTAATTTATTTATGTATGTCATGTTCTATAAAAATACCTTTACCTACTTATTTTTATTTAGATAGCTGATCTGTCATTAATTCGGCTTTTATCTGAACTAAAAGAAATTTGGTTTTGATCTGAACTAAAGTAGATTTGATTTTGATCTGAACTAAAATTGATTTGGTTTTGAACTAAGATAAAACTGAACCCCATTCAATTGTCTTAAAACTTTACCGTTTTCATCTAAGAAAATGGCCTTTTACTTTTCTCTGATTTCCCTCGAGTTAAAAATGAATCAAAGAATAAAAGATTCTCTTTGTTTTCTTTGCGTATGTCACGAGCAATAAATTAAACAACCTGTATTTTTCTTATTTTTTATTCAAGTAGCTGATCGGCCATTAATTTGGCGTTCATCTGAACTAAAAAGGATTTAGTTTTGATTTAAACTGAAATAGATTTCGCCGATTGATCCGAACTAAAATTGATTTAATCGTGGACCGCTTTCGATTTTCGGTTTCAAAACTTATTTTATTTTATTTACTTATGTCTGTCTCGTGCAAAAAGAAACCCGTACTTTTTCTTATTCTATTTTTTATTCAGATAGCTGATCTGTCATTAATTTGGTTTTTATCTGACCTGAAAAGGATGATTTGGTTTTGATCCGAACTAAAATTGATCTGATTGTGAACTAAGTTATAAACGAAAGATTAATTTTTATTAATGAAACCTTTTTTTTATGGAACACGTTGTACAGCATTGTATTTTTGAATTTAATTCGATCAACATCTAGTGCGAACTCGTGTGTCACATCGAAGCTTTTTCGCGTTGCAATTTTTCGTTTTTGAGAATTTCAATCTTCCCGCCGAATTTTAAATTGTCAACTGGATGATGTGGTTGGGTTGCTTTCTTGTTTTGATTGACATACAAACTTAATAATAAAAATAATAATAAAAAATGTTCCCATATGTCATTCATATTATGAAAACGAAGCATTTTAGGCCTCTTGTTTATAGGAACTTTTTTACCTAGAATCAACTCAGGAATCACACTGATATAATCACTGAAATATCGTCGGCATACATTGTGAAATGCACAGAATTACTAATATTAGATAAATCGCTTATATATAATAAGAAGAAGACGGGGCCAAGAATTGAGCCTTGAGGAACTCCTAAAGAAACAGTTCTTAACTAAGATTTGGTTTCAAATTGGAAAGACTTATTGGTGTATTGAAGACTGACATACTGAGAGCGATTACGAAGATAAGAACTTACCCAATCTAGAGTGACACCTCTAATTCCCATGGAGAATAGTTTGCTGATGAAAATATCATGGTCGAAAGCCCTGCTGAGAGTACAAAAAATCCCAACGGGGGTGGGGGGGGGGGACTCGCCTCCGCCAATATATTGCAAAGATTGGAGAGCGGAAACAGTAGATTTATTCGGCAGAAAACCATGCTGAACGTGGGGTATTAGATTATAACGATTAGTGAAACTCCATAGACGTGTTAGAAATGTGTATATTCTATAATTTTCGAAAACATTGAAGTTAACGCAATTGGTCTATAATTCTCCAGTTTCCGGGGATTGCCCTTTTTGAAAACAGGTGTAATCCTATTAGTCTTTAAACAATTAGGGAATTCGCCCTTTAATTATATATTGCAAGGGGCTGTATATATATTCAGCTATGCTCTTTATAATAGTAGCAGGAACTTCATCAAAACCGTAAGACTTCTTAGTTTTAAGTTTAGATCTAATAATATGCACAACTTCTTCAGCAGAACAATAATTCCAGAACATTGACGACAAGCCAGAAATATCTTTAAAATCGGTCATTTACTACCTACGTAACTATATCAAAATAGTCGACCTTGAATAGATTGCGAAAATTGGGGGAAACTCCTTTACGTTGGTGAACAACCTACCTGAAATTGTGCCCAGCTCAGTGGAGATGGGAGTGGGCTACACAATAGGATCGTCGGTAGCTCGTTATCTAGTTGTTAATTAAGAAAGGGGCGCCACCTAGCGTTATATTTATTCCAGGTATAAGTAGTACGTGTTACCGCTGGGACTACACACGTGAATGTAGCATACGAGTAACGCTCAAGTTTGAAATTCCGCGATTAAAAAAAATATTTTTATCAGTCACCCTATATATAACGAAATCTAAAAGAAAAGTATGACAATTCACGACATTAAGTTTATTGGTCGTTTTAAATGAAAATTACGTAAATGTGCGTTTATCACTTTAGATCGAAATAAAATAAAATTCACAGAGCAAGTGTAACACGTAAACACCGGCAAGGATATCCCATTTGGTTTACAAAGTTATAAGCACCTGTCAGTTTGACAGTAGGAGGCGGTTGTTAATTTTCTTTATGCAAATTATGACATGTTCTTAAGGAACCGTGACTTGAAATAAACAATTACAAAATTTTCAAGCCTACTCATTATGCAGCGTAATTGATGATTAACCGAAGTAAGGAATGAAAAGTGTACGGTACCGCTCGACGTTAAGTCCGGTCGTCTGATGCCATAAATCACGACATTTACATCGAAGTCTCGAGAGAGGGCTTTGATCCTACATGCACGTCCGAATTTTCGCGGTATTTGATGGTAGTAGAACTAGATGACTCTCATACGGCTTTCCTGTTTACTACCTATCACCTGCTACAATTTGCCTCGCATAACGTGAAACTGCTCCGTGTGACGTGAAACTGCCTCGTACACCGTGAAACTACCCCGTACACCGTGAAACTGCCCCGTTCAACTTAAGCTACTTAAGCCTTTGCGATATTTCAATCAACTTTCTTGAGTGTATAAAATCCCTATTGACTGCTATTCGACACGAATCACATGAATTAGCTTCTACAGCAAACGAAAATGACCTACACTCAGGAATGTCACGAACACCAAGATGGCGATTTTAATAATAATAATAATAATAATAATAAATGTCAACAAATTTCAAATTAGAATCAAGTATAAGGCCTAAATTCTTATAACATTGCACTATCGGAAGCACAACATCATCAATAGCAATTCTTAAATTCTCAATTCTACTCCTATCGTTTTTACGACCGAACAGCATTACAACGCATTTATTTTTGTTTATTTTTAGATTATGAAGGGTCGCAAATTCAATAAAATTATGTAATTCTGTATTAATAATATCTAATGCACGAGACAATTCCGAAGGAGAAAAAGAAAAATAAAGTTGGCTATCATCTGCATACAACTGAGTCTTCAAATTTTTTGTTAATTTACTGAAATCAAATGTATATATGTTATAAAGTAAGAGTCCCAGTATCGATCCCTAAGGAACCCCTGAAGGAATATATTCGATATCTGATTTAATTTCATTCAAACCTACAATTTGCGATCTGCCAGTAAGATAGCTGTCAAGAAAGTTACAGCTTGAAATGTGAATGAATATTAATTTTTATTTTCGAATCAACAAACAAACAAACGTCGACACGTTTCCTTTTGTTCCAAAGACGAAATTAACCAATCTACACGCACGAGAAAGGAAACAAAAAGGTAGCCCTTAGAGTTTGAATTCAGAATAGAACGATCAGTGAAGCCAAAACAGAACTTTAGAGTTTGTTATCAAATATAGACCATTAAATGAAGACAAAATTTTAACATTCCCTAAAATAAAATCGTTAAAGCGAAATCGAACACATTACAGGTGCCTTAGGTTTTGCAATATTGTTTATTATATTAATAGGCGCTTGGATGAAATAGTAATTAAAGGATTCACTAACAACTTTTGGATCTTCATAATACTGACCTTCAATTTCAATATTTATGTTATTATCCACCCTAGCCTTACCAGAAATATGTGTAATTAGTTAATTACAAAAAAAGTAAAAGACTGGTAACTATTTTGCTGTTTCGCTTAGTTTCCACTTTTTTTGGATTGTTGGCGCGTCTGCTTCTTTTGTTTACTGTCGTTATTAGAATTTGTCGATCTTTTCTTTTTTTTATCCAATTCGTCGTATTTCGGTGTTATTTATTTCAGTTTACTTTTCTTCTAAACTTTAACCTTATCTATTTATCTTCGCCGGTTAAGTCCCCCGCCTCTTGATTTTTTAACACAGATAAATATCCTGCGTCTGATTGACAAGTACACAAAACTAATGAAATTTAAACACGAGGACACATAAAAGCGGTCGAAATAAAAAGAGACGGTGATTAAAACGTAGTTGATTATTTTCAAGATAAACTGTTTACTCGGTAGCTCATAAAGCTTCCATTCATTTCTGGGGAAAAAACCGGCCGGTTAAACGCCCGTAAAACCGCGCGTTCGTTTGTTGCTCCTTCGGCGCGTTCGATGGCCGTGTTCGGAAGCGAAACGAGTTGTAAAGACGTGGAGGCAAAAAAAAGCGTGCTTGTAATCGCATTACACAAGCGACGAGTGCTCTTGTATACATCGCCGAACAAATATTTATAATTTAGGGATTTGGAGCGTTAAAAAGTCTTCTTCGAACGGAATTGGTTGAGTAAATGAAATTTAAATTTCGTTAATCACAAACATAATAATATGTATTAATTAAATCGACGTAACGAGAGCGAACTTAAAATAGAAAACTTAATTGATTTAGGTAAACATGACAAAAAGCTCGAGCTTTTAAGAAAGCGATCGAATAATAACACAGAGTAAATCAAACAATAAATTATAAAAGTATTTGAATGTAGAAAGATTTTAATTTAACCCAAGCATTTATTGAAAGATATTAATATGTTTTTTGGTCGAATACAAATGAAGGGTTTTAAGAAAACAGCTCATTAAAATTTAAGGCGCAAGAAGACACGATAATGACCAGTTTTAGTCCCGACAAAGGAGGAGGCTTGAGAAAGTCGGACAGGAACTGTGCGATGGGAGGTTTGCCGGATACCACGACAACCGTATCGCCATATTTCACGAGAAAATGTCACTTAATTATCGTACAAAAAAAGACATAATAGAAACGGTTCGTCCTCCATTCATAGAACTTTACCAGGAAACTATCGTAATAAAACGAAAGCAAGCGTTTAAGGCCCGTTTTGTTTCTATTTGCTTTTGAGCCACTAGCTCTCATAGTTACACAGATGCCAATAAAAGACATCGAAATTGATCCACCCTGTACAAGCGAATTAAAATTTTGTGTCGCTGTGTGACATGTTGAAAGTAAAATCGCTTAATCGTATGAATTAAATACAAAACTTTCTGTTTCGTTTCTCTACCACATAGTACTACTATTAATATTAATTTATGTCATCTCTGTTCGCGAGTGCATTTTCTTATTTTTTGTTCGGCGTTTCCGGTTCGGAAGGGAACCGAAGACTAAATTAAAGCGACACAAAAAAAACATTGCGCGCCGAACCTAAAAATACTCCTTCGACATCTTCACTTTTTTGCATATAAAATTTTACAACCGGGGACCCGTAGATGGACTTTATTACATACTAACTTTATGCGCGCGCTCGTTAACATTTAATGGCGACAGGAAGTCAAAAAAAGAAAATGGCCGAATCTCATCCAATATCATCAAGCATCTAGAGTTACCTGTGACCGTGTGTCCAATCAGGTTCAAGAAGTTACACCGAGGACAGGTAAAGGTATACGTAAAGGTAGATTTTTTTCCTCAAGCCCACCATTTTGATTTTTGCTTCGAGCAGTTTATATCTTTACGTCTATTTTTGAGATAATTTACCAACAATGTAACAGCGGGCGTGCCCATTCCCATTGAGCAAAAGCCATTTGAACAGGGCGAGGATTCATTAATGTGTTTTGTGCATTCTTGAAAATTACTTAGCCCCGCAGTCGGAGTGGTCAATGAATCCTCGAGAGGGCCAAGGGTTGACGCGGGTCTGGCTTTTCACTTACCCTAAAACATCGCTACGCCTGTAAATGTCATTATTTCTGTCATTCGGGATTTTAATTTCTTTGTCAGAGTCGAGAGGTACTGTTGTCTTTGTAAGGAAAGAACCGGTCGGGCGTACAAATTATGTATAACCAGAACTGTAATTTGAAATACCCAAGATTTTTTAATTTTTATATATTGATTAATTATTATCGATTGAAAACGGGCGCAGCGTCAACTAAAAATGCAAACGTTGCACAACTGAATTTTCTGCAAAATATGAAAGAGAACATTCAAACCTATCGATCTAAGTTACTCCCATAATTACAAATTGTAATATAATTTTAATTACCTACATTTTATGTGTCTACATTATTTATTTATTTGTTGAGAGGTCTTAATTTAATTTAAAAATTTCTAGGCAAACTCCCACCCCGCTCACATAAATGTGTCAGCTGGGATGATATTCGTATCGGTATTCGGTCTCCCTATTTTATATAAGGGTTCGGTCGAAAATACATCTCAGTTTTAATTAACGTCTACCGGATGTGTTTGCTTTAATTAGGATGAAGTTCTGTTCCCGATTTTGCGAGGCATTTTTAATTACCTCGAACTTTTACATCGCATCGTCTTAAATATGAAGTCTTCGGTTAATTTTATTCAATTCAATTAATTCATAAATGAAGTTCACTGTTTACTTAATAGATAGCGTCACTTTAATATTTTGTCTAGAGCTCTAGAGTCCTTTATTCAGTAAAAGACTTGAATGTGTGACAAATTAATTGCGGAATAAACAGGTGGCCAATCAAAGTAATTAAGAAATTAAAGAGAGCAATTCGCTTTTCGCCTTTATTCTTCCAAATTGTCACAGTTGTCATATAAGAAAACTCTAGAACTGTGTTCGCTTATTCAACTTATTTTCGCACTCTAAAGAGTGAGAGCGAATAAGTTTTAATACAAGTAGGAGTGAGACAAAAGTGCGAAAAGAGTAAATAGAATGAACGGAGTTGAATAAACGAACGCAGCTTAGTTTTGTCCTGACCAATTGGGGGGCCAAAAATGCCAGATGCCCAAAAATAACACAAAACACAAATACAGGACACGGGTGTCCACAGGGGAAGGCAAAGCCGACACTTGCCTTCCCCCTCCTTGAATCAACTAAAAAAAATCATGAAATTCCTAAAACCACTAACTGAATGTGATTAGAGTTTATCACTCCGAAAATAGTTACATTTACATTGCTTTGTAATGAATAATTTAATAAAAATTTATTGATTACATAAGGTAAAGTGGGGCAAGTGCGATTACGATTTTGAATAGCGCCACTTTGAAAATAAATAAAAATCTTAAATCTTATTGAATGTTTATCAGATTTCGTCAAATGATGTTTTAGATTGTGCATAAGCTATTTATAGATAGATTTGTATACTAATTTAACATATAAATAACTAATTTCTTTTTTTAAAGTCGGTTGGTGATTTTGGGAAAGTGCAATCGTGATCAGTATCACCATAAACGATTCTATCCTTAATGAAATCGATCGGGAAAGTGCAAACATGTTTTAACTGCGAACAAAACTCTTGGAAGCTTCCAAAGGTTTAATTTTCATAAAATTCAGTTAAAAGCCCATCCAAGTTTATTCAAAAAAAATGAAACTAAGGTCTTGGAGTCTTTTAACACAATAAAAATATTAAAATCAACGCATAGGAATAAGAATAAAAGTGTTTTCTAAGACGTAATATAAATGCAACAAATTTTATAATACTAGTAGCGCAATAATCTAAAATACACCTTCGATGATTATAGGAAAATAAAATCTTGTTGATTTTCTCGTGTAATTTCTCACCACTTTGCAATCACTCCTCAAATGAAATAAATATTTCAAGGTAACGAGGGAAAGTGAAACCACAAATAAGAAATCCTTGATTGCATTCTCCTATTTTAGTATTTTTATGGGGCTGTTAGACTAACTAACTAACAGTCTCAATGACTAACGAGAAGCAGCAGCAACACCACCAGCAGCAGCAGCCCTGAGGAAGTTCTTCTGCAATGGAGAACGAAACGTCGGTAGTAAAAGAAGTCAACGTGACGCGGTTCCAACCGGAAGCCAATTCAAACAGCTCACACATAAATATGTATAAATTACCAAAAGCTCTTTTTGCATAAATCATTATCATATTCATATAATTTCATTGTTTAATAGTCTTTCTTATTCGTTCTTGTTAATTATTGTTTGAGTTTATAAAAGATAATATTTTTGACGTTCAATTAATTGAATCTTCACTTTCCTAATTTTTCTAATTCAATTTAAATAAACAATTAAACTTTATTATTTTTATTTTCTACAAGAACAGGAAGAAACAGGAGTATTGAGAGAAAAAATGTCACAGTAAGTAAACTGTCAAAGTATATATATCATTCAGAAAGTTGAAAGAAAGTCTAATATTTGACAATTAAAATCTAAATACTTTTATAACGTAAATAATAAATTTGATTCTTCCGTAAACGATTCGTGACAATCGCAGACAAAGTATTTACACCTATTAAAGTAAATTTATAGTAATATTTAAATTAATTTAAAGGATTATTCAAAGACGATTCGTGACAATCGCAGTTGAATAATCTAAACCAAATCAATTTAAATATAAACAAGAACCTGAAATTTCTAATTAAAGGTAAATTGTGGACGATTCGTGACAATCGTAGACGATTTATGAAACTTATTGGGAATTACAAAACACAAATTCACTACAAAATGTTGAATTAAAGACTTTCTTAACTAAAAGAACCACGATCCTAAATCAAGCCTCAAAATTCGAAATCATTAGAACAGAAAAACAAATTTTAGAAATATAACCATATCACTACAATATGTTTGAAGACGTGAGTATGAAAAAACGCTGATAAATTTTGACGGACAAAGAAATGCCTTTATTTGTTTTAATTTTAAATTAAAAAAGTACAATACTTACAGATGAGCGACAAATGAAATAGAAAAGTGAGGAAAAAGCATTGCAGTAAAGAAGGAGTTTTCAAAATTAAATTAAATAATAATTTCATGATCAAACAAACGATCAGACGATTAGCAAGTAAGTTGAGTGAAGAGAATTGAAGGAAAAGAAAAGATGGAAGATAAAGAAAGACGATTTAATAAAGAAAGCAAAAAATGCGATTGGCAAATTCAATGAAAAATTTGTAAGAAAAAAGAAAATTGCAGAAAAGTTCAATCAATTAAAAAAAAATTAAATTAAAGACCACATTACTATGTTGCTATAATGTAAAACATTTCTGGAAATAAAAACAAAACGCGATAAGCGAATTTAGTGAAAAATTGTGTGAATACAAAAAATATTAAAAAATAATTTCCAAAATGAAGAAAATAATAAAAGACGATGGGCAAATTCAAGATAAATTGAGAAGGGAAATGGAAATGTTCGGAAGAAAAAGCAAGCGAAAGGAAAAAAAAGCCCATTGACAAAAAAAATAATACTATGTAATAACAAGAATAATAATAAAATTAATTTAGGATATGTCAAGGTTACTAAGAAGACTGGTGTTCAGTACAAGGCGTTTATTCAGGCCAACATGTTTCGATCACATAACGGTGATCATCTTCAAAGGCAGACGACTTAATTAGCACATAGTAGGTAGTAGATTTAGTGATAACATGTAACATGAGTTACAATAAGTCAAAAAAATTTTGTTGTGATAGCCATAGGTTTAAAAGGGGACAAGAAAAACAAATTCAAAAATGATTAAATCGTCAAAAATCGGCGATGATACAAATTGATTAAGCCACAAAGTGAAATAAATGAAACAAAGTGAAACAGGAATAATAATTTATCATTATTTGTGAAGAAAAACGGAAGATTACAAGTACAAGGAAAGAGATCAAAGCAAAAGACAATCGGTATATTTAACTTCCAATGAAGAATAAAGGAACAAAAGACATTTCAGTTAAGAAAATAAAAGACAAAATTGAGAGAGAAAAAAGGGAAAATTTTCAATGAAAAATAAGCGAAACTTGGCTAAGAATATGATAAGAAAAAGCATGTTTGAATTGGCTTCCGGTTGGAACCGCGTCACGTTGACTTCTTCTACTGCCGACGTTTCGTTCTCCATTGCAGAAGAACTTTCTCAGGGCTGCTGCTGCTGGTGGTGTTGCTGCTGCTTCTCGTTAGTCGTTGAGAAGCAGGTATGACACGATACTAAATTTTCTGAGAAATTTTACAGAAATTTTTTCATTAAAAATTATTGAATAATTTTTAATTCTTTCTTAATAAATATTTAAAGTTCTGTATGCAACCTAAAATAATTTTCTCTTAAAAAATTGTCATGTAAGCATGCGCAGTTGATGACATAAGATAAGTGACATCTGTTGTTATGTTGTTAATAGATATTGGCAAATGTTAAAATTATAACCTATAACCGTATTCATATTTTTTGTTTCGATTAAGCCAAGGTTAAGCAGTGTTTTAAGTGTCTTATAAAATTACAATGAATATTAGACATTTAATTTTAACTACTGCAGCGGTAATTAATATTACGGCAATGGTGTTAATATTACGAAAAGCACACAACGACCATTATATTGGTTAAACATAACCTCACAATTCAGCATGACCTTATTTATGTATTGCGCAAGTGCAGGGTAGGTTTTGTACAAAATAAGTTCACACAAAATAATTTTTCGAACAAATCCTAAAAAAATTTATAGAAAATATTTTTTGTACAAAATTTTCTGTAAACTGAATGCCAATTGTGTTTGCTACGACATAAATATTTTTTTTTGGGATTTTAAAATTTCATAAAGTTTTATATAAAATTGCGTATCGTGTCATACACAACAGTATTTTTACTCCGAAATTTATTACGAAAATTTTCGCAATAAAACAACAACCCAAAATGCCAGCAAGTAAAATCAACTAAGTAACGAGTGTTCAATAATTAAAAAAACGGTCTAGATAGCTGTGAAATTATTCTGAACGTATGGCGTAGGGTTCTTCATATGACTAGTGTCACTTGCATTTCTAACCTCACTTTAACTCAAAGAAAACATTTCAAAAATAAACATTTATTACTGTAACTTATAAAACTTTTTACAACAATTATAATAAATACTGAAAGTGTCTACCTTCTTCTTGAAAACATTTCAAGGTTCTATGCTTAATTGCGTTCATCAGGTTTCTTTAAGACAGGAGGAGATTCCTTCAGTTCTTGAATTTTATTAGCAATCCGCTGTCTTAGGTCATTTAAATCAGCAACTGATGTGGTAAATATGGAGTTCTTTATGTAAGGCCACAAGAAAAATCACAAACGGTTAAATCACAGGACCTCGGACGTCAAGTAATTACAGTGTCCCGACTAATAATTCTGTCTCCAAAAACTTCTTCAAAGCACCTTGCCACAGAATACGTCCAATTTCCATCAATTTTTGCACAGAAATTTACAAAATACTTGCCAAAATATTCCAAAAAACTTCGAGCAGCTTTCGAGTTTTGTTGACACAAGGTTAACCGCCGTCAACTTGTCAAAATTGAAGTTAATCATGACACGTTTCTGACAACAAAAGCGTGTCACAGCCTTCTTGACCGTTTTTTTTATTGAACGCTCGTTACTTTAATTCATGTTTTGCTTACAAAAATTGAGCCATATGTCCAGAAATATTGTGAAAATTTGTGTTAAAATTTCTTGTGATATAAATTGACGCGTCAAAGATTCCTTGCGAGAATTCTCGGAATAATTTTCGTAAGAATTAGGCCCAGTTTTTCAGTTCATGGTTAACCAAAATATTTTCGGTTACCCTAGTTACTTATAATAAAAGATCTATTACAAATTGCGGTAACCGACATTTCTTGGTTAACCATGCACTGAAAAACTGGGCCTTAGAGCTGGCAACGGTTAACCGATTTTGGATATTTTGGATTTTCGCGGTGTACAGCATGTCACTCATGCAAATAGAGTTGCGTGGAGAAAAAAGTTTTCACTTAGATTCACATTCAAGTTATGCAACTCTATTTGCATGAGTGATATGCTGTACACCGCGAATATCCAAAATATCCAAAAATCGGTTAACCGTTGCCAGCCTAGTTGCCAGCTCTAGTAAGAATTCTCGTACGCGTAAAACGGCTCTAAATATTAACTATCAGAAAAAATAGAATTAAACTGTCTCCAAATCTGCAGCTCAAAATTAATTTTTCTCGTTCTAAATATTATTGTGGAAATTAAACCAAATCTTCTACAAGAAATAGGCTAGCGTGAAACGGCATTTAAGTCATAAATTAAATTTTTAGGATTTCTATTATTGGTTTTAAGAAATTATGTGCCATCTATAAACAGAAGTAAGTAAGTATTTTTGATGTAGATTCCTAATATTAGCGCTATTCCCTGTATCACAGATAACAGATCTCTCCAAATAGCCAACGAGATAGGAACGAATGAACGCTCTAAAAATAGTTCGTTAAATACGTTAAATAGATGTCACTTGTATGCACAAATTCGAAAACTGAACATTTATCACAAACCGTTTGCTAATTGTTTGGCTCATTTACCGCCAGACGTTGCTTTTAAGTAATAGAGAAATAAGTTTAAAGTGAGGCCAGGACACGATAATATAACGTACGCTGTTAATTTTCCTTTTAAACTTTGCATCACACCTCATAGTTATAGAATTTGTTTAAATGTTACTTATATTTACAGGTTTCGGTTTTCCACTCTACTATTGTAATTGCAGCGCCACCACACATTTGGTGAGCTGTTTCCAAACTAAACCGAGCTTGTTTCCAAATTGGGCCGTCAAATTTAGAACATTCGATGAGCTATATCATTGTTTATGTATTTATAGTTAGTCAACCTAGTCTTCAGAATGTGCTGCCATCTAATAACTGTTGATTAAAACAAAATACACGAACGGGTGACGAACGGCATGTGTTCATAAAGTTTGAAACTCGGCTGAAAGAAAAATTATTTTATCTACTGTCAACAATATTTTATCTACTGTCAATATATAAGCAATGGCTATATTATATGTCTAGTTCTATTGTCTGTGCCTGTATGCCCTGTATACAGGAATTATTATTTTTCTCAGATATTTGATAGAAAAAGGTAATAGAAATAGAGTACTATTTTTCCACTAGCTGCGCTATTGGGGCACTTAGGAATCTTCTCTCTCTATGTAACAGATGGCGCAATCAACCGTAACAAGAGGAAATAAGGAATTTATTTTTTTATTCTCGACGATACGCGATATTGTGAATAAAATTAAATTAATAGATTATTTTTCGCTAAAAAGTTTGAAATTATTGTTTATTTTCTGTGGCTTTCTTAAGTCTTTTTAAAACAATAAGATCGCCACGATTGCCTTCTGTGAATTAAATTACATTTAATGATGATTTAATGCATCCATAGCAATATTTTTTTTAATAAATTACTTTTTTTATTTAGTTGCCACGGACAACCTTAACATTTAACATTCAGTTTTGATAAAGCTGTCAACAAAACACAAGATATTCCAAAAGTTATCCGGAGAAGTATATTGTTACAAATTTCTTTCGTGAATATTCACTGGGCAAAAAACTACGATAATACCTTTTCATTTTTTATTTATTTATTATATTATCATCTATACGTATAAAGAAAATCACACTTCACGTCCGTATCAAGAGTACATACACAAGAACATGAAGACGTACATACTATTTTCAGGAGAAAATCAAAAAATAAATCGTAACTCTAAACACGCAGATTTATTTTGGTTTTTGAAAAGAAAAAAGACAAAAGAAAAGCGCAAGTTCGCTTTCTTTTTCCGACGGAGGCGTGTGAGCGTACGTCACACGTTTAAAAATAACGCTTTGGCGTCGCGACGCGCAACGTCTTTGAACGGTCATTCAGTTATTGAAAACCGTCTTTACGAATCCGTGCACAAAATTTTGACCTTACGTTTTGTCTCAATCATCTGAACTAAAAAAAAAAAAACACCGCAGTGCTTCATTTATCATCATCATCACAACAACAATGGATCATGATGACGATGAGGGGGTCGGCTTCATTGCCGAAAGTCATTATCTCAAGTCGTCGTCTGAAGACAGACAGCAAGCTGCTTCCTTGCTGCAAGTTCCGGCAGGTAGAGACAGAGGAAGTAGTTTATCGTCGAACGTCAATGATATAGACATACCTATTTATTCCACAGATAATTTGACAAGTTCCAGAGCTCCTGTACACGTGGTAAGTTAAGTTATTGTGTGGAAGCTTTGCCAAAGTGAATTTGCGCAACCTAACACTTAACTGATGAAGGTTTATCATAACTCTACCATTATACCTGCCACAACATGTATTTATTGCTTGATGAGGAAGAATTTTACTTATTATTAAATAAAAATTATATACAGTACGTCCTAAATGTATGGAATAATGGTTTTACATATAATATAGTCATACATCATAATCAAAAATGATTAAAAATGCAAAAAAAAAACAAAGTCTTTGGTGTTTTATGCATACATGTCAAAAATGTTTATTTTTATGACAATTTGAAACAATGACGTCAGGACTTTTTTGTTTTCACATAGTTTTAACCGTACTGTTTTCAACCCAAATAAAACATCTGGTATAATAGTTACACAATTGCTGTTTTCCTTTTGAGAGTGAGATGTTCTGGTGCTCTAAGTTTGGAGCAGTTCAGTGTCAAATCACCCATGTAAGTAAAAGGAACGCAAACAGGGGTGCACAGAATGAGATGGACAGTACCTAACCTAAAATGTATACATTTGATTGTAAATCCTGTATAATTTATTTAAATGAATGGTAAGATTTTCAATTTATTCATCAGCCATATCTTATAATATGTCTTAAGTACTTAGAATCTTAATGTATTTTCTGCCGATTAACATGTAGTCGTAATTTTAAATTTTACCGCGCAAATTTGACATTAGGGTTTCTTGCACCAGCCAAAAAGTAGGTGCTTGAGGGGGAAGGAAGAGGTAAACGTAGAGCACCGGGGTTAAAAGCTCCAATGAAATGGAAACCAACATAGTGCATATCAGAGTTGCACGGTGCAGCTCCTATCGGCAAAAGGAAAGCAGCAAATAACTCCGGCTTGCAACAAAATATTTTTCAAATCATGAGTATGTACAGGGTGGATCAATTTCGATATCTCTTGTGGACATCTCTGTAGGTAACTATAACAGATAGAAAAAAAACTAGTGGCCAAGTCTCGATCTATTTTTTTGATGCATACATAACCTATAAATCTTTTATAAATTGGTATATTAATTGATTTATTTCACGTTTCTTTTAGGATAGAAACGCCACAGCACAAAGCTTTTGAACGGAATCCTACTAATGACCTTGTACTTTCTGTAGATAGAAACAATTGTTTTGTTGCAGAAAATATAGAAAAACTATAAACTAAACTATTAAGGAAAATTGTCATGATCACGATCCATCTTTCCAATTTTGTGATAGGACGCACGGTTACAGCTGCAGAACTTTTATACTACATACATACATACAAAACACTCTGTATTGAATTATAAAGTTCGTAAGAAAACCGTTATCAAGTAGGCTTATGTCAAATGCAAAGTCACGTCGTAACCATACGATAACACATAAACATAACCCAACTTTTTAAGCTCAATTTAGGCGTTACGATTTTTGCGTGTCAAACTCAAAGGCTGACATGGGCCAAATAAACAAGGAATAAGTTTATTTGGGCCGCAAAATGTGGTCACAATCTGCTAAAATATTCATTCCTAGTGAGGGATGCAGAATGGTGCGCTTACGCGACACTTACTTACCGGCAGGGCCCCTACTTACCGGCAGGGCTTGGGCCTCACAAATAATCGTGACGGGCTGCTAGTTTGACACGCTTGGGGTGAGTTCACGATTACGCTCGCCGAGCGCTCTGATCAAAAGTGTGAGGGAGAGCGACTTCGTTTCACTGCATGTAAGAGTGAGAAAAAGAAACACTCCGATCGATCTGAGCGTAATCGCGAACTCAGCCTTGTATTACATGCTGACGTTTTGTAAAATTGCGCTGTGAAATGAATATTTGTAAGAAAAATTGCAACGTCTAAATTTTCAGCTTTATGTCCTTTTAATGTTTCTACAAAATGAATAATAAAACGCAATTAATAAAATATTTATTTTAATACAAATATGTACCTCGAAGATGTAAACAAAGTCTTTGACAGTTGATGCTGTTGACACCTCGCAGTTCTTCAAGGTTGTAACATACATACGTACTAAGCTAAGACGTGCCGTCTAGATAACGGATTTTTTTGAACGCACGTCATATACAGTGTGATCAATAATGAGCGTCCGTGCCGCTACTTTAATTTATGGGTACCTACTGTAGTGTGCCACCTTCTAATAACGGAGGACTGCAGATCCAATTCATTTAAAATTACGAAACATGTTTTTAAAGCAGCAGATTTGTTTAAAGTAACTTTGTACAGCATCGAAGTAAATAAACAAATATAAAAAATATCGCTACCGAACGTCATCGAACGGAAAGTGAAAATACGCTAAATTTCCCCGGAATTTCCCAAGTTCTAACTTTAGGTTATACAGTTGACGTAACTCGGACCTAAATAATGATACAATCGTTCTTTTTTCAGACATTCTTTATTGATCACATGGTATTTGTAATCACTTACGATTCTTGGTTTAAATTCTTTTATTTATTTATTAAATTATTTAATAATTTATTATTTTTCTCTGGGTCGACCTGCAAATGAAGTACTCAAATTAAAAATGTTATACAGGACGAGTTCATAAAGGGTGATTACTTTTTTTAAAGGTTCCAAACGAGTTCGATGCTGACCCCTTGGGGGTCGATGAATTTATAATTTAACGCCGAGGATCCTTCACAAGTTTTTTTAGGGTGTCTAGTAACTATACCCTAGGAACTATACCCTCTTATACAGGGTGATTTAAAATTGTGTCCCGACATTTTCAGGTTGAATAGAACAACAAAAATTAAGTTCACCTTTTCCTATAATTTTTTTTCCAAAAGTGAAAATAAGGGAGTTATAATATAATTTAATAAAGAAGAGTGAAACGTATTGTTTTTTTGACATCTTCTGAATCCTTTCAGTTATCAAACTAATATTTGAAACTCAGGTATTTATAACAGACACTCTCTCCTTTTTAAGAGGTAGTTTGAGGGGGTGACCTATAACTCCTTTATTATTCCCTTTGCGAAAAAAAATTATATAAAATGTGCCCTTTATTTTTTTGATATTCTATTCGCCCTGAAGATACTGGGAGACAATTTTGAATCACCGTGTATAATGGAGGCCGGTTTTGTCCACTTGAATAAAAAGGTAGAAGATTAAGGCCCGATTTTACAATCGTCGGATAAGCATGATTCTTAGAATAACGTGACGTAGGTGTGACGTAGAACATTCAGCGAACAGTTATTCCGTCCTTATTCCACGATTGTAAAACTGGGCCTAAGTATTTACATATATTAGGATTCGAAAATATACAAATAAGCGTTTCTATCGCGCTTTCGTTTCTCGAATCTAAAAATAAAGCCTCAGAGTCGAAAGGTTAAACACTTCTAAGCCGCACCCGAAAAGCCGGCTAATCCGAGTGCAATACTTGCGGGTATTAAAATATTCAAGTGCGATTACACGGAACGCGAAAATATTTTAAGACCGCGCCGCACTATTAGGCGATCGGCCAATAACGTAAGTAAACGCTACATATTATATAGGAGAAACCTTAAAAATATACCTAACAATGTGCCAGCCACTTTAATAATAATAACAAACAGTTTAAAGTCGAAAGTTGCGCGATTGACATACGCGGATATGCAAACGTGCAATGTGACCTTTATCCATCTGCAATAATTTGCATAATCATCTACGGTATTCACTCGTGATTGTCACATTCAACGAATCTGGAATTCGATAAAATCGAATAGGAAACTGAGGGTTACTTCTTATACCATAAACACCCTGTGAATGTTTTCTTTTCTCTATCATTTTCTGTGCTTTTTTTCAATGAACAATAAATTCAATTAATGATTTTACTATGACATCATCAAGTCCTATTCGAATACAACTTAACTGGTAATATTAGTTTAAAAATTGAATACTAAAGGGCATCCACGCGCCCGTACAAGTTCGCGAACACGTGTGTAGAGGAAAGTTTTTAACAGACTGTACATGTTCAGGAATAGTGACGCCAAAAAAGTTGTTTTTCAAGTGAACGTATAGAAGAGAGACGCAGAAAATCGAATTAAAACAAATACCTACCTGACCTGGGTAATATACTTTATTTTTGGATGCGATATACATATACAATATACTTGGGAAAAATGGACATCTGGTACATATACTATCTACTTGTTATATATATATACTTGTTTATGCCTATATACCTATGTCCTATGTATACACTATACATACATATCCATTTTGTATTACCTTTGACAACATAATATATCCGAAATATTATATCATCCGTAAAGAAATTTTGCAACATAGTCGTTTGCACGATGCTCAATACAAAGGAACTTAAAAATCGAGCATAAAAATGTATACATGTTTATAATATACGTCAAACTGTATTTTTGTGGCCCGAAAAGGATATTTATCTAAATATCCTCGATTTGTAAAAGTGTCTAATATACAATATGCATACATATCCGTCGTAAAAACTTGAATACATATACGATATACAAAATATATTCTGTAATACAGTAATATATGTACATTGGGTGGTATGCATAAAACGAAGTAGATGCTACTACTTCCCTAATTAGTATCTTCTATTACATAAAGTACCTACTGCAGCTCTGAAGCATATACTACGAAAGCAAAGTTGATACTATCAAAATAAATCTGAGGCTTTGAAGTAGATACTACACTAATGGCCGTATGCACAGACAAATCTTTAGACTTAAGCCAAAGTAAACCTTTACTTTGAACAATGTAACTATACGGCGCACAATCTGATATGAAGTTAGCTTTAAGTATCAAGTCCACCTTGAGATTTGTCTGTGCATACGGCCATAAGTGCTTCTACAGCGAAGTAAAAACTTCTATGTGCTCTTGTGCTCTAGTATCTACTAGATCGCATAGTAAATACTACGTTACTATAGTAGATACTTCAGTTTCGAAGTAGGTGCTTGAAGTATTAGCATGTATTTCGTTTTATGCATACCACCCATTGTATATGATATACCCCCAACACTATACCTGAGTCAGCCAGTTTAGTACTTCCTTAAAAACGAAAAGTTCAAAGACAAATAATACAGACAAATGAATGTATTCGGTCAATGGAATGAAACACCTGATAGCAAGGACTCGACAAACACATGAAGACAGACGAAATATAAACAAGAACAGACAGACAAAGTTATAGTTTATGATGGCAAATTACTAGGTAGAAAGAGGCGCTAAGCGGTGAGAAAAATAAAATAAATTACTAAACAGGCAGTCTCTTTCTAATTGTTGAAGAACAGGCAAAACGGTCAGCCAGTAATAGTTGAGGGGTAACAACAAAAAACAGACAGATAGAACGTTTATTTGGCAAAAAAAACTGCGTCTGCGTACCTACGTTATGTAATTTCCTTTGAGATTAACAGTCTTTATATTTTCTATGTAAAGTATGAATAGTAGCGGCCCCAAGATAGATCCTTGAGGTACCTACATTTATATTGATGTTGTGGGGATTACTTACACGGTGTTGATTTTTTTTCTCTGAGTCCTACCTGTCAGGTAAGATTTGAATAAGTTATTTAGTGTACCACGTATGCCTTTCCTATCCAGTAGGTATTTCTAGTAGTATGTTATGGTTAACCCTTTCAAAAGCCTTGCTCAGATCGATGAATAAAGAAACAACATACTTGCCTTCGTTTAAGTTTTCGTATAAATAGTTAACAAACTCTATCGTTTTTGGAAGCCAAACTGCTGTGAGTCGAATCTAGATGTTTTTGCCAAGAAGTGGACTATTCTATTTTTCAGAAATGTCTCAAATATTTTGGCCATAGTGGTGAACAATGAAATTGGTCTATAATTTTCAGGTGTATGTTTATCCTCTGCCTTATGTATTGGTACAATGATGAAATGTTTCAGCTCCTGTGGGAAAGTTCCTTCTTCAATGTGTCTATTTATTAATTTAGTTATTACTGGTGCTACCTGTTGTTTTATTACATTGATAGTTTCTCAATTTACTTCATCCATTCCTGCTGCTGTATTTGTCTTTAGGTCAGAAAAAGATACAAACTTTTTTCATTTTTTTGCAGTTTCCTGACTTGAGATGGTGTGTTGTTAGATTTATTTAATTTTTGCACTAGTTTTTCTCCTATTTCTGTAAAGTAGCTATTTAGTTCATTCGCAATGTCCTTCTCATTTGTTTTAACTTCACCTGTACCTGTTGTCAATATCTCAATTTACTCTTAATGTTATTTGTGTTTTTTAGCATCTTCGTTACCGTTTGCCACATTTTTCTTGGATTATTCTATTTATCAAAATTTCCGCGTGTTTTTGCTTGGAATTTTTATTCTTTCCCGTGTTTGGATTTTTAGATGTCGAAACAGGACTGCAGCTTGTAATCATAATCTAGTGTGCTCTACCTCTATCTTTTATCATATTTAGTGCTTCGTCATTCATCCGCTCTTTGTTAGTTTTGTGCCTACTATATTTTGTTTCTGTCGCTTGTTACAGTTTATTTTCCGCCTGTGTACGAACACACCCTGTACAGTACACATTTCAACGTTACGATCTATTTTTAGCACACTTCGTTTTGTTTCCCACATTACGCGTAGGAATTTACAATTCCTCGTTCGTGTAATTTACCCAAAACTTTCTTTTTAACATGCTTTTCGCTAAAAGCTTCAGATTAGACGAACAAGTTCATTATATAAAATTAGCCCCATCCTTGCTTAGGGTTGGAATTGCGTTTACGCAGGTGTTTATTTGTCCAATTTAAAGAGTACTACTTTGTGACGCGGACGACGACGGATGGTCGAATTTCTTTTGTTTTAAAAACATCCGCACCTGAAGCCGCTGCGTGTGTCCGTAACCCTTGCCCTTTATTTTGATTGGTTTCCGCTGATGTCACATTCTTATGTTATTGGTACGATTCAAACAGATCACCGTTCATCTCACTTTATACCGTTTTCTACCCCTCTCGATTTTGCAAAACGCCGGAATTGCCAGTGTGTTGTCGACCGTCAGGTGATTTGCGTGTAGTTAGTTTTGTGGGTTCCCGCTCTAATTTCTCTTGGAGGAAGAGAATAGATCTTACGGCTGTTGGCCGATTCTGATTAATTCGCCTGTACAAGAGAGTTGTCTGTGTGGCGACTCGTGTTCAGCCTACGTCCTATTCTGACTTAGGTAAGGTTTACTCCATCGTTTTGCATTATCTTGCAATTCACGGTCACTTTGCTCCCCTTAGGATTTTCGTTTTGGCTGTCCTTTCTCCGTTCGGACGACTATTCCGTGCGTGCGACATTTACTGGGATCATCATACCGCCCTTAGTACCGTACCGACCCCAGTGCGCGGGCCGTTAAACCCCGCAAGGAGACCGACACTCCGAGGAGCAGCGACGCCGCTTACCGCTTTGCAACGGTGGAACGCCCCTGACTCGACGGACGTATGAATGCTACGTAATCAGGGCGGATATTTATGTTTATTTATTCTTGTGTTACGATGGTTTTGATGTTGTCGCTTTCGCACACGTAAATTTTGCGTATACTCGCGAAGTAAACTCCATTTCGGAGGAATTCACCTTTTATCTTGCGTTACGCTTACAAAGCGTAATTCATCGAATGAGTACTTCGGCTTTAGAATAAGTGAATTTTTTTAAATTTAACTTTGTATTAATTTCGGATCCGAATTGCTAGGATTCACTGTTTCACGTTAGTTGTGTTGTTCACCATCTGATTTAATCGATTACTTGTGATCAATCTTTTAATAAACTTGTGTTCATGCTTTGGACGTACCGTGTTTTTCTTAATTTTTACGCGATTCCTTTTCAAAAAAAATTAAGTGGCGCCTATTTTGAATTGGCCTTCGCGTTATGGTTTAAGAACCCATTCCCGTCCCACCGAAGCTACCGGCGACACTGGATTAATTTCGCTCCGGTGTTAAACTTCTACTTATCTACACAGGTAGGTAGCACGCTTTTGCTTTGCATTTTGATATTATTTCCATGAGCTGTTGAAAGGATTCAATATTTCTGTGACTTAAATGTTCTTCCACTTTATTTCGTAAAATGTCTGGACTTGTGCGGACAATTTTAATTCTGCTGTAGTCTACTTTTAGCTGACTCTGTAACTTAACTTTCAGAAAGAGCATTTTGTGATCCGACATAGGATGATCATCTAGTTTTATTTGGAACTGGTTAGTCTTGGCTGATATGTTTGTTATAACGTGTGGTGCGTGTGGTATTTTCCATGTCTATCTTGTTCACGATTTGGCAGGCTAGTAATTCGAGGGATTGTAAGTAAACTTGTGTTTGGGTGGTCTTTTCCAATAGATTTATATTTAAATCTTCCAGAAAAATAATGTTTTTGCGGTTCACCAGCTGTTGTTCTAGTACGTGAAGACTATCGCGAAAGTAGACCATGAGATTAAGTATATACAAAGTCTTTTGAGGCTATTTGTGTAAGGAGAAAATTGTAGCCTTCTGCACTTTTCTTGTGAATGTTTTTTTATAGTTAAAGACTCACGCACAGAGATAACCACACCTCCACCTCTATCATCATCTCTAGATTCAAAGAACAATTTGTATCCGGGAATGTTGATATACGGTTCTTCATTTCTATAAATAACCAAGTTTGGGTACACGCAATGACATCAGTGCCTTTTTTAGTTTTTATCATTAGCTCTAATTCACTTATAGCGTTTTCGATTCACTTGCACCGGTTGCACTCAGTGTATTTGCATCTTCTTTTAACCTCATGTAATAACACGAGATGAAGATATTCTGAGTGCGCACTAGTGCAGTCAATCGAAAACGCTATTAATTTGTTTCTGTTGCTACGTGCATTTATGCATATTATTTCTAGTGTAAAAATTATGTGTAAAAATTCCTGAAGATAAAGATCGATTTGCAAAGCTAAGCAAACAAAATAATAAACACTTGATAATAAACAGACAAAGAAAAGGTCACAGTCAAACAAAAGGAAATGCATAGTTGACAAACTTAAGTGCCAACAAATAGTAACAACCGACAATCAGACAGAAAGAGAGAGACATATTGCGGCGTTAATGAACCATACGTATTTCTTTGCAAACTTTTTTTTTAGAAATAAGAAAGAAAATTTGAAAATAATAAAATAAATTAAAGGATAGTGTATTAAACGTATTTTAGAGAAGATTTGTTTAAGAAATTCTTTAATTCAAATTTGTTTTTCCAAATTTTTTTAGAAATAATCAATTATTTATTTATTTTTTATTGTAAATAAATTATTTAGGTTTTTTTAAGGTGTAAATACGTAGAAAATAAGATAGAATTGTAAATATTAGCAAAATTCAAATTAATAATTGATATTAAAGGAAACTGTAGGTTATAGTAAGAAGTTTGGAAAATAGACAAGAGAGGGCGCTGTATTAGAAATAAAAAATAAAATTGTCACACAAAGTGACGGCATAACACAGCATTAAATTGGCTCACCAACGTGTGGCATTATACAGCAATAAATAAATTGGCAAACATAAAAAACAAAGAATTGTCCAAAATACCCTGAGATAACATACTATGAAAATCACGGAACTTGAGTGCTGCGTAATCAATCGCCGAAGCAAGATCCGACAATTATTTCAACAGTATTATTTCTTTGTTAACGGTGAATGAGAAAAAAGGACAGAGTTATGATGCATAAGTATGTTGATGCAACACCAGACAATGACGCAACGGTCTTCTCTTGTAAATAATGTAGTAGCAATATGTATCATGCGTCCAACAATTATTGTAGTCCTGGGTGGCTGTGGTATCACATTAATGTCGATTTTTACATCGTAGCTTTGAATTGAAGCCTCAAATATTGACTGTTAGACAACAAATAAATGTTTCTTTACGTATTTAACGTTTTAATGCCATTTGAAACAATAATTAGTTAAAAACGTTTGACTCTACAGCCACCCAGGACTACAATAATTGTTGGACACACGTTACATAGATAAATTTAACTTACAATTATTAGTTCGAAAAGATTTTACGCTCATTTATTTCTTTTTCTTCTTCCTTCATCGAATATTGCCAAAAACCAGCAACTGCCCGCCCGCCCCGCTTTCTCTATTTATTATAAATTTAGACCTTAACATAAAAGTATTAAATACAGGATGTTTAGAAAGAAAATCTATGTACGTACACACTTTGGCAGTTGATAGTGGATTTAAAAATAAGAAAAAAATCTAGTAAGCCCAGGTCCAATAATCAATAGTTTTCGAGGTATGGTTTAATTAAAACATACATATTTCGAAAACCATTGATTCTTGGACCCGGGTTTATTAGAATTCTTTTTTCTTATTTCGATATCTACTATCAACTGTCAAAGTATAGAAGATTTTTTTATTAACACCTTGTATATAAATTAATGATATTAATTGCAAGAAGTAGAAAAGTCAAAGTGTATATCGCGTTGGCCTAGTCACCACTGGGGATGCATTTTCCGTGAGTAAATGAAGGATAGAATAGTAAAAAGCGCATGAGTAAACGAAATAGCTACATCAATCGACGTTGCCGATTGATAACACGGACTACACTCCGGCCGCTAGCGCCGGTCGAATTCCTACCTTCTTACGCAACATTGTAATATCTCTATTTCACTTCCACATAAGTTTCAATGAGCCTGTCCTTTATTTACTCACAATAAACCGTATCCCTAGTCTTGATTAGACCATCTGTGTATAATTTATATTCTAGGAATTTTACTAAATCTAAGAACAACGTTACAAATAAAGAGCGCAGTTCCTTACTAACAGGAATTTATTCCTAATTAGGAAACAATGTGGTGAGTGTACTATTAAAAATAGGAATTTACGCAAGCGTAATAACTTCCGTACGATTCGTAAGCGTTGCATTAAAACCGAAAGTGTGGTGTAAAATGGAAATAGATTTTTTTGTTTTTTTTTATAAAAACGATATTAAAATAAAACGCAATACATAATATAAAAGTCAATGTAAAAGGAAGTTGAAGTAAATTAAAAATTAAAAAAAATACAATTTAGTTTAATTGTGAACTATGAGAACTTTTCAAATTAAATATTGTTTAGTAAAAAAAAATTAAATCTGCTTCATCTATGTAAGTACCTTTATGACAATCCGTCAACGGCCAAGCTTAAAAACGCACAAATTTCAACGTTTCGTTCTTCAAGAGTGAAAAATAAATCAACATCGGTGTTAAGGGAAACTACAGTAATTTTGTTGTTTTGTTTTTTTAATTGTTTACCTATAAAAAAAACTAGTCGTTAACAAATTTGAAGGACGTATGCAAAATATTTGAAGTGCATCAATTAATAACATTTGTATGTATGTATTTACATTTTTAATGGCGGAAATAACTGCGCATTGTTTATTACGCTTGTTGTGAAGTACTAAAAATAGATTCTAACGTTGGAAAGTAAACCTTAGGGTGCAAGTTTAAAAATTTTGGATCAGAACGGCGCCGGCGCTAAGATTTTGGCAAACTACAGAGGTGGCGCCGTTGCCCCATAAATGCAACGTAAATCAATAATCCTCTATTTAACAACATGATTGAGACTTATAGAATGTTTCCCGAAGAAAAAGCAGCGAAATCTGTTTAATTTTATTGGCATATATTGGCATTTTGATTTATATAAAAAAATTTCAGTTTCTTTTTCAAATTTCTCTGAAGTTAACTGACGTAATCTTAGGCCCAGTTTCATGAAACGTAATTAACCCCTCGATCAAGTTAATTGTGTGATTAAGCAATATCATTGGAGGAAAGTTTAAATTTCCACCAATGATATTGCTTAATCCCACAATTAACTTGATGGAGTGGTTAACTACGTTTTATAAAACTGGGCCCTACATTTTTAACTTGACACAAATTGTGAATTTGGAACAAAATCAAAATGTACTGGGTGTCTCTATAGCTATAGTATCAGTGTCAATTTTACAGTAGATTTTTCATGATTCCGGAAATGTGCAGTGATCAATCAAAAAGATTAAATATGGAGATCGCAAGAAAAAATAAATGGCAAATCAAATGAGATTAAAATTTCTTTCAGAAAGGCAAGCCGTGGCGTGCTGCGACTAGTGCCCTCTAATAGGTACTCTTTAATCAGGCGTTACTATGGTTACGATATCGACGGTTGTTTAGACAACATGAATATCAGTTTAATTAAAAATTGTAAAAAACAAAAATAACGGGTGTTTTCTTTTTTAATTTGGCGTCCAAGTTGGTCGCGACAAAGTGCATATTGTGAACGCACCACAATTTTGATTATTTGTTGTAAATCCTCTTTTCTTATTGTCTTTTTTCATTTGTTACAACAGGTCTCATACTTATTGTCTTCTTTCGTTTATTACAATGGATCACATCGTACTGTTGAGTTCGAAACCTCGAAAACAAGAGGTCTGTTCCAGCAACAGTTAGTAACAGTTCGTAACTGTTCGTAACTAGTTCGAAACCATCAAAAGCATGTACGGCGCCGTTAAAATAGGTCCTTTCTTCGATGGGCAACTGTTTTTAACGGTTCCAAACTAGTCAGAAAATGCTGCTGGAACAAAGCTAAGGTTAGGAATGCAAGTTCTAATGTCAAATTAACACAGTGTTGCCACCTCATTGTAACAAACCGTCCAACGCGCTGACATAGGCGTGCGTTTCGTTTGCGCGCTCTTTTGACTACTGTTTGCGCAACGAATTCATAACCTTAAAAATATAACTTCAATAGTGAAGCACCGCAGCTGTTTTCAAAGTGTAACGTTTGTTTATAACATGTTTTTATAACCTGACTATGATCAGCTGATTTCATACGTTCCGCTTGAAACATAAGCGCTTACGCTTTTGCTGTCCTACCTCGATGGAATAAGTGATCGTGAGCGAAAACTATGACGTCATAATGACGTTGCTACTTCGTCATCTAGCGCTTTGTGAGCGTTTGTAAAGCCAAAGGGAATGGTTTAAGCACTGCTTAAGAGCGCTCAAAGCATGTGAGCTCGCAAACGAAACGCACCCTATGACCTACGTTATCTTTACCTGTCTATTATGATCTGGCTATAATCAGCTGATCACCTCATACGTTCCGCTTGGAACATAAGCGCTTACGCTATTGCTGCCCTACGTCGCGTCGATGGGATAAGCGATCGTGAGCGACTCCTATGACGTCATAACAACGCTGCAACTTCGTCATTTAACGCTTTGTGAGTGTTTGCAAAGCCAAAGGGAAAGATTTAACGGAAATGACGTTTAAGTGATCTGAGGTAAGATTTTTGGCAAAAGAATTATATTAGACGTACTCGTTTAGCAAGCGGTTACTAACGGTACTTCTAAGTCTTTGCTAGATGGCAGTCTAAATAAATTTAATTTACAATTTAATTTAATTTTAATTCAAGATTAAAACATTTTGAATTTATAATATTAACCAATAAAATAAAACGAAAGCAGTTACAAAGAATGTAATTTATTGATTTAATGTGTAAATAAAAAGAAATCCCTCCGTCCCGCGAGAACCTCAAAAATCGCTGAAAACGGGATCTATGCTCCAAGGTGGCAACACTGTCATGCTGATGGTGGTTCACAATTAAATTTTCATGACTAACTTCGATGCCGGATTAAAACAAAACAAAAAACACTCTTTATGATGTATAGATCACGGAACTGTTTTATGACCAAGTGACATTTCTCATAACCAAACAGTTCAAGATTATAATAATTATGAGAAAATCAAAGGCCAATCGATGAACCTGTCAATTGAACACTTGATTTATGTATTCATCCGCCAGATGGCATAATTCTAGCGTCATTGACAGTGTTGCCAACGTCGGCAAAATTTCGAGCTACTTTACATTTGACGTAAAAAGTCGGTTTGACAATTTCTTTTTTAAAAAGAATACTTGAATCACTTTTTAAAAAGAATACTTGATTACTCTCTGTAATGAACTGATTAATTTTCAACCGCTTTCTTACTTGCATATTTTAATAATGTAACATTTTACTCAATGTAATTAAAACGTTCTATGATAAAGTTAGCTCTGAAAAACAAGCATATTGTCTTTGTTTGGTTCATAAATTCGCAATTCGTTTGACAGTTGTCAAAGCGAACTATGTTGTAATATTGTAAAAATGATTTTTTTTTCCCAAATGTAATTTTATTACGTATAAATCTATTTGCCCAATTCGAAAAGAGATTTCTATTACAGTAAAAAAAGCGTTAATATGTTTTGTCTGTTCACTTAACATCTGTGAGTGTCAAAATTTGAAAAAAAAATCATGATTTTGAGTGTACAGTAGCGGACAATAAAATCCTGGTACATCATTTGTACAGTTGCGGACAGAAAATTTCGAATGTCACTGTCACTCATCTGACGTATACATATATATAGGAATTTCTTAACTTTTACGTCAGTGGAATGACAGTGACATCCGAAATTTTCTGTCTGCAACTGTATAATGTAAACTTCACTTTAATATTTTTGACGTTTAATTCATACACCCATACAAAATGTCACCGGTAATTCTGACGTTTAATACAAATTTTGACAGAAATATAACCTCAATGAAAGCCTGATTTACCAAATTTGTCTAAATACGAACGACATGTCAAATGCTTGCCCGGATTTTATTGTTCGCTACTGTACTTGTAAATACATTCAGTTACTAAAGCCCATGTCACATCATTAGTCAGTTTGATCAAACTGGACTGACAAACTACATCAATGACGTCAAGACTTATCAAATTCGTTATTCGTCAAACTGCGCTGTCACACTAGCACTAGAAATTTGACCAAACTTCTTTTTGGGAATCGTCATTTTAAAAAAGTTACGCAAAAATGGATAGACAAAAAGCAGTGGCAGTGTTAGCCTAGACGTTAGGTTAGCCGTTAGACTTCCGTTTCGCGCCTCTTCCTGTGCATTTAAATCTACCAATCATAAGGTAAGTTTGATCAAACTGACTGATGGATAAAGAGGCGCCCCTAAAATTTAGAAAATTTGCTCAAACAGCTTCCATGACGTCATCTGATGTCATTAGTTTAGTTTGTCAGTCCAGTTGGATCAAACTGACTAATGATGTGACAGGGGCTTAACATGTCACTGGATATGGCGTATAATTAACGTTAGAAAATATTTGTTTGCTCTCAAAATTAACAACGCCTGCCTAAAATGCATTAAATTATTATGAATAAATTCACAAACACTGATGAATAAAACAGGAAATGTCAAAGTGCGCAGTGCTGTCGGCATACTGTGCAGATGACATATGGACAACTGTCAAAATAATTTCACTGTGTAATGAATCTAAATTCTTTTATCTAAGAACTTCAGAATCATATTTTATGTTGTTTTATTATTTCGGAAATATCCGTTTGTTTATTGTTCACACGTTAAAAAAAAAATGGCTTTTCTGGAATTCTTAACCTTGAGAAATGTTTTGACTCGAAAATCTAGTTTAAAAAAAAAACGTAGGGAGCCTTAACATTAATATTTATTGTCAATTCACCGTTCACAGCACAGTAATTTAGGTTTTATAAATTAATTAAGAAAATTAATGAGAACCCATTCGGCAACGACCACTTATCAATTTCTACTGCTGGCAACCCTGCTCTCTAGTAAATTCGACCCCCAAAAGATGGCGCCTCGAAAAATCGCTAGTTACAAATTTATTTTTTCTACTGAGATCAATTTCATCTTTGTTAAATTTATCAGTCTGTTAAAAGTAAATCATATTTAAAGAATTTAATAACATTAAATATAATTAAAAAAGCGAAAAGCAGCAACTGCGTGGTGAATATAACAATTCACTTTATCATACTGTGAAATGTGTTGAAATTGTACTACATTTTGGTGAAACGTTTGGCTTTGGCTATAGTACTCAGGAAACATCTGGCAACCTGCGCATCGCTGTGAAAACAATTTCTTGATGAAACTTTAACACCCTGTATCTCGGATAAACCCCCTTTTGCAAACGCACATTTATTTTAAAGTACATAAAACAACTTTTTAGATTATGGCACCGTTGCGTTGGTGTCATTGTATATCGTCATTCCAAAATTAAAAAAGAAAAACTGTTTATTATCACAGCAATCATTTTTGTTCCTATAATTTAAACACCCTAAAAATTATCGCAACGTTTCCACACTGTGCGTTACCACGGTCAGGAAAAATAAATAATTCAACGCACCGTCTCATCGAGTTGGTAGGAACGTCTTGCAAATGCTTCGGATGTGGCGAAACTTTTCGCAAAACAAAATTCCAACGACTTGCGTAAGCTATTTACGCTAAAAGTGGATTAACACATGGATAATGATACGCAAAAAAAAAATAAGTACGTGAAGCGATTATTGTTCAATTCCCGCTAAAATTGCATCATTCGCCAGGAGTCGTTGACTGTCGCCGATCGACACACCTTTGCGTCTCGGCCAATGGCGTTAAAGAACGCGGGCAAGCCTTCGAGGGCACGCCAAAAATAAAACGGTCCATCCACGCGTGCAATAGAAACCAGGTTAACCTTGATTTCACCGTGGAAGGTATGCAAAAGGAATAATGATGGATATGCAGGACGTGTCTGGGCTCTGGGCTGAAGAGAAGAAACGCGCAATGTTGCATCATCATCATCGAACGCCGGTTTACTCACGTGCTGACGTCACGTGCGCGCTACGAAAGCCCGAGGACACTTGAAGGACAAGCTTTCGCCCATATAGCTTCCGTTTGTAAGCTCGAGACTTCTTACACGTAAACACATCCTGTTGATTATTATCGTAAAGTACCTACGTGAGCCGACGAAGGTAACACATATCGCATGTTAAGTTCCTAAAAATTTTTAAGCCTTTTAGAAATTAATTTTATGATTTATTAATTTTACATTCGCTATTAGTGAACCAAATTAATTTTTTAAAAGAACTATGTATGTCTATAATATGTATGTACTTGCTTCAATGTATGTAGTAGCTATGTAGTTAAGCAATTTAGATCTAATTGCATAATAAATAAATTGTATTCCCATATTGTATACCTACTCATGTGTTTATTCTTTTACATGCTGCGTTTTTAAAATGCCCATTATGGATTTCGAGGTGAGATTTAAGATTTATTGTTTATCTTTTAGTGTGTGCACTTTCATTTTTAGAACGCTTGTCTTTTTTCCTTCTTTTTTTTATTTATTCTTTTCTATCACGTTTCCACCTACTTTCAAATTTGAGAGAAACGATCGGTAGCCTCAAAGAACCCCCATTCTCACAAAAAGAAATTATTATATTTTCAGTTTATAAATACATGTTTATTTCATTTATGTAGTTATGCATTTGTGTCATGTCTCCGCCTTTTTCCAAGTTTCAATTAAACAGTCGGTATGTAATAATAATAATAATAATGATAATTTAAAATGAAAGTCACGTTCAGATGTGTGAAACGAATTTGAAAGCGACTTTAAATTTCAATCTCCTTGAAATTCCATTGTGAAACTGGCCCATAGTATACAGGGTCACAACTAATTAAAGACTCACCATGGGGATCTCGTAAACTATAAGAGATACAAAGACGGTTAAATTAAATGTCTGAAAAATAAACTGAACATTCTCAATTTCGAAAATCTTGAATATTTTGTTCATTTATTAAGAAAAATCTCAAAATTTGGTAATTTTTATATTAAATTCGATAGACAATCTAATCCAGGCAGAAGAAATAGGTTAGGATTGACAGTTTCGCAGATGCTAGTGTCTACTGTTTTTCTTTTTTCTTATGGGCTTAGATATTCATACCATGTGATACAAAAATTAAATCTGAATACGATGATATGATGCACTTATGCTTTTGTTCATGGCCTTCCAAATGAAAAGCGAGTTCTATCTGGCCTGGGCAAAAGTGCAGTTCAGGCGTGCTCCGCCAAGCACTGCTTACGGGGCGCTTTCTGAACCTAAAATCTTGACAGTTCTGTCACATATGAATGGAGGATGAGTTCGTGTAAGAACAATTAATGTTATTGTTGTAAAAATTTGAGCATACTGGATATTATTTACGTTGGAATAAGGTGGACTATTTATGTCCAATTTCGATAACTTCATTTAGCATTAAACTATTACGGTTTTAGATTAAAATCTTACCTGCATATACTCAGAATTTCTGTGGTAAGTTACAACATGTATAATAAAGCTTCTTTTCTCATTGTGCGTAATTATCAACGCCCTTTTTAACACGTTTTACATTATCAAAAGTCGAAACTCTTTTATGTGACTTGTTGTAGTTATTCAAAACACGAAAGCTTTTTAAAATGTCTTTATTGCGCAAGTGTACTTCACTCCGACGAGATCAAATGATTTGTGCATGAATCTATAAAGTATATACCATATAAATTATACTGTTTACGGTAATTACAATATTAATTAATTTTGCGTGAACTTACTTTGATTGACAGTAATGACAGTGCACTTCATTCAGTGCCGTCAGTGCCCCGTAACCGGCGCCAAAGTGTCGACTTTTGACGTTTTTTCAAGCACAAAAATTCAATGTAAATTTTTCAAAATGCCCAGGCCAGTTAGAACTCGCTTTTCATTTAGAAGGCCATGCTTTTGTTTCAAACAAAATATTACATTATTAAGAAATATTTTCAAAAAAATTTTAATCCAGTTGGCAGACGCTTACAAGCATCAAGAAATAAAATTATTATTAAATTAACAAATCTTATTAAATTGTAGGATTTACATATTTTCTGAAAATATGTCTTAGTAACTTAATATTTTCTTGTGTGTCATATCGTCGTACTCAGATTTTATTTTTGCATCACACGGTACGAATATCTAAGATAGCGCGCATAAAAAAAACAGTTGACAGTCGTATTTGCGAAACTGTCAATCCTAACCTATTTTTTCTGAATGTACTAGATTGACCATCGAATTTAATATAAAATTGCCGAGTTTTGTGACTCTATCCCAATAAATATACAAGATATTCAAGATTTTCGAAATTGAGAATTTTCAGTTTTTTTTCAGATACTTCAAAAACGAATGAAGATAGAGGAGATTTATTTTCTATTTGCACATTTTTATAGATTCCAAAATAGCGCAACTTTTTTGTAACTTAACCGTCTTTGTATCTCTTATAGTTTACAAGATCCCCATCGTGAGCCTTTAATTATAGTTGCAACCCTGTAGAGGTGGATTTTCAAAGTCTTCTTTTATTTCAAGAATTGATATACAGCGTTTTTCGTTGTTTTCAGACATTTGCGGTTATTTTTTTCCACTTCATCTTGTCTGATTGCATCAATTCTACAATAAATTAAAAGTTTAATATTATGTAGTTTTCAAACTACAGCAATTTTTCGTTTTCGAGAACTTCGAATTTCCCGCCAAATTTTAAATGATGTGCTCGTGTTGCCGTTGGTTTTGATTTATTCTTGTAGTAATTATCTCGTAGATATGTGTCGATATATGTATCCGTTGGACACTAAGGGTGGGTTTACAGAAAGCAAATCAAATATTTAATTACGAATTAAACTAATCACGAGTAAGTTGCCATAAGAATTACATTGCGAACTGTCAAATTAACAACGTCATTAAAATTTGATTGCAATTAAATTTTCTGTAAACTGGCCCTAAATGATTGAATTGAAGATAATTTGAATTTACCGCCGTATAAAATTGATTTATGGCTGCACTAGTGTGCACTGAGTGTATTGTCATCTCGGTTCAGCTTTATGTAATAAAACGAGATAAAGATATCCTGAGTGCACACCGGTGCAGCCAGTGGAAAACGCTATTAATGTTGGCGACAACTGCAACGATTTTTTTTTCGTCAGTGGCGTTTCGATTAATAAAATAATACAAAATGCTGTTGGGAGTATTACTGATTTTTTTTTTCTATAATACCTGTCAAATGTGTTAGATGTTGGTACCTGCTACCTGAATGTTAGGAAATTGCAAAAATTTGTTCTACATTTACGGATAAAAGCAGGTTTTCAACAGAAATTCTAGTATTTTGACACTGACAGGTATTGTGGAAAAAAAATTTTCCCTGCTAGCTATTGTTTTCTTCAGTCTGGCCACACTCAATACGTGAAATATATCAAAAGTCGCGATGCCAATTTCAAACTATCCTCAATCATTAAAAATTATGCTGACTATCAAAACCTAGCTATGTAGGTATGCAGATATTGCACGATTCTATTCAATTTCCTAACTCGAAAAAATGTTATTAATAAATAGTGTTGCTGCGTTTTCTAAATCATTTACTTTGAAAATGTAAGTCGAATCAAAAAAATTTTTTTTGTCACTCTATACTCTATACATACATATGTATTTTATTTTGGAATTTGTTAAGTATTCCATAACCTACAGGTTGCGTGGCATGTTTTGGGTAATTTTAAAATTTATTCTAACTTAATACGTATCTACTATAATTTTTTTAAATAATTTCCCCAACATCATTCTCTTATTGGTTTTATTCGATCGCAACATTTAAGTATCACTCTGTATGCATCGCAGCATACGGTAAAAAATTAATTCAAAATTGACGCTTGCAGTTTTTAAAAAGGAATCGTAGATGGTGCCACCGTCATCGAAACTAACTTGCAATTAACAGATGGCGCTTGTGCCTCTGCTATGTAAAACCCAATCGAAGTGTGAACTTTTATGGCGCCATTCATAAATTCTTTTTTTAAGCTGCGATTTTTTGAACGACAAGTTTGATTTTTTTTTTAATTCTTCGTCATTTCAATGTGGTATGATATTAGAAAGCTTCTGTTGTCGAGCAAAAGATGGCGCTTTTGCTAGCGTCACATGCGAATAAAATTTTTAATGCATTCCTCGAGCGCAAAATTTAAATCGCTCAAGATTCATTTCCCGCGCTGTGATATAAAAAGTGAGCAAAAAAAATCAGATTAGAGTAGTCTATGATTAACTGAATTAATTAATGTAGTACATTCATGGACTGTCAAATTTATTGACTTTTTATTGAATCATACATTTTCTGTGCACCGCCTACTCTAATCTGATTTTTATTTGCTCACCGTTTATTTATCTTCATTGTTAATTCTTTTTAAATGCAACAATCATATTTTGATCAGCACTAACGGAAAACCAACGTTAATTATTGGTGGTGCCATCTATGAAATGTTTTTCCTGAGCGCCAAATTTGAATTGTTTAAATATTTCACGTTGCTCCCGTTTATGTTATAACATGGCCAGCAACATTAACATTCACTGACGTGTATGTATGGCCGTGTCAATTCGCCTAAAAATCGGTTCCGGAAAGCATGCCGTGGAGTACTCCCCTCAGCGCTCTCTATTAAAGATACTACAGAACTACTGACAGTAACGTAATGGCAACTGCAATTACTTAAAAACTCACAAGAGGCGCTGAGTGGAGTACCGTCAAAATTTTTAAAAGACGAATTGAAACGGCCATACATACACGTCAGTGAATGTTAATGGAGTTGGCCATGGTTATAAAAGAAAGCTTTCGCCGACGATCAGATGATGGCGCTGCGCGTGTTTCTTAAATATGAATTTACTCTTCAAAAATAATCTCCAGCGCAAAAAACTGACGATTTTTGTCTTTAAGTTAATTACAATAATTAATTAATAAAAAGTAGGGCATCTGATGGCGCGCCATCTATGGAAAATGAAGCATAAACTGCAGTCACTTGGGCGCCAAATTTAAATTATATACAAATTTCGCATTTTTTATTATCATTAGTATCATCAATAATATTATAAAAGGAAGCTTCCACTGGTGGTCAAATGATGGCGCTGCGTTTATCCCACTGTTAAAGTCCCTAGATAGTATAAAGTACGGCAATAGGGAAGCCATTTTCTGGCCCATTATGCGCGGGAATTTTAAAATGAAAATTTTGGTTGATTTTCATGTCAACGGAAAATGAACGTAAATGTCAATTTTTTAGAGCCTTACTGCGCAAATCTGAGCATGTAAACTGTACTGTTTGTCGACTATTAAAATTGTCCCATAATAAACTGTAATAACGTCCTTACAACCCTTTATCATGATTAACCATTGCAAATCGATAAAAATAAACAAAATCCAATAACCGTCACAAACCACAAATGAACAAACCAGGAGCACCACGGGGCACGGACGACCACCTTCGAGTTTCGAGCAAGCACAAATATTTTACACATAACTCAAAACTGCAATATTTCCGTTACCTGCAAAAACTACTCCATGTTTTTTCTATCAAAATTGAAAATTTTAAGCAAAAGGGTTTTTAATAATCATATCTTCAACGTCTTTAGATTAATACGACTTATTTATTATGGTGTTTTTAATATGATTTATTTCGTATTTCTAATTCCTTTTGGGAGCTGACATTTATCAACTGCCAAAAAATCTAAAACTTCTTCGTTTCCATGACAAATATTTGTTTATTCAACTCAAATACACAAGTCTGTTTGTGTCACGTGACACAGACGCCATGTTCTGGCTAGTTTTTAAAATTTGGTCCTAAACTGTGTATTGCCGTACTTTAGTAATCTAGGGACTTTACCCACTGTAATATTTTTTCTTTAATATGAATTTATTTTTCAAAAATCGTCTCCAACGCAAAAAACAAACAAACAAACGAACGGTTCTTGTCTTCAAAATAATTACAATTCGATTAGCACTCTTAAAACGTGATGACACGCGTCTTCCTTTTTGGTACTCCTTGCACTTATATTGCAAGTAATGGCATTATGAGCTAGGAATGCCAAAAAAGAAGACCAGAATAGATAACATGATAGTAGTGATCGAGAAACGTACGTTTTTATTGAGGGGAAGAATCGGGAACAGGTCATTTTTCTATTCCCAACTAAGTACTTCGTGGCAGCTACACTCTGGAATGTTATATCTTCTTTCTGGAAAGTCTTATCTCCTTCTGGAATGTATTGGTTTTCTTTCTGAAACATTTGGTTTCTTTTGGAACGTCCTGTCTTCATCTTTATTTCTGTCATAAACATATCTGCTTCTATTTCTTTTAACCACTCTTCCGGATTGTTTTATCTTCCAGATGATGAATGTCGTCTTTTTCTAGAATAGTTGCTCGTCTTCTGTTTTCTGCGCAGTACCCGCCAACTCTGGCCGAGCTACTAACGCTCATTTTGCCAGTCACATAGTGTGATAAAGCTGGGTCTAAGTCCTTGCACAGCACAAACATCCATGGCTAATGGTAGGATTCGAACCTTCGCCGCCGAGCGACACGACTTTACAAATCGGTTAGGCTACCGCTAAGCCACCGGGCGACGTGAAATTTAAGCAACTTTCTTCGATGACATTGGTTCATCTTCCTTGTCGTTACAATAATCTCAACGTGGTTCGAACCAGTGTTGCCAAACTTAAGGAATAAATCCATTTTTAAGGTTTTTCTTTCAAATCATTAGGGATCCTTTTTCTAAAAAAGGGATTTTCAAGTTCTACTTCGTGAAAAGAAAGTGAAAGCTGAACGTCTTCAGAAGTGCAAAGTTGTTCATCTATGTATTAGGAACCCACTTAATATGTAACAATTCGCTTATATTGTACAGAGTGAGAAATGAGGTTATGTACGAACTTTAAAAGACAAAGCTCCGAAACCTTCTTTTCAAAATAATTGTACATACATAGTGCCCATTTTAAATCGCGACGCCTTAAAATGTGAAAATAGGCAACCCATCCTACTTCTGTGATTTTAATACATTATAAAAACACGAAGTTATTTCTGATTTGATTGATGGGTTGCCTTTTCTAAAACCTTCAGGGGACACGATTTAAAATAAGCACCCTGTATAATATGCATACGCTCTCCAAAAATTTCTCATGCCCGATTTCACCAACGCGGATTGTGGATTAAATCTAGTGTCAACACTTAGAATATGACTTACCACTATCACAGCCACTACGTCGTCTAACCTCAAATGTCACATTATAAACACTTAATCCGAGTGCTAGTGTCAATCCGCGTTGGTGAAATTCACCATCAGAGCAACTTTCAAAATGACCGTTGTGTATGGTTCAAAACTATTCTTTGCAACATTGTAGCATAAAATTGTAGCACATTCAACAACGCCATCTGTTGAAACTTGCCGACAGTCTTCTTTTCATTTGTTTCTATGAGGGTTATTGACGGGTTATGTTGAAAAATCACCGTCCATTGAGTTTCAACTGACAGTCATTTCTGAATGGTTACCAAAAAAAAAAATGACTTGCGTTGTTATAAGACATTCAACATCGCCATCTGTTGAAACATGCCGAAAATTTTAATTTATGGGACAATGCATCCTTTTTTCATCAGTGCCATCTTAAATACTTAGAGAGAGATACTTTATAATAATAGTTAAAAGCGTTCCTCCTTAGCTTAGAGTTCAAAATAAATTGTAACGTAAGGTGAACTGTTTTTAATATTATCTTGAAACAAATAGTACAAATAAAAGCGAAACAAACTAAAATATTGTATATTGTTTGAGTTGGCAGTGCTGAATTTGAATGGTACAACTGGAGTAACGTGCGGTTGTTGACGGCTTCACACTGACAGCCGTCGCTTTACAAGTGTCATTTGATATTTCAAATTCAAATTAAAACGTCAATTTTTATTCACATAACCCCTACAATCTTATCGCTGTTGATGTTATGTCAAATCAATCAACAAAACATAAAAAGTGAGCAAATAAAAATCAGATTAGAGTAGGCGGTGCAAAGAAAATGTATGTCTGTGATTAATTGAATTAATTAATGTAACACATTCATGGACTGTCAAATTTATTGACTTTTCATTTAAGAGTATAAGAATCTACACAGTAGAGTATAACTGTCACATTTGCCATTTGCAAATTACATTACAGGTCCGTTCGCTTGTTCAGCACTTTTCTACACTTTTTGCACCAACCGCACCTGAGAGAGTGAGATGTACATAATACAATGTAAGCAGGAGTGAGAAATATAAAGTAAAGGAATTAAAAGAGTAGAAAGTGCAGAACAAACTTTACATTTCCATAAGGGCATCAAACAGTATGGCCGCCTTTTTTTGACACTGACGTTTAAGTGACGCTACTGGATAATTACTTTTACTGTGTATCACAGCTGTGTATCGGGTTACAATGTTGCAAATAGCTGAATAAAAAATGCTCATAATTGTATTGCTAACTCAAACAGTTACTCTTGACCACTTTGTTTAAGACAACTATGTATGTGTATAGACAACTATGTATGTATATAGACAGCGGTAACGAGTTACTCTAGCTATTTTTTTTTTCAATTTGGCCATACTCAATACGTGAAATACACTAAGAATTACGGCGCCAAATTCAAACTATCCTCAGTCGTTTGGTCATGTTTAACGTTTACTTAATTAATTTACTAATGATACGTTCAGAAAAGTGCAAAAAGGAAACAACAAGACTGTAGGAAACTCTGGAAATGAATTATTTTATTATTATTTACAGACAAATACATAAAATAGATAAGTATGGCAAGTCTGTATGTGTAGTAACGTGTTCGCTGGAATCAATAAGTAAATACAACGTAACGTGTAAACGCAAATAAAAAAAAATATTGCTCTGAAGTCATTGTTTGAATATCACGGTTTGTGTTTGCCTAGAACTTAAAGATAAGTAACGTTAATACAAAGATCGAGGATGTGAAGCAACATTTGTCTTTACGAACAAATTAAGATCACCTACGTATTTTTGATTAATACATATATTACTTCAGCAGTTGAATTTTCCGTTTTCTTTATTTTATGTGCATTTATGTGTTAAAAATAAATAAAATAAAACATTCCTGAAAATTGCAAACATATAAAAAAATATAGTAACCCAATGTTACTGGTTATCGTCGTTTTATTTCTGTTATTTTTTATCGTGTCCAGAAGATGTCGGTGATTAAGTAATGGTGCAGATGTTCATGATGTCGATGATGAGGAAGTGGCCAATTTTGTAATTTGCTTAACAACGATGACATGCGTTTAAAGAAACTTAGAAAATTGTTTGCTGACCCTTCGCTTGCTTGTGCGTCATCTCAGTGCTAACCTTTTATTTCAATAAATTACATAAAATAAATAAATAAATAATAAGTATAATAAATTGCAAAGTCAAACATTAAATACAACAAAAAAGAAATAGCTCCTTGAAATATTTAATTAAAAGAATTAACAACTACTTTGACTGACTTACAATTGATTTATTAAAAAAAAAACCGTTAACCTTCAATTGTTTAAACAATCACTAGTGATGAAGAAAAAGCGTACTTTTATTTTATATTTGATTCGACAACGAATTGTCTGCAACCTCTTCTATTCTATTCCATCGATCCCCCTTTGAAACTTAATTATTACTGTAACTCCAAAGTTATATGTTTTAACTATCGATTGTTCAAATAAACTTTTTATTAAAAGCAAACCGTGGAATAGAAAACGTATGTCGTAACTTGTAACAACTTGCAGTCAAGGTTAAGGCATTTTGTTCGAAATTATTTCATTATAAGCACGAATATTGAATGTTAATGTCATTACTCAAGAATTTTTTTTTATTCGAGAATATAAATATGGATATTTAATAATATATGTAATAGGTTAAGTCAAACTGACGTGTATGTCATACCGACATGTTGTAATCTCAGACGAACGTTTTGCTTCCCATTAATTTGCTTTTAATTACGAAAAATGTATAGAAAGTAGTTTACCACCAGCAATACGTAGACCTCTAAAGGTTCATCGATCCCCAACGGACCCCTACAGGTTCATCGATTCATTTCAAGTTTTCATCGCCCCATTGGGTATCTTGAGAAAAGCACTTTGCTAATTTATTCTTATTCATTATTATTATTGCTGTAGGATTAATTGGACTTTACATGAACGTGTAAACGTTTCTCTTTGATTTTTTTATTGTTTCTTTATGTAGGAATCGAACCTGGGACCTTTAGATTATCAGACCGCACACTCTAACCACTAAGCTACTGAGACGACTACTTTAGGAGGATTTAAACCTCTACATAAGTAACTCCTTTAGCTTTCCTCGATAGGTTTAATTGGACTTTACATTAACGTGTGTACACGTCTCTCTTTGATTTTTTTATTGTTTCTTTATGTAGGAATCGAACCTGGGACCTTTAGATTATCAGACCGCACACTCTAACCACTAAGCTACCGATACCACTACTTTAGGAGCATTTAAACTTCTACATAAGTAACTCCTTTAGCTTTCCTCGATAGGTTTAATTGAGCTTTACATGAACGTGTGCACGTGTACACGTCTCTCTTTGATTTTTTTTTATTATTGCTTCATGTACGAATCGAATCTGGGACCTTTAGATTATCAAATCGCACACTCTAACCACTAAGCTACCGAGGCGACTACTTTGAGAGGATTTAAACCTCTACATAAATAACTCCTTTAGCTTTGCTCGATGGGTTTAATTGGACTTTACATGAATGTGTGCACGTGTACACGTCTCTCTTTGATTTCTTTTTATCGTTTCTTTATGTAGGAATCGAACCTGGAACCTTTAGATTATTAGACCGCACGCTCCAGCCACTAAGCTACCGAGGCGACTATTTTAGGAGGATTAAACCTCTACATAAGTAACTCCTTCAGCTTACCTCGATAGGTTTAATTGGACTTTACATAAACGTGTGCACGTGTACACACATCTTTCTTTGATTTTTTTTATTGTTTCTTTATGTGGGAATCGAACCTGGTACCTTTAGATTATCAGACCGCACACTCTAACCACTAAGCTACCGATACCACTACTTTAGGAGCATTTAAACCTCTACACAAGTAACTCCTTTAGCTTTCCTCGATACCTTGAACGTTGAATGCGCAGAAAACATTGCGCAGATTGTCAGTTATGCGCAGCTGAGGTTGTACATTCAGGCAATTATTGCGCATTTATTATTTTTCATACAGATACGTTGGGGTTAACAGCATTTTGAACGGTCTTTTCATGTTGAAGGTACATATTACGTACAGGTCATTTTTTTTTCTATGTGTACATACATATATGTCGATCGATCAATAAATCAAAGAACTTTTATATAGCTATCTCCTTCTAACTTTCGTGAAACGGCCTTGCAGCTTTTCTCATGTCAAATAATTTCGTCGCATATTTTCTTAACTCACAATCAGATCTATACGATCGGCATATGAACAAAAAATGAACTTTCCATAATATTATAGCATTTTATGTTTTACTTTCGTTCTCAATCTAAACTAAAAATCTAACAAGTATTATTTACAACAACGTAAACTTATACTTCCCGGTATTGACGTAAATGTATACCCACTAGATTCAGGAAGTGACCTACTTAAACTTCGTAACAATGTGAATCGTGTCCTTTTCGTACAAAAAATAGAAATCAAAAGAAAATATTCAACGGAAGGAAACGGATAATGATATCATAAACACACGTAAGATAAAAATAAATAAAGAGTTTACTTTAGCGGCATTCTTGCTTAGTAGAAATATTTAAAACATTCACATAAGTTATTTTTTTTGCTGTTTAAAATTCAGAGCTTGCGCGGCGCAGAATGAACAAGTAATTTGAGCTGGAAATTGCGCATCAATTTATTTGTCAAGTCGTTGCTAATAGCAGGCGGTGACGGCTTCTTTCTGCGATTAGACCACATGGATATCCAATTTTCTTTCGGCCACTTTAAAGGGCTAATTCAATTAGTTTTGCGTGAGTGTGTCATTTAAAAACTTCGCAATTTGATTGGCTGCGTGTCGTACTACTATTACCAGACCATGTCCTCGGGTTCCACTTCCTTTGTGTGGTGAACTTGCCGGGCCAGTTTACTGTTATTCTGTTTATTAGTCTGGGTAGTTCATTCAAAAGTTTAGTGCGTTTTTACCTGCGCGGATACAGCTGAACTTGAACGGACTGTAGTTAAAGTGAAATTAGTGATTAAGTGAAAATAGTGCATGACAATTGATCAAATTCTATACATATACAAACGTATAAGTGATTGAAGATGGGGCGCTGGACTAAGGTTTGCCAAATTCATTAATTTCGTCAATGTTTAAATGTTCTGCATGACTTGACAGAATATTTTTCATAGTCATTATAAAGATATTAAAAAATCGAGACATTCGGTATAAAATTAAAAAAAAAAAACTTGAAACTCTAAGAAACGGTCGTTTGTCTTTCAAAAAATTTCACATCGTTTATTACTAGGGATCGGTATTTTATATTTTCTTTGGTTTATTTCGAACGAAATATAAAATTCCGACTCCTAACTATTACTATTATAATTAAATATGAATTATTGAAAAGACCAAAACTGATCCAACTTTTACTAGACTTAGTACAAAGTACAAATTATTAAAGGATTAGACAGAAATGTTAAAGAAGAAAACGAACAATAATTCTATTTTTTAATATATTTAATAAGTATTTAAATACATGTACTAAACGCCTGTCTGTTTTCATTATTACATTTCTACCTTTTTTCCTCATTCTCGGGAACTTCGATTTGTTTTCGATTTCTGAAGCATCCTTTTTTCTCATTCACCGTTAAACAAAGAAATAATACTGAAATAATTGTCGGTTGTTACTCCGGTGATTGCTGACGCAGAGTTCAAGTTCCGTGATTTTGATATTATCTGCGAAAGTATCAATCGTAACCTATTTCTTTTGAATATATTAGATTGTCCATCGAATTTAGTATAAAATTGCCGAGTTTTGTGACTTTATCTTGATAAATAAACAAAATATTCAAGATTTTCGAAATCGAGGATTTTCAGTTTCTTGAAGATATTTCAGAAATGATTGAAGATAGAAGAGATTTCTTTACACATTTTTATAGACCCCAAAATAGCGCAACTTTTTTGAAATTTAACCGTCTTTGTATCTCTTATAGTTTACGAAATCCTCATGGTGACCCTTTAATTAGTTGTAGGTAACCCTGTATACTGTGATCAACAATGATTGAAGATTTGCATCTGAAATATTTCCGAAATATTATCAATATTTCAGGATATCAATAGTTATTTCTACACGACCCTCACTGTGAGGACAATAAAAAATTATACTACAGTATATTCTGTTCTTTAAATACGCAATAATTTTTGAATTGAACTCAATAAAATTGTTTTGCTTTTCTAATTTCTAAATTTTTACTTAATTGAATTAGAACACAGTAACATTTCACGACAAATTTCTAAATATCGTTGGATGTATGTACATACAGGCTGTCCCAAAATAGATGGCATTGCACAGATATTTTAGTTAACAGGCGGCCTAGGTGTTAAATTTCACATAAAAATAAAAAGTTTGCCTGGAACTCGATTATTTTCAAAAGTAATGCCAACAAACCACATATTTTTGAAAAGCCAAAAAAGTTAAAACTTCTATTTAAAAAGATACATGGTTCGTGGCTTGGCTAATACCGAGTGATTTTTAAAATTTTTTAGCAACTCTTGCCGTGAAATCTGGACAGCATGTCTTAGCTTAAGTGAAAAGTACGTCATTGCACTCCTTCGTGCTAAGACATGCTGTTCAAATTCCATGAGTTGATAAAATTTTTTTAAAAGTCACTCGGTGTAAAGGTTCTACATTTCTTGATTAGAAAATCTGCGTTAAAAAATTATAAAGATGTTCCTGATAAATTTAAAAACAAAAAAGTTTTTGTAAAATTTTGAAATTCTACAAACAGATTGGGCTAATCTACACATTATAATTATTTTTGTTAATATCACACAATCGTTCTTTTTCTTGAAGTAAAAATATTAAAATTGAGTTACTATTAAAATTATTATAGATGTTTTAAAACACGCTGTTGTATGTGCTAGCGTGGCCGAGCGGTCAAGGCGCTGGTTTAATACACCAGTCTCTTCGGAGGCATGGGTTCGAATCCCACCCTTGCCGAGTTGAGTTTTTTTTTCTTGATAATTTTAATCCTTTTTAAAACAATACCGAAAAACATAACCTAAATGTTTTAAAATTGATCAATAAATTAGAACATATTCGATTTGCTCAATTTATAGAGCAATTTATTGTAATCAATTGATGTCGATTGTGTTGCATTACACGTATAAATACAGGATGTAATCGAATAAGTTTCACTTATTAAAATACTGAAGTTCTTCATCACGTAAGGAATTAATTCTGCAAAATCAATGGTTTTGCTCAAAAATTAAAAAAGTGACCTACCACAAGAGCGCATCGCCTTTTGTTTGAGAACCCTCTGCTCGTTCGTCAGTGCGTCTGCGGTTTGTATATACACATCGTAAAACGATAAATTCCGCAAATGTCACGGTCACTGGGTCAGTGTCGCCCGCAACACAGTTCGATAACGAAATCTTCGTCCATCTATTTCATTAGATAAATCAATAACAATTACGTCATGATATTCCATACTTTTTAAACAAATAACACACCAACGTTTTAAGGAGACCTTAAATTTAAGCCGTGTTTAGATTGTGACATTTCTGCTTGGTTTGTATAACATCGATCACATTCTAAACACGAATTAAATTTAAGGTCTCCTTGAAACGTTGGTAATACCGGCCGTACGTGATTTAATTTGTTAATTTCGCGTGTTAAAATGATGAATGCATGTTTTAAGTACATTGATTAGAAACAAATTGGCGACGGGAGAATTTTGCGGTTCCGCCAAATAAATAAATGCACTGACTGCACTTAATCAAAATGTGTAGTTTAACGCTTTCCCCAAGTTTTGACGTTTTCTGCGAAATTTGTTTTAAAAATTGATGACATATGAATTCTGTTAACTCTTGCGTTTTGATCTCTTTTGTGTCTTCATCAACCCTATTGATACTGGAGCTCAGAGAATTTATACATTGATATAGTCGTCCAAGTTTTGTATCGGTTTTATGATGTTGCTATAAAAAACAGCTTCAAAGAGACCGGCCTGCGGTCGCCTTTCTGTCGCTTTTTTTTGGCAGGGCCATAAAACCGCTACCAAACTGGGACGACTATACATTCTTAAATCATTTACTGTAATAAAGTAATAAGGTGCTATTTTATAGCTCGAGTTTAACAGTACAAACGTATATTGTTTAATTCACGTATAAATCACCATTTGCTTTCAGAATACTAAATGATAAACTACGTCTAATAATTAAAAAAGCAAATTTCAACACAACACTTGCAACTATCGTAATCAATTGGCACTGTGAACAGGCGTACACACAGTATCTCCGCGATCTTTCGGAATTTTGTTCGTTTAGTCTGAACGTAATAAAGAATCATAAATTAAGGGATGACGAGTTCGGCGTGCTTTTTATTCCAATAATACTTTTAGAATGTGACCTCAATTGAATTACCTATTTTTTTACTTATTGTTAGGTAGGATTCATGATTACTGTTTTATTTTAAATTAAGGAAATAAATTAATATTATTATGTAAGAATCATTTTGTGAGAAATTTGCATTTCTGTTACTTAAATATTAATATAAAAAATAGCTGCGAATCGCCGTATTCTTTCGTACGAAATTAATAAATGACCTGCCTCAACATTTATTGTATTACATCTGCGTGTTTACTGCTCGAACATTTACTGTATGTAATAGTAAACTCCGCTCAGCCGGGGCTTTAAATCTCATGTAAAAACTAACAGTATATTTTCCGGAGTTATTATTGTCATTTTTCCGAAACGTATGTCATAACTTTCCTTCTTTTCTTGTGTATTAATAGTGGTTGCAGTATGTGAAACTTAATCGATTACACCCTGTACATTGAAGGACAACTTTATCAATTTCTTGATCAATAAATTGAACCGTGTAAAACCGCCTTTACTTTTTTTTATTTTCAACTTTTACAGGTAGTTCATCGTTTCGGTGTACGTCACTTTCGTAAGCTCATCATTTTTCTTTCTTTTATTTCTTCAATAACTGAATTACGAATTCTTCGTTCTTCTAATTTCTTCCAAGTTAAAATATGATGAACCTGACTTTTTTGTTTCTTTTTCTTGATTTTGGAATTTCTCTCTTTTTTTTACTTTTTCATTTACCTTTCCAACGGTCAAATTCTTTCTTCAGTTTTGCAAAAGCTTTTTCAGCAAAGCTGCTCCTTCTTTAGAAAGCCATCGAGTATATATACATGTATACCTTATCAAGTTATCGGCTTATCAGTATTTGATCGAAATCGAATAATCAAATGTTTACGTTCAAATTAAAAGTAGATAAATCTAAAAATATTTCACCGTATGTTACACGAAAAAAAAAACATTCAGTATTGGGTACAATTCTGTGATGAATTTCTTTCATTTTAAAAATATGCTTCCTAACATGAACGTAGATTAAAAATCCGTTTGAAACTTGAGGACGTGCAGATTTTTTACTTTAACAAAGTGAAAGCAAGCAAAGCGTAAATAATAATGACTAAAAGTGTTCCGGCGTTACTTTTACTTTTGCCCCACATTTTTATGCGGTAGTTTGTAATCTGATAGGGAGCAATTCGAAACTGTTTATCGACTTACTGGTCTTGAACACTAAAAAAATAAATAAATAACAGATTTTTTTTGTTATATTCGGGCTGTTGTTTATGAAAAAGAATCGTCTTTCATTGAATGCGTCTAGAACGTTTCCGAAAATGTGAATTCTTTCTGCGTGTATCAATTGTTCATTTAATAATCCGGTAGCATTGGCTATTAAAATATTTTGTTTTCGTAAAGGCACGTCGTAGCTTAAACTCGCCATGAATAGAATTGTCACTGGTGTCATTCGTCCTGTCAACTGTCGAGTAAGTGTTTTCCTGTTTGTTTGTTTTATACAAAAGTAAGTTATTTTCAAGGCTCATTTACTTTACATTTATTGCATTACAAAGTGGTGTTTACGTTAGAGCAGAAAACACTTGTGATTGAAAGTTATTCCGTAATAGTTCAAAAATCGATGGGGCATGTGTACACTGAGTACACAAAACTGCTTGGAAGAGTTTATAGTTGAATTTCCCGATGTCATTGTTGACCCCAAAACACTCGAGGACAACCTGCATTGGTGTGTGCAGCTGTTTCGTGAAACTGGAGTTCTTTACCGAAGAAAAATAACGGATCAACCTCGAAAATGTACTGCCGAGGACATAATGAAAAATGCTGCTCACGCCTTATCCGCCAATTATTAGAACAGATTGAGCTTTCTGTGGGAACGTGCCACAAATTGTTACGTAGAGATGTTCAGCTCTATCCTTGCCGCATGATATTGGGACAAGAATTGCTGCCCGGTGATCCCATACGGAGATTGTCTTTCTGTGTATCTTATATAATAAATTATTTAATATGTGAGTGAGTAGTACGACATACGTTTTCCAAAACAAAATGTTTCCACAGGTAATGCTACCGGATTATTAAATGAACTCGCAGGTAGAAAACACTTTTCCCGAATCATTTTTCTCAATACGATGAGAATTGCATTTAGATTGTTTATCTATTAATTATAATACATGTGCGTACGAGTATATAAAGCAAGATTATGAAAGTCACCTTTATAAATTGAAACTGCAAACAATTACGTCAAACTTTCGGTTCGGTAAGTGCTTTAAATTCGAAACTATTCGCCATTTAAACGGCCTGCGATTGGCTAAATTTCAATTTAGTAAAACCAATGTTTTGATTACATTAAGTTACTGACCTAGCGACTAACAATTTATTAAACTGCTTATTTAAGATTTGTCTGCTAGATTTGTGGTCTTCTTCAGCGTTGGCTCAAACTGGTTAACTATCACTAATCACTATACTATTCGGGTCGCGTACTCTCATGACGTAATTATTTATTTATCATATTTAACCAGTTAGAAATCGAGTGGCCTTGGAAAGCAGACACTTGGCTCGCACTGCCTTTTAAAGTAATGACAAAAAAAATTACTCCGATTTCGTAATCAACACTGTATAACATTTAAGTACTGTAAGTACGTATGAGTTTGAAACGCAAAATATCTAAGAATAATAAAAATTTAAATTTTCGTCAATGCGATAGCGAGCGATTAATTTTGTTTTTATTAACAAAACAAATCATGACCGACACGTTGCGTTTAATCAAGCTAATAATCCCCTGGCAAGTCAGGCGTACGTGCATACGTGAGAGAGTGCAAAATTATCAAGCAAATGATTATAGTGTGTAGGTACAAACGTAAATATAATAAACTAAAGTGTACCATCCCACCGATAAAGTAATAGGCGAGGCAACAAATAACGCTTTACGTTTGATGGATGATAAGCAGTCATTCAATTAATCGCGGGAATAATATTTGCAAGCCCTCGAACTTCATTATGTGTGAGTCATTTAAACAAAACAAATCGCCGTCATCAAGTTGGCGCGTATTTTTATTTTGTCGCCGATCGATGAAAATTATGGTGGACCTTTTTGATTTTTGATCGACCCTGTATAATCTCGTGTGAAATGATTACACAGGGACGATCAAAAATCAAAGCTCCACCTCAATTTTTTACCGATCACACATACAGGGTCAATCAAAAATAAACAAAGAAATACAAAGAAGATCAACGGCTTCTCTGGCGATGAATTGGCGCGTATTTTTATTTTGTTGCCGATCGATGAAAATTGTGGTGGACCTTTTTGATTTTTGATCGACCCTGTATAATCTCGTGCGAAATGATTACACAGGGACGATCAAAAATCAAAGGTCCACCTCAATTTTTTACCGATCACACATACAGGGTCAATGAAAAATAAACAAAGAAATACAAAGAAGGTCAACGGCTTCTCTGGCGATGAATTGGCGCGTATTTTTATTTTGTTGTCGATCGATGGAAATTTTGGTGGACCTTTTTGATTTTTGATCGACCCTGTGTAATCTCGTGCGAAATGATTACACAGGCACGATCAAAAATCAAAGGTCCACCTCAATTTTTTACCGATCACACATACAGGGTCAATCAAAAATAAACAAAGAAATACAAAGAAGATCAACGCCTTCTCTGGCGATGAATTGTTCAAAAAGAGCAGTCAACGAACTAAAAAATTCGCCCTTCTACTCTGCCAAAGTTCTTTTCAATCGACCACCCCACAATTTTTCGGAATGAAATTCACACACGTCGTTTCAAGAATAAGTTAAATTGTCTTTTCCTTGAACAAGCATTTTATTCTGTGAATGAGTTTCTGGAGTACAAATTTTACTTGACAATTGTTAATCTTCATGATTAAGGATGTACATAATGTTTTGTTGTTATTTTTTACATTGACCGCTTAGAACATCTACTCTTATTTGTTGCCATTTTTTTCAATTGATTGTAAACCAACAACAAACACATTGTAAACCATATTTGTCTCTATTCTATGTAACTGGATTACTGTCAATGATGGGTAATAAACTTTATTATTATTATTATTATCTCATTGTTTTTTATCTGAATTTTTGAGTTTTTTCCTTCAATTATTTTTTCTTCGTATTTTATTGACACTCCTAGAGATTTTTTTTTGCTTTTTCTTGCCCAGTCTTGATTTTCAAGAGCAAGAGTATAAAAATTGTTGATTTTCTCTTTTATTCTATCTATTGACCACATCCACTACACAATTACGTAGTCTAGTAGTGTTTTATGAATTTTATTTTTAAATGTCAAAGTGACAGTACAGGGCGGGAACTCTCAATGTCAATTGAAATCCAGTTGTTTATTATAATTTTGAAGAAAATTCTTTTGAAGATAAATTGGTGAGTAATTTAATTGTTTAATGTAATGTATGTCTAAAAATTCTAAAGAAAACACAGGTAATTTCGTATTTGCCAAGTGTTGCTACCTGTTACGCCCAATTGCGAAACAAACAATAAAATTCCTATGATGCTTTAGAATTTTGTAACGTTTAAATGTAGTGTGATGTTGAATTAGAATTTTTATTATTATACAAAGTGGTCAAGAATCACTGTTTGAGTTGGCAGTGCTGAATTTTATTTTTAAATGGTACAACTGGAGTAACTTCCGGTTATTGACGGCTTGACACAGACAGCCGTCACTTTGACAACGTCATCTTGACATTCCAAATTCAAATGAAAATGCTAATTTTTATTCACATAACCTATAATCTTGTCGCTGGTCAGGATACGTCAAATAAACCAACAAAACATTATCCGGTTGCAGTGTTGCAAACAGCTGAATAAAGAAATGCTCTTAATTGTGTTGCCAACTCAAACAGTTATTCTTGACCACTTTGTAGATAGAGTCGTATTTGCCAAGTGTTTCTACCTGTTACGCCCAATTGCGAAACAAACAATAACTCTTCTATAATGATGAGGATTCTTTGTATATGTGTGTTGATAGTTCAAATGATTGATGAATGGCAGTATGTGTTATATGTAATGTTTTTTAAAACCAAAAGAATCTCCTTAAACCAAAAGAACTTACTTCAGCGTTATGCTGTAAGACATCTCTGGATGGACTTCTATTAGCGATGTTAATGAATTAAAGAAAGTTGAAATTTAAAAAAAGTTTTATAAGAGCAAAATTATTTTGATGTTGATTTTATGGTTGCTATTCAAAGATCAACTTTTTCTGTTTATTTCCTCCCCATTACAGCTCGGCTTGTTTATTCTCCTTGGTGATCAACCCCTCCATCTTATTTATAAATACTTCAATCGATTTGACATTTCTTTCACACAAAACGTCAATCTGACAGATATCTTAAATATTTCAAACTAAGTAAGTATTCTATTAACATTCCAATAATATCTTAAATGAATTAACATTCTTAATAACCTAAATATTTGAATTATAACAAATTTTTAATTTATAGAATGCTGCATCCTGAAGTACGCTCTATCTTGTAAAATGATTCATCCCGAAGAACATTGCATCCGGACGAATGTTGTACCTTGCAGAACGCTTCTCGTAGAATGTTGTATATTTGAAGAATGTTTCATCTTGTAAAACGTTGACAACTTCTCGTCTGTCAAAAGTCAATAAAACAACCCTATTTCTTTAAAATATTGTGACGATTCCGGTGCCAGCCCGTCTGATGCGTCACAGCCGACGCGTCTTAGACGAGAAGCTTCGGGCGCTTCGACATCACGTCAGCGGTGGAATCAATCTGAGACTCTCTGTCGCGTACTCGAATGTTCGCGAAAAACAACCCCGGCTTATAAAGCACGCGGCCGGGGATGAGAAGGCAATTCAGCGTTGGACAGTTCGGCATTAAAGTTTCAGACTTTCGCTCGGCTGTTAAAATAAATTACGTATAAGTTTGTAAATAAATTAGTGTTTGAGTTAGTGTTAATTAGTTTGCTTTTAAGTAAATTAGTTATTAACTATTTCGTGTTTTGTTTTAAAATAAAAATTAATAGAATCGTTACAATATCAATAAAGAAGAGCAATTACATTATCGGCAATCATATGAAAAGTCATATGGAATAATAAACACCGTTCTACTCTATCAAATTCGATATGCTTTGGTATGATTTGCCGTATGAGTAAATCTTATGAGTTCTTTCAGGTGATCTCTCGCATAGTGTGAACGGAAGAATAGTGGCATACGACAAATCATATGATAAATTATAATATGATAAAACATGTAATGTAAAGTCTACTTTAGTGCATATCGGATTCTGCGCAGCGGCGGTTTTAAAGCGTGACGGGTCACAAGTTCACGCGATAACTAATACAGCGCCCTCACTTGTTTATTCTCCGAACTTCTTACTATAACTTACAGTTTCCTTTACACATTGAATTATTTTATGGCGTTTAAATTATCCTAACATTTACAATTATAAACGTAATTTGCGCTTTCAAAAATCTATATGATATATCTCTAATAAAAAGTCAATTTTAAATTGATTATTTCTAAAAATATTTACTTAAAATTAAGAGATTTGGAAAAAACAAACTTGAATTAAAGAATCTTCTAAAATATACTATCCTTAATTTATTTTATTATTTTCAAATTTTTTTTTCTTATGTTAAAGAAATTTTCAAAGAAATACGTATTGTTCACTCAGCCTTTAAAGCGTTTTCTTGAATTTTTTTTTAAATTATTTGTTTCGTATTTGACACTTTCTTGGTTTTGTCCAAAATCTTGATTTTCAAGTAGCCCACCGGAGAATTATCAATCTTTTTTTTACCAGGAAATCGTAATTTGTTTATTTGTTCAGAAGATGTGTGAAGAATCACACATTTTTCTTTTTTTAGTTTCACATAAATTCCTAATCGTTTTATTCATTCAAGTAGTAATTAATTACGCTACAAGTAAAAAGCGGTACCTTCAATTAAAAAATAACTCTACACTCACTAATGCAAGTAAAACCATTGACGTAACTGAGGGTTTAGATAAAAAATAGATTACATTCATGACCATAATCTTGGATAATCTTATTTCCTCTGAGGCGCCGCGCGCCGTCGCCTTGACATACACATTGTACATTTCTAGAATTAAATTCAAAGAAGAATCGTGTAATATGTTAGATTAGACAGATGGCCCATCAAACTTGACGCCATAGCTTGACGCCCCAATTTGGAGGCAAAGTCGGTTTAGTTTGGAGGCAGCTCACCAAATATGTGGTGGCGCTACTGTTACAATAGCAGAGTGGAAAACCGAAACCTGTAAACATAAGTAACGTTTAAACAAATTTTCTAACTAAGAGGTGTGATGCAAAGTTGAAAAGGAGAATTAACAGCATGTTATAACCGTACGTCACATTATCATGTCCTGGCTTCACTTTAAACTTATTTCTCTGTTGTTTAAAAGCGACATCTGTCTGTAAATGAGGCAAGTGAGCAAATGGTTTGTGACAAATGTTCAGTTTTCGAATTTGTACCGTCACTGAATGATTACAGTACCGCAATCAGCTGTCATTTTAGTGCAAAATATTGGCGGGAAATTTAAATGTCTAACGCTAACAACGACACACTTGGGCATTTAAACCTTTTATTTGACAGGTGCCGGAAAGAAAATCACTAGAAAAGTCGACCATTTTAGTGCAAAAACGTGATTTCTTTGTCTTACACATTAAGCATATGGATTGCGGTAGTGTATTTATTTAGTGACTGTACAAATTTGTGCATACAAGAGACATCTATTGAGTATTTAACAAACTATTGGCTGTATGGAGAGATCTATTATCTGTGGTTAGATAGAGAAACATTAATATAATTATGGAAAGCGTAGAAGAAGAAAGGTAGCTAAAGATGTTCGAAGCAAAGCAATGTTACCCCTTGTGTGCTGCAGACTTCCGACATTTCGGAGCGCTGCCATGATTACGCAATGAATGGACACTTGTCATTGGTCCTCGCATTGCGTAACCACGGCAACGCTCCGAAATGTCCGAAGTCTGTTAACAAGACCCAAGTGTTAAGAGTTCAATTGAACTTGAAGCTCAACATTATAGATGTAGGCAGATCTAGACAAATTATAGATTCTGTTCTGATTCCTTTTTAATATTTTCTCTTTTATTCCAAATTCTTGTATAAACAAAAATTTATTGGGAAAACCAGTTGCGGGTATTATCTCATTAATGATTACTAATCCCGATACGCCGAAAGCAATTAATTCCCCCCCACTCTACCGTAAATGGGAACGTACAGCAGGCCTTCCGAATCGACCAATGAAAACGCTAAGGAAAATATTCATTAATCCCACAGTACACATATGACGCGCAGATATCTCCAAAAAAAAAAGCGTCTGCGATCGTCGACGTAAGAAAGATCAGTGTTAGCAAAGAAGGAGGCTGGTTCAGAACGATTTGAGACAGTTTTCATAATATATTCGAAAAAACTTGAACAATGGGAAAGGGGGGAAACATTATAATTTTCGATTGTTTGGACTCCAAGGCTTCTCGTTGTGTGGAAGGAGAAAACGAATATTTTGCGAGCGATAGAAAAAGACACGTGAGTTCTTTGTATTTATTTATTTTTTAATTTATGTAAACGAAAAAACAATGTGAACCAAAATCAGAAATTACGTTCACTTTCTCATCGAAAAATAATCGAATCCACCCCTGCATTTTATTCGATTATTTTTTGTCTAGAAAACTAGAAAATTTCGTGTTATTTTTTATTTACGAAAAACTTAAATAATTGTATCGACACATACAGGTTGTCCCCAACTATGTGTTCTCGATTAATATCTCGGTAACTACTGAAGATGCAAAAAAAGTTGTTTCTTATTATGATCATCCTGTAACGATAAAAAAATCATTTAATAACAGCTTACAGGAAGCTGAAGTATTACCAAATATCTTGTGCTTACAGTTACAAATGGAATAAAAATTAAAAAAATTGTGTTGAAACTTTTTTGTATCTTATTAATAGTTATTGAAATATCACCCGAGAACACACTGTTGGGACACCCCTGTACATAGGGTGTTTCAGAAATGGACGGCCCAATTTACAATTTTTTATTATTTGTACTTACATATGTGGTATTGTCTCTTCTGAAAAAAAAATAGTGTTTTTATTTGATTGTTTTTTTTTTATTAGTTTAAAAATAATTTTTGCAACAATTAATCACTTACGGAATAGCCATAAATAATAAAACAGCCATCTCATAATCAATATGTTATTAAAACACGCCCGCTCATTATTTTTATAGACCAATAAACAGTTTGATAAATTAATCGGCTTTTATGATTTTTACAGCGTTTTGTTGTTTGCGGCAAGACCGCCATCTACAAAAATACCGTCGCGACTGTAATAATTGACGTATGTATACACACACCCTGTATTTTTGCTTAATCAGCGAGACGGATTTAAACACGCGGACTTTAAACTCGAGATAAGGTTTTGTTTTCAAACTTAGCTGACACTCCCACATCTTTTCATGAAAATACAAGATATAGATGTGCGCTTATCTCGTCGTAAATTGCGTGCAAAATGTTGCGAAATGTGATAATTGATAAATTCATACATGTTCTTGACAGAAAAATGTTTCATCATACTTCAAAGCATCTTTGTGTAAATACTGCAGATTAAGTCCTAATGATGTACAGTCAGAATGACAAGAGTACAATGCAAACCGACATATTACATTTTTATGTTTCGGCATTTAGGTTTGAAGGTTACAATCGTTGCCTATTAGTTTGGCTGCTCTTCTGTTAGATGTATACTTTACGTTTGTCACGGTCGAAAGGTTAATAATAACAACAACCATGGCTTGTGAAAAACACCAGCGCCTCTGACGGAAGTGTGATCAACTGATCATTAATAATAGCACAGTATAAGTAATTACCCTGTAGCGACACTTAAACGTCAGTGTCAAAAAAAATCGCCATATTGTTTGATTCCTAAATATACCTAAATGTATTATAACGTAATTTGCAAATCAGTAGGTATCAAACAAAATGGCAAATGTGTCGCTACTGTGTAGAATCTACACTCGAGTATAACTGTCACATTTGCCATTTTGTTTGATACCTATCGATTTGCAAATTATGTTACATTACATTTCCATAAGGGCATCAAACAGGGCCGTTTTTTTGACACTGACGTTTAAGTGTCGTTACTTATACTGTGTATAGGAGATATTATGTTGAAAGTTCGAGAATTTTTTGGATATACCGCGTATTTATTTTTATTTATTGAACATACCAACGTATCTATGTATTTATTGGACGCACCACGTATCTATTTAATTGCTAACGATTTTTTGACGTACCTGGTTTTAATCACGTAAAATTTGTAATCAACGCGGAAGGAAACAGATTTTCCTCACCGCATACGAGATTTCAAATACATATCTTTATCTGTTTGCTATCCTTGTTTGCAGATCTAACAGACGCAAGACTCAGGAATTGCGTGCGTTTTGATAATGATACTGCAATTATATTTGAATTATGAATACGCACACGTAGGAACTAGTATATGTATTTGTTTAATTCATACATTACGTGCAATTCCAACAAACAGTGACGCAGCGTAATTTTTAGCGACTTGAATTCGAAGTAAAATTAGAAATTGATATTGCAACGCGGTTAAATAAATATTTTATTCGGAAACGTAGCACAACTGTAAAAAATTTATTTTTAAATACGTAAATTGTTTATGTGTAACATATTTAATCATTATAAAAAATTACGATCTTTCACGTCGGTACGGAAGCTTTTACGATCAGCTGTAATTTTATGAAATTATACATGAACTAGATTCGCCCGATCAGTTAGCCATTTAATTAAAGTAAAAAATATCTCAGCGATGGATTGCACATAAAATGAAGCGTTTTATATTGTTGGAAGAAATGTGACCCCCCCCCCCAGCACCATCGTTTCTAATATAATTAATGGTTTATCTTAATCCTTGTTTCTAGATAATTCGATTATGTACTATGTAGTACGTTTAAAACTCATTTAATTACTTACGGTTTTCATGTAACCTTACTACAACACCTATAACATTTAAATCTATTAATAAAAGTTACAAATACAACATAATTAATCGCACGTAAGGCAATCCTACTACTTTAGTTAATTTATAACCAAACTGATTTGCTTAAAAAGTATCGATGTTATTTTTCGAGACCAGCTGATAACTACGTTATGTGCTCGCGTGTGGCAGTGTCGTAAGATAACTTAATTAGTCTTGCATGTAAGATTGTGACAAAATATTATTAATTGATATTATTAGATAGTAGTACAGGTTTTAAAAGCTCTTGAGACTTAACTTTACCCATCCCGCTGAATTGCCCCAGTAGCTTTGCCTACGTCGAGTACGTAGCTTGCTTGATGCTAGACCCCTCCCCCCCATTTACTTCCCAAACGATCTTGATAGTCACTTTTCGATCTCTATATGTGGTATTAGTTAATGTTGTTAATTAACTTGATATATGGCAAACACTTATAACTTTGAAGTACTTGTATTGGAACTTTAAATATAAAATAAATCTGATCGCGTACAAAAACGTATTGACATGTATATATTTTGTTTATATTAAATAACTCGTTGGTGTAATATGCCGTCTACGATATTTCAACAGTTAATACGTACAGGGTGATTTTTTGAAAGCGATCCATCTGAAATATTTCAAAAATGAAAAGAAAAAGAAAATTTTCCAAAAACACGTCCGCTTTTACTCCAATCTATGAATCACACTTTTGACGTTTACTCCCGTGTCCCGACGAATACCCCCCCAAAAAAATTATTACTAGTAGTATATTATTATTCATGGGATTTTTCTTGTTACAGAATTTCAATGGAAAGCTCGCATTTGCAATAGCGGCGGGAGCTTTAGGTTCATCGTTTCAACACGGCTACAATACTGGAGTCATTAATACACCTCAACTCGTAAGTGTTTTTATTTTTTATTTCACCCAAATTAATCGACTTCATTTCATGTATTTTATTTTACTTCATACTCATTAATTTTATTTTGTAAATATTCACAGGGTTTTAAGGACCATACTCATATCAATATTTTTTTAAAATCTTAACCGATTTATCATGTACCACCGTTTTTATAAAGAGAAGAATATCTAGAGTACAACAGATAAAAAAAATCCTTAGAAAAAAGTAACTTAAGGCCTAGTACACAATTGGATAGAACTTTTGTTTTAGGGCCTTGTTTAGCGATCATATCTAAACAATCGCTAAACAAAATAATATGTAGTGTATCTTGATAGTTTGGGGACAGATGTCGCAGTTCCAATAAATTTTAGACTCGTAAATTAGATCAATCTCGTTCTAATCAGCTCCATGTGCTTTAAAAAAAAATGGCCCATTGTTGCCGATTGCGATTTTCATGCAGCACTTTCGCTAAGAACTGTTTTTTTTCAGCCAACTATAAAAAAACAGACGTAGAAGATTTAGCCAAAAGAAACCAGTTTCTAAAGTCGAAAAAAGTTGTCTCTCAACAATTATGTTTCATAGCGTTTTCAAATGACTGCTCTATTGCACTCGCAAAGTATTTTCTTCTTATTTTAACCTCATGTAATAATAAGGAATCGAGATACTCTGAGAGTGCTCTAGAGCAGTCGATCGAAAACGCTATTCGTTTATATGTAGAGTTTGTATCCAGGTGTGTGCTAGGCCTAAGGGTTACACTACCGTTCTGGAGTCAGAAGTAAAACAACTTTAGTTTTCTCCTCGAAAATTTCTTTTTCACGATTTTTATATACCGGGTGATGTATGCTTTATTTTTCCTTCATAAAATTCGAACGTTGCAAGATATCGGCCGTTTCAAATAAGGGATGTACTGAAGGAATCCCCTAAACCAGATTGTTGGTTGCTATTCGATTGATTAAATGGAATAAAAAAACTTGTGCCGTTCAATGCCTATGGCAGGGATGCATTACTTTTCGAAAAAATCGCCTTGACAATTGAGGCAACTATCACAAAGCCAGCACATTAGATTTTGTCCCATGCAACATGTGGACTGGCATTAGAAAAAGGTCATTTTTATGCGCTTGGGGCCAATAAACTGAAGGCATTATGACTAGACCTCGGACATTAAGGAGCAATGAATGGTACTTTTCGTGTTACGTAACCATGGCAACGCTCCGAAATGTCCGAAGTCTGGTTATGACTTATGATAGTGTCTGAATCGTCAGGATTTTGATTTTGTTGTGTCAGCTCATTTTCTCCTGACAAAAATGTGTATGTAATTATGTTTGCAGGTCATTGAGGAATGGATAAGGTCGGTTTTAGAGGCCCGCACGGGCAGTATACCCGAACAGGAAACCATCACGTTTATATGGTCTTTGACGGTATCAATATTTTGCGTGGGTGGCATGATTGGAGGCGCTCTTACTGGTTAGTACATATAATTTCTTTTTCTTAATTTAAAACAAATAATCACAGATATATTTAACATGTTCATTTAATATTCCGGTAGCATTGACTATGGAAATAGTTTGTTTTCGTAAAGGCATGTCTTAGCTTAAGCTCGCCGCGAACAGAATCGTCACTAGTGTGATTCGTCTTGACAATGTCTTAACTGATAACTATCTTATACATATAATAAATTTTTTAATTTGTAACTGCGATTTTAAATGTCGTGCTGACATTTAAAAGTTAGGTTATGTTCAGTTTAACACTGCTACAAAACAAAATATTTCCACAGGTAATGCTGCCGGATTATTAAATGAACACATGTTATTCTTAAAAAAAATAACACTAAATTCTTTTAAGTTTCCGTACCTTCGTGTTAGGAACTCAAAATATTTTTTGTTTTTGTTTATTTACTACCAAGAACGGACGAGCGGGGAAAAACCGCTGTTTTGTATTGGCCCCGTTGTGTTGAGAGAGGGTTTTTTTCAACACATTGAAGTTATCTCGTGTTATCCAAGTTGCTTAAGCCAGATAATTTTTTGTCAGATCATTTGCATATCAGAATAAGAATATTTTTGAAGTGTGAGGAATGTTGATGTGGATTTCCTTATCTTGGATCAATGTTAATTTTCCCAGAATTTACTACAGATAATCACTGTGTACTTTGAAATTAAATAAAGGCGATAAATTTCTTGCAGAATAAAAAAACTGGGGCAAAAATTATCACATCAGAATTATTAAAAAAAACGTGTAAAATTGTAAAGATATATGTACAGGGATGAAAGCGAAATGTACATACACCATTTTATACAATTGAGGAGCGTTCTAGCAAAACAGGACATTTATGAAAAATGAGTTATTAGTAAAGTAAAGTCACTAGATACGTGTCAACATTTTGAGTCAAAATAAGTGTCGCAAATTTATAATTTAATGCAAAAAGGTAATCCGATTTCGAATTTGGCGCGCTTAAGAATTTTGTTTTTGTTAAAGAGTTATAAGCATCAATAAATAGATATTAAAATATGTGGTATAAAAATATATTATGATATACATGGTAAAAGTATTACAAACAAATTGTTAGAGTACAGTATGAAGAAAGTTGCAAATGAAACGAAAAGAGTGAAGAGAAAGATAAAAACTTAGTGATTGTTTAGAACCTGAAACGGTCGCGGGATTTGTTTTCAAGCAAAATCGGTCATCGCGTGTTTAATTTCGAATAACGAACACGTGTTCGCACTGTACGCTGTAAAAATGCGACCGGAGGGCGCCGCACTGTCCCTTTCAAGAGGATGGAACACCCAGCGAGTCTTTAGAATTCTATAACGTCGGGCTCCACTCTAATTGCACTACAGTCTCGCAGACATCGTAAACCTGTCATAGAGTAACCTTTAGCTTTGTGTTCGTTTAGATTTTATATGGTTTGGGTCGCGCTAAAATTGTAGATACATGTCAGTTAGAGAAGAAGAGATCAAATTACGTTGCAAGTTAAAGTGTTTCGCTTTAGTCTGTTTTGTTTCAACAAGCACAGGATGTATTAAAATTTCAGCCTGGTCACTTGTAACGTTAAGTGGCTGCAGATGGTAAGAGGCCACCGTGGTGCTGTAGGACAAGCGAATTGGGGGTGAATAGGCGTGATTTGGAGATAGAAGCAGCGATTATCATTGGCCGGTGGTTTCAAAAAATTATCTTTCGCGAAGTCTGAGGGGTTGGATTAATTTTTACTTGGAAAAGACGGAGCGCGAAAACAAACAGAAACGTTCTGATCTCTCGAACGAACGGTTGAATTTTTTAATTTTGACTTAGCGCGTTTCTTGTAGTGCTTGCAGTCATTTCCCATTTTCTAGATAAATCATTTAATTCGGTACGGTTAAAATACAGTGTGTTAATAGAAAGGACAATTAAACAAAATCACGAATACGTTCGGACTCGCGTCGCGTGTGTCTAAAACAGGGTGCGCGAAGTGAAGTATATGCGGATCGCGGATACGCGGATAGGTAATTGCATTTATTTGTATTCTTCGTCACATAATTGATGGTATAAATTGATTTAGAATAATTTAATTTGCATTAATCAGGTGCTAAAGAGTCTGTATCACATTTGAATAAATTTTAGTCAGACTATTTTTACTTACATTTGGATCGAGTATTAAAACTCCACAAGTGGCATTCACCTTAGTAAAATTTGTCGGTCATTCGGTTTATAAATTACTAGGACAGTTCTGTGATTTAACCAACCAGCGTCAATTAACTGTTCCCTCAAATCTACCTGGAAATCCAAATACAGTGTACCCTAGAAATAGTTTTCCTTTGGAGATATTCTCTGGCAAGTTGGAAACACGTTGTTTTCGATTTGTACAGGGAAGTCGCCAATCTAAATCACACTGGTCTGAGGCAAGTTATATCTGCCGCCGAAACTAAGTGTGCCAGCACAATCTAAAACCCAGAAATCAAGGCCAATTAATTGCTCGTAATTATGAGGCCGAACACTTTTAACCACCTATTCATAGACATCTTCTTAACAAAGTTTTCTCACACCCTGTATGTGTGTGAACGACCCTTGCGGGGAATCCGCAATAAAATAATATTTTTAATTCGGCTCGTAATCGCTGCAAATCTGGACTAACGTTGTGGTAACTCAGTTCTTTTTGGTGCGTCGGTAGATAACTCGAGAGATCAAAGGAACTAATTACGTTTGAATAAAAATACGGAAGTTAGATTTAATTAATTATTTATTGAAAAAAAAGGTAAAAACTCCTTGTATCAGCCACTGAGGGATCTGATATAATGAGCGAAAAAACCCTTGCGTTAAAGCTGTAGTCTTTGCCGAAAGGTTAATTAGAAGCGATTTGCCGAGAGACTGAAAGGGCCATAACCACCCATAGTGGAGTGTCGAAAAACAGTCAATGCGCGATAAATTAGTTAGATAGGTTTAGCCGACGATAAAACGACGAGGAGGGATTTGAAAAAAGGAGTACATAGTACCACCCTCTTAAGGCGATTGAACGTAGCGAGAGAAGATCCTACCCATTCGACCTCAATTAATTAGTTTAGCTAGGGTTTCCCATCACCTCCGAAAGGAGTCCCTGAAAAACTGGTGATTGCTATTGATTGTTCTGCAAATTGATCGCCGAGGGCGGCATTTTGTATCACACATGTCTCCAGAACGTCTGATTAATTAATTAATTACTTCCATTAATTAAGTACACTGCAGACCCATTGTGTCACACTGTGCGTTGGTTGATTGAGCAGAACGAGTCTTAGAGTACGATCCGAAGTGGCAAGCACTGGTACCAGGACCAATCTAGGTTGAACTTAAATTAATTGTTAATCTAATTAAGGAGCAGAGCTCTCCAACAACTATTTGGGTGTGCACGAAACCACCAGCTGTGTGAATTGAAGTCAGTTAGGTCGCTCCGATATTCGGAAGTGAAATCTGTTAAGCGAGTTGTACTGTACTTCCTGAGAACCGTAATTTTGTTTCTTGGTATTGGTTTAACGCAAGAGTTTTTTCGCTCATTATATCAGATCCCTCAGTGGCCGATACAAGGAGTTTTTACCTTTTTTTTTCAATAAATAATTAATTAAATCTAACTTACGTATTTTTATTCAAACGTAATTAGTTCCTTTGATCTCTCGAGTTATCCACCGACGCACCAAAAAGAACTGAGTTACCACAACGTGAGTCCAGATTTGCAGCGATTACGAGCCGAATTAGAAATACTATTTTATTGGGGATTCCCCGCAAGGGTCATTCAACCGTAACACAATAAGTAGGTTAACAGTAGGTAGTCCTAGCGCCGGCCATAAATCTCAAGTAGCAAGCCTGTAGCCGTAGACAGATAGGGATAGGGCATGTCCAATTGCAAATAACAAACCGTTTGGGTGACCCTTGGAATTCCGCAGGTAAACTGTCTGTTCCGTTCGGTCCAGATATTTAATTTGGCAATAAATTTAATTGTTTTTGTTTGAACAGTTTTATTGGTTATTTAGTTGTCCGTAAAAATCAACAAACAAGGTGACACGTCACACTTCATATAAATTGCACTTCATATAAGTTACTTTCTGTAAGAATGATTTTGTTCTTTTGTTAAAAATGGTGTGTTTCAGTAAACAGATATTCAAAATAATCTCAGTTCAACCAAAATTCGACATGCTCACACCGACCAAGCAAAACCAGACATGTCCTAAAAACAAAAACAATTATTTTGGTTATTATTTATGCAACAATTTCAATTAACATATTTACAGACAGTAATAGCTATAGTATAACAAGAAATTCAATTCAAAATTGATGTCTGAAATGATTGGTAAAGAGATGCAACAAGTTTTTGTAATTTTCTCTTATTCACTCTCTCTGGACATGTCCTGTTTCGCTAGAACGCTACGCAATTGTATATATAGCCAAGAGCAACGCCGAAAATAACCATAATTAGAGGTTTCAAATATAATTAGAGAGGGACAAAGTTATATTACATAATACCTTCATGTGTTTAGCAGTTAATATGGAATTTCTAACTTTATACCAATATATTATAGAAGATTTTTGTTTAACTAACAGGACGTTTCTTGTATCTGTATATTTTTTTTTATAATTTTTGTTGCTGAAGAACAGAACACCACAAAGTCATTGTTGTATCGAATTTATCAAAGAATATGCCTACTTTATGGCAACGTTTTATGGTTAGCTACATAGTTGTAACTGCATGTAAATTAATGTAAAATCAAAATACGCACTTACATATTGATCATTATTATTTTAATTAATTCAGCCTGCTGCAATGCATGCATAATTAATACTCCTATTTAATTTATGTAAATATTGCGAATTGAATGTGCTAGGTGGCGTTCACAAACACATTTACCCATTTGTTTATGTGCATATTTTTACAAAACAAGTTTGATTAACGTAACTAAATTGACTTTTGTTGTTTTTTTATATATATGTACATATACAAAGGTGTCTTACAAAAAAACGCCCCAAGTCATAACTCCGTTACAAAACGGGCCACTTTTAGTAAACAAGAAAATGATTCCAAAAATATTATAAACTGTGTTTAGTTCCGATTTTTTTGGAACTCCAAAGTGAAGCTGTTTTTTTTTAATGGCTATGTATATTTTTTATTATTATTGTATCTGGTAGAGCTTCTTTCTTTTACTCAGTTTATAATATCCTTTGTCTCATTCCATTTGTCTTTTTGTTTGTTAAAATTAGTCTATAAATAACAGAGTTATGGCTTAGGACGTTTTCCATAAGGCAGTGTATACAGCCTGTTCAAGCTTAAGTCGCAACTATTACTAACTTCGTTATTATAAAAGCTGCAAAGTCGGTTAAATTAGCAAACTAGTAGTTTATGAGATAATTTTTTTTAATAATACCACTATTAGTTTAAATTAAAATAAAACATCCGGTATATTTTTATACTCTTTTAGGTACCGTGGCCGATACGTTCGGTAGAAAACGTGCTCTACTCTACAACAACGTCCTGGTTTTCCTGGCGGCTATTTTCCAAGGGGCGTCCAAAGCTGCGGGCTCCTTTGAAATGATCATCATCGGCCGTTTTCTGATCGGCATCAACTCCGGCCTAAACGCAGGGCTAGCGCCCATGTACCTTGCGGAAATATCTCCCATTAATCTACGCGGAGCTGTGGGATCCGTCTACCAACTTATCATCACCATATCAATCCTGGTGGCCCAAATATTGGGGCTCAAGTCCCTTTTGGGTTCTGAAACGCATTGGCATACGCTCTTGGCAATCACTGCAGTCCCAGCTATTTTCCAAGTAAGAAACAAATTTAACAGCATTTTCGATTCACTGCCCTATAACACTCTCAGACTGTCATGTAATAATTAGTGCTGGCAACGGTTAACCGACTTTGGATATTTTGGATATTCGCGGTGTGCAGCATGTCACTCATGCAAATAAAGTTGCATAACTTGAATGTGAATCTAAATGAAAAAATGTTTTTTTATGCAACTCTATTTGCATGAATGACATGCTGTACACCGCGAATATCCAAAATATCTAAAACCGGTTAACCGTTGCCAGCACTAGTAACAATAAAGAAGTTAGAAAGCATTTACTTTGAGAACGCCCTAGGGCAGTGAATTGAACGTGCTATTAATTAATTGGTGAGTTAATGTTACTTAAGAATGTTTCTTTTTTTAATTGCAGTTAGTAACGTTACCCATTTGTCCGGAATCTCCTAAGTACCTTTTACTATCGAAGGGGAAAGAAGTGGAAGCTCAGAGAGCGTTGACTTGGTTGCGGGGAAGCATTTCGGTTCAAGATGAAATGAACGAAATGCGAACAGAATTCGAATCTGTGAAGTCCGTTTCGAAGGTCACCTTGAGGGAATTGGTGACGAACAATGCCCTTCGTATACCACTTATCATTTCAATCGTCATTATGTTGGCCCAGCAATTCAGTGGGATCAATGCGGTAAGTAAAATACTACGTCAAATATTATTAAGAATGAAAAAGATGTGCAAATGTTGAAAATATTTTTGAAATTTGAATTGGCCGCGCTCCATTTGAAACTCGCGCAAGTTCGATACTTCGATTGTGCTCCGTAAGAGGGAGTAGGTAGTATGTGCAGATGGCAGCAGTTCAGCGATTTGAGCAAGTTTTAATAGAAATGCATTATTATTTATTATTGTTTAACAGAATAAATCTTTTGTTTGAGAGTTTGTTTAAATTTTATATTGCTTCCATATTTTAAAGTTTTCGGCTCCAACTAGGTAGCTTAATCTTTTTAAAATTTATGCCACATTCAAGGAAATGTTCTATATAATCAATCCCATTTTTCAAACTAAAAGGAGTAACAACACAGAACAGAAAACTCTCAGGAAGGAGTATATGTGTATATGAAATGAACATGTGGTCCGGAATGGAGGTTGCAAATGGTGGAGATCCGTTTCCGGGAGACATTTCAAAAGGACATTCATGAGAATATAAATTCAGTTAATCCGTAAGAATATGAATGTACGCGTTCGATTCGTGCTGGATTCACCATAAACGAAAGTGATCCAAATCACTTCTAAATGATCTATAAGTGATGAAAACGAACTGATATCGAATGCAGCTAACATCTATGTTACGCCCATAATCTTCACTTGAATCATAACCTCATTCTTTGTTCATAAGTACTTTTAAGTACCCTATCCTTCAGACAAATTAAACGAATAATACTTACCTATGAAACGTAATTCCCAATTCTTTATTCTTCGTGGTTAAAGAAGAACCATAAGCCGATATAAATAATTATAAACACAACCACCATCCAAAACGTCAACAAGATGATTCATACGTGGAGGTTCAAAATGGCACCTCCGTCGCACATTTCAGTCTGGCTTCTATGTATAGTAATGGCTTCTTCCTAATAGTTTTCTGTTCTGTGAGTGCAATTATAGCCAGTGATGCCAATATGCACACCAGAGTATCTTCATCTTGTATTATTACATTTTAAATACTTCTGAATAGTTACGATTTATGATTACTTACTTGTTTTATTGCATTGCAGGTAATATTTTATTCGACTAAGATATTCACGTTGGCCGGATTGTCCACGACGGATGCCAGCTATGCCACTTTAGCCATCGGTTTCATCAACGTACTCATGACTGTTGTGTCGCTTGTGTTGGTAGAGAAAGCGGGCAGGAAGACTTTGCTGCTGATCGGTTTCTCCGGCATGACTGTGGACACTTTGCTTCTCACGGTCGCTCTGATCTTCGTGGTAAGTTACTTTCAACTTTATAAAAAGAAAACCTTCCATGGCAATTTCAAAAGTAGAAAAGAAAAGATCGCAGAAACGTCTGGCCACAGTATATACATTATAATCAGTATGGACAGCTTGGGGTTTTCGTTGCTACAATTTTTCAGCGAGCATGTCTGAAAACTGGCGGACCTTCCACAGACGGCCGGGTGTGGCGCACCGGTGAATTCAACAATTGCTTTTAAATGGACGTTTTTTAATTCAGCATTTTGTGCGATTAATGCGGAGTGATAAAAAAGATTGAACAGAAAACCATCTTTGCTAGATTATAATGAATTTATGTTGTGTAAAACAACATCGCATTTTCTGATTTACTTCCAATCATTTTTAACCGTGCCACTTTTCATTCAACCAGTGACATCTAGTAGCAATAAAATAAAGGCCCGCCAATAACGGCCATATTGGATGTGAAAACGGTAGTATGAACATCAAAGGCGCCGACACGAGCTGTCCCTACTGATTAATGAGTCTGGCTATTATTTTTTCTATTCGATTATGATCGACAAAGATATTTTCAACCTGACAAAGATATTTTCAAGGTAACCGGTTAAAATGTGTGAGGCAAGCGGACCATTATCTATGCACTGTGAATGAATACATTACAGCATTAAGTTAAGAAAAATCAGTTTCTACCTTTGCTAAACACCTGTTGGAGAGAGTACATGATTTTCACTCAGAATGACAAGTGAAACTACTTCATAATCTGCTCAAAAGAAAATCTGGACGTTTTTCTAATAAACGTACTTATAGGCCGAGTTCGTTTATTCAATTCCGTTCAGTCTATTTACTCTTTTCGCACTTTTATCTCACTTCTACATGTGTCAAAACAGCTTCGCTCTCACTCTAATTTTAATCCATCCCTGCACCGCGTGGAAAAACGAACTCGGCTGTAATAACAATGATTAACAAACGAGTTTCTTATAGCGTTTTTCACTGGGACTAAATTGTGCACTGAGTGCGCACTCAGAATATCTCCATCCCGTTTCATTACATGAGGTTAAAATAAGATGAGAATATTCTGAGTGCGCACTCGGTGCACAATTTAGTCCCAGTGGTAGATTGATGAAGTACCGACGTGGAATGACGTCACAATGCATAGGACACCCCTTAGAAGCACCCTGAGGACACCACAGCGATGAAAGCAGTAGGCAGTGTCGTTGCGCCACCTATTGTTTGAGTTTTCAATTTTACTAAGTAATTTTTAAAATTCAAAAATGACTGCATCACGTTATTTTATTTTAACTTATTTACAGTATTTTTTATCTTTGTTTTTCCTTAGGGAACGACATTTCTAATCCGTTAGCTTGAAAATGTCATTGTAAAGATAAAACCACAAATAAATAAAATTACAGCCAATCATATCCAATCCTTCCTCTTTTTTTAATTTCTCTAAAATCTTCACTATATTGATTTTAATCAAATAATGTTATTATTAAACTTTTTTTTTACGAAACAGTTTCATTTTTTTATTATTTTTATTGATGAATTGATTTTGATGATGTGATTTATTCTTGCAGCAAGGATCAGTCGTCGTCAGTTATATCTGCATATTGTTAGTCGTCGTGTTCATAATAATGTTTGCTACTGGTCCTGGATCAATACCATGGTTCTTAGTTTCGGAATTGTTCAACCAATCGGCAAGACCAGCTGCTACGTCTTTAGCCGTTGCTGTCAATTGGACTGCTAACTTTATAGTCGGCATTGGATTTTTACCTCTCCAGGTAAGAACTCTCATTTTCTATTTTTGTAAATAAGACACTTTTTAAAAAAAATGTCATTTTTACTATAGAGTTAAATTCCCTCTAGATAGTTTTTTTTTTTAATTGGATTCAGTCTGAGAGATAAAAGTTTTCTAAATTCAATTGTGATTTGTGATCATTTACTAATTTATTTTCTTTGATTTCAGATTGTTCTAGGCCCATACGTGTTTTTAATATTCGCAGTAATTTTAGCTCTATCTGTAGTATTTATTTATAAGAAAGTGCCAGAAACGAAGAACAAAACGATGGAAGAAATTGCGGCCATATTTAGGCAGCAATCGTACCAGTAGTTTCACTCGAACTAAGACAAGACTTGCACTGATTTACCTCCTCTCTATGTGAAGAAATGTAGTAGGTTTTTAGCATTGATGTATAATTTTATAAGTTAAAATAATGCATGTGTGTATCGAACGGTGAATAATAGTATTTATTTTAAAATACATGTGCGCAAAGCAGTCAGGTTTGGACCTGCTCCACCAAAATCTGCCCTTTTTACAATGCAAGGAAAATCAACAAATGAACTGGACCACAAAAACGAAAGAGAATGGCCCACTTCATTTGCTGAGCAGTATATACCTACCAATGAATCTCAGGAGTTTATTTTAACAGCAATAAGTTTGATCATTTAGATATTATTATCAACGTTTGTTACTCAAGTAAATTGAGGAGCTTATTCCGACCCTGATAGTTAAGTAAACATAAACATGTAATGCGTGATTGAAAAACGATGCAATTTTTAAAAATTTGCGACTTTTTTCGTGCACGCAATACTCATTCTTGTGTAAAATCGAAACTAAAAAGCAATTTCTTTTTGTATATGTTGTTGTAGATTTTAGAAGCTGGCGTAGCAGTGTGGCAAAATAAATTCGTGATTTTATTACAGAAAAATTGACAAGCACAATCACATAATAATCAAAATCCTTTTATGTACATACTTGTAAACAACATGGAACTACTTTATAAAAAAAATGTACGTCTTATGCTTTATTTGTATCACCGTTAATGAATTTATCAATGAACGAAAACCTGTTAAAATTTGTCATTGCATATTACAATTTTTTTTTAACATTTATAATTACTTTTTATTGTTAAATAAATTCTTCAAATTGTTTTACCTAAAACTGCCTAGTCATACTTTCTCTGTTTTATCATTAGTGAATTACAATATCTAGTCAAATGATAACTATACATTTTTTATGCCCGTTTTGGAGTTGTAATTATACATAATTGTGATTAATAGACCATCACCAACAATTAATATAACAGTCCCAATAACATAAAAGCTCAAAAATTAATCTAATAATTTGGTATTTTCGAAGGCAATAAGAAGTATGAATATATACGAAAGGAATAATTTAAAATACTATATGCAGCAATATATTGACATAAAACCTAATTGAAACTATATTTTGTATCCAGTTTTTAATAATATTTATAGTAAATGTAATTAAATTTTAGTCTTAGTTAATGTAATTTTAATAATTAATTGCAAATAATTCTGTGTTTTTACGTCTTCTGTTGTTTCTAGGTATATGTTTCATTCTGATCCCCAATCAAATCGACTGTAAGATTGTTAATCATCAAAATTAATTTTTTTTTACATTTGTTTACAACTACACTGCGTGAAAATACCATGTGACCTAATATATTGTGTATATTTTATTATTTTATGTTATTTTATATCCTTTTCTTTCCCCTCTATTTAATTCTATGACGAAAGGAAAGAACTAAAAACGATGAAACTACCTTAGCAAGTTCGTAACGTGAAAAGAATACTCTATAAACGAAGAATTTTAGAACACTGTTAAAATTGTACTAAAACGAATAAATAATCAGTGATATTTACAGTGAACCAAATAAGGCACCAATATATAGGTCACGTGATTTTCAATTATTTTTGAAGGCGCTGTACAATGTCGTGGAGAGTTCGTGGGCTACGTCTGCTATTTTTTTATTATTACTGGTGTATCACTGCTGATTTTTCGATTGTCATCTTTTCCAGTGAACCAAATACGGTAGCAATTCGTAAAAATACACCATCATGAAAATGCGCAAACGAAAAGTCACATGACTTTCAACTATTTGTGAATTCTCTATAAAATGTTACGGAACTGAACTAAACCGTTACATCCTGTCGAGTTTTCGCTTTTCATTTTTTTCAGGGAAACAAGGTAGCAATGCGTAAAGTTGTAAATTGTTGTGATTCGCAGTGTTGCCAACATATAAAATCCCTTTTTATGTCTGAAAATCTCTTTCTACCTTGAAAAAATTGAATAAACAATAATGATTTATTGAAGCAAACATCAAATTATAAAATAAAAGAAAAAACTCTCCTTCAAACAAAACAAAATTAATTTCTTTTATGCTTCATTATACCACATGGCTATAAATTTATTGAACCAAATTTAGTAAGTTGGTAACACTGAGGAATTGGCAATACTCATCATTATTTTCGTAGTTCATTATTCTCGCTCGATTACTTGGTTATATTCTCGCTCGATTACTTGGTTAATTTTTTAGGTTAGAGTTGGCAGATATTATAGAACTAATCGACATATTTGCACAAATAACGATAAAAACTTAATAAAATAATAAACCGTGATAATTAAAATTACAACTATGATTTATTTCATTTTTGATTTGAATATATTTGAATTCGACAATCCAACATAAACTTGGAAAAGTGGTGCCAGGCTGATTAGGTTGGCAGTACTTTGATATATATCGAGATATAATGCATTTTCGGAAACTATGATCTCGGATCAGTTTGATCAATTGGATCACTCACGGTTCATACAAGTAAATGTGTAAAATTTCTATTTCGAACGTCAAGATCACTGAACTTACTAATCGGATCATAATTTCCGAAAACGCCTATAGATTGAATATACCTCCATCATTTATAGTCACATGGTACATTCGTTTCATTTGAAATATGAATCAGAGTATTCTCACAAAAGTATTCATTTTAAATGAGTTCTTTATCATACGTCGCGTTGCGTCGTAAGAAAAACGAAGAGTAAAACCACAGAATAATAAACGACCAGAAGATTAACTAAGGCGTGGTTTTGTCTGAAATTTTTACTGCGCATGCGTGAGTTGGTCCGCTGATTTCAAAATTACGGTCAGGGTACGTTCACAACCACACTTTTTGAGACGTCTTAAATAGAATTTATCAGTTATATAATATATCTATTCGCATTCCTGGACTTTTTTAACGACCGCTGCAGAAGTAATGCAAATGTTATTATTGATAAAAACTGTTTATAACATCAGAAGAAACGAACGCGTAAACTTGGCGTCTTGGCATTTGCACGTGAATAAAGCATTACGCTATGCATGAAAACAGTGCCATCTTGCGTCTCTACGATGAACTAGGTTTAGTTTTGAATGTAGTTTTCTTTTCGATTAATTGTTATAATAATTGAGAATATAATCGAAATTCTGCCCATTTACATTATAAATAACAAATAATTTTCTTTATGATTTAATAAATTCAAACTTATTTGTACAGCACAATGTTGTGAAACATAAGAAAAACCGATGGTTAATTTTTCTTCCAAGTTGTCATTTTTGAATTCGCGCGGACCAGTCACCACTCTCCCACGATAATTCAAAGCTAAACAGCGGACACAAACATCAAAGGTACCGACAGCCAGTTGTACCATCGTGATCATAAAAATCGACTACATGCGAAGTGAAATCGACACTTCCATTTTCAAAAAATTTATAGTTCATTTTTCTTGCAGAGAATAATGGGTTGGCGGGAATTTCAAAATACTTACATTTGATTGGTCGTTTACCGGTCTTATTCACAAAGGACAAACGGATGCGAAAAATTTTTGCCGGATTCATAGCAGGATAGCAGGAATGTAAATGTCAGTTAATATATTTGTCATCTTTGACAGATTACTTTGTATCGTCCACAGTATCGTCTTCGCACAGTATTTGTTGAGTTTCCAGCGTTCTAGCCGTTCATTACTACACTAGTTAAGTTCATTTCACTCGTAGTATTTGTTTAAGTTAAGTATAACAACCAGATATGGCTCCTACAGGAGGTATTGTTTACATTTTAATTTTCACAGGCATTCAAATGCATACTCATAGCATACTTCGCAATCGGGTACATCTCACGAATTTAGATAAAATGTGTTACAGTTTCCTAACTTAATTCCTGCTGAGTTAGTAGATATTTTAGCTATGTGAACCTGTATTATTCTCTGCAGGAAAAATGGACTATAGTTGTGTAACATTAGGTTTGACACCATTTGTTATGTATTTATCAACCTATAAAATTTCATCCATCTCATTCAATTCCAAAGAAATAAATATTCTCTATGATTACTAATACTAACAGCAAATTCAGTTGCAATTGCTCGAATACTGATTTTGTCCTGCAGTAGCGTTCGAATTATTGCTTTCTGAATTGCTTTTAATTGGGGTATTTTTATTTGATTTGTCAAAATAATATTAATGTCAAAATGACAGAAGTTCATTTTAAAGCACGCTTCAATTGACTAAAATTTCGAGTGTAGTCGGTTTTTCTGATTACGATGGTACTTCTGGTCGCTTATTATTCTGTGGTAAAACCGTCCCATCTGGCAACACTGGCAATGTGAAACAAATGTCACAATGCAGAAAAATGCGTGAAAATTGATTTTTTTATAGCACGCATGCGCTGAAACACGACGGAAACAGTTTTAAGCCAAGGTTACTAAAGAGAGAAGGTTGCCTGGTAAGTCGTGGAGTGACGCGTCATTCAGTAGGCCATCTATTTGTGGCTAAGTTCATTTTAAAACTCCATCGAGCGAGTAGTGTCAGAGCAGAGTGCGTGACGTCATTGACAGAGCTTCGTGGTTCACGCGAACGACATAAAACTCCAGTCAGCTGTTTAAGAAATTTGTCAAATGTCAAGTACGATAACGAAGTTATTTTATGGTTATTTTTGATTGCAAATAATAAACAGAGAGAATTGCGTTTAGTTAATAAATAATAAATTGTACACTCTCCATAATTTTGATAAATACGCACCAAAACTTAAATTTAAGGTTAGAATATGCACATGTGATTACCAACAATAACAAGTCAAATTCGCAGTGCGCATGCGGAACTTCAGAACTCTATAATTGAATCCAGAGCACATCGAGCAAACTCCGTGCAACATTTGAGTGCCATGTCGAACGAAATAGAGTAAACTCCGTGCACTAAAACGAACATGTTTGTGAACTCCGAGCGCTCGGAGCTCTTAAACGTACCATCGTAATCATAAAAATCGACTACAGCGAAGTGAAATCGACACTTCAATTTTTCTAAAAATTTAGTTGTGTAACATTAGGTTTGACACCATTTGTCATGTATTTGTCAACCTATAAAATCTCATCCATCTCATTCGATTCCAAAGAAATAAATTTTCTCTATGATTACTAACATTAACAGCAAATTCAGTTGCAATTGCTCGAATACTGATTCCGTCTTGCAATCGCGTTTGAATTATTGCCTTCTGAATTGCTTTTAATTGGGGTATTTTTATTTAATTTGCCAAAATAATATTAATGTCAAAATGACAGAAGTTCATTTTAAAGCACGATTCAATTAACTAAAATTTCGAGTGTAGTCGGTTTTTCTGATTACGATGGTACTTAGCCTGTGTATATGCATTAAATGAGCCTACTGAGTGATGTTGCAGTGACGTTGAAAGTTACCAGGCAACCTGTCTTTTAGCTACATTTACATTGGCCAATGTAAATGGTATCATAAGAAAGCACACGTCAAACTTTCGTGTTACGAATTCTTGCTGGCACGAAATTGAATGTAAATGTAGCCTTACCGATAATCCGATAATTTCTGTTCTCCAATAATAAAGTAAAATAACAAAGACAGATCTGATGACTGTCTCACTGGTAGTACAACTTAAAGAAATACTTCACACCTCCAAAAGTCTCTCAATATAATCGTTTTTAATAAAAAAATCTCCAAAAAGAGATCAGGTTCTTGAAGTTGGCAACTTTGGTAATTAATCGGTGACAACCAACGAGTGAAGAATATCAGGAGACATAATTTCTCGTCCAATCTGGTCACTAAATATGGCCGCGGTAAGTCATAAGGCGTGCACTGGCGATCTGCAAGATTCTGGAACGATCACAAACCGCATATTGTGGCACCAAGTTAACGTGACTGCCGTCGCGTTTGACATGTACACTCCAGGACAAAATTTTAACCGTCAAAATAACTTGTACTTTCACATACAAATCACTGCGGTACGATATACTTTACCATTTTATATTGTTTTTACGTGAAACCAGTACTTTTAGGAAGATTCTTAAGAAACATGCCATTTGTTGTCGCTAAATTAATAAAAACCAAGAAGTCGAATTTGCAATTGATACAAAAATGGGACTGTACCAAAACAAATTGTAGACCAGTGAGGGACAAAAAAGTGGCTATTTAGTTCGCATATTTTCCGCCGGTCAGATCGAGTTGATCGGGCTGTAGTTCACCACTATTTATACACTTAGGGTGCGTTCGACATTACGCTCGGAGCAGAAGTGTGAAGGAGAGCGAATGCGTCTCAGTGCATGTAAGAATGAGATAAAGAAACACTCCGAGCGCTCCAAACGTTATGTCGAATGCACCTTTACTATACTTAAATTTAACAAAATAAGATCCTAGAAATGTCATTTGTATTCTAGATACTGTAGTTCTATCATAATAGTATTTGGAAGGAACTTACTTACATTACACTTGAACATCAAAAAATTCCAAAACTAACCTCAAAATCATTCATTTTTTAACTGAAGTCTATCAATGTATCGTTCGTACATACAATCATAGTTGCTAAATACACACATAAGCTCGTTTTACACTCAAAAACAAAATCTGGCAACTATTTTTGATTTACGGATGTCAATAAACCACCATATTGGAGAAACTGACCTACCGCAAAGCGGTAACTTCCGTCAAATGTAATTGCATTCTCCCATGCCGTATCTTTCCCCCTTGGTGACAACACAGAACATACAACTTGACAAAAAAATTTGTCTTAAACCAGCGTTTCCTACTTGGGCGATTCTTAAGCAAATATTCACGACTATAAAATTTTGTTCATATAAAAAGCATTAGTGGGCGACTTTTATTTTGTAATTCTTAAGTTTCTTGATGTAAATGATATGTTGACAGGCTAAAATTATTGGACAATTTTGTACATACACATTTTTATTAATACAAATTTTCTATTCCGATATCTGACAACTAAGTTATAAATCCATGTTTGTGCACAAGTCTGCAATTTTTCTAAGCAAAACACACATACCTAAACTTAAGTGAATAATTCCTCAATTCTCAGTAAGAACACAATTTTTTTTTTTTTGTGGAACGTCGAATCTGTAAATTCGTGCAGTGCATCTTCCTTTTTAAAAAGAAACATCATAACATATCTCAAGTAATACATAATTACAATATATACAGGGTTAAGAATAAAAGTTTAATGCCTCATAAAATTATTATCCAGCGGGCGGTTAAACACGACGAATCCCTTCAAAATTTTCACTAATTCAGAACGCGTTTTAAACAATTAGTTATTACAATGATAAAAACCGAAATTAGAATCTCTTCAAGTTTAACAAAGCAACCGACTGATTTATTAACAAAAATACATCACAACTGCCTACTCTGAGTCCGAAGCTGTTGTCTTCATCACGTACTTCACCGTGAAAGCGAACGCTGCAAAACCAACCAGGACAATAAGATTCGTTAGACACGACTGGAAATTACTTGGTTCTGAAGTCGTTTGAAGGGAGGTTTGGTTTTCTGACATGTTTTGCATTGCATTACGTTTTGTGATTTCCGCCTGAAAATAATTGTTTTAAATCAGTAATGCTACAATTAACAAGCCAACAACAATCTATGTGCAGTTTCACCAATCGGTGAAATGTTCACCCTTTTGATGGTATCAATATTGACTACCAGAGGTCGCCTACTTTGTTTGATTTCGCATGTAGCACTGGCAACGCTGCATGCAATACACTAAAAACTGTGGCGTCAAATTTAAACCATCTTCAATTATTAGAAATCACTCTGTATAAGTGAATGCTGAAATTTCCAAGATATAAATAAACCAATGTTTCACAACATGAGGATGGTGACCACCTCACAAAGTCTTGGCAATATACCAAGGGGATTGTGAAGACAAAAAAAAAACAGAAAAATTAAAGAAACAGAAAAGAATTACTTTTCCCAACATGCTAAGAAGACTAACCATTTGACAAACAGAAGTAATACATAAATAAATTTTCATGCAATTTACCCTAACTCATTAATCAGATTAAAAAGACATAATTTCAACGTACCTGGATTTTTGTTACTATTTCAGGAAACAGATCGCAAAACTGTTTATCTCGTAGATTAAATTCTAACGACTGGTAGGCCAACTGTCTTTTATCGAAATCTGTGGTTTCTATGCTGCCTAACGTGGGGCTCTTTTCTATCTGCAAGTAAAATCACGACATGAATCACAATAAATGACAAACAATAAATTGCCCACCATAAAACTGAGAAGACCAGTTAAGATCGTGGACACACTCCAGGCAGGATTCCAAGTATCCGGGTGAAAATCGGATATACTTAAACATAACCTCGTGTTAGTTTTGAAGCGACCGCTCGGTGTTATCATGTATATGGAGGGGGGTTTGAAAGGAAACTCGCGGGGAAACACTAGCTTGCCATGGTAGTAACCTCCCTCATACGGAGTGATTTCTGGTCCGCAAACAACATAATGCCTAGAACGTAAGCTTGTTCGATCAATAATAACTCACTTATTGTATTAATTCGTACCACTCTAGTATATTCGAGGGCACTGGCTCCGCAGTAATGTAAGGAACCGGATCTTTCTTAAGTCTCAAGTAATCTTGCTTCAACCTCGACGTCGCGCTGTTATGATGCTTTTGACTTGACATTTTGACTCAATACAATAGAGAAAATGACCAACTCTTGTTTTTACATATTAGTTAGTGCCTTGACGAGTGAAAACTGAGTTGGGGGACTCCTTTTTAATTTGAGGTTAGGCCAGATTATTCTCTTACACACGTTTAGCACTGAAACGAATTTTAAAAAAGGTCTTCAAAACATTGACGGGATTCAAACGTGAATTAACTTAAATTATTGAAAAATATTCATTTTATGACAACTGCAACGTAAGAGAACTAAATTATGTTACCACCATAACATTGCACTTCTGTCAACCTACAACTAACAAATTCCCTAATTTTAACACAGAAAAATGCCTAATTCCTCGACTAGGACTACCTGCATGTGTACTTGCAGTCGCAAGTTACAATTACAAATATTTTTATTTGCTTATTAAAAATAGAAAAGGTATTAATTTTAATTATGACTTCATCCTTGTTGTTTTAAACACGACACACGGTGGTTTAAGACCACTCGAGCACTACTACATCTATCATTGTTTTTTACGTAGTTGTTACGTAAGCTGCGAATGGACGTACGTTGCGAATTAAATCATTCGAGAAAACATGGCCGCACGTGAAAAGTTATTATAACTTTTGCGTTTTCTCACAAGCTTTGTTTATGTTGATCAACGAAGACGTAAATTTATTAGAAATTGGAAGGTGTTTATCCGCGAGTGTGAGCTTCACACGCGGTTGAAGCACAATGTCAATAAAATCGCTGGGGACGCGTCTGTTCAAACATGGTCAGGCGTACGTCCGGCTCCTATACAAGCGAGATTTCAATTCCAACATTGTGGAAAAGCTCAATGCGTTATCAGAGGTTAGCAGCGCCAGTTCGGGTCAGGTCAGTCACTCACGGGTAGCCACCAGGAGCTTTGCTTTGAGGAATGTCGGCCTACAGGTGGGCTTACATGCCAGAAAAATACTCATCGATAATGTGCTTAATCGAGTAACGAACAGCTTGGCAGCAGAACTCCGAAAGAAGGCAGCGAAAAGGTAATTATAGCTCAACAAAAGAGAGATTTACTTTTCCAGGAGATAGTATGCTTTCCATCCTGTGAACTGTAGTAAAATGTACAGGGTGATTCAGAAAATATTTACCCCCTCGCCGCAAAAGTATATGTTTTGTTTATTGAGAAAGGATCATGAAATAACTTAACTGAACTGTGATTGCATTTTTGTTGCGATTATCAGTCTGACAAATGCATTATTGTTAGTCTTAACAAGTTCAAAACTTGTAAATTAATGCCACATAGGGCCAGTTGCTCAAACATCGTTCAACTCTGAACTTGGTTCTACCATTACCGCAACATATGCCTTTACAAAGTTGTCATGGTAATAGATCCAAGTTCAGAGCTGAACCATAGTTCAAACGTTCGAACAACTGGACCATAGAAACTAAAATTCATGTGATTATTTATTGCAGTAAGTATGCAGTTTAAAGCTACTGCATTTATTTATTTTTTCATTTTGTTTCATTTTCAAAGAAAAACACGCTTGCAGAGGAAAGATCTTAAAGGATTCTTATAGGTCTGTTCGTTTGTACTACACTTTTTGCACCAACCGCTCCTGAGAGAATGAGATGTATACAATATAATGTGAATAGGAGTGAGCAAAATAGAGTAAAGGAACTAAAAGTGTAGGAAGTGCAGAACAAACAAATCTTATGATATGCAATGAAGTGCAAAGGATGTCAAAAAGGACAATCATCATCTATCTACAACTCTAAGATTGAATCAGTAAAATACTAGTCATGATTTACACGTAAACAATGCAGCAAATTAGAAATTTTTTAGAATACAATATTCTCTGACACAATATCAAGTTGTCCAGATTCTTGAAAGGTCATGGACAGTGATCAGAGAGTTCAAGATAGGAAACGGCCATAAGAAATGATTGGAAAATACGACCATTAAAAATAATTAAAAATTGTAGTAGTTAACATCTGAAACACCAGGTAGCGTGAAAAACGCCTCAAAAAGGAATTAATTACTGAAAAATCAAAATCAAAGCTAATTTGCTAAAAGATTATACACGATAAATTTGAAAGACATGGAAATGTATACATGCAATTCAAGAAAGTTGTTAAAATGGGCATTAAAGTTTCTGTTTGTGAAAATCACCAAAGCTACAGAATCACATCAAAGTGACTTTTAATCTAGTCAATTACAACGTGTTCTATATTACCGATAAGCAGCGTCAGTGTTAACATCTGAGACTACAGATGGCGCGACAAACGATGGTCGCTTCGTTTCCTAAGTTGAACTCTCTGATCCCTGGTCATGGAATTAAAAATTATCAGTCCTAGCTAGGTTCATAACACTTGTGAAACATTGTGATGTCTAAATTTTCCGAATCTAGCTAAGACATGATTTTTTAATTCCACGGTCTCCTGAGGATGACTTTAAATTGGATCATGGCCACAGAACAATCATGGCCCAATAATATTATATCATATTATGGGTGGCCTAATTAAGGCGTGAATCTACTAGCGCTAGACTGTGTTCATAAAAGACACTCTAGACTTATTCTCGGCTAGTAATGCAGTCTCTCTTGCATAAATGAGTTTATGCATGTAAACTCCTGGACAAAGTTAACGCATCAGCAAAACTTCTCATTATTACTTTTATTTTTTCGAGGTATTAAATCATTACCTAAACATTTTATGTAGTTGGCCTAGGTTATCCTCTGTCACTACTGATAAACAATTGCAATTGCTTGACAGATGTAAAGTAACATTTTACAATTGTTTGTTAATAAGACATTTAACGCTGTTTAAAGTGATTTGTAAAAGGCAATAAATTCAGTTTCGCTGGTGTCATTAAGTGAATGAAACACTTTGTCCAGTGCACTTAGAGCGGAATAAATGAATCGTCCACGTAACTTAAGAGAAGATGAAGCAGTGAAAGCGGTAACTCTAGTTAACGAAGGACGTAGCCAGCGTTAGAAGTTAGACAATCAACAATTAGTCGAACATTTAAACGTTTCAATGAATTTGGAACTTACTATAGAACCCCAGGACAAGGTCGTAAGAAGTCTACAGATGCAAGTCGCCTTAAGAAACAGACGTTCTACCAGTTTAGAGCTAAGCAGAGCCCTAGCAGCAACTCGAAATGTAGCAATTTCTGGACGAACGATCAGGAGAAGGCTTAATGAAGGAAGATTGGACAGTACAAGACCTATTGCACCACTGCTCACCAGTCACCAGGGAACATAGAGTTACTAGGCTGCGTTTTGCAATGGAACACGTAAATTGAACAATTGACAACTGGAAGCGAGTTTTGTTTTCAAACGAAACAAGAGTAAGTCTTAATTCACCAGATGGACGTGAACGAGTCTGGCGGAGGCCAGGAAAGAAGTTTGCTGCCTGCTATATCCGCTGCCTGCTATATCCGAGGATCCCATTTTTTGGTGGATCAATAATGTTCTGTGGAGGAATTTGTTTCGACGGTCACACAGATTTGGTTCCTATACGAGGGAGATCCATGAATGCAGATTTCTACTTAGAAGAACATGTGATGCCATTTGTCGGGGATAATTTCATTTTTATGCAGGATAACGCTCGGCCCCACGTTGCTAGAGAAGTACTGGACTACCTTCGATTCGTGAATATTCCAACTATGGACTGGCCACCAAGAAACCCAGATATGAACCCCATAGAGCATCTGTGGGACGCACTAAAACGATCAGTTAGGCTCCTATGAATCTTAGGGAGCTCGAACAAGTCGTTCTTGTTGAGTGGGAGAGTACCTACACGGCTACTGAATTCAAATTTTTACGATTTATCAATTTTTTTAAAAACTTCATTGCATTTGACACTATTATTTCTTTCTGTTATTTATTCATGTTTTTTTCCGATAATACCATTTTAAGTTGTCAAACATTAGTTGAAATCTTTTAATTATAATATCACGTAGGTACTATGATTTGAAACTTCGAAAAAATAAAAGTAATAATGAGAAGTTTTGCTGATGCGTTAATTTTGTCCAGGAGTTTATTTTGTTTCTCATCTAAGAATTATGAAAAACTAAATCAGGCATGGTTTCCATAGCAATAAATATATTTTCTACACCCTTGGGTTGTGAGAAGTGCGACCGTTGTCATGGAAAGAATGTAAACACAAGACGTTTTAAAACGGATGAGCGAGACGCAAAATATGTTAAAAATCGTGAGTGAGAAAGACACGATTACACACCCAACACGCTCCCGGAGGTAAAGATTGTGAACGCACCCCTATAGATTAATAAAGAACAAAGTTCTTTATCCGGCTGATCGCATTCATTGTTCAGAGCGGTAACGATGGCAACCACGGCTTCCTAGATTAATAAAGAACAGAGTTCTTTATCCGGTTAGTCGCGTTCTTAGTTCAGAGCCATTTTTTCGTGCCGAAGATGGAGCCACACTTTTGTTAACTTCAGAGAAATGATTGCTGCAAACTGCCGCATAATTGTTAAAGTGCAGCATTTTAAGGTGATAAGAATGCAATATATTATTGATTTATTATTCAAATTGTCATACAATGTACAAAATTCGAATTAAAATGTCCAGTTACACAGACATCGATTAAAGTTAATCTTAAATTAAAGGGTAGAAAATCCTATATTTACGCCCGATCTTTTCGCCTCCAATTAACTTTATCTAGCGATTAATTCCCATAGTAACGATTGTGATCACAATTGTTAAACCGTCAGATAAAGTTAACTGGAGATGAAAAGACTGGGCCTTGATCTAGGATTAGTTAACAGCGACATTGGTGCAACTCAGCCTTAACGTAGTAACTTTGGCAACGGCGCGGCGGAAGCTCAATTCGAATTTATGCAGAGGGAGCCACACTAACGAAAGTTTTCACAGAACAGGCTTTTCAAACGCGACCGGTCGGATAAAACATTGGTATTTCATTAATCTAGGCGACCGTGAAGGCATCGGCTAAAATTCACTTTAAAACCGTGCAGAGAGAGTCAGAATCTAGGAGACCGTGGTCCAAAGTATGCACTCATTAAAGTTGTACACTTGAGGGCGCTGTTAAAATTGGCGAACAATTTTTTTTGACGGTTCTGAACTAGTTAGAAACTGCGAACCTCTTGATTAGGCCGTAATGTTGTAACATTTAATATTAGTGAGCCATCCGGCTATGATTGGATCTGTTGATATTTAACTACACTAAAAAAAATTCTAACTAAAACAAATCTACAGAATTCTTCAGTAGGTACTCCTCATCCATGCTCCTCTCATTGATTGAAAAGATCTCTTTTTTTAGAGTACATTAATATACAGTGATTTCTTTGATCAGTTTATGGTTAATTAATAGAAATTTTTAATTTTTTTGGTTGTTTTTGCAATAAATTGGTTCAGTACAATTTTACTTTTAATTATCTCCTAAAAATAATTAAACTTACCTTACGTTTAATATCTGGTTTTTTATTTTTCTTGTTATATTTATACATGGTGCAATTTTTAGGATCCTGTTTGGAGATTCCGCACCCTTTTTTGCATTGGTCGGAGTTAGTTTAGCATCAGGAGCAGGAATTTTAACAAAAGAAGAAGAATTAGAGGGAGTTTGTTGGGAGATTAGGGTAAGTCTTGTCACTTGAGAAAATTTCTAATAGGCACGTCATTAAATGATAATATAAAGTAGAAGAAATTAATTGTTAAATTTAAAAAACAGAATGGAATGTTATTTACAGGAAGCCATATCAAAAGTGAAGTGGCACTTTCATGATGTAGACGTTGAGGAAAAAGCTTTCGAAAACGAATCCATCACTCTTCAAAATCTTGATTTGGATACTCCGATTGCGAAAGGTGCGAACGCAGTTGTTTACGCAGCGAGAATGAAGTTGCCAAACGAGGAAGACACATACAAGCAAGATGATTCATTAACAACTTCGGACCAAACTGTTCTCGAAGTTGTCTCAGAACGAGTGCAACAGCTACAAAAGGTGGAAGAGAACGTTGACAGTTCTTTTAACAAATACCCTTTGGCTATAAAAATGATGTTTAATTATGATATTCAGTCCAATTCCTTGGCCATATTGAGGGCAATGTATCGAGAAACTGTCCCGGCGAGAGCTTATTACGGTAGCGTTGGCATATCTGATTGGGAAGTAGGGTAAGTTGACACAGTAAACTTATTTAGCTTGGCCCTGTTTTAATAAGACACTCTATATGTGCTTCACAGGTTATCAAGTAATAAGCAATATCTGTCTTCACACCCAAACATTGTTGCAATGTTTTCTGTTTTTACGGATTACATACCTCAATTAAAGGAGGCCAAAGATCTGTATCCGGCTGCGCTCCCTCGTCGACTCTACACCGAAGGAGAAGGCAGAAACATGTCTTTGTTCTTGTTAATGAAAAGGTACTTGCGTTTATCAAAATTAGTAGATAAATGTTTTAATTTTTAAAACATTAATCTAGGTACAACTGTAATCTTCAGCAGTACTTACTTTCAAACGAAACATCAGTGCGAACCTCTACTTTGCTATTGGCTCAGTTACTAGAGGGCGTCGCCCATATAGCGGCTCACGAAATTGCCCATCGTGATCTAAAATCCGATAACCTGCTGCTGGACACGTCGGAAGATGCAACCCCGATCCTGGTCATAAGTGATTTCGGTTGCTGCCTCGCTGACAAAACACACGGTTTGATTTTGCCTTACTCCACTGGCGAAATCGACAAGGGAGGAAACTCGGCTTTAATGGCCCCGGAGATTATAAACCAGACGCCCGGGACCTTCAGCGTGCTGAACTACTCAAAATCTGATTTGTGGGCAGCGGGAGCTATTGCTTATGAAATATTTGGGGCACCCAATCCTTTTTATGCTAATGGTTCTAAACAGTTGAAGAGTTCCGCTTATAAAGAAGAAGATCTGCCGGATTTGCCGGGTGAGGTGCCCGCAGTTATTAAGGCACTCGTGAGGAATTTATTGCAGCGCAATCCCAGTCGGGTAAGTAACTGCGAAATTAATCGGATTATGAGTAAAATAGAGTTTTATTTCAGCGCTTAAACCCAGAGATAGCAAGTAACGTGTGTCAGTTATTTTTGTGGGCTCCTAGTGGTTGGTTGAAAGCAAATGTCAAATTACCTACCAGCACAGAAGTAAATCATCTTTTTGTTTTATACTGAAATTATTTAATTATTCGCATATAATAATTGCAAATTTTTCCTTTTTAGATTCTACAATGGCTATTAAGTCTTACTACTAAAGTACTGTGTGAAGGAAGACTCAATAATGCATCGCTGAAAAGATCTGCAAGTTCCTGTGAATTGGATAACAGCAACAACGTGTATAAAAAAGGCCGCCGTACTTATCCGGAATACTTACTTATTTCAAGTTTTCTTTGTAGAGCTAAATTGTATAACATTAAAGCTGCACTTACGTGGATACATAACAATATTTAAAGGTGTTCATATAATCTACAATTAACAATTTATTCTCATATGTAAGTATGCTTTAACTGTTGTTCCAGGTAGAAGGTCTGTTTTAGTTTTTATTATGTATATGTCGCATATTTTATGTTCACAAAATTTCTGTGCAACGAAAACTTTTTTAAATTTTGTTTTCAATATTTTTGTAATGGGAAAGTAAACTTAAAAGACTGGTTATATATGAATGTGATTTTTTGTTGAAGATAGTTACTTGTAATATATTTGCGATATTGGTAATGAGTTGTACACAATTTCGTTTTGTAGGAAATAAAGAGGTAACATTAATCTGATGAAGTTGTTTAAAATTAAAAGAGTACCTATGAACTTAAATATCAACAGTAGTGTGCTGCTGTTTACGTTTTGTAATACCTCTTTTACCGCCGTATAATTTTCACTGCTAAATGAAAAAGAGCCACTTAAATATGTATAGATGATAAAATAACAAATAAATTATGCCATGTGACGCCCATGGTAAATCAGTGCAGAATTTAGTATCAACTTTTAAAAATAATCTAGCAAACGGGAGATTCATTCTGAATTCATTTCTGAACACTGTACTTCGCATTTCAGTGAATTTCTTTTCAAGCGTTTGGGATTAAAATGACTCTTAATTAAGTATTTGCTGTAACTGGCAAAAAAGTTCTTTCCATAAAGCGGGACTTTTCTAAAAATCCGCGGGACGTGGGACAAATTGTTAAAAATCGGGACTGTCCCGCCAAAAACGGTAACGTATGGTCACCTTAAACTTATAGCGTTTTCGATTCACTTGCACCGGTTGCACTCAGTGTATTTGCATCTTCTTTTAACCTCATGTAATAACACGAGATGAAGATATTCTGAGTGTGCACTAATGCGGTCATTCGAAAACGCTATTACATAAAAAATTAGGCCAAGTAAACGAGAAGAAGAAGAAGAAGAAAACACTGTTGCCAATTTAACTTCACTACATCTGGTGACTTTCTGTTGAAATTTCAGACAAATTTTAGTAAATTCAGACAAGCCTGTTTTTGTGACCGGGGTTTAGTGAGTTTTCATTTAATAATAACTAATTTAGTTATTTTTTTTTAATTTTGTTATAACTTTTGTCATAAAATAATTATTGATATTCGCCAAACATCAAAATCGAATTCTCTACCAAAAAAAGCCGTTTTAGCAATTTAAAAAAGCAGAAAGAAGGCAACGAAGAAAAAATGAACAAGAATGACAATCAATTCCCCCTGTCTTTCTTTTTAACAAAAAAAATACGTTAAACGAAAGTTTTCTACCATCCATCGTATTTTTATACAAAGTGATCAAGAATGACTGTTTGAGTTGGCAGTGCTGAATTTTATTTTTAATTGAAACGCTAATTTGTATACACATAACCTACAAACTTGTCACTATTGAGGTTACGACAAAAGCCTTTTTGTCGCGAGGAACCAATTCGTCAACGATTCGCAGAGTTGAAGAACCGTTCCATTGCCGCGGGAGGCAGTGCTGCCAATCCTAAGACGCTCAAGTAGAATATGCATTTATTCGATAAAGTAAAAACGCAGTTTGATTTCTTTTTTATTACTCGTGCAATTTTTACTCTGCTTCTAGTGACATTTTAGTGATTATTTAAGCTAATTGTTCAGACCTTTTGCGAAAGCCTATTGCCAACACTGTAAGAAGCACTTTTTGGAAATTTTCTTACTGAAAATTATTTACCTAGGAAATTCTAAAAAGACAAAAAATAGCAAAGCACAAATTTAACCTTCGAGGTAGGATATTGTCAAATTCTTCATTTATCTGTCAGTTTATCACTCCAAATGCTAAAAAAAATCTTTCCGAGAAGCAGTGTTGCCAGGTATGCGGAAATTTCGCGTCTTAGTGAACATTTTAGGTTATGTGGGAAATTATTTATATATCGAAGGAGCAACGACACATTAACTTTTAGGCTCCACTAGGTACAGCAGCGGACAATAAAATCCGGGCAAGAATTTGACACAAATTTGGGGCGAGTTAAGTGAACGTTCGAAATGCACAAAATCGTTAAGTCAACGGTCAGACTACACTACCTGGTCAATCAGCGATTGGGAAAACTGAACACGTGGTTTACTCTGACCAATTTGACCGTTCACTTACCGCAGCCTTGATAAATCAAACTTTTATTGAGGTTATGTTTCTGTCAAAACGTGAAAGTACTTATATAAATTGGGATAAAGGAAATTGGCTTAAAAACGAGAAATTTAAAGAATTGTGGTGGAAAATGTTTTTGTATTGATATTGATCTGGCAATACTGCCAAGGGGGCTAAGAAGAATTATTGAATAATCCGCTCCAGTAGAGTTGCCATCTTGAGGGATTTATCCCTTTTTGTAGATTTTTTTTATACCCAAAAGATACAAAGGGATTTTTTTTTATTGAAGACTTCAGGGACTTTTGAAGAATTTGGCGCCTTGCGTTTCTTTTTTTTTCAGTCAACGAGACAATCATCAGTATTATCTGACTTTGTTGTTTTGATATTTTATATTAAGACGTGGAGGGAATAATGACTGGAGGGAGCGTCAGTTCAAATACGTGGCGGACCCGCCAAAGCTTATAGTGTCATAAAAGGTTTCTCAATATGGCCGGAGTTTCCAGTGCCGTAGGTAGTAGCGAAAGAAAACTCATTAACAAATACTTGTTTTTATTGACCTTTAAAATGTATTAATTTTTTACAGCTGTTTCAGTATTATTAGAAATATTTTTGCAAATATGTTTTATTCTTATATCTAAATAAACATTTATCACTATATTAAAAGCAAAATGTGCTCATGTCTGGTTTTAAAAACACTTTTATTTGAAAAGAATTCCAACAAACTGGAAATTATTTTAAATTTATTAATTTTAATTCCATCAATGCGGTAATTTATCCTGTAACTCTTTTCAGCTTCCACACAAATACAAATAACATCATCACTAGGATAGCTTAATCCTCCTTGAGATTTGAAGTCGATCAAACTACCCATTAAATTTTCTTTTATGTCAAATAGTGATGATATACAAATTGCACATTTAATAGATTTTCCTAATTTAAACGATACAAATCCAGCAATATATATTATAACTACTTCTTTTACAAAATTAGATAGTGGATTTTCCTTTAAAGAAATAATTATGTTCTCTTAGCAATAAATCAGCTCCATCTCCATCTAATTCATTACTTTCACTCAAACTACTAATATAAATTGAATGATCAACATTTATCAGTTCTTCAGGTTTCTTTCTAGAAGAAGAACAATTTAAAATCGGCACTTGTTGCAGAGGAATACAATTTCCAACGCCTCTATTTGCTAATTCAGCGTGTAAGAGTAATTTTTTTTAAGCACTTTTGAATTGGCGGCAAGTTGGGTTATCATTACAACCTCCTAAAGACCTCACTGAACTGAAAAACATTTCTAAGTGATCTTGGCTGCATTTATAAACTGGTAAAAATTTGACGATATTACTAGCTGATTAACATTAAAAAATCTTAATTCTTTCACGTAAGCAGTCATTTTTTCTGTAAATTTTACAGCTCACCATTCTTGTTTACTGTTGAGGATAAAATATATGACAATGTACTAGAAGAAATTGCAAAAGTTATGTCTTACGTATGAAATAAATATAAACTGAAAGGTCAAAAACGCACTAATATGTAATTAAATTGATTAATCAATATGAAATGAAGGAAAACATAAAACAGATCACTAGGTAAACACAGTGGTAAACACTATTGAAACAACCCAAACGCCCGACGCCAATGATGCCATAAACTGGTATAAAATTTCGTTAGTTCTGCATGGGCGGGAAATATAAATAGGGTCATAAAAGGTGTTTGTGCGGTGTCTGTTCCGTCCACAAAATTTACATTGCAAGGATAGCAGATGCGGTCTCCAGTCATTAAGGCCCGCACAGAACATACGCGCATTAGTCGCGAACGAAGTCCTCCAGCGCGTCACCGACGTAAAAGTAGAAACTGTTGCAACTTTTCCGCGTCTGCCGCGCGTCAAGCGAGCGTTTATTCTGTGCATACTGCATAAATGCATACCTACTTGGCGTTGGATCACCTTCTATTTGTCGTCGAGAAGCTTCCTTCGCGTCTAATGCGCGTATGTTCTGTGCGGGCCTTTACTCCCTCCACGTATTAAGAAGAAAGAAATATGGATTATCGTTAAAATAGTTTCCGTGTTTAAAAATGTCAGTTCTCGCGCGTTTTCCTACATTGTGGCGTTTATTTATTGTTTCACATTTCCAGTGCTGCCAGATGGGAGGATTTTAACCTTTTTGTTTTTTTTATGACAAAGAAGCTAAAGGACTTCTTTAAAAAGAGTAAATGCGTACTAGTTTTACAATTTTACAGGTTGGTAACACAGCTCGAGTTAATGACTGCGTTCAGGTAAGCGCAGCACTGTAGCGCTTTAATAGAGCGTAAATCAAATTATGGCATTTTCGGTTGAGATCAGTCCTAATCCGCTATAGTGCAACACTCATCCAGATCAGTTCATGACAGAATTGCACTTGATCGGATTAAATGTGCTCCGATGAACGGTGATTGATCCGCTCCACAGATACTTTACGTGCAATCCAGTTCAATCGAATCCGCCAATTTTTGATCCCTAAAACAGCAACAGCCATCCGAATACGGCACCGCAAGTGCTCGCTCTATATGCGCATCTGCAATTTGATCTGGAGCTGCTCGGAGCAGTCAATCGAAAACGCTATTAGTAAATATTGGTCGCGTTCAGGCAGAAAATTAGTTGCATCACAGCATAAAGTTGTAGCGCTTTAAATTACCTGAACTGGATTCAGTTGTAGAGATTATGAATTCCTTAGCATATAAACACCATACTTAATTAATGGCGGCCGCTTGAAGAAAGCGCTGCAAGCAATTACGTTACATGTATAGTCATGCTTAAGTGCTACAATTTGACAGTTCTGTGAGTCTTGTATCGCAAGGTTTTAAGGGTGAGGTTTGCGTGCGCAAGGTGCGCGGGACTGTACCTCGTTCAGGTTTACGCTTTATTAAAGCATTGCAGCGCTACGGTTACCTGAACGCGGCCATTGTTCTGTAGTATTACAACTAATTTTCTGTTTGAACTCTTCTTGTTTAAAGACAATGCTAGAAAGGAAGACCTGACTTGCGTCAAGTGGAGGCTTACACTTCATTTGGCTTTATTAAAGCGTTGCGGTTACCTGCAATTACTTCGCTATTGAATACTCTTTGTTCATTGTTGATTTTGCTGAACGCAGTTGTTACTGTCACTTATTTTATTGACCGCTTCCAAAAATAAATTAAGGTTATAGGAACACTCGAATAGATTTATCTCTTAAATTACCATCACTCTAGACCAAATAATGAACAAAAAACAGGTACGCTCAGCCTACTTTAATTTGTAAATTTTTGCAAGAATCTCGAAAATTTCAGAAATCCGAACCATCCAGCGCGACCCAAGAAGAAGAACAGTCGTTAGATTACAAACGGCTTTGGGTGGGCAACCTCGACCCCAGAATAAATGAGTAAGTAGCTCGTAAGCGCAAATAGAATTTCAACTTATACTATTTTCCTTTTACCGGTATCACCTTTTAAAACTGATGCAAAAACATGGTCCAATCGAAAAGTTCGATTTGCTTTTTCACCGTACAGGCCCGCTGGCAGGACAGCCGAGGGGGTACGCTTTTGTTACTTTCAAGGATAAAGAAGATGCCATCACCGCTAAGAGGAAATTACATGATATGATGGTCGGAACTAAGAAGGTGATAGTAACGTGGGCTCACAGCATGAGTACAGTAAGTAAATATCACGTAAATATTAAAATCAATCAAAAAGTTAATTTATAGAAGTTCGAACAGGGTTGCCAATAGACTTTTGCAAAAAGTAAATAATCACTAAAAACAATCTCGATTTTCACTTTATTGATGCATTAAATATTTTCAGAATAAAGTAAGTGTTCTTAAAGAATTAGGATTATTTAATAATACATTTGTATTCGGTGCTTTTAATTAATTTATTAAGTTTTTATAAATTATGAATCTTTTGTTTGTTATGGAGACAGAGAGCCCTGCTTTTTCCATTACCAGTGGCAGCCTTGATTTCTAACTTCGTTTTATTTATTTTTTAATTTAATGCTTAACATATAATTATCAATATTTAAAAACCTGTTTGATTGCAATTTCAGGAAGAAATAGAGAAACCAAAACCAGAAATAAACATCCCCGCTCTAGCAATGTCGAAACCAGAGACCAAAGCCAACAGAGAAGTCCAGATACAGGCGATCGAAGCGAAGCTAAAACTCATGGAACATCACACCAGCGACGAGCTGGTGATTAACAAGACTGTGGCCACAGAGTTGCCTGTTATAACTCAGTTTCAATTTAATAAAGAATCCTCATCCACTAGCAGTTGCAAAACGCGAAACACCTCGAAACGACCAGATAGATTTAGTAAACCTTACAGAAAACACAGGGGCCGAAGATAATACGTCGCCGTTATATCCAATTTAAAATAAAATCGATTAATTTATTGTATTTATTTCAAGCTTAGAGTGTTCTGGCTTACTGTGTTCTGTGTAACTATACTGACTTGTGACATATTTTTTTTTATGTTGCCTCAATCTTGTACATGTATTGAGAATATATATTTTCTGTAATTTAACTTTTTATATTATATACAAGAGTCTCATTTTAGAATGTACTTTTTTTAAATTTTATGAACATGACAGAATAACTAAAATTGCTTCAAAAAGGTATTTCAATTCATATTCTAATTTAACAAGGTAATGTAATGCAAATGTAGGAAAATTCTGTTTTGTTATGTGGCGGTTGACGACATTAAAATAATTTCAAATGTCGATTTCTAGGTTATGTTTACAATTTGAGGTGCCAACAAAATGACAATTTGGAGGTTATTTTTGTAATATACGTTGTCGCCAACCTAATAAAATAGAATTGCTAATGAATTACTTTATGAAACCCAAACAATTTATTTGTATGGTTCACGTAGGTGTTTCATTAATAATTCAAATTAGGTTTCTGGCTTTATTATAAATACTAACAGAAAAACAATAATGTTGATATTAAAATTCAATCTTGTTTTGCAAATTTATATTTTCCTCTCATGTGTTTGGGGACCGGACACGTCCCTGGACAGGGCAGTTGGCCTGGTAACTCACAAATACAGTATCTGTCACAAAGAGAACCGAAATTAGCAGGATTATCTTTCTTCTCTTTGGCAAGGGCTTCCCCTTTCAAAACTTCCCTGAAAGAAAAATTTTATTAATTCCAATGTCATTCGTCGCATTCCAAGCTGTAAATACTCTGTCTTTCCCACAACTTTAATTAAATGATCGTGTATTTCCTCTTTCGTCTTGTTGTGAACGTCTATCAACATTTGATGGCCAGTATCTAAAATACAAAAGCAAAAACTTTCATGATTAAATTAATCTACAGGTAAATAAATAACACTATTTATTTTATTTTTGGAGTAAGATTGTACCATTCAAGTAACGAACTGACGGTCACTACGACTACATACCATAGAAGCATTTAATAAATGGAGAAGGAGTCATATTCTTAAAGGTACAGATCTGAACATCCGGATTTTTGTATTGAATTTGCGGTAAATACCAGAAAACAAACTGTCTAGAACAAAAAGAGCATTAAATATTCTTGAACGTAAATGGTAATGTATAAGAAAGTATTTAGGTAAGTATTTACTTAGTCCCCTGATGATGAACCCCGTGAATGTTGTAGTTTACGGTAAGTACTTTAATGGGGTCCTTTAAAACTAATTTCCCGGCTTCCAGGTACTGTATTGTTCTCCTAATGGGAGATTTTCCTTTCATAAACGGCATTTTTATTCACTCAAATAATAAATTCATGTAAATAACACACGAAAACATAACATAACCTAACTTTCTTGTCCTTGTAATATTTTAAGTTGGCAACGAATAATTTGATAATTTCAAAGATTAAACGAACGCAGATAGGACACCGACAGTAGATTAGCACATTTTCATTTTTTAGAGAAAATCCGAAAATATATTAATTTATGAGTTTTCTTGTGATTTATCGCGCAACCCAATTTCAATTTCACCTTAAAATATACAGGGTATTTTCGGAAAAACGAACCTTGGTATTTACATGATGTATTGGGTATATGATTGAACACTATATGTAGTGTTTCTATAGAAACAATGTGTTTGAGCAAAAGCTCAAAAACAAATTTAGTTTGTAATTCTTTTTTTGTATTCTACCCCGATCCCGGCGGCACTGGTGAATAAGGAAATTTCTGTAAACGAATTATTAAGAACAAAAATATAATTATTCTCAGAAAAACTCGCCGTTGGGGTTGTAATTATTAAATGTAAAACAATAATGTCAACACCTAAAGGTAAACTGTCACAATTGTCAAAATATGAAAAATTAGTAAAAATTCAAAATCAGTGGCATGTACCAATTTTCAATAATTTTTGAAAATTTATGAAATTATTTTTCATTTCAAAATGAACACAGAAAAAATAAAAATAAATCTCCCATTCTTTTAGATTTTTTTCATATTATATCCGCCACACTTCCAAAAACACCCAGTGTACAGTCGCGGACAGAAAATTTCGGATGTCAGTGTCACTTATCTGACGTATACATATAGGAATATCTTAACTTTTACGTCAGTGGAATGACAGTGACATCCGAAATTTTCTGTCCACAACTGTACCACAAAAACAGAATCTTGAAAATAAGATGTTCTTGGAGTTTTGCTGGTGTATCTGACGTCGAATTTTAAACCATTTTTCAGTTAGCTCTACATTTTACGTTTCGAACACAGAAGATTAAAAAAATTTGTTGCGAGTCGGTTTTGATTGCAATGGGTTTCTCGAGCATCCTCGAGCTGTTTCCGTGTTTCGACCCTCTTTGGGGCCTCTTCAGCAGAGAATCCCAATACAATCAAACCCACCTTCCCGGTTATCTTGCAATCGTGTAAATTGACTGAAAACTATATATGATAGCTTTTAGAGTAACTCCGAGCCCAATTCTTGCAATCATTCGACATCCTAGGTCGTATGCGACATGACGTCAAAATGACGCAATTCCCCAACGATTTGTATAGTTTTATATGAGAATCTACGTCACTTTGACGTCATGTCGCATACGATATTTGTCGAGTGATCAAGAATTGGGCCCCTGACCTTCTGACTAGTTCGAAACTGTCAGAAGCAAGCGCCGATCAAAGTATCTCATTTAACGCTGCTCTTGAAAGCGGTGATTAATTCGACGGGCGAATATATTTGACTGTTTCAAACTAGTCCAGAACTAAGCTAGTATAACCTTTAATTATGACAATTAGAAGTTTGCGTGTTTTATTGTTTGTGAAACAAAATGCGGCAGGGGAAGAAAGAAGAAACAGAGTTTGTACGTATTCGTTTTAAAGTTGGCAGTTTTGCACAAGCAAGAGAATTCACAAGAAAAACTTGTACATACTTTTAACACCGCTTTTGAAGCCGCTTCAAAAGAAAAAACTTTCTCGTGTAAATCGCCCTTTACATTATCCTTGCTACGCCATTGATCAGCGACAAATTTCAAAACTAACCTAAAAGTCATTCACTTTTCTAACTGAAATCTGTAAGAATCCATCAAGGTATCGGTGTATATAACGTGCCTTTTTTAAAATTCCTCCTCGCAGTTGGCCGTGAATTGTTAGTTGTGAACCAACCTCAATCCACCTGGCGTATGAACTAGCATAAACCCATTTTTATACCAATAAAAGCAATGAATAGGAGCTTTCCAGGTTAGCGTCGAAGTACCTCTGAGGTACTCTGGAGTAACTTAGAGCTACTCCGGAGCCTCTCCGACGCTAACCTGGAAAGCGACTAATAAGAGAAAGAACAGTGAGGTTAGGATATACGTCAATTTATTAAGTTTCTGGCAAGGCTGGCTCACAACTAACAATTCACGACCAAATACGAGGAGGAATTTTAAAAAAGGCACGTTACTACTAACCACGGTTGCTAAGTAAACACATAAATTCGTTCTAAACTTAGACACAAACATAAGATCCAGCGATTATTTTACGACAACGGATGTCAACAAACCACCATATTGCAAAAATTGCCATACCGCAAAGTGGTAACTTCCGTCAAATGTACTATCGATATCATAAAAAAGTAGGACAACTTTTCAATCTAGTAGCCATGCGTTTCCATTATTTTATTATATTGAATCTTACTTTGCTGTCAAGTCAGTAACTGCGTTTTTGTTAACGCTGAAATTCTGAGCTAACTGTCACACCCTTTTCTATGCAAACAGCTATTTTAGCTTTTAAAACAATATTTATTATAGAAATGATTGACAATTTCAAATAATTTTAAATTTATGGTCGGTAGCAGTTTTACACCGCTTAAAAAATCTTGTCCTAGTTTTTTGTGATAGCAATAGTAATTGCATTCTCCCACTGCCGTACCTTCCCTCCTGTTAATTCTTAACTCGTTGGTAAAACTGGACCTCAAAGCACGCTGAATCTATGCGCTGAATATGGTGTGTTCTGTCGTTGTGGCTCAGGCACGCTGTGATGTTCTGAGGTAGTGTTGCTAACTGCTAGAACTGGTATATCACTGAATTAATGTTTCAAAACTACCTTTTGATGCAAACGAAAACCAATTATATTGAAAATCTTAGTTGTACCACAGTATAAATATCTTACAGTAGGGACAAATCGTGTCGGCACCTTTGATGTTCAATACCCCAATTTTTCACCCCAACATGGCCGATATTGGCGGTCCTTCATTCTACTGCAGTTAGATGTCACTAGTGCTGTCCATATTTTATGCAGATTTAAAACCGACAACAGTAAAAGCATAAATTAAATGTAGCTTCGCCCACAAAGGATGAACGTATAAAGTCAAATACTTCAGTCTTCCTCTCTTTCCGAATAAAATAATCAATATCATGTACAATATTTAACACAAAATTACACCTATTATGTACAATCGACGAAACTAATAACGAAAATTAACCTTATGCCTATGAAAACTTCAAACTATAAGCGTGCTATAACCACACTTTTGTACACAATGATGAAATGACGTGTTGCGCCACACTCGGTCGTTTGTGGAAGGACCGCCAGTTTCGAAACATGCGCATTAAAAAACTGTTCATGCAAATACCGGATTTGTCCCTACTGTAAGATATTTATACTGTGGTTGTACCAAAAGAACCTAAAAATTTCTGTCGGTTTTAAAGCCTGGTATTGTCAATATAGACGAAGTCGTTCAACAATAATCTGCAGTAGTTGCTAAGAACCGCTGGGCGCTGATGCTAAACTGTTGGACATTGATAAGTCTTGTAAATTGTTAATAGAAATCTACAGTTTAGGCTACTTTTGGCCATGACACAATTTGTTAGGTGCTTACCAATAAATAGTCAATTTTTTAAGACATGGCAGGTTCACAAAATTTATAAAAGTAAGAGCTCGGCGACTCGCATATTTTCTTGCAAACTTCTACTAAAATACATATTGAAATTCCTATTTTTAATTAATTTTTTTTTATCGATAACCAAAGATTCATTGTTAGCAGAGACATTTTAGTAAGTTTCCAGGAGAATTTCTGTCTAAATATGTAGAAATGCGTTTCCATTTGTTGGCAACACTGCAAATAAAAATAAAAATTCCTCTCGCAACCATCTAGATTCTATGATGTTAATACCTAGATTCTGGGATAAAAATAAGAAAAATACAACAAAACACGAAAAAGACAAACTAATTTGTTCATATTATATTGAAATAAATTATACTACACGCAATTCAAATTAAACAAGATTCATATTATATGTAATAAAATCCTAATTTGAACAACGAAAAATCGTACTGACCTGCAACATTTAAATAAATACATTAAAAAAGAAAACAATCATGGGTCACATAAATACAAATGAGGGACACAAATGACGACATAAATTATTTGTTCGTTCAGATTAAAATAAATTACCGTGGTAATCAGAATTTAAATAAAAAGGTAAAGCAGGTCACATAAAAGATCTACATTTGAACATAAAACATTGAGATCTACGGTGCAATTTTCGTAAAAATCTAACTAGGCAGCATGCTGTTGTAGTTTCTTGTAACTCTGAAACAAATTATTAAATTATTAGTATTACAAAAAATACTATAAATTATTTGCTTACTTGCTCTGCAATGGTTGTCAGAGTTTCTGCCATCGATTTTCCAGTTTTCTTCACCATACTATAAAGGAAACCTTGTTCGTTTTGTAAAAGTTGGTACGGATGATCAAATTCAACCATAGTACCCGCATCCATCACTAGAATCTTATCAGAGTCCATTACGGTGTGCAGTCTATGTGCAATGGTAAGTACTGTGCATTCAGCAAACTTTTTCCTTATTGTGGTTTGTATAAGAGCGTCAGTTTGAGGATCGACATTCGCAGTGGCTTCATCCAACACCAATATCTTATTCTTTCGTATTACAGCTCTTGCCAGGCAGACTAACTGACGTTGTCCGACGCTAAAGTTAGAACCCCCTTCGGACATCTTTGAATTTAAACCGGCCGTCAAGTCTTCGACTGCAGCTTTCAGTTCAACTTCCTCAAGTGCTCTCCACAATACCGAGTCAGAATATTCATCGAAAGGATCCAAGTTCTTTCTCATGGTGCCAGAGAACAGCACCGGCTCTTGCGGAATAATAGAAACTTTCGATCTTAAATCGTGCAAGCCCAACTGGGTGGTATCAACACCATCAATTAGTATCTGTCCTTCAGTCTGGGTCAATCTAAACAAAGCCGATATGAGCGAAGACTTTCCAGCACCGGTGCGTCCAACTATCCCAACTTTTTCCTTCGGCTGGATGGTAAAATTCAAATTTTTTAATACATACTGCTCATCTGGGGCGTACCTCAGGCGTAAATTGCAAAACTGGACTTTACCATTTTCAGGCCACGTGCCCGGAGGTTTTTTATTCGGTGGCGTTTCTAAAGCCGGCTCTTGTTCGACGTTCGTGTATTCCAGCACGCGTTCGACGGAAGTCATCTGATTTTCAAGCTCCGTGGACTGCCGCATCCCCCACTGAAACATCCCCGTCAAGCCAATCGACTGGGTGATGGCGAGACCGACATTCCCACCATATTTCTCTGGAAAGTTTAAAGTAATTCCACCGGAATTCATTGAGGGGGGGAGTGTTAGAACTTACCATTGCCTAAAACTAGGAAACTAAGCGTGACAATGGCAATGTAAATTATGCAGACGAGGTCTAACCAAAATCCGAAAGCCCTCGAGGTAGAGAGGAATATGAACCAGGCGGAGCTGTGGAGGTCCTGGTGATTGTCGAATTCTTTTTCTAGGATCTCTTGCGCTTTGAACGCTCTTATGGTTGTTAGGCCGTAAAGTGACGCGTTCAAATGTGAAAATACGGGGCTACGGGCTAAAATTAATATTGCAATTGCTTTTATCCTCAAGCTCAAATATGTTAATTTGTTTACTTACTTACTCCTTCAAGTCTTTTAATACTTCTTCCAGTGGCGAGATAAAATATGCGAAGTAAATAAAAAATTACCCCAATCAATATGGTCGGTGCCAGTAGCCAAGGGTTAACAATCCCAACGACGATGATAATCCCCAGCAGGCTCAAACCAATCTGCAAGACGTCTATCAATGCTGACGGGAGTAATTCATCAACTGCGCCCATGTCTTTGGAAAATCTGTTTAAAATCCTGCCGGACGGGTTCGTGTTGAAGAACCTCATGGTCGCATGCGTTATACTTCCGAACATGGTATCGTGTAGCCTCCTCGAAGCTAGCATGCAGACTTTGAAGAAGGCAAACGACCTGGCTAGGGTCATCAGAACTGTGGCTACCGTTATTGTCGAATAGATGTAGATGCACGTGTCTCTATCGAAATCCCAAAAACTGTAAGCTTTTACTGTGCTATTGTTCGTGAAGATTGTGTCGTTTTCAAGTTCACTTTCTTCTGCCTTAAGCAGGTACACTTCACTGTCGCTAACGTCTTTTTGCACGTCTCCAGTTAAATTATACAAAGTTTGATTTACTGGAAACCTCGATTGTTCCAAATTAACCCTGAAAATAATAACTATCATGAAAAGAAAACCTGACCAGTTGCACTTTTAAAACTCACCAGAATGTAATGAAGTAATCTCCAGCGCTAGCCGCTGTTTGTGAAAAAACAAACAACAGAAACAACACGAACAGAACGCAGCAGTTTCCACCGGCTTTAAAATATGCATTATAAACGTAGCCGGAGACGGAGCCTGTGTTCTTCTGTTCTTCAACACCAGTTGGAAAGTCTAAAGTCTTTTCATCCGTAGAAGACATGCTGAGTACTGAGCTCTGTCTACTGAAGGACACTTTCTCTTCCTCCTCGATCAGATCTTCGGTTTGGCTGTGAAGTAAATGGGCAAAATCTAACCCGGATGCTTGCAGTTCGCTGTAATTTCCTGCAATTTCATTAAATTATTTAAGTATGTAATACGAAAATCAAAAAGCAATTACCTTCCGCTTTTATTATACCGTTCTCCAAAATAATAATGTGGTCGACCTCCTTGAGATACTGCAACTGATGCGTTATCAATATACACGTCGTCTCCCTCAAGTACCCCGAGATGCACTCTTCGAATAACTGCTTGCCTACATGAGTGTCTACGGCGGACAGGGGGTCATCCAACAAGTAAATATCGGCCTGTTTATACACGGCTCTGGCCAAATTTATTCTTGCCTTCTGACCACCGCTCAACGACACACCCCTCTCCCCGACTATAGTCCTATCACCGTGGGGAAAAAGAGAAAAATCACGTTCTAAGGCACATCGTCGCACAACCATTTTGTATCTTTGTCTATCGAAAGGCAAGCCGAACAGGATATTCTGCCGGATGGTTCCCGCGAACAGCCAAGGCTCTTGCGAGGCGTAGCTCACCACCCCGTTAACCTCGATGGTCCCCTCAGAGATCGGCAGCTCCTTCAGGATCACGTGCAGCAAACTGGTCTTGCCGCTTCCCACAGGACCTATCACAGCCACCAACCTACCGGGCCTCACCTCCAAATTTATGTTGCTCAGGGTATCCTCCGTTGAAGTCTCTGCCCATTTCGCCGTTACACTCTTAATGAAAATACCCTTGTTTCGATTGATTAGGGGGTTGCTGGGCTTACGCTCCGTGCCATTCGCCACGGCTTGCCTTGCGGATGTAACTAAGTGATTCTCATCGTATAACAGGAACTTGTTTAGGCGTTTGACTGAGACGGCCGCCTCCGCGACCTGGCCGATGCCCTGCGGGAAGAAGACCGTCATGGTCTGTCGGAGTATGTTGTAGAAGGAGGTAATGACGAACACCTGCTGGGCTGTTATTTGATTCCCAAACATTATGTACGAAAAGACGCTTATAAAAATAGTTATTCGAGTTGTAAACATTATAAAAGAGAGGAGGACGCCCCTCACGTACGAAGTACCTTTCAACGCTCGGATTTCATATCTGCAACCGTTGAAATTATAGTGCATCGTGTTTTTAAATCAAGTTAAAACCAACTTACTTTCTAGCTAAGGCGACTAAATTCGCGAATGGTTTCTCCCACGTGTACATTTTAATCACTTGTATGCCGGCTATGATTTCATTCATCAAACGGACTCTCTCATCAGTTCTGATGGCTGTTTTTAAACGTAATACAGAAGTCTTCTTTCCCAACCAAACTAAAAAATACAAAACCCTCAATACAAAAGAGTTTGTGTTTTAATAAATTGGGGCTTACTTTGAATAGGTACGAATGATAGTAAAACGGCGACTCCAATAACAGCAGACACACCGATCTGTAGATACATCAAATAGGTGACTATAATAGTTTCAAGGGGGCCAACCCAAAGTTGGTGTGCGAAGAGCACCGCAACGTCAAACCGGTTCACATCATTCGAAAGCAAATTGACCAACTGGCCTGCGGTGGTTTGGCCCAAAGCGGTCTTGCTCAGTCTCAAGGCTTTCCTGTATATCAAAGAGCAGCACGCGACCCTTATTTTCATCCCTAGGTGTAGGACCCCCATCATGTACGGGTGAACGACGAACACGTTCAGTAGAGAGCACAGCACAACCCCACCCGCATACAAGTAAGCCTCGGTGTGAGTTATTTCGGTTTGATTTGGTATGTAGTACGCTATTAATTGGCCTAATGCGATCGGTTGAATCATCCTAAAAAAAAAAAAACCACAAACACTATAAATACTATTTTAAAATAAATGTAATTCCAAAAATATCGTCGCCTGTTTGAATTTCCCGCAATTTCGATAAGTCAGCTTATAGCTGCGTTCGTTTATTCGACTCCGTTCACTCTATTTACTCTAAAGAGTGAGAGCGAATAAGTTTTAATATAAGTAAGAGTGAGATAAAAGTGCGAAAAGAGTAAATAGAGTGAAGGAAGTTGAATAAACGAAAAACGAACGCAGCTTATGTTGGTACCAGTCCATGACGATTGAGATTTTTTTTTTAATAAACCAACTTACTCAATTTAATTCAATAAAAGATAATGTATGAAAAGCGAAGGAAAACAAAAACATTGCTAAATTCAAATAAGGGACATTATTTTTGGTTCATCCGGTATATGTGTGTACCGTATAGCAAATTCGGTGACGGCGAGTATGATGCCGTAACAGAGAAATTCGAATCCGAATACTTTCGTTAACGTGCGACCTAGGGACGGTGGCCTGCTCGATTTTTTTGCAGATTCCTCCTCTTTCCTCCATGCCTGTTCGATTTTGTCGCCCAAGCGACTCGACTTGTGTTCTGTGAGCGTTTCGTAAAGATCTGCTTCCAGCAGGTCACGCCGGAATCCCGTGAGAAATGTTGGCAAAGTGTAACTGAAACCAAACGACCTTGTCCTTAAAACTCCTTTAAATAAACTGAACTTTATGCGCTGAGGCTGAGTTATTTATATCAGATGGGAGAGTAAAAAAAGGGGTAGAATACATTTTCAGTGAATTATTTTTGAATTTAACGAGTGACCCAGCTTGAACAATAATTACTATTTGATTCGTAAGTATATGGTTACAGTAAAAGTTTAAAGACAATTTGAATATCCCGCATCTTTATCCATCGTTGCCAACCCGTTGTTTGTATTATTGTTTGTATTATTGACGGAATGTCCAGGTGGCGTTAAACTTTTTTTGCGTTTTATTGTTGTCCTTATATTTGCTTTTCTTGTGTACTCTATTATGCTGTGGTTTTTTTGACTGTTATAGTAAATAAATGAATAATGAAGCTCCGATTGCGAGAGGCAAAGCTGTTTCATGAAAATAGGCCTGTATAAAAACGAACACGCTCCACAAATTATCTCAAGTGTCTATTAAAATACCGTCACTAAATAATTACAGTACCGCAATCAGCCGCCATTTTAGTGCAAAATATTGGCGTTGAAATTTAAACATCTAACCCTAACAACGACACACTCGAGCATTTTAAACTTTCATTTGACAGGCGTTAAATTTGATTAAACTTACCAGAAAGAAAATCACCAGAAAAGTCGGCAATTTAAACTTGTCGGAAAGAAAATCACTAGAAATGCCGACCATTCAAGCTTGCCGGAAAGAAAATAACTAGAAAAGACTGTGGTCATTTTAGTGCAAAAAAACGTTTTCTTTATCTTACACATTAAGCACATGAACGAAAATGGTCACTAAAGTTGACGAAAGTGGTCACTGAAGTTGCCCAAAGTGGTCACTGAATTGACGAAAGTGGTCACTAAAGTTGACGAAAGTGGTTACTAAAGTTGACGAAAGTGGTAACTAAAGTTGACGAAAATGGAAAGTCGGCCATTTTAGTGCAAAAACGTGGTTTCTTTATCTTACACATTAAGCATATGGATTGCGGTCCTGTATTTATTTAGTGACTGTATATTAAAATATTTAATAGCGCCATATGTTGAAACTTAACAATAGTCTTCTTTTCATTTATTTCTACGAGTATCATTCACAAGTTATTGACGGGTTATACATGGTGTTTCATAAGTAGCGACGAAGAATGAAAGAGGTTGTTGGAAGTGGAATTTTAAACAATTCTTTTCATATAAACATAAGTCTGATTATTTCTCATTTACTAGTTAATAACGCTTGAGGTTCTTAGGAGGTGATGACTTTATTGCTTTACGTAAACGTCAATAGATCAATAAGGAAACGTCACTTGTCGTCAGTGAAGGAAAAAATGTCACTGCTTGCTTTAAATTGTTTCGTTTTTTCATTTAGGAATCTACTGAATTGTGCTCAAATTATTTTGTTTTAAATAGGTATTATTATGCATTATATACTTTTCAAAATTTTCCTCCTAAACTGCAATTTTTAAAATTTATTAATCTACTGAGTTATGCTGTAAAATATATTTTCTCTTATTCTTTTTATCAATTTTAAAACTTTATTATTTTCTATTTTTAAAAAATTCTATTCACATTTCATTTTCTTTGCTTTCTCGTCGTACTTTATATTTTTTTTATTATTCTATTAAATTGCGTTGTGTTCATTAGCTCAATTGTGACCAAACTTATTCCTAGACATAAAAATAAAATTAGTTCATAAAATTCCTGTAGTTTCTTTTCCAGATACGTTTAAAATCGCACACTTATCGACATTTCAATGCACTGGATTGATAGCTTGGCAAGATTAAACAATGAAGAGGTTTATCTTGAAGAAGTTGTCAAAGTGATACAATGGAATGTCGATAAGTACAATGCGATTCTAAACGTGTCGCGATAAGTAAAGTAATTATAAATATGTTACATAAATCTTCAACACTATTTAATGTTTGTTTTAATGTTACTCTTTAAAAAAAATCATATTACAAAGTTAATAGTAGGTTTTTTTTTTGGAGCTACTGTAAAACCAGCTTTTCAAAGTCCAATGTCCACATGAACATTTCGTGATCATTGCATCCGGTCGATGAATCGACTATAGGAAGCTTTTGTAATAGGTTTGTTCCAGCAAGAGTTCGTAACTAGTTCGAAACCGTGAAGAGCATGCAATCATCAAAATTGTACATTTGACGGCACCGTTGAAATAGGTCATTACTTCGGTGGACAACTGTTTTTAACGGTTCCGAACTAGTTATGAACTGTTGCTGGAACAAACCTAATAGTTTGTCATATTTAATAAAACATCGCTTACCAAAATGTAGCTGCCGACACGGGATTAGCTGTTTCCCTCGGATTAGGCAACCTCGCTTTTTTAAGTCCACCGTCCATTGTTCTTTCACTTCACAATTCCTTCCGGCCGGCAAAATTTACTGAAAATTTTTTTTAATGATTAACAATGTTTACAACACAAAGTAATTATGAAACAATAAACTTACAAAATATTTTTTGTTGTTTTTAAAATAACGCTTAATCTCTGCTGCTTGTGGTAAAAACAGTTGATCAATCAGGCGTTGGAATTTTTTCCTTTTAATTATCAACTTATTTTACCAAACAGACAAGTGATGCGATTTCGTAATATTTAAACAAGAGCAGACACTATTGAAACGATCCACTTTATAAAAGGTAATCACAACTTGCAATTTTTATTTTTAAAACACGCCTTAGCACTTTAATTGCACACTCGTGAGACAATAGCATTGCGTTAAACGCAAAATAAATAAAAAAAATTATAATCCTATAGAGAACAAACAAAACTTCGTATATACATACGTACTTACTTAGAGCTTGAGTCAACGTTTATTATTCGTTTCGAATTCGAGATTTATCTCTTTCGCTTTCATCGTGCAAATACAAACGCAAGTGACGCTGTAACTAATTTCGATTGATTTTCTTCAACCTTGGATGTGTATATAAGTGATTAAAACAATTGTTAAGTCATTTTCTGCAGCGTCATCGCGGTGAGGAATTCTGCATGTGGCCATAAAACTTCCTAGTAACGTGTAATCAGTAGTTACACTTGCGATTAACAAATGTAGGTAGGTATACAGTACGCGTACATCTCTACACGTTATTTTTTTTTAATTAAATGCCGATCGATCAATTGATAATTTTAAGAACTTTTTTATACAGCTACATATCTCGTTTTAACTTTCGTAAAACAGCTTTCCCGCTGGCAGTCGGAAGTCACGTTGTATTCTTAACTCACATTGATCTAAACAGCGTATAATAAAAAGTGACGTTTATGCTTCATTCTGTAGTGCGGATGGGGAACATCGTATCTGCCGAGCACCTCATCGAGTACATTCGATTACAACAAGCTATGATAAGATTGTTCGTGCGCAGTCGGGCTAATCGCTTACTGACTTTAGGAGGCATCCACGTGCTGTATACATTTCCGCCTTGAACTTAGGACATACTTTGCAAATTAAAAATAAGTGCGGACTGACGTATAGTCGTGAACAGCTGAAAAAGGACGAGAAGCAATAAAATTGTGCCAAATTCGACCTTACCTCTATTATGCATTTAGTGCCCCGTCCAGCAAAGTACAGTCCACGACTGTACACTTTATTTTTAAAGACTCCATCGATTGTATTTGATTAGGAATTAAATTAATCATTCTGTTTATCAGCAACAATACTCAACAAATGCATATCTCATCACGTATTGTATGTATACGTACGATCTAAGAACTTACAATCCAAGCAATTACATACCTTACGTAATTTGTTAATTTTTTTTACAATTGTGCTAATGTAATAGGTAATATTTGAATTATGCCGGGATACAACTCATTTAAATAGCAATTTAAAAAAACATAAAAGGGTATCCCTGAAGCTAAACGTATTTTTTTTTATTGTTTACTTCAAAATGCTGTTGTTCCTCAGCAAAAGGCAAGAACCTCTGAACTCGGAAGACACAACAACGCTGATATAGTCAGTCACTGTTTGCAATTAGTCTTCGTTGTGGTCGCTACTGCTAACTACAAGAAGTAACATTTCCGTTTGGAATTTTTTAATCAATGAAAAATATTTTTTTTTGCAGGCCAGAATAATACATGACATAATATGAAATTGTATAGGGAATGAACTTCTGTAACTCTTACTTATCATCACGTTACCACAAAATAAATAGAAATTGGGGAATTTCTATAGCCTCAAGTACACGGGGCGAGTTTACAAGCTACAAGCCGGCTTGTAAAAAGCCGGCGAATCGGCGAGTGTGCTAGTAATCGAGTACACACAAAATCTCCCACTTGCTCAGTAGCCAACTAGCTGGCGTGTGGAAACCAATGCTACCAGCAAACTTGTGCACAAGCTACTGTGAGTACACGTGGCTAGTTTGCAAGCTAGCTCGCTCAAAGCCGGCGAGTGGCGTGTAAAGTCGCCGGCAGTTCAACTTTTTCCAGAGCGTTTTTACAAGCGGCTAACGGAGCGAGTGCATCGAGTACACTGGACTAGTTTACGAGCTGCTTGTGAAAAAGCCGGCTTGTAGCTTGTAAACTCGCCCCGTGTACTTGAGGCTTAAGTGTATTTACATACAAGCACATTTACTTGTTTACCAGAGGAGTTTTATCGGAGTAAATAATTGACGCATTTCGACATCTTATCGAAATTTAGTAGTTTTCGAATAAATTAATATTAGTACGCTTCGTTAAAAAGTCATTAATTCGTTAAATTGGAGCAGAGTTGCGCAATTAAATTGTCGAAAACAAATAGCTGATAGGATTGGGATCGAACCGATCTGTTTCCATTAATACACACATTTAAATAAATAAATAAATAAATAAACCAAAAATGAAAAAATGAGGAATTTCGCCAAGATAATAATTATTACAAACCCTTGTGAATTTATCAAACTGTCATAAATCGAAAAATGTCAAATCGTCGACCAGATGCAGTAAGTACTATACAGGTGCATGACGAATTTTGACCGCTGGTTATTATTGGTTGAATATAAATAAGATGACCAAATTCTTCAATAACTGGATGCGGGGGGAGTCAATTCAACTTCCATAAAAAACGTAAATAGTCCATAGTTCAAAGGAATCTAAAAAGAACGTTAAAAAAATGGCAAATATTCTTTTTGTCCAGTGATCTTTCTTTCTTTTGTTATTGTTAATTCGCGAAATCAAACATAGTGAGCGACCTCTGGTGGTCAATATTGATACCATCAAAAGGGTGAACAACATTTCACTGATTGGTTTAATATTGAAAACATCAGAAAACATTCACCAATCAAACTTTCATATTAAATGCAACTGCAATGTTGTTCACCCTTTTGTCGCCCATTTTGCAATTAACAGAGACCTCTCGCGTTGACAATTAGGTCTCAGCAAAAAAAATGTTTTCAAGAATTAGTCATGTTACTTACATCATGAGATTCATCTGATTTCTACTATAGTATAGTAAAAAAAAACTATGGGCTTTGCACCATATAACAAGTGTTCAACAAAAAAAACACCTCGAGTTAGCCTTGGAAAAAAATCGTATGTCATAGCTTGCATATTCATTTCTCATATGCCACGTAGGTCATGGAAGTGTACACGTATGTCGTAATCTACAATACCAAGCAGTTTTTGAGGTTAGTAACCAGTGTTGTTCTTTTTGGTACTTCGGTACCAGATTTGGTATCCTAGATGGACATATGAAGCCTGGTATGTAGATATAATACATAATCTACAAAACGATTTGGTACCCAACTTTCGATACAGCGCCATCTGCAACCCAATTTTCCAAGGCCGTCCGTCACTCTCTTACACATTACATTGACATAAAGCTACATCGTTTCTTGGTTATTTTAATTACGACTTTAGTTAAATACGACTTTAATCACAAGATGAGAATTCGGGCCAATGTTGTCATGGACTTTGTCAATTCTTGGAAGTAAATATTGGCAAGTGGATTATATTATATTTGTGGGTATTCGCGAAATCAAACAAACTAGGCGATCTCTGGTAGTCAATATTGATACCACCAAAAGGTGAACAACATTTCATGGATTGGTTTAATACTAAAAGCGTCAGAAAACGTTCACCCTTTTATCGGCCATTTTGCAATTAACAGAGACCTCTCGCGTTGACAATTAGGTCGCGAATAAGTTAACCGAGCTGCAACTTCACACACATCAATCATTTTTGCTCTCCCTGTATATGCTGCTGAAATTTCGTTATTTGTGGCATTACTTTTGAAAGAAAAATGCTGTAATACCTAAGTGATGAATTTAATAAAAGTAATGCACATTTCGAATTTTCATTTTCGACATTCCTGTCATTTTTATTATTTTTAATACAAAAAGCTAATTACAGTATTTAGGAAAATTGACTGAAACTTTTATGTCATTGATAAAACAATTGAACTTCGCGTTCTAGAACGGTTCACGAATACACACTGTTCACGAATATACATCTATGTAACAAGTGTTCAACAATAAAAATACCTCGAATTAACCTTGGAAAAACATAATCTCGTAGCCTGCATGAATGTCAAAAAAAATGATTAACCTCAAAATGTTGGTATGGCATGGTTTTGAAAGTAATATTTTCGTTTTTAAAAGAACGTATTAAAATAAATTGTCTGAATTCAGTCCCTTCGCATAACCTAAATTTTATATTCTGACAGTACTTGCGATAATGACAACAGGCTGACTCGGGGTAGGATTTTGTTGAGCACTCGATATAGTAATGTCAATGTGACAATTTTAAAAAATTAAAGAAATCGTCTTTTACGTCAAAAATGTTAATTTTGATTGATGATATTGATAACAATTGTTTCGCTCCCTGAATGTTTCGAGTTTCAAGCTTCATTAAAGTAATGAAACGGCCTGTATATAACAATTGTACACTGTCGATTTCTTATCAAAGATTTTCTAACGTTTTGATTCATGACATCCAATAAAGAAAGATATGAAATACATAATTTATTGGGTAGATATTTATACCTATTTCGTCGTAAATGGAAATTCCCGTAACTCCACGTTACGTAAATTTAATATTGATTTTTCTATTTAAAATTTTAATATGAAAATAAAATCTATAAGCCGGCCAAATATAATTATTTCAATACATACCGGTTTCATGTTAATCAATTAATTTCATCAAATATTTATCTTTTAAATGCTTCGAGGAAGATAAAAAATTCACTAAACATTAGGGGATTTGATCTGGATAAAATTTTTTACTTGCATTATTTTTTTCTTCTCTTTTTACGCTGGAACGCACACGCCGCACCGACTCCTCGCTTAAACCATTCTCTCCATTCCACACACGCTTTATGCTTTATCCTAACCTGTACTTAACGACACTACAAAACACATGCTTGTCAAAAATACACTGACAAAAAAAAGGATACTGTGACAACGGCAAGATTCGTACTGGTTCGGCTCAAATCGGAATTCGTTCATAGAGCAATCAAAACTACGTGAGCAGCGTTGCCAATTAGAAAGAGAAATCCCGTTTGGTGAGAATTATTAAGATCGGAGTGAAGAAGAGACGGAAATTTCTACATTTCCTATTGTTACGGATCAAAAATTAAAAAAAAGAAGAAAAGCAATGTCAAATATATTCGTTGATTTGTTCTTAGACTTGTCGCCTGGTGGACCAATCGAACGTGATTTTGAATTCATCCCCATTATCATTCGCGAACAATTCGTATTTTTTTACTTACGATGATTATAATACTCACATTTCTTAAATAGATACTCATTGCACTTTATCTAATCAATAAAAACATATTTACTTACAATTATTGATGGATCTATGTCAGAAAGAAAAAGAAAATAATGTTTACACCTTAATTCTTTATGTTTATTTAAATTGTTTTCAAATATGAACGATACCACTATTTAATTGACACAGTTACGTTTTTATTATACAGAAAATTAAAAATACATATTGTTCAGTTGGTTGGCAACGTTGTTTGTGGAGGCGCTGGGATGCTGAGATGAAACCAATCATGAATGAACTAACGGTTTGTTTACATACTTTACATTGTAATCGTAATTGTTTTATTTTCCAGTTACATGCAAAATAATAAAAATTCAAAAACAATCCAATAAAAAATATATAATAAAACAAAGATAATCGATTTTCCAACACAAATTAATAGATTAATAATTTTTTTTAACAGAAAGAACTTTTTTCTTACCCTCAAGGAAACAAAACAAAATAATAATTTTTGTAATTATCTAAAGACTTTTTCGATTTTTTCGTTTTCTTAAGCGTTTTTTAACTGTAGAGTCGAGCAAGTTCTCGAACTATCTGACAGCTTGTTCGAACACATTTGCCTCGAGGAATTCGTGCATTTAAAAAACACGCCCAATATTCTCCACTGTCGATAAAAACATACAAACACTGACTAAAGTTCATTTTTTTATTATATGCCGATCGTTTAGACACAGTATAAGTAATTACTAATTACCCAGTAGCGTCACTTAAACGTCAGTGTCAAAAAAAGCCGTCATACTGTTTGATACCCTTATGGAAATGTAATATATAATTTGCAAATCGGTAGGTATCAAATTAAATGGCAAATGTGACAGTTATACTTGAGTGACGCTACTATGTGTTTCTTAAACTGCTGTGGTATAGGTCTGAATTAAGAAAATATACGACGAATTAACATGGCATGACAAAAATCGCAAGGATCGCAAGGCCGTTTCACGAAAGTTAGAAGGAGATAGCCATGTAAAAGTTCTTTGAATTATCGATCGATCGATCAGCATATGTGTAATAAAAAAATGAACTGTATATACACTGCGGAACAAAAGTATGGAAACCTCTAAAAGATTGTTATAAGTCAGAACTTTCACACTAACTTAAAATTGTCGTTTACATAATTCTTACCAAATGCCAACTTTTCTTTTAAAAAAACGCCTGCGCGTTTTAATGTTGCAAACTTACAAATGTTGAAATATTTCAAAAATATTGAACATTAGGACAGGAACATTAGGACATGTTACACATTTTTATGTTAATAATTATTTAAGCAACTTAAACAAATAAAAAAATACTGGGTATCTCATTTACAATTACAAAGTTGGCAGCACTGGCGAAAAATCTGAAATATTGACAACACCGCCGACATCATCTTGACATCCGTGCTATCACCTAAATTAACTGTTCCAAATTTCGCTTCGATAGCCCTAGCCGTTGTTTAGATATTTAGAGGTTTCCATACTTTTGTTCCTCAGTGTATTTATACATATTTCATATTCGTGGAATATTTGTAAAAAATGAGCAAAAAAATCAGATTAGAGTAGGCGGTGCAATGTCTGTGAATAACTGAATTAATTAATGTAATTATTCATGGACTGTCGAATTTATTGACGTTTTATTTAATCACAGACATAGATTTTCCATGCACCGCCTACTCTATCTGATTTTTATTTGCTCACCGTTTATAATTTTCAAACGCAATTTATTCAGTCGAAGTCAATTTGGCGCGAAAGCTCCACACCTGACAACACTGAATTGAAGGTAGTTTTTCATGAATGAAATCAGTCAACGACCAATGAATCACCCTCGTGGAAACAAATGAAAAGAAGACTATCGGCGAGTTTCAACAGATGATGCTACTGAAATGTTTTCTACCTTACAATAACGCCAGAAATGAGTTTTAAAAACATACACAAGGACCAGTTTAATGGAAACTTTACGGGGTGTATTCGTTTTGTCAGGGTGCTCATTTTAATTTTAAATCGTGATCTCGGAAGGTTTTAGAATAGGCAATCCATTTATCAAAGCAGAAATAACTTCGTGTTTCCATGGACTTACACACGTGTTTTCATAAATGTACTAAATAAACGCATAGAAGTAGAATGGGTTGCCTACCTTCAATTTTTAAGGCATTACAACTTAAAATGGGCACCTTGTATATATGATTATTTTGAAAATAAGGTTTCCGAGCTTTGTATTTTGAAGTTCGCCAATTTTTTTATTCTACGAGCTATGCAAATTGTTACATATATGGGTTTCCTGATACATAAAAGAGCATTTTTGAACTGTCCAGGGGCTTTCAGCTTTCTGTTTCTTTTTACGAAATAAAACTTAAAAATCTCTTAATCCCTCATTAATACCAACATTAATTTTTCTGTAATTAAATAATTAATGAACATGAAATGAATCAAAAGTTTCTTGGAGTGCAAAACTGATTAAATTGATAATTCAGCTGACACCACACGCCTTATACCAATATCATTTAATTTTTTGATTAAACTCTCATGGTTGACACAGTCAAACGCTCGACCGAGGTCACAAAAGACCCCAACCGGATGCTCACCTGCTTCCATGTTATTGATTATCCTGCTACAGAAAGAGTAGATTGCAGTTAAAGTTGATTTTTTGGAGCAAAAACCATGTTGATTTTCAGACAAAATTCTGTATTTGTTTAGGTATGATAAAACTCTATCTAACATGACATATTAAAAAATGTTTGAAAACACAGATGTTATAGCTACAGGCCAATAATTTTCAACCATTTTCGAGTCATTTTTCTTGTAGATAGGACTGCTACGTGAAGTTTTTAAGTTTGATGGGAATACTCCCTCGGAAAAGGAAGTATTGATGATATCTACCAAAGGACCAATTGTCACAACAGAAATCTTTTTAATTAAAAACATTGGAATATCATCTTCACCTGCACATGCTTTATTTTTTAGCTTTAGCAAAGCAGATTTAACTTCTTCAAATGAAACTGGTAATAAACTCATGCTAGTACTTTGGATATAATTAAATATAGATTTTATATTGTTTATATGGATTATCAATAGTAATAACATTGCGAGTTATATTTAGAGGTGAATTAACAAAGAAATTATTAAATTCCTGCACAACTCTGTGGATTATCAGTCGAGTAGTCATTTATGTTTAAAACTACATTCTTTGATATTTTATCTTGAGCTTTAGAAAAATCATTTATTATTTTCCAAATAACTCTGTTAGGATTTGAAGCATTTTGTATAATATTTTGATAGTATTGATTTTTAGTTTTATTGATTAATGCAGAAAGTTCTCTTTTACCTATGAGATATTGGTGTATTAGTTCATTATTTAATTTCATGTTATGATAAAACTCTTTGAGTCTAGCACTGCTCTGTTTGATTTCAGAAGTAATCCACTGCTTATTAGAACTTGAAATTATTGTAACTGGCTTAATAGGAAAGTGCATTTCAAAATGATATTTAAATAATTTAATTTAATATTTTTACAATATTTTTACTAACTAAATCTGATTCAATTGGCTTGCTATCTTGGTATATTATAGTTACTAGCCATTAACTGTTTTTGTTGTGTTTCTAAATCTGCCATGAGTTTTTCTTTGCTAGAAGTGATTTGTTATATATCTGCTCTTTACTAGTACCATTTATCACCGTCTGTGACACATAAATTTGCACGTATGCATATTAAATATATGCCAGTCTTATTTTTGTTGAACTTATCACCGAACACAAATGAAATATTGAAAAGATTTAATAACACATTAAGTTTCTTTACACTCGACCTTAACATTAATATTACATGAGGCCAGTTCCGTAATGAGAAATTTGAGAATGTAAGGAACCTGAATTTCAGAAATGTTATCACCGTGTCCACACAAGCGGCAAGTTTCCTTGGTTTCGGTTAAATGCGGCCTATCGGCCATTCTAGTCACGACGGTCACCGGACCCAGCACAGTATTACACGACGTACAGATGAAAGCCTGAAAAATATTTCATTTCATTTATTCGACACTCTAGTTAAGCATTTATTTACCGTGCTCTTATCGGAGCAGTGCAACAGCCGATCTTGTAACAAGAACGATGAGCCGTGACTTATAAGCGAATCACGTTCCATTTCACCAAATCGAACTCCTCCACCACGCTTACGTCCTTTTAAGGGTTGACGAGTTAACATATCCGTAGGACCTGTCGATCTCACCTGAAATATGACTTAATTTGCAAATGTTACCAACTAAAGCAATCGTGGGGATATTTACCTGCCACTTATCTGAAACCATGTGTCTCAAGCGCTGATAATGGACAATACCAAAGAAAATTTGCGCTTCCATTTCTCGTCCATCGATCCCCGAATACATTGTTTCTGTTCCATAGTAATTATAACCCCCTGAAATTAAATACATATTTAATACAATGCTGATTATTTTTTTTAACTAACGTAGAAGTATACATCATTTATAAAATCTTATTTCTTACCAGCCTGCAGGAGATTCCCAAAGTATTCTATGGCCGTATCTTTCTCAGTGAATTTAAAGGGAGTTGCATCGTGTACAAGGCCATGAATTGCCGCTGATTTTCCGGCCATAACTTCGATCATCATGGCTATCGTCATACGAGATGGAAATCCGTGAGGGTTGAAGACTATGTCGGGAACCAATCCGCTTTCTGTGAACGGCAGATCTTCTGCGGGCCACTTTTGCGAACAAATACCCTTTTGTCCGGCACGACTGGCGAATTTATCACCCACATTTGGGTTCCTCTAATAAATCAAAAAACTTGCTTAATCCAAAGGCTCTTGGCAGACATAATTTACTTACTGTAATCCTGTATGTAATGCACATGGTCCTTGGTTTCTTGACGTTGTTAAAATCCCCGCAGAGTCGAACACTGTTCACGTAACTGTCTTCTTTGCTTTTAAATTTTGAAGTCACGTAACGGGACTCGTCGGCGTTATAAAAGCAGTAGAGAGGTTCACCATCTAAGATTTTTCGCCCTACGAAGGGCAGGCCATCCGTATCCAAAAATTCGACTAGGTCCGGTTTCTGAGGGTCCCTGCAGAAGTACGAATTCGCTTGCTCCAGCTCTATGAATTCAGATTTGTAGATCGAGCCGTGAGCTAGGCCCCTCTCTTCTGAACTTTTATTGATTATCATGGCATCCTCCATGTCATAGCCCTAAATTAAATTTCCTACATTTTAGTATAATATTTATAATTACAATTCTTTGCCCCCTAGATTACATAATTATTTTATTTGTGTAAAGTTTGTGCTTACTGTGTAACTAATAACTGCAACAATGGCATTTGTTCCCATCGCAAAGTCATCTAAACCAATATTATCATAATGGACGGGCCTAAATAAGGGTGTGCTCGGTGTTTGCAGCCTGTACAACTTAGTTTCGGATTGTAAGTTCCAATTATGACACGCCGTCCCCATCGTTTGCTTACCCATCTGACACTGGTACATATTTCGTGGCGATTGATTGCAATCAGGCATCGGAATCAGTTGAGCTAAATTCGAAAGGAACGTTATTTTGGACAATTCCAAGTGGGTAGTAACCCCTAAAAAAAATTACAATCGTTAACAATTAGATGACACCTTTGCGAATCATTTTACCCTCGTAAGCCTCGTCTGGCCGAATGCAAATGTTCAAGTAAACCTGCTCGAAAGTCCCTATGAATTCGACTTGTCTCGTTAGCAAATTTATAACCGGCCTCATCATCCTTGCGGGGCCACTAAACAAAAATAAACCTTGATACTGAGCCGTCGCCTTCTTTATCGGCACCAACACTATTTCTAACGTGTTTGGAATCTGCTCGCCCTTGATTTTTAACAACCTGAGTTTATCGACTAAACTTGGGGCACACATTTTCGGAATGTACCCCAAGACTTTTCCATCCAGTTGTGCGCTGTAGCAGTCTTTCAGATTCAATCGTTCCACCTCCGTCACAGGTATCATGCCCAAATCCGCCAGTATCCGTGGTACATTCTGAAGCTTCGTCGAGTCAGGCTCATCGGTGACGATGCAGTTCATGGTTAAGTGATTCAGTAATCCACAGGGAGCCCCGTCAGGCGTGTGCACCGGGCAAATAAACCCCCACGCATCGGGGAGAAGTTGTCGGGCTTCGGTGGTACGCATCTCCTGAAAGAACGCACCCCTATGCACGGCTTTGAAGTGCGACATGTACCGCATGCGGTTGATGTTCTCGGGGACTATGGTTAAGCCCTTGTCTTGCATTAGGCCAAGTCCCGAGGAACTCTGGAGGTTGCCGGTCGAAAGGAAAGTTTCGAAAGACGATTCTATTCCGCTCGTGTATCTTGCCGCGGTTAGAATTTCAGGTTGGTTCAAGGAGTAGTTCACGTTGGTCTTGGCACGTTTCATAATGCTCATTTTTAAGCCGACCAGCCAGGATTGTAATTTTTCTTTGAGCACCTGAAGGTACAAATGACCTCCTTCGGAAAAGAAATGAAAGTTTTAATTTTCAAGGTTTTTAAGTCAAATAAAACCAACTAGTTGAAACCCTGAATACATATTACAGTACGACAACTTTGTACTTAAATTGTAAAGTGTAAATACAAACCTAACAGGAGTTCTTGCATCATAACAGCATCGGCCCCCTCAACTTTACACTTATCTTGAGCAAACGCATACAATTTCTGTGTCATAAAAACGAGCAAGTTAAATTTGTCCTCGACATTATTTAAATGGATCAAAATGCAATGATCCAAAATAAAATCGGCGACCTCTTCGTCGCTGTACCATGCGGGACACTCGAAAAATTTCACTCGGAACATTTGCCCTATATAGGCTTTACAGTCCTTCTGCGAGTGTAGATTCTCCAAATGGATGAGTTGCAACATATTCTGCATGGAACTTCAATCAAAAGTTAACTCATTTTTTTTAATCAATTAGAAATTAAATTAAGGCTTACTCTTTATAGTAGAGGTCATCCTCGCATCCTTGTATCATCCTTTTATAAATGTACAGATCGCTATAGTCACAAAGGCACTTCAGAATTAGCATCAACGGAGCAAAGTACAGTACTTTGCGATGACTAAACATCAGCTTCGCCGATCCGTCCGTCACAAAATGCAGCACGTTAGTCTAAAATCGAATGCGAAGCAACTATTTGGTGAAGCAATCGTAGGGCAAGATTTACCGTGGCGGTTTGATCCGTTTGAACACACCTAATCGAAATACCAGAGTCTGAAAACAAGCGTCCCCTCGCCTTCCAGCCGGATCTTCGTATGGCTATCGGATAATTGCGCCTCGTCATGAGCAACATACGCACCAAACGCTCCAGTCCTTTTATGATGAAGTATCCACCCCATTCCTGTTCGTGCTCCCCGTGTTTCACCAGCTCTTTAGGGCTCATGAGCGCAAGGTGACATAAATTAGACTAAATTTTAATTAGCACAACTGACCAAAATCTCACTTACCTTGACCATAATCGGAATCTCCCCCAATTCTTTATCAAATGCGATCTGTTGCCTTCCATTTAAAGACCACGCCACACGGATGCTGCACTTGCCTCGATAAGTCGCTCCCCTCTGCCTACATTCCGAGGGGTACACAAATTGATCACGAATGCCAATTGCTCCCAGAGGGGCCGTCGGAAAACTTAGGGCGCAATCATCGACTCTCAACGATATCCTATCCTTGTTGGGGAGCTCGAATTCAATCGGATACAACTTCGATATAGCCTCCGATAAACCCTTGGTTGACATGTAATTGAAACTGTCGATGTGGGGCGTCCCTAACTGGGTCAGTAGCTTTGGGAAAGAAAAACAACTCTTTGAATTCAACCTGCACGAAAACCACGTGTCTCACTTACTGTGTTCTGTTCGTCCGGGGGCTTGCCGAAGTTGGGGTCGGTCAAATTTCTTAAAGTTGGCGTGTCGTTCATTTTCAATAAATAAAATCGTATTTACGTCTTTTACACTTTCTTTACACCGGCAAACATAACCTCCAAAAATTTTAATTTTAGAGGTTGGTAGACCTACTTGTTTAAGGTTTAAGTTGGCGTCTCTGCAGGATGAAACATTTGAAAACGCTTCGCGTCCATATTTCATTTCGTCAATGTCGTAGCGATAGTTATTAATAAATAAACAATAAGGAATTGTTGCTGCGATGAATTTCAACGATTCTGGATTTCGTAACCGTGGCCGTGGCCGGAGGGGACGATCCACAAGAGGTAGAGTTAACTGTAAGTGATGGTTTTTTTTTGTAATCTGAAATTGTGTCGCTAAAACTCATTTTGCACTTTTATGACAATGGTGATGGAAATAGGCAAATCATTTTTAAGTTAATAATTGAAGATTCTATTTCTAAGTGTAATGAAAATACATACATATCTCGAAAGAATTATGTACATCTTTTACCTGTTTAAATTTTTTTGAGTTGCTGGAGTAGAACGTCGGATGTAACGACCAATCAGTAGCCAGTATTCAAAGCGCGGGAGTGACGTCACCCAGCCTACATTTTTGAAATTACGCGTGATTATTATGTTGATGAAAGAAAGTAAACAATTTAAATTAATAGTGGTCACTGACTTAAACTATAAAGAACTGGTACAATAATTACATCGGCCTACAAATTTTAACTTTTTTTAATCATTAGAAATAGAATTTAAACGACTTTCTTTAATATACCTACCGATTTGATCAACCTGAGTTAATAATACAACGTGACTCCCACCTACAAACAGGGGCGGACGGCTAATTTTGGGGGCCCTGGACTACTACTGTTTGGGGGCCTACCCAATTAACACAAATTAACCCAAGTTTGGGTTAATTGTGGCGACTCATTCTCCAATTTGCCGAAAAACTGTTTAAAGTCAAAGAAAAAATTTCGTATAATTTATATTTTCTTAAATTTTTAATTAAAGCTGGTTCTTGTCCGATGAAAATTGTATCACAAACTCTTTTAAACGGACACTAAATGGCGCACAAACACTTAACGTTTCGCAGTCGTTCGACAGCTTCGTCAGAAATGAAAAATATTTTTCAGCTTCGTCAGAAGTGAAAAATGTTTGTGCGCCATTTAGTGTCCGTTTAAAAGAGTTTGTGATTAAATTTTTAAGTTAAATTGTTTTCATTTTTATTTTTCTGACCGCGAAGGGGGCCCTTTGATTGGCGGGGCACTGGGCTGCAGCCCATAAAGACCATGCCTAAATCCGCCCCTGCCTGTAAGCGGCAAATCTCTTTTACAAAGTTAAAAGGAGATAACTATATAAAAGTTCTTAAAATTATCGATGGTTCGACATATACAGGGTGTTCCAAAACAACGTTTAAATACACAGGTCGGCAAGAATGTGGGGTTTGAATTTTTATTGCTGTTTTAAGAAGAAGTCTCATACCATTGACAAATCTGTATGTAATTTGTTTCCATCAGGTATAATTTTTGAAAAAAGAAAATATTTCAAAATTTGGATAGAATCTGAAAGAAAATCTCAATTCACAAATTTTTCTTCTATCTCTTCAATTGTACATATTTGATGAAACGTTAATATTTATAGTGTTCTGATTAAATAATAGGTGGCGCTGGAAGTAGGCCCTATTTTAGCCACACTTTTTATACCGAGTGATTATTTAAATTTTTGATCAGCTTTTGCTATGAAATTTGAACGGCATGTCTTAGTTTTACTGTAAAATAACATCAAGGAGTACAACGACTTATTTTTCAATTAAATTTAGACATGGCGTCCAAATTTCATGGCAAGAGTTATCAAAAATTTTAATTAGTCACTCGATATTCAAATCAAATCAAACAAATATTAACAACTGTTATTATTACAGTTCTTGCTCAAAGCTGTTAAAAAGTGATAAAATGGCTTCAATTTCGTCTCACGCATACTACATATATCAATATTCTTGGCAGTTTTGTTAAATACGTAATCTTTATGTAGGAATTAAAAAGCGACGATGAACTATCACTGAATTTGTAAAAAAGTACATAGGTAGCATTTATATTTTGGTTTCTTCATCTTTACGTCCAAGATAAATATTGGGTTTCAAGTTTGCCATTCACGCGCCGAGCTATTATTGAGGAAATGGTTCCATGGGCAAATGAAACCTCTGAATTTTGGAAAACCTGCGATATGATATGGTTTGACCTGTGAGTCACGCAGAATGTTACTTTTGCCTCACCAATGTGTGACACAATTAGACTATTTCCAAGAAAATCTTGGTGCAGTGAATGAGGAACAAGACGAAAGATTTCATCAACATATAGGGGAAAATGGGGTAAGTGTGCGCACGGGGTATTTGTACGCACCCATTCATCTCAAAAAGTAATAAACTTACAAGAAATTACTGCTCATGAAATCTATGTTATCCACCCACAACTCTAATTTTTGAAAGCCCTAATAGCTAGTATATGCTTTACCAATCAAGTTCGGTATGACGGCATAGCAGCAATGAGTTTTCAATGTATGTTTCGATTCCGAAAACTTAAGCCGTGAATAAATTAATTATAAATATTTTAATTTCAGTTTTGTGTTACGATATTCAGTAACATTTAAAAAAATGCATTGCGCATTTGGTATTTACCGAAAATTTTTTTTTACAATTTTGTGATAATAACAATAAAAGAATGTAGGTACGGGGAAACTGTGCGCCTTGTGAAGGGGTAAGTGTGCGCACGAAAAATTTATATTTATGCAAAAGTAACTGAAATCCAGAAGAAGACACATACCTCCACAGATGTGGGGAGCTGCTACTTAAAACTGAACAATGGTTTAGGTGTATTCTCTGTTCTAGATGGGTGCATACATGCAACGGTTGGAACTAGGGGTGCGCGATATCATATTTTCAATATCGGTTATCGATAACTTAAAAATATCGATATTTATTGATACACCGTTATTATCGCTCTATCGTTAATATCGATATCCGAAATGGAAATATCGTATTTTCAAAGAATCTTATTTTTGTTGTATCACCCATGTTTTTTTATAACAAAATATGCATATAGTATGCTCGAGAAATATTTTATTTCAACATATTTTCAATATTAATACCTAAAAAGAGAAATATTCTACTGCGCTAAGTTACCCCATACCCGCGCACAATTACCCCGTATATATGGGGTATCTGTGCGCAGGAGCACTGGTATTAATTTTATTTTCCCTTTAAGATATCTACGCTTTGAAATTTGTTCCGCAAATATCTGGAGCATTGTGTAAATAAAAATGGTGGTATTATCTTTATTATTTTCTACGTTTTGGGTGTCTGAAGCAAAAATGTGCACAGTCACCCCAGTCTCCCCTGCGCGTAGAAACAAAAATTGACAGGACTTCTGATTGGTCGACCAAAGATTCAACTTATTCCAATTACTTTAGAAATCACCTATACGGAAATTTCCCTATAATCTCTTGATTACGTAAGAATAAGTTTTGCATTGTGTCTTGCTACATCTGTTTTCTGAGATTGAATTTTACTAATTGTAAGTAAAAGTTTTAAGTTTCCTTAAAAGTTTTACTTAAGCATTGTGTTCTAGGCTTAAATGTAGCAAATGAAGAGTTTCCGGGAAAACAGCGATAGCATAATAATTTGTTTCATTGGTTTTTATTATTTGTATGCTAACTATACATTTCAGCTTACAAATGAATTCTGTTGTCTAGAATCTAACGGAATTCACAAATTTTGATGGAAAATCAGGATAAGTTTTTGTTACTTCATATCTCCCCCACACTTTCGTAAAATCTGCGACACATATCAATCAAAATGACAGTAAAGGATTGTTCCAGATTGTTCTACAGCTGCTTTCTTTCGTTTGAGCCAAACGCAACATTACGCGTTCAGATTCAAAGATGGATGTTCTCTTGCAAATGGATCAATCCCCACTCCTCGTGAAATTTCAATCCGGAACAGTAATCCCCTTTCCCCTTAAAATCTTCCTATTTTCACGATTCGTTTGGATTCAAATGCATTCGAATCTGAGCCGTGTTCTTTCGCTAACAACTTCAGATCGTGATCCAAGATAAATTCGAAAGAACATTCACATAACCAAATATAAAATCTTCATATAAATCGCGTTTCGTTAATCAAATCACAAAAATTCTATGATCGAGAGGGGCAAGGGGATTAGGTCAAACTATTCAAATCGCGATCCAAACTATTCGTATCACGATTCAAATTTTTCAGCGAAAGAAAGCAGCTTATATTTTTATGTCTGTGCAATGACAGTGATGTCCGAAATTTTCTGTTCACATTTGTACAGTTGCGGAATTTAAAAAAGCATACATACACTCAAAGCGTGTCGCTGTGAACTTGGTTTTGTTTGAAAATATTTTCGCTTTACGAGTCAAAATAATTGTTAAAGTGACAGATCGTGATTAACATGCCACACTTAAGTTTATCGAAAATACGCAATTAATTATTTTTGGTCAGTAAGAAGATTACCCGAAAGATTTGGGGTTAATAAAAGCACCATACAGTTTTCTTCTTGGCTCCTAAATATTAAAGTGACATGATTTAGTTGCCTGCATGCGGTTGTGTCAATCAGACAGAGATTGATTTACTATTCTAATATTGCAAAATATAGCCTAAAGACTTGTGTGCTTTTTTTAAATTCCGCAACTGAACATTATTTACACTTGTATTAAAAAAATTCTAAATAAAACTGTCTTGAGGTATTAATTTTCTTTTTACATTTCATTGAAATTCCATTCTTTTTTTTTTAATGTGAAATTTTATTGCATGTCCTGTTGAGAAGTTTCATATTAAAAATAACGAAATTTCCGCGTTTCTTAACAATTTCCTAATTTTTGTTGAGTAATTTGGGAAAAGGTATTTGAATCATTATTTTCATACATAAGGGATATTTGTGGGACACCTTGCACTGTAATACATGTTATATTGCAGCGGTCACTGTACAGAAACCGTTAATGCCTCCTCCAAAAAACCCCACGACCAGAAAACGTACAAATTCCTCGACTACTGGCACGAACAGTTCATCGAATGTGGCGTGGAAAAACGAGTCAAGGTATATCAGTTATTCCCCTATTCTTCGTAATAATAATTGAAATTTTAGCCGATCCAACGTTTCAACTTTGGTGCCCACTTCCACTTCCTTTTCCAGTTCAGACCCTGACTCCAGAGTCATTATAGGTACAACACCAAGCCGTTCATTTTTGGCCAACTTAATTTTTTCCTTACGAATTTGCAGCGTTAAGTGAGGGCAGAGGTGAAGCCAAGCACGAAGTCGGCATTGCCGCGATAGACGTGTCTCAACCGTTCTTGATTTTATGCCAGATTTCGGATTCTCAAAGTTACATAAACACCTTGACGAAAATAAACATTCTCAACCCCGATGAGGTAAACTAAACACCTAGAAAATAATCCGACTTGGTAATCTCAGGGGGGGATGTCTTGCAGATTCTAATACCGATGACTTTCGTTAAAACCGACAAATCAAATCGTCTGACTGAGAAAATCAAAGATCACTTCAAACATGTTTTAATCACGGCAGTTCCAAGATGTACCTTTGATAAAACTAGTGGAATGCAATATGTGAAAGAGTTTTGTGCACCTCAATGGAATTCTGTAGTATTCTTGCTACAGCATAGGTACGTATATCTGAAACCATCAGTGATCGACGTTTCGCTCCAAGATCTTGAAACCATGCAGCGAAACGTCAACCACTAAACAACTTAAAAGTAAGAAATTGTATTAATTTTTTAAATTATTATTCAACAATTCTTGTGCGGTAGATATTATGCACTGGCCGCAGCTTCCGCGCTTTTCACTTACGCTGAAAAAGTGCTGTATGTCCTGTTCGCCCGAGAATCGCTCAAAATCGAATATCAAGAGTCTGAAGGCTTCGCTTTTATAGGTGAGATCTTCACCAAGCTTTGAAGGCAAAACAAAATTGACTTTACGTTTTAATCGTAGACATAGCAACCGCCGATAGATTAGAACTCGTGGCCAGTACTTCCCCGGACGCCGAAAAGAAGTTCACGAGTCTGCTCGGTGTTTTGAATCACTGCTTAACGAGAATTGGTAGCAGGATGCTCAGATCTTCGATCTTACAGCCACCCTGTTCTGTTCCTGATATCGAAGCACGTTTAGATTGCGTCATGGAACTAAAAAGAAATCCTGACTTAATGGCATCCGTCCAAGTAAGTTCTCAGCAGTTTTTGACTAGTTCGAAACTATCAGAAACTGTTGCCCATCGATTTTAACAGTTCTCTATCAAGTGTACAACTTTATTGACGGACTCGGTTTTTTTTAGAACAGGCAAATGTGTTTTTTCGTTTTCGCAATTCTGATTTTTCCTTTGATGTACCTACAATCTCCATTTCTTTGGCAGAGCATTTTGTCGAAACTGACGAATGTAGATCAGCTGCTTTCGGTGACGACGATTCTACCAAGTCAGGAAATAAATTTCTCCGAAAGGCAAATGAACTACATACTGAAGTTAAACGTCCTTCTGGAAATCATATCGCCCCTCAACTCGGCCCTGAAAAATCACAAGCTACCTTTCTTGCTCGACCTAAAAGACGTTTTGCAGAGCCCCACCTTCACGACCATTAAAAATTCCGTCAGGAATTTGATACATTCCGACGCCCACCCGGCGAAAGGACAGCAGGGAATCTTCCAGAGGAGTTTCGCCATCAAGTCGGACGTAAACGGCCTACTGGATATGGTCAGGAAAGCGTATTCGGAGAGGATCGATGAGATGACAGGTGAACTGTTATTTTTCTAATGATCAGGCGAAAATAATATTTTTTTTTAGGATACGTGCAAGGACTCGGAACTAAATATAACTTACCTTTATCTGTTAGCCACAACAATAAAAAAGGTTTTCACATCGTTTTCTATTTGAATCAGCGGCAGAGAAGTAGCTTCAAAAAATCAGATCTGCCCGATGAGTTTATTCAGGTAGGAAACATAACTTACGTCTTCTCATTAAAAGGATCTTGTTTATTAAGTGGAGGTCTTTCAGACTAGCTTAGATGATCTTCAAATTTGCTCAAAATTAAACTTTAACGCTGTTATTAAGCTAAATCCTTTAGAATTTATAACACCCTGTATTTTTGATTAGGTCGACCGCTTATCCACTTGTGTTACCATGAAAACCATGGAGTTGATCAATTGGGCGACGAAAATCGACATGATCCAAGTGGAAATATTGAAAATCAGTAACGTGTAAGTGAAATGTCCGCAAGAAACTTGTCTGCATAATTATGACCGATGTGTTTTAGCATGATCTACGATCTCCTGCTGGTAATTCGCCAAAACATCGGCCTCTTCTATACGCTATGCGAGGGTATAGGTAAACTGGATATGTTGCAGTCACTGGCTCAAGCTAGTTCCACTTCTGGCTACGTCAGACCGGTCTTCGCTGATTTCTCGGAGGTGGAACTCTCACGCCATCCACTTTTGGACTTCTTGTGCAGCTTCGAGCCTACTCCAAATAAAATTGTGAGTGGTTTGAATTTGCGTTTTTCCAATGATTTCTTTTTGGGTTCCAGTTCGCTTCCGATATGCACAACGTGCATGTAATTACCGGACCGAATGGTTCTGGGAAAAGCATCTTCATCAGGCAAGTTTTGCTACTGCAGGTAATGGCGCAGGTTGGTTCATTTGTTCCCGCTGAATCGGCTAGGTTTAGGGTCTGTGATCGTATTTTAGCGAGGATATCTTTCGACGACGATATAGAATTTGGTGTCTCCACATTCGCTTTGGAGGTAAGTTTGTTCGAAACTCAATTTAAAAACTCTTCGCAATTACATACTTGTGCGCCTTAATATAGTGTAACGAGTCGCCTTTCTCTCTCTGGTGTTGTTTCGGTTGCTCTGCTCGATGTCGATCAGGCGGTTCGGGTTTGCTCGTCGGCGCGCGTCCAGGTTCAGCGTAAATAAAAACTTAGCAACACAACTTTATTCACAGTAAAGTTTCTACTTACAACTTGGAAGGTATAAAATCGCGGCTGATTTAAATATGACTAAAACTCGGTATTTAACGGTACGGTTCGGGCTCCAGGAATCGGACGGTATATACGAAACACCCGTATCTGGAAGGTAAGAGCGAGACACCCACTCAAAGGAACGCTATATTCGAGACACCCGTATCTGGTAGGTGTGAGCGAGACACCCACTCAAAGCGACGGTATGTACGAGACACTCGTATCTGGTAGGTAAGGGACTGGAGCCAAGTCGCTTAGCTCGCTAATCATACACCGACGGGCGGATGACTTCGGGAATGACTCTTTAATAGGCGCTCTTATAAAGGCTTGCGAGTGGAAGGGAGCCCCACTCTGCTGGAACTCCCACCCAAATATAACTTTATTCTGCGTATGGTAATAAACGTACATACATTAAACACCCTAATTAAATATATACAAAAATTAACTAAACTCGTAACCAAAAATAATAAAAACTCACTTTGTTACAATAGAAGAAGTTGAAAACATTTGTCAATGTTAATAAATCTGAATTCTCAGATCAAAGAAATCGAGTACTTTCAAACGATGATGACGAAGAACACTTTGATCATCATAGACGAGTTGGGCAAATCTACGTCCGTCGAAGAAGGTACCGCACTGGCTATGGCCATTTGCGAGGATTTTGCCCAAACGGACGCATTCGTCTTCTTCACGACACACTTTAGTGCTATAACAAGATTGGAGAGCTTACACTTAAATATAACTAAGTAAGTCCCAAACTGAAACATGCCAGTTTTGCAGCATTTGAATTTGCTTTTCTAGCTGGCAATTAGAAACCTATGAAGAAACGACATCTTGCGGGAGGAAAAAATTGACGTACACCTACAATTTGATTCCTGGCGTGACGAGTTTGAAAAATTATGGGATGCATTGTGCAAGGGCTTCTTGGCCGGAGGAGATCGTATCGTACGCAGAGAAATTATTGAAGAATGTTTGGCAGTGTAGACCGGTAGGTGTTTTTTTATTTTTTACGATTTTCTTTAAAAAAAAATTATACTGATACATACTTTAATTAGATGTAACTATGCGTTTTCTTTAGAGCATTGCAGTTTTTGAAGTCGGCCCAGATGAGCGTTTAAAATACGAGCTAGAAGCCGAATTAAAAATCGTAAAGCTCAAAAAGCAGCTGACAATCACCAAGCTGCACGAATGCTTGCTCCTGTACATCGAGAAAATGAACGAATTCGGTTGGAATCTCAACATCGAAGATTTCACGAGGGGTTCTCCCGGCCCCAGTAACAACAGCGATACACCTCCTCCATACCTGATCCAAGACACTTCAAATAAAAATGAAGTAATCCAAAGTTTCCCTCCTCAAGAAAATATACTTTTCACTCCACCAAATAATCACGAAGCCACACCGATAAGCCAACGATCCGATATCGCTTCTAGATTCAACGAGTCCTTGCAAAATACCATGAATTTAATACCGGAAGTGACGTACAGCCAATCAATTGGTGAACAAACATTTGGTCAAGTTTTCAGTTTTGGAACACCAAGAGAAGATTACAAGGTCCAAAGTTTTAATCGAGGGAATTATTCCAACGTAGCCACATTAAATACATCACGAAATTACGATGACGTCTACAATTCCCAGTCCTCGCCAATTGGCCCAAATTACTCGCAATTTGATATCTTCGAAAATCTGAACAGTTCACAGTACCCGGATGAGAGAAAGCACAGTTTTTTACACTATCCACCAGACGATAGGGAAAGTCAAATTAGTGATTCCTACAGTATCACTTCAAACCTAGGAAATAAATTCCTAGCGAAATCCAGACGAGCACACGATTGGATTACTTTAAGGAACGATGAACCTAGAAATCAGTATAATTTTTTGGTGCCTCCGCAGGAAAAAAGTTCGACGCCTTTCCAAACACAACGAGTTCCACTGAATTCCGTGGAAAAAGGGAAGAATTCCGTGGAAGAAGGTAATTCTGATTCAATTCCGTGGAAAACTGAGCACAGCCGAGAAGAATTCGAAGATTCTCAGACATGGCAGACGGCTTCGCAAGACTTGTCAAATCAGCGCAAATCTTTTCCGATAAACAAAAGCGTGGATTCAGAAGTTTCCGCTGCTGAAAACGAGTTGAAAAGCTGCAGCGAGTATTTTACGCAAGAATGGGAAGAGTTGCACGACCAAAACAATTTGGTCCCAACCGCAAAGAAAATACAGATCCACAGTATGTATGTTTTCGACGCAAATAATCAGCTCATACAAGCAGTGAACTCCACTGTAGAACCTGGTAAAAAAATTCAAACTAAAATTGCACAAGGTTCGAGAGGAGAAGACGAAATGACAAAAATGGAAACTGATGAGGTACGACGTGATTTCGCAGGCCTGGAGAGGAAACGTGGTGAAGATGCACATTTGGAGCAAGCTTCCGGGCGAATTTCAGTTCATAGAGACGTAACGGAATGGAATGGAAAAACTGAAGAATATAGAATTGTAAAAACCTCTGAAAGCCCATCCATGCAGAGTGAGATATCTAAGGCTTACGCAAGAGACGCAGAAAGGACTCCCTCGTATGTCGTCTCAGGATATATTGTACGCGATCAATCAACTACATGCAGGAAGAGACTATGTGGGCATTCGTCTTTTGAAACTTGCAATTCAAAATGTGTGAATCACGAGAGCCAAATAAAAGATGAAGATGTGAAAGAAGGTGGCTTGAATAAGACATCAAATCGTGTGTTAGAAGAAGCTTCACAATCGCAATATCTGCTGGGAAGTTACGCTGGTTATAAAAGTCTAGAAGACAAAGAAGACTTGATGAACACATCAAATTTAGTGCCATTGCAAGATTCACAGTCGCGACATCTAGCGGGCAGTTACATGAAAAGTACAAGTACGTGTGAAGTTTTACCTTTAAAACCTGACCATTCAAAACGTTTCGATCATCAAGGCGATACAAATGAAGAAAATGTGAAAACAAGTTTTCCATTTAGATCACCAAATTTGGGGACATCACAGGAACAAGGTTCACAGTCGCGACATCTAACGAGAGGTTCCATAAAAAGGCAATCATCTCAGAATACGCATGAACTTCTACCTTTAAAAATTGACCATTCGAAACGTTCCGATCATCAAGGCGATACAAATGAAGAAAATGCGAAAGCAAGTTTTTCGTTTAGAACGCCAAATTTGGAGACCTCACAGGAAGGTTCACAGTCGCGACATCTAACGAGTAGATCCATAAGAAGGCAGTCAGCTCAGAATTCGCGTGATCTTTTACCTTTAAAAACGGACAATTCAAAACGTGTCGATCACCAAAACGAAACTACTGAAGAAAACGTGAAGACAAGCTTTTCGTTTAGAGCGCCAACTTTGGAGACGTCACAGAAACGTGGTTCACAGTCGCGACATCTAACGAGCAGTTCCATAAACAAGCAGTCATTTCACAGTGCGCGTGAATTTTCACCTTTAAAAACGGACCTTTCAAAACGTTTCGATCATCAAGGCGATACAAATGAAGAAAATGTGAAAACAAGTTTTTCATTTAGATCACCAAATTTGGGGACGTCACAGGAACATGGTTCACAATCGCGACATCTAACGAGCAGTTGCATAAAAAGGCAGTCATCTCAGAATGCGCGTGATCTTTTGCCTGTCAAAACTGACCATTCAAAACGCTTCGATCATCAAAGCGAAACAAACGAAGAAAATTTAAGTTCTTCGTTTAGGACACCAAATTTGAGGACATCACGGGAACAAGGTTCACAGTCGCGACATCTAACGGGCAGTTCCAGTTCCTCTCAAAACGCGAGTGATCTTTTACGTATCAAAACTGACCATTCAAAACGTTTCGATCATCAAAGCGAAACAAATAAGGAAAATGCAAGTTTTTCGTTTAGGACACCAAATTTGAGGACATCACAGGAACAAGGTTCACAGTCGCGACATCTAACGAGCAGTTCCAGTTCATCTCAGAATGCGCGTGATCATTTACCTTTGAAAACTGACCATTCAAAACGTTCCGATCATCAAAGCGAAAGAAACGAAGAAAATTTAAGTTTCTCGTTTAGGACACCAAATTTGAGGACATCACAGGAACAAGGTTCACAGTCGCGACATCTAACGAGAGGTTCCATAAAGAGGCAGTCATCTCAGAATACGCGTGAACTTTTACCTTTAAAAGTTGATCATTTAAAACGTCTTGATCATCAGAACGAAAGAAATGAAGAAAATGCGAAAACAAATTTTTCGTTTAGAACGCCAAATTTCGGGACATCACAAAATGAAGGCTCACAGTCGCGACATCTAAGGGGAAATTACGCAAAAAGCCAGTCGTCACACAATTCGGATGAATTCTTATCTTTTAGAACCGCTACTTCGAAGCGAGACGATTACCAAAGCCAAACAAACGAAGAAAATGCGAAAACAAGTTGCACACCATTTTTGAAAACTTATAAACGTACAAATTACGTTGGCCATGCAAGCCAAGCAACTGGAAAAAATGTAAATCCAAGTGGCTTGTATGACGTAGCAAATTTGGTGATGTTACAAGAAGTTTCACAACCGCAAAATCTATCGGGCAGTTCTATAAAGGGGCACAGCTCATACGAGCGTTATAAAGATTCATTATCGAAAATTTATGATTCAAAATGCTTTGACTATGAAAGCCAAACGAATAAAGGAAAAGTAAAAATAGGGGAAGAAGAAGCTACACAGTCGCGACATCTGTTGGAAAGTTACGTAAACGAACACGGCGCATCTTTGAAAACAAGCAATTCATACTGCGTCGACCTTGAAAGCCAAACCAGCAATGAGAGTGCAAAAGCAAGCCGTTTCCTTAAAGTACCATGTCATTCAGAATTTAATCCACCCAAAGCTTCAAGACTTCTTGAGGTCAGTATTAACAGCAACGAGGATGTTATAGATACCTCCCAGAAGAACGAAGCCGCCCAGTTTGCTTCCGTAATACCTGGTTCGCGGTTTAAACGTAAACGGTTTGAAGAGGCAATGCCTCCCAGTCTCAAAAGTTCCAACAGAGAAGACTTTTCGCAGAAAATTGTAAAAGAGCAAGAAAATGCGTTTGGAGTAGATCCTTCAGTCGAAGCAAAATCTGCTCGTTTCAGCCTGTCCCATCCAAGCGAAGTTGTGCTGGATAAAAAATATGAAGAAGTCGAAACGTTCGAGGACATTGGTTCTTACAAAGCAAAGTCAAACGCGAATGTTTTTGGAGATCCTATCGATGACGTCAATTTTGACTTGGGTCAGAATTTATCATCCGATCTCTTTTCGGACGTGACCGTTACCGCTTGCACGTCCGTTGCGTCGTCTAGCGACGACTTTCAGAGTCGAGCCAAATTCAAGACGCCACTCAAAAAGAAGATGAAAAGAAAGCCAAAATTTGTGCCGCCGAAAATACTATCGAAGAAACAAATTCAAAACGATTACATCAGACAAGACCTAGAGATGCTGAACGTGAAAGATGAAACGGCACTGATGAAGTATTACGATCAGGTTCGGAACAGACCCAGTGTGCAGCAGTTGCAACAACAGCGACACCTCGCGGTCTTGCGAAATACCGGCGAAGGCTTTGAGGTAATCCCCGCTGTTCCGGTTGCCAAAAAACGAAGGAAGGGTTTTACGTTGCAGAGGCGTGAGAGTGCCACGAATTTTGACATTACCCTCTTCAGTGACAAGAATTCTGGTAAGTTCAAGGAATTTTTGGAAAGCAAAAAATCTCAGTCTTCGTCCGGTGGCGATAAGTTTCGATTGCAAATTGAACCTACGACGTCTGCAACGAAACCATTCGACAATTTATTTTCACGTCACAACAGTGATGAGTCGAACGGGGAGGAAACTCCGAGGGATTCCGAAAATCCCATTAGTAACATCATTAACAAATACTTGTAAGATTTATTAGTGTTATTTGTTATCAATTGTTAAAATTTTCCTTCGTTTATTAATTAAAGATTTGATAACGTAAACAATAAAGAATTTTGCAGATTTATTTAATTCTTAATTAAAATAGACTTCTTGTCCGATGAAAATATGTACATAAAACGATTTCTTTTTAATCTTTTAATGGACGTTTTGCTAACATTTGACGAAACTGTCCGTTAAAGTATTATAAAGAAAACGTTACACATACATACATATTTTATTTTTATTAAAAATTGAAATGTGAAAAAAAAATTCCAATGTTGTATAATATGGAATCATTTATTTATTTGGTAATTTATTTACAGGTCGTTCTTTAATTCATAAAAATAAACAGTATACTTACATAAAATTTCTCAAAACAGTAATTGAATAATACGCGCTAAAAATAAACCAGCAGAATTATTTAGGCAAAGAAAATAAGTCGTTACAACTAATTACAATTGTAAAATGTTTTTAATAAAGAAAACCCCATTTCTAAAAATAATTATCGAACGTAATAATGAAAAGTCTCACTATTATCATGAATTAGCACATTATTTTCAGGAATGAGTTAAAAATGCTAAATATGTACAGCCCGGCGGACACAACCTTACGTTCTCAATATGAGAAAAGCGTTCGTCTGTTTTCTTCATGGTCTGACTTTATGTTACGGTATGATCTGTACGATAAAGATTAAAATTAATTAATAAGAGCAACATTTAAATACTAAATATTAGGTTCGTCATTTCTTTTTCAATCTGCTTACAATCCACTCCAATCCTTGGTATAATCTGAAAACAAGGTAACAAGTAATAGTAAATAATAGCATAAGATAATCTACTTACATAATATTGCAAACAAAAATTAAAATATAATGTAAAAGGAAAGTCTAGGAGATTTTTTTTATTTTAAATTTTTCATTTTCTGAGACGCGTTCAGAAACTAGGCTAATATATTAGTATCGTTTTTGAACGTAACCCGATTTTGTTATAAATTATTCAGTGCTGCCAATTTAATGATTTTATCACTAGATCTGGTGAGTTTCGGTTGAAATTTCAGACAACTTTCAGTGACTTCAGATAAGTCGAAAATTTAGGGCCGGTATTATAGCAAGAGTTTAAAATGGCAGTTTAATCTAAAGATAAAACTTCAGATCTCTCACTTATATTAACAGTAAGTTTAAGCTTCTCTTCAACTACCGATTGACGCTTAAACTTAGAAGCTGTTGTCATCGGCAGGTATAAAACGGGAATATCTTAAAATCTGAAGTTTAGCTGTCAAACTGCAGTTTAAACTAATGCTATAATACCGGCCCTTAGTGTTTTCACTTGAAAATAATTTTACAGTCCTTATAAAATAAATTATTATTTTAGTAGTTTCTGTCGACCTAATAAAAATATAACCTTCTTTCCCAAATACCAAGTGATCTGCCAAGAAGATGAAAATATTTACAATCGCTGCTCGCTGCACATTTATTTAGAACCTTTCAGCATAGATGCGTTAAAATTATAAAAAAATTTAATTCACATAAAATAAAATGTTTTTTTTAAGTATTTTCTCCACCCATCCTAAACTTTTTGACACTTTTAACCTTGCAAATGAGAGGTTTTGAGTTTTGACCAGTGTCACCAACTGTTCAATGAATTTTCCCCCTAATCATTAGTTGAAAATCCCCTAAATTGGTACTAAATACTCCTAACTTTCTTTTCCAAAACCTACTTTATAAATCAAAATCAAAACTGAGGAACTGATTTAAAGATAGAAAGAGAAATGAATTTATACAAAAAAAAAATTTTTGTTATAAAAGAAAAACAAAAAGATTCTGCAAAAATGTTAATAAATTTCAGCTAGTTAGCTCATTGGCTGTCAAATACTCAGGTACGGCCACCAAGACAGGTAACTGCGCCTTTCTAAACGATTAAAAAGAAAGTTTTTTGGCATCATGCATAGGAATATAACGTGCGTTCAAAAAAGTCCGTTATCGAGAAGGCTTGCTTTTATTTTATGACGTCACGTCGTAGCTTAGTACGTATGTTGCAACCTTGAATAACTGCGACCTGTCAACCGTCAGGGTTTTGTTTACATCTTTGAGATATTTGTAATAAAATAAACGTTCCGTTTCATTAATTGCGTTTTATTATCCATTTGGGTAGAAAATCGTAATTAAATGGATAATAAAAAGTTATAATAATCGTATAGTTACGACGTGACTTTACAAAATTTAGATTTGACATAAGCCTACTTGATCATGGTTTCTTAACGCACTTTATTAATTTTTAATTTCGATTTCCTTTCCTCCGCTACAAATAACCCTAAAATAATTTCCCCCCTAAAAACCCTTCATAAAAATGTACCAAAAAAACAATAATGCGCTTGCTCATCATTCGATCAATTGAATTTCAGATTAGGGTAAGCTATGAAAAAAAAATTCACGTCGTAACTGGGGCGTGTTCGAAAATACAGGGAGTAAGTACCAACAGAGTGAATAAAGTGAAAAGCAAAATATACAAAATGATTTATATGAGAGACAAAGAATATTACCCAAGAGTAACGCTCTGAGTTTTCGAACACGCCTCTGTGGTCGTAACTTACGCAAATGTCAAAAGAATTTGTCATTTGAACGTTTATTTCAAAATCATTTCAAAATGGTCTTTACAAGACAACAAGGGGCTTTTATTGTGGAGTAATTGGATAGGTTTAAGCAGAAGGAGGCTGATAGGGCTAATTTTCTTTCAGCTGAGCGATATCGTAATATTATTGCTTCCTTTTGTTAATGAATTACACGATGACGAACTTCAGGAAGGGTACTTTCAACAGGATGGAGCAACAGTTCATTCTGCCAGGGCTACTTTGGATTTATTACGTGAATTTTTCGATGACAGAATAACTAGTAAAAACATGCCAAACATTTGACCTCCAAATTGACTTGACGCCATTGAATTTTTTCTTTGGCCCTAACTAAAAAAATTCAATTTTTAAACCTCCCCCCGTCGATAATCTGAATGTGCTAATGGAAAGGAATAACTGAAAAATATGTTGAAATTAATAACTCACCACAAGATTATTGCAAACCTAAACAGGTTTGAAACCAAAGGATTAGAAAAGCCTGGAAGTAGAAGGTGAACATTTCCAGCACCTTTTATGAATTGATTGTTTATTTTTATTGCCAGTTTTATGTTCTTAAAGCTTTTCAACCTCAAATTGTTTTCATAATTTCACAATTCTTTGCCTTGTTTATTAAATTTTAGGTCACCTGTCATACTGACTTTAGACGCACATTTCTGGATTTATGATAAAATAAAATAACGACAATCTCTCTTAATCCATAGCATACTCTAATCTGAAATTCATTTGATCGCAGGATATAAAGTGCATTAAAAAAAAAAAAACGTTATCAAGCAGGCTTATGTCAAATGCAAATTTTGCAAAGTCGTAACCATACGATTATTATAAACATAACCTAACTTTTTATATTCATTTAATTACGATTTTCTACAAAATGGATGATAAATCGCAATTAATGAAGTAAAACATTTATTTTGTTATAAATACATACTTCGAAGATGTAAACAAAGCCCTTCACAGTTGACAGCTGGCAGTTATTCAAGGTTGGAACATACGTACTAAGCTACGACGTACCTACCGTTATAAATTAAAAGTTCAGAGCCTTCTCGATAACGGATTTTTTTTGAACGCACGTTACTTATGAGCATGCGCATTAATAGTTACGTAGTATTTAGCGTGAACGTTATCCGTAATGTACAGATTGCGAAAACTCCGTTATAGAAAAGAAAACTATACGTAAAACGCCGATCAGTTGACGGCCATCGCAGTGCTACCATCGGAAATTTCAATAAATGAAAACAAAGTTGATTTTTTGGCATTTGTTTTTAGTGAAATTTTTAATGAATAAATTATTGTCTATTTCTAGTGAGTTTTTAGTGATTATTTAAGCTAAAAGTTCAGACTTTTTGCGAAGCCCTATTCACAGCGCTGTATGTTTTTGTGAAAACCTGTTGGCAACACTACGTGTTATGACGCATGACATAAATGTCGAAAAATGCAGCTAAAGTCAACAACATTAATTCAAACGGAACATAATTTTCAAAGTTTTACGTCATTGCTATTATTTACTTCACAACAACTAATATTGATAATGATTTTACGCCAACAAGATTATTTAATTTACGCCCAACCAACGCAAATATTATCAAACATAATTAAATTCCGCACGCACTTGTTTGGATTTCCAATTTACAAACACTTATGATGATTTTCATCTTCAACAATAAATAAAATCACAATAGTTACTTTTATAATTAACGACTACATGGAAAACTCCCACAGTTTATAATGGGTCGTAACTTTCTCAATTAAATTTTAAAAAAATACTCGTGCTCAAAATGGGGACTTACCCTTCACCCGTAAGAGCGCAGCAAGACTGTATGTGCCACTGCTGCTGTTTTATAGAAGTCAAATCGAGCTGCCGAGAAATCTCCGATGCCGACATTGATCCTTTTAAATCCTGCTTGTTTGCATAAATTAGAACACCGGCTTTGGATAGTTCTTCATTGGATAGCATTTTGTAAAGTTCTTCACGAATAACAGTCAATCGTTCTCTGTCTGTAGAATCTATAACCACTATCACAAACTGAAAAAAAAAAATGAATCACATATTCAAGAAAGGACGAATTGCCTTGTTAGATTAAAAAGTTCTGTTACGTATTTTTGATATTGAACAAATACAAGTAAATAAAACAAAATGAAAAGTCCTTGAACACATATTACAAAAGGTGACGGCAATATTTTTAAAAGTTAAACAAATCACATTAAACTTAAATTGTCACCAATAAAGAGTCCTGTATAAAAATAGCATTATGTGATATCATACGGTATACAAAAATTTTAGTTTCCTTTGTCTCGTATTACTGTAACTTACTTCAGTGTTTGTGTAGTACGTGCTCCAAGCCGCTCTCAGTGACTGTTGTCCGCCCAAATCCCACATTATAAAATGAATGTTCCTCCAAACCACCTCTTCTACATTTGAACCGATCGTTGGACTAGTATGCACGACTTCATTCATCAAAAACTGATACAAAATAGTAGTTTTACCTGCATTATCGAGGCCCACAATTACTATCTTGTGCTCTGCAAAAGAATAATAATATGAGAATACATAACCTCAAAAAGTGACACATATTGTACTATACTGAGAGGTGAATGTGAATTTACCTTCATTGCCAAACAGGCTCCACAATTTCGAAAATAAAAGACCCATCTCTCTGCAAGAACCTGCCCCAAGGAAGTAGTCGGAATTTGCACACCCTCGATCACAACTGGATCAGGTTAACTTTCTTTTTCGAAAATACAAAGAAAATAGGCACCTCACAATCAGATATTTGGTTCTAATTGAATATTAACAAGAGTTCGTTCTAACATGTTCGTATTTTTGAGCAAAGTGGCAACGAAAGTCACCGCAAAACACTGAAGCTTTAATCCTTAACAATCACGGTCGATTAGTTCACTCACTTTGAAAGTTCATCGCCGCTGATTACCGAACTTCTATTCTCGTTGTTGGCGAAAGCTTGTAATCACGAATCATATGGTTATGGGTGACGCCGTCACTGACTGACGTCAGAATACTTTCCAATGCGAACCGCATTAGTTCCTAATCAAAGAAACGCTTGCATCACTGATCCTATCACAAACAGAGCGTTGAGTCAGACAAATCTTGACATCCTCAATCGAATAAACTCACGAACTCAAATGGTTACAATCAGAAATCCAAAGACACCAATAAGAAGAGTGTCGTTTCTACAAACGCATCACTGTATTTAACTATATAAAAAAAACGTCGCAGGATACGTTTTATAATGAGTTGTTGGACTTCTACCTTCTACATATACAAATATTTAGCAAATACCTTAGGCTACATTCGTAAAATCTCGGGTAAGGATTTCATTCTTCTTAACAATGTTGACAACATAACGTGACATAACATACTCAACTCAAAATAGTGTTGCCAGATAAAAATATTTCAAACTACAACAACGACAGACGGTAGGCTCTAGAGCGGTAGATTCAATGAAATAGTACAATTAGAAATACCTTTAGGTGGCAATAGGCTTTTTGTCGCGAGGAACCAATTCGTCAACGGTTCGCAAATTTGAAGAACCGTTCCGTTGCCGCGGTGTTCGGTTCGAAATTTGTTACACCGAGTGTACCTAAACGGTTCGTCAAATTAGGTCTGTGAAAAAGTGTTTCATTTACGCTTATGGCTTCGTATAAATTGTAATGTGTTGAGTACCGCAGTGTAAAAATCGCAAAAAACTATGTATCCCCACCTTTTTAACACAAAAATGGCGGAGAAGTGGTCACATACAGCGGCATCTAGCGGAGATGAAAAACGCCAATGGCGTACCGTGGCGAATGGCGATACCTCAACTTGAGTAAATAAATGTAACCTTACAAATGAGAGTGTATAAAGAAATGGCTAGCGAAGAATTAGTGGTAATTACATTAAAATATCATGGTTTTGATGTAACAGCAATTGTAAGCACTAATGAAGCAGAAATATTATTGAATGGGGTATGTAAATTGACTTATCACTTTCAATACAAATTTCAAATATCAATAAACAATAGGTCTGTTCGTTTGTATTTCTCGGAGTTACTCTAAAAGCTGTCAAAGGAAGTTTTCAGTCAAATTCGAAGTTTTCTTCGGCGCGAGAGAAACGAATTTGATTGAAAACTACATTTGACAACTTTTAGAGTAATGGAACAGACCTCAAATACATTCACACAGAGTAAAAGCTGGATTTACATGGAGCGTTGAGCGCGTCAAAACGTCGGCGTACTGTCCTCCCATTGATTACTGCTCTGTACGCGCGTAACACCAACCGCCATTTTGAAAAGTTGAGATGATTTTAACTTTTGACGCGACGCTAGAGCGTAAAACATTAATGCGCGTGCGCAGTGCAAAATACCAATAAGAAAACAAAAATTTCTAATTAGCTGTTCAGGTGAGCATAGGTTAGATGTGGAAGGTATTTCGTGTTTATTTTCTTTTTGCTTAAATTTACAAAATAACTAACAAAATAACAAAAATTCTGATCTAAAGTGTACACTTGATAGTTTATCAATTTATGCAAAAGTTGTACAACCTGTAAAATTATTACGCTTCATTTTGGCAACTTAACGCATTCTACGCTGGTAACGTCATAGCGTTTTGACGCGCTCAACGCTCCATGTAAATCCAGCTTTAAACAACAATTAAACATAACCTCAAAGTTGTCAGATTTTGTTTACGTTTCCGGAACCGGAGCATTTTCGCGACATATCACATTAGAAAAAGTGCAAGTAGAAAAGGTAAGAGTATGTACCGCAAAGTACTGCTTCGATTTAATGAATCGGTACCTCGCGACAAAATTCCTAATATTTGGCTCCAACATAACCTCTGTGTTTGTTTAGTGTGGGCACAGTCTCTGATTGGTGCATTGTGGAAGGAGTTGTAACTCTGGGGTGCGTTCGAGAATAACACTTTTCGGCAACTTTTACAAAAATAGTCGTTCGAGGTTACTGTTTGGCGCACTAAAAGAAGATCAGTAAAGCGTTCGAAAACTTCAAAAGTGTCGCTTTGAAAGTAACAAAAATCGTCACACTTCAAACTGCGGTGAAAATCACTTGACATGCGTACTAGATGCGCGCTGGTTTATCGTTATCTTTTTTGTATACTTGTTGCTGGTAAATCCGGAGATTGACGGCAAATTAATTAATTTTAATTCGCGATGAAAATGGAGATCCACCGAAACAAACTTTGGAACAATTGGATGTAACGAACTCTGTACGATCGCATAATAATCACATGGTTTGGACTGTCAGCAAACTACAATCCACAGCTGCTAGAACGTCAAACTGGTAACGAGAAACTTAAAATTTTCACTGCTAGAACGCTAAAATGTTACTGCGCATGTTCAGTACAATTTCTAACAGTTATGTACTGTTGCTAGAACAAACCTCTTGTAGACACCGTACCAGTATCAGGGCAGAATTCAAGGGTGGGGGAACATGTGTTTCCAGCACAAAAATAATAGGTGGTGCTTGAGAGGGCAGGGGAAGGACATATTGAGCGTAAAACGCGAACGTCGAAACGTCAACTGGAAAGTGCGTTTCGCAAATTCTTGGGCTTTTGGGCTCGTTTGCGTGCACAAAGTGGGCTTAGGAATAACGTTTCATTAGTAAATATTACAATTAGGTACCTACTTTTTTTCCAAAATGTGTTTTTCTTTAGAATAAAGTTATTTACATTATAGGTTATAAATGCAACGACAGTCAGTCATAGGCGTAGTTATAACGATGTGGAAATGTAGTGACAAAAGTTATTACTGCCATTTCCTACATCTCCTACATCGATTGTAATCTAACGCAGATGTATTTCAGGCTTTTATATAACTGTCTACACTTATCACAGCAAAATGCTGAATTAAAAACTCGCCCAATGAAGGATAACAGGTACGCTACTGCTAACCGGAAATATTTGTCCGCCATATGCAAAACCCATCGTGGACCAGTTTTATATATGCGAAATGCTCCTTCCTCCCCTCTATATTCAAAGGCCCATGACATACGGCGGCCATATTTAGTAACCAGTTTGGACGGGGAACTACTGTTAGTATGACTCTCTCCTATTATTCTTAACTCGTTGAATAAAACACAATTTTACTTGGTTTAAATAAAGGAAACTGTTAACATGTGGTTGGACCACGGTTGGACTAAACCACCAGTCATGCACGTCTGTAATTCATACACATGGATGACTGCATTGAATTTGAGTGTGGTTTGAGCAAACTGTAAAGTCAACAGTCGACGTAATCAATTGAGCGAGAAAATTAGTCTTATTTTTAGAGCAGAATGACACCCAGAAGAAGAATTGCAAAATAAACTCCACGAAACTAATAAAAATGTAATTACATATGACCAACTAAATGCAGGGAAAATATTTTACAATTTTTGTTTTTGCTTTGCGCAGCAATGCTGCAATTTTTGTCTTTCGGCCATTAGCCATTCCAGACAGTCACGAAGTAAATTTTAGCTGGGTCTAAAGTCATTAGACAACACAAACATCCATGGCCATAGTGAGATTCGAACTCACGCCGACCGAGCAGCACGACTTCCAAGTCGGCTAGGCTAAACCGCTGAGCCACTCGGCGACCCTTTTACAATTTTAATTCAGTGAAAACGTAGATTTTTAATACAGAAATCATTGGCGCCATCTACCAGACAGAAAGTGCAATTACGTAGTAGTCGTGAAACAGGTATCTACTAAAATTTAAATCCAATATTTGAAAATGAAAATATTTTCTGCGGTTTTATTTTCAAGGGAAAAAGGAAGAAATATCGGTTAATTTATATATTCTTTGGCAATTTCGCAACGTTTCATAATTTATAATAACCTGTTTAAGGAGAAAGCCTTGTACACAGGATAATATTACAATACTTTATTTAAGGGCACAATTACCCCAATTCTGTAACTCATAACAACATTGCTAAGTTAGCAATATTGTTAAGTGAGATATTTTGACCAATCAGTACATAGAAATCCGTTGTATCTAAGCCCTGATTGGTCAAAATATCTCACTTAACAATATTGTTAACTTAGCAATGTTGTTATGAGTTACAGAATTGGGGTGAATGTCGCTTTCATAATAATAATATCTATTCACGATCTTTTTAGACTCTAGAGGGCCTTGCTTTTTTTTCAGTGGACAAGAAAGCGCCTTGACGATTTTAAAAGCAGCAATATTTTTTGAAATTCGGAAAAGTGTTTCAGGCCACTATAAATGGTCTCTAGATCGGCGGTATTCTGCTTCTAAGCGACGAAAGTTCAAACTCTCTAGTTTGAACTTTCGGCAAAACTTCACACCGTCGAACGAGTGACTTAGGGCACATTTTTAAATTTAAATTAATCCTTTGAAAGCAGGAATAATTTGAACAATTTACTGGGAAACTCAGGTTGCTGACTGATTACAGCCAATAGGGAACTGTGAAATATTTTTAATGTTACGTATTGTAGCTCGTTAACTAATTATTTAAATATATTCGGCAAATGTGCTGAATTAAATATTTTTAAATGAGCGATCACTTATTGTAAAATGGAAATTGTACGGCCAACATTGTATTAATTTTTTTTTTAATTCTCTCTGGATGATGTAATAGGATATTCGGATGGAAAATCTTTTCGAATCAGAAATCGATTTTCAATAATCACCTTTAAGTTAAATCACTCCCGCTTTTCGTGGTGATAATCGTTGCGTCGCAAATTTCAAGCGAAAACCTTCCTGTGGTCGTTCAATTCCATATGAAATTACATCAGGTCATAATAACATTACGTAGATATATTATTTAAGGAACGTTATCGTTCGCCGGCGTGTGTTTAACTTTAACTCAACGAAATCGATACTCGCGAAAGTCAGTTCGCAATAAATACACGGACCCGCGATATCTAACTACAAAGTATAATTTGCGCGATGACTCTAGCAACAGAAAGCGCCTTGTTTTCCACCGTGAGTTTATCATCGGCACCTGCCAAAAAAATAATCACAGTGGAAGAAGTTAGTTGGCACGACAGTTTCAGAGATTGCTGGTTGGTCATATACGATAGGGTGTACGATGTTACAGAATTCTTAGAGGAGGTAAGTACGCAAACATACTTTGACTATGTATTTTCTTTGACGTTACCGCCAAAGTTTCATACAAATTTTATTTCAGCATCCCGGTGGTAGCGACATTCTTTTAGAATGCGCAGGAAGAGACGCGACCTTAGCTTTCAGAAGCACGGGGCACAGCGCGTTCGCAGTGAAAGCTTTGGAAAAATTCTGGATCGGGGAATTACCGTTAGCCGAAAGAATTTTCAGAAAACCAGACGGTTTTAAACTGAGTGACATGCCTAAGTAAATTTTCAACAAAATTACATACAGTTTGGAAATCGATTTGTGTGATGCAGCAGTTTACACAATGGTTGAGACAAGGAAGGAAGCGTGTTGGTGCAATAGCATCGGAGTCGATGCAAACTTGATAGGGGTGGATGAACCTGTAGGGGTCGGCCAATCCGATTCACTTATATATTTCCTTCTTTGTCTCTCCCTATTATGTCACACAAGAAGGTTTCCAATCTGTATGCTGATTTTGTTTTATGTGAACTTTCGCAATTTACATAAAATGAATTCGAAGTAAGAACAATTAAAGCCGCTTTTTCACAATCATCAACACTTAAGTAATCAGTGTTTTTGACCGACGTACTGCACGCTTAAACTCTGTAAGATAGCACCGGATAAACAAACAATATTTTAACAAGCAGAATAACAGTATTTTTTGTTAAGTAACATTTTAATTTAATAATTATTTATCAACCGTATTATCTAATAATAGTATTTATTTCTGGCGCTAATGTCACTATGTCAATATTTTTAAAAACAATTTTTTTTTGATGAATGTATAATGTACTGACCTCGCCTAAGAACAATTAGAAGATGAAAGTACTGATGAAAGTACCTCACACTTTTTGTTAATAATAAAATATTACTTTAATACAAAATTACAGAAAAATATATATGTATGTGTATAAATAATTTATTGGGTATTGTACATGCATTTAGATTTACCAGTATTGTTGTATATTAGCAAAGTAGTAAATAAATAAAGTTTTTTTTATGTAACAGTATTTTATTGGCAAACTATTTACGTTGTAATTTATTTCGAAATGTCTTTTAAAACGCAAATTTTCTGATGTACGCGCAAAAGCGACCTATTTCGAAATGACAACCCAACATAAAAGCCGACGTTTCGCAATCTCTTTAAGATTATTATTAATTAAAGCAAAATCATTTGAAATTATCAAATTTGCAAACCTTGAATGAAACAGAATAATTCAGGGGCAACATCAAGGTTACTACGTCGCCATTTTTAATGAAAAACATTGATAACACATAATGGGCACTTAATTTTCATTGGACAAGAAACTATTTTAATTGATGATAACACACATGTAATAATAATTTTTGTGATAATTTTAATACGATCGGAACATGTCAATGTTGACAGCAATTATATACTGGACTTTATTTTTTGATTGTATTATCGCACCGACATTCCATGACGAGTCTAAAATAAAAGGATGTTACACAATCTGACAATCTGTGTCTCTATCAATATTTATTATTATGCGACTTTGTCTTTTTGGATAAATAAATTTTCTAATGTAAATAAGTGTGGCTTCTAAGAATATATCAACTTACGACGTTCTCCCGCAGAGCTGAAACCTTAGAAGTTGAATAAAAATCAATTTGAAATGTATACATAGATGGAAATGTATAGTACGTCTCACGCAAAAACTTGCGGTAACATAGAAAGCAGAATAATGATTTTATTTACAGATTCTAAATCAAAACTCTTGTTGTTTAACAATAAGCAATTGAAAGTATATATTTATAATATTTTAACATGTGAGGCTTCGTTGGATATTTTGTATATAATAAATGCATAAACAAAACTAAAATGTTAGAGAAAAGATTAATTTACTAATTACTTTTAATTCCTTAAATTTGTATTTATTTTCTGTAAACAATGTGTGAGGATAATAAATACATAAATAAATAAATCAAATATGGAAACGATTTTTTTTAATGTAGCTCTTAAGTACTTATTGAGAATTAAAAAAAAGTAATATAATTACTTAAGGGTCGTTTTCATAATAGAACCAAATGAGACTTTAATTTAAAGTCACTTTAAGAATAGGGAAACTGATGTGTTTTTAGAGGTGAAAGTAACTTTAAACTTAAACTTCTATTATAAAAACGGCCCTTAGTTATTTTGACAAAAAAATTATCACAATTGGCAACTTTGGATTGCTCCCTCTCGTGAGGAAATCCCAAAAGCTTTCGAGGGAAGTCCCGACTGCTGCGCGCCCAAACCGGCCGGATAAAGGACCAATCCTTTATTAATCTATGCGCCTACAATTTTAAATCTGACGAAACTGCCTCAAACATAATATATTTTTTAATTCAGTGTGAAGGGTTATGTACTATGTCGAACGAAAGTTTCTGGCCGGCAATTTAAATTACTCCTACTATTAGTTAAAAAGAAGAACTACAAAACGAAACAAAATAATTAATAAAAGCAAAAAATGGACGAAAAAATCACATCAAGAAAGAAAAATTTTAATAACATTTATTCGTTACTAATCGGTGACTAAACATGCTACGCTAGTATCAGATTAGAAAAATCGTGATAAACCTATTACATAGTCATAACAACATTTATAATATATCTATTAATTCAGTTAACATTGATTCAAGTTGATTCTTGGACTAGGAAGATTGTCTACAATCGTGAAATGATTTATACAGGTTTCTTTTTCACAATAATACCAATTACATAATAAAAATAAAGTAAGGAAAGAAGTACGAAAGTACGCCTGAGAGGATTTCAGAAACTATTTTTATAATAAGTCAAAGAATAATAGTAGCGTTTTCTTTTACTGATTGCAATAATGCACACTAGCGCAATCAGTGTAAAACGTAGAAAATCGTAAAAAAAATAATGCATCTAATTTACCGGGTTTTCAACAATTTCCGAGTCCCACGTGATCGCCCAAATTAGGCAACCAAACTCACACTTATCGTAATAAACATAATATTCCAACTACAATAAGACCATGCACGCCTATGTTCACTTCGGTTACTTTCTTAAGTATCTTACAGTGTCGTCAAACTGCGCGAAACAAATTTTAATTAATTTGGTCATGTGAGACTTGGAATACTCGGTACGGTAGCGAACGATAAAATCGGGGCACGTCATTTGCACAATAGAGAGTTTTAGCAATTTTTACGATATGGATAACGTTTACGCTAAAAGCTACAAAACTATTAATGCGCATGTTCACAAATATATGAGCAAGCGCGTTACTCTCTTTACAGCATTTAGCGTAAACGTTATCCATATCGTAAAAATAGCTAAAACTCACTTTACCCTGCTTTTAGTTCATGGGCGACGTTGTCGGTTTCGTTTAATCCGTAGTTATTTTACGTTGTCTGACTAAGCAGCTGAGTGGTCACGGTGGTCGTGATTTAAGATGCGACCACTAGGCAACATCGGTGGGTATGAGTTCCGTTTAGAAGACAGTCGGACTGAGCTCGTTAAATTTTGACGGTTCGTCCACAAACTAAACGCAGGCTTAATATTTTTGACGTTTTGATGCAAGTCATAAGTAATTCTGACGTTTAATTATGACAGAATAAAAGCCTGATTTGTCATAAGCACGACGTGTCTTGCCCTGATTTTATTATCCGCTATTATACATGGAGTCCACATTAAAAATTAGAAAATAGGCAACCCATCCTACTTCCACGCATTCAGCACATTAAGTAAAGTCGCTTCTGATTTGATTGATGGGTTGCCTATTCCAAAATCACAATTTAAAAGGGACACCTGTAGAAAAGTTAAAATTTCCAGTAGGATTTGATTATTATTTACATTACATGTGACTACAAGTATTCGTTTCAATAATATTATTTAAAATAAATCTAAATTAATGAAATTGTTTTTTTTATAAGTTGTCATGATCAGTTTAGGATTTTAATTTAGGTATGGATCTAAAGCATACGTCTAGGTTTGATTTATGGTTATTGTCTGTCTATTGTGACTAATATTTTTTCTCTCTCTCTCTTAATGTACAATTTTATTTAAACTATTGAATGTTTGCACCGCCAATAATTTCATTAATAATCAATCAAAAACTTGTCTCGTAGACTTTGACATTTTAAATTAAACGTCCTGTATATACCAATTTTTTTTTGACGTTTGAAGTAAATAGATAAGAAGGCGTCACTTGTTTCAAAGATTCCAATTGGAATAGGTGATGTGATGTGTGAGAGCGAATCTGAACAATTGCAATTTGTTACGTTTTGAAATTTCAGTTTCGGAGAAGCGGCAACAAAGCATCGTTTGCCCGTGTCTCGAGTCGTTTGGCAACCTCGCTCACCACGATTTTCATTTGTTGAGAGGCATCGTGTGATCGTAACCTTTACAGCTATTGGATGCTGCTTATGACATGCGCGTCTTCGGCGTTCTCCGTCTTGGCCTCGCGACCCCTTCATTATTATGTACATTATTCGTTCGACGTTGGTGCTGACGGGTGTGTTTGCTGTTGAATTACCGGAGTTCTTGCTTTGGAAAGAGAACTCATCCCTGGCTTTGCCGGATTAAATTTCTAACATCACCGAACGAGTTTTGGGGTATTTTTAACCCCATTCCAAGCTTGGGACTACTGCAAAACCCCCAGGTAAAATTAAGCGAGTTGTCGGACGCCATTTTCGACGCTAATAGACATTCTTTCTTTCTCTTTAGGCTTTCAAGTTTCGAGTTTCAAGTTTCAGCTTCGGTTTTAGCTTTAGTTCCCGTTTTACTTTACCGTCTTGAGTTTGACTCAAGTCGAGTCGACTCTCGTTCGCTTCTGAGCGATTACGCAGTTCCGAGTAGCGATGGGCAAATCGATGGATGCTAGTTAGCAATAGTGAACCTTAGATACATCATACCTAAGGGTCACTCTCGTTAAGTAACAACTATCGGTGGTTGCTAGTTAGCAATAGTGAACTTTAGATACGTTATACCTAAGGGTCACTCTCGCTATCGGTTTGTCCATCAGTAGTTCCGAGTCTTCGAGGGAACCAGTTCAGCCATCTTTACGGGCCCTGCGAGTCCGGTTTGAACCAGATTACCGGCGTTGGACACAACCAACAGATGGCGTCGTGATTGCCAACTTCACATCGCTACTCAGCTGAGCCTTGACGGCAATTTCGTGAGTTAGTCACCTGCATTCCTTGAACTTTAAATTCTTGAACGGTTCATGCATGCTTTACCGGAGACCGAATTTTCGGCATCTTATGCACGGTTGCAACTACTGATGTAACATCATGTATGTATAAATGTATATCACGCCAGCTGTATAATTTTGACGTAACGAGTTAAATTCGTTTTGTAGTATAATTTTATTGTTCGCATGTAGTCAACTGTAATCAACCTTACGTTAGCGTTTGTGTGCTACCTACCTTATTGTACCAGTGAGTTACGCCAAGCCTCTAGTTTTTTTGTTTTGGCCTTCTGCACGACCAAGACGGTTCGGAGACACCGTCGAAGTCATTATTCCGCCAGCTCGGGTACAGTCCGTCCTGGCGTCGTTAGTTATTAACATCTTAATTACCCACCCCCATCTCACTGCTTCTAGCCGAGGGGAAAGCTGGTGAAAGATACAGCGCAGACTTGTCACCTGGTCGAGGTAAGTTTGAGGCAGTCAATTTAAAGTTTAATTGGTGACAAATTGTTTCCTTTTTGCATCCATTGTTTTCTTAAAATTTGGAAAAGAAACAGCTGCATAAATAAATGATGTAAAATAAAAGTCTAACACATGTTACTTTCCATTGGACAGAAGGGTACCTACTGAGCAGCCTTAATGCGCGTGAAACATGCGCGTACGTTTTCAAAAAATATGAAACACACGGTATATAAAATTGATTATTAACGAAGTTATCGGCCGATTGAACAATCAATCTGTAACGTCGCATCACAAACTCGGCGACTTATCAAGTGATCCAACTCAAAGTCATCCTCCAATTATGTCTCGGCTACATTTAGTAAATTTGACATTTTCTGAATCTAGTCAAGACATGACTTTTTAAAGGCCTTGGCCTTCTAAGGATGATTTTACATTGAATCACTCGATGCAAAAATCCTGCTTCTTGTAAATGTATTTATTTTGTAAAGTATGCAGAATTCAGTATGAAGAAAGACATAGGTGAACACACATTGAATAATTTTGGTTGTAGAAGAATACGTCTATAATTTGATGAAAAATAATTGCATTGCAAATGACTTGATTTATTCGGAGCTTCCAGAAAAAAGACCACGTCCACATCATCACGCTCTTTCATCATTCATCAGCGTTAAAAGTATTACTAAGAGATGATTGTCTACAACATAGCGTCATTACGATTATTGCTAGTATTGTAAATCAGTGTATCAACGAGTCTACGGAAATAGACAGGGTTCCGTGGATGGTAGACACCATCATGGGAGGAGTTATTGGGATTCTAATGGGAGCCTCTTCGATTTTTTCTAAATCTGCCGCCCCCGCCGAATTTTGCTTGCACACCCTGGGGCTCAACTGCAAGAAAAATTACTACCTCACCTCAAAAACAAACAAGAAAATTACCTACATTCTGACTAGACGGTTCATTAACGATCTCTTCAGTTCGATCCAAACTGAACTGCCTCCTGAGCAACTTGCCAATGCGATCTTTAGGGCTGAGACATTTATAGTGATTGTAGGGGGTGCTCAGGTCTTCCTCTTCGATTCGCTTGTGCCTCCTGAAGCCGCACAGAGAACTGGTGGAGGCCCCCAGGAGAGCGGCGGTGACTTCGCTTGCGGACACGGGGGTACCCAAAGACATCGGAGTATCGCTGGAGGTACTCTTCACCATGTGATGGTGATAGTAATCGTCCTGGTGTCGCATTAAGCTGGAAAATTTCGAACATTCCATGGTCTTAATGAACGTCGGATCGGGATGCGGAGAACGCAACAGAAACTCCCTGCTGGGTTCATCATGATAATACAAATGAGGCCGATGGTCGGCGGGTGTCGGTTCTTGTGGGGCGTTGCAAGTGATTAGACTCTCATCTAATCTACGTGGGGAGGACAATAAGTTAAATTTCGTAAAGTAAGAAACGTCTCGGCAATTACTCACCCGTGACTCTCCCTTAACGCAAGAAAAAGTACAGAACGTTAAACATAAGCAAATTGAACAAGAAGAGTATTTTAGTTTTGATTATTAATTTAGTTAAGTGATGTTAATAAATAAGTAAAAAGGAACTTACTCTATCGGAGGAGGCATTGGTAAAAGTTTATCGAAGCCAGTTTTGCCCAGTAACCAATAGGTGTGCATTGGTCCTTTGCCTTTAATTACGGTGGGTCCTCTGTACTCCAAATGGTACCCTCCAGCTTTTTCTAGGCGTTCTTTTGTTGTTTCAGACAAGTGTATTCTCCAGGCAGCCCCTGAAAGAGTATTTACTTTTTTTAAAACTTTTCTCATTCTCTAACGCTATCCACACAATACAAATTATTTAATTTTTTTTTCATCTGCGTGAAACACCCTGTATAGAGAGCAGTGTTGCCAATTGGATTGTAAAAATTCTGCTTAATGTCACTGCGTTGACGCTGGCGCGTTACGTAGACCGTCCAATTTCAATCGAACGGACGTGTAGCGGGCGAGTTGGCAACACTGATAGGGAGTCTATAGACTCACCCGTGGATTCCATTCGGGATGCAGTGTTCACCGTATCACCAAACAGGCAGTATCGAGGCATAGTTAAACCTACGACACCGGCACAGCAGGGGCCCGTATGAAGTCCTATCCTCAGTCTCAGAGGCGTCCCTGGTAGGTGCCTGATGCGGAATTTACCGCTTTGATGAAGCAAATCTAACGCCATTGTTGCTACCTAAAAATAACGTTAAACATTTTAAAAAATTACAAGGTACCAGTTGGCTGTAAGATTTTAAGTGGAGGTGGGACGAATCCTAATTTTTTTCTAGTCCGAATCCGAATACTAAAAGGTTCTCGAATCTCACGAATCTCGAATCTTTCACATAAGAATAATAAGAAGAAAAAAGAAAAAGAATCATCTATGTACTAGTTTTTTAATTAATCAAAATTTTTATAATCTGTTCCATTGCAGGAAAATAAGTGCGAGATTAGCATGCAGGGGTAACGATTTTAATGGCCATCACCTAATTAAAACTGGTTCTTGTCCGATGAAAATTGTATCACAAACTCTTTTAAAAAACAACATTTGACTTTTAAATGAGTGTCCTATATGTAGGACGACAGGGCATATCTGTCTTGAATTAGTTTAAAAATGTCCATAAATCTAAAGTGAAGTAAAAATAGAGTAAAATTATCTAATAAATTCATAAAAGTTCAGATTCACACGTGCCTGTTCTGCATCGTCCGGAACACGCACCGGTAAACCCCCGACGACCATGTAAGCGTCGCCGATGGTCTCGACTTTGTATACATTGTAGGCATTTATTGTCGCGTCGAAACAAGTGTACAAGTCATTAAGTAGGTCGACGACTTGAAACGGCGTCGAATGGGCAGAGATCGTCGTGAATCCCACGATGTCGGAAAAATAGATCGTCACTTCCTCGAACTCTTCTGGATCGACGGGCATACCCAGTTTCAGTTTTTCAGCAACGGAACTGAAACGAGAAAACCACTTCTTAATTCCCCAGCCATCACAAGAACGGGATACTTACTTGAAACTTGCAACTAAATGTCTCTGAGCAAGGAATGAGAAAAGAATGTAGAACTAAAAAGACAAAATACGAAAAATGAATAAAACGATTAAGGGATTGAAAGTGAAAAAAGAAAATCCAAACACTTTCAACTTTTCGACATTGCAATTAAAAAGAAAATAGAAATAAAATTTGTGTTCTCTTTTCAAATGATCCAATTTAAAGTCATGTCTTAGCTTGACATTGACACTAGCTTGAATCTAGCTAAGACATATGATTTTTTATTCCATGGCCTTCTAAATTAGATCATTTCTTCGTAAAAATAATCGCGTGCACTCACCTAGGCAACATACGGTTTAAAAGTTGCTCAGTCTTTTTTTTCTCGATATCTAACTGCTCGGTTCTTTCCCTGATGAGCTCTTCCAAATTGTTCGAGTATTTCTCAAGCATCTGGAACATGGTGTCCACGATGTTGACTTTCCTGCCGTGATTCAACTTCTTGAATTGGTCGTGGACCATGTTAAAGTCTGGCCTCATTTCGGCCTGTTCTGCCCAACACTGGCGCATGATGTTTATCGCTTCCGGGGGGGCTGCGCCTTTACTGACCGAAGGCCTGATTAAAGGAGGCGGGCGTTTTACTTTCTCGATTATTTCTGCAACAAAATGAACGAATTTGACGAAAATTCTTCGCTCGTTTCAATTTTCCGTACCTTCTGCTGTTAAGGCAAGCATGCAGAACGGTTCACCTCTGACGACGACTTCTTGCAGAACGATTCCGAAAGAATACACGTCTCCCTGTTGCGTTCCCTTTTTTCGTAAGCTAGTGTGTCGTAAAAGCTCCGGCGCCGTCCATAATAATTCTACAACAATCAAGCGGAAGCAATAGCCGCTATTTTTGGCTGAACGCACTCCTCAAAAAGCCATAAATAAAATATAACGCCCCTTGCTTTTATCAAAATGATTATGAACTTAGCAGAAATGTATTTTATCAACAGTAAATTACAGTTTATAGCTCCGGGAATTTGCAGCCGCATCCCTTCAATAACGGGCTTTAAATTATTCAAGCGCGTTCACTTACCCCGAGCGGTTTTCTGAGGCGGCGAAATCCCCTGCGCTTCATAAAAAGCGGGAAGCCCGTAATCCGTGACTTTCAGGACCCACCTCGCATCGATAACGCAGTTCCTCGACGTTAAGTAACCGTGTACCCTTATCGGCGTCGAATGTAAATATTTCATACCCTATTTAAAAAAATATAGTTTATTTGGAAATTTCATAATCGATTGGAATTTGCCTATACCGTCGTTCACTAAAAGATATCTCTAGATAGATGAGGCCCTGTATATGTATAAATCATTTTGGCGAATGAATGTAGGGTATTCCCTTAAAAAAAAAAACACAAATCGTGCCTTATTTTTTCTACGTTACGATATGCTTTTGTTTTTTGTGATAACTCTAAAAGATAATATGTATAAAATCCTACAACTTTTGCATTTAAACTACAGTCTCACCTCCATAACTCGAACCTCCACAACTCGAAACTTTCTGTAAATCGAAATTTACTGATGTCCCTGCACATTGTGTGTAATTGAAATCTCTTTCTTTAACTCGAAATTTCTATAACTCGAAGTAATTTTCCGGTCCCTTGAGATTCGAGTTATGGAGGTTCCACTGTATTTTTCTAGCTCCTAAAATAAAACCTCTACATAGGGTGCAAAATATTTTTAGGACCTTGGTACATTTAGTTAAAGATGAGACTGAGTCCAACTTGGGCTAAAATCAGTTCACTGATAGTTCCCTGGAAAGTGGGCAACTCTCACGACCTACTTGGACAAGCCCCCAAGGAAAAACTCTAAAGAGGGCAGCACGTCTCGAGTAAGGGGTGGCTTCTTACTTTTTGAATGTAAACAATAAGCCGTCGCGGTTCAGGAGAAATTCAAAGAAATTAATTAATGTTCACCGAACCCCTTTCCTGAACAGACGTGCCCCCCTTTATTTATTTTTGTTAAATTTTCAATTCCCTCTTGTGGATGGGAATTCAAATCGTAAAATTCTTGGTGTAAGTGAAGTGACGGTGCAAAGAAGACCCTTTACCTAGAGCCCAGGATAAGGCCTAAGGAAAAAGAGATCCTAAAATATCTTTACTTACGCGAACGAGATCCGTGAGTAGACTCAACCGAAACGACCAATCTAATTTGATGTCGTCTTGTTGAAGCACGTCCTGCAAGGACCCCCTCGCGCACCACTCCGAGACCAAAGCCGCCCGGGGGGACTCCGCCAGGCATCCTATTAACGGATTTAAATTCTCATGTCTCAAGCCGTGCAGTAGAACCAGAAGCTCCACCGTCTTGTCTTTTAATTCGACGCCGCCGCTTCCGCAGAAGACGGGCTTCATCTGCACAAGATCACCCTGGAAAAACAATTGCATTCACAATACAAAGTGCGTTAATCAAAATCGTATGTTTTAAATTTTAGCCAAAATACTGACTTTCCTTAAGATAAGGGCCACTTAGATACGCTAAAATAAATAAATCTCCCTAACGCGTGAGAACGGCTAACGTGCTACCTAACTGAAGGCTGCAAATCTTGGGCGGGCAAATTAAGTTCGTCCCAAATTGCCGCCGGCTAAACTTAATGGGACAAGTCGAGGGCGTACGTAACCCCGAAACAAAGGGGCAGAAATTAAGAATAAATAAAAGTCACCAGAAATTGCACCACCTATCTTTATTTGTGCAAAGTTCAAACTTGAAAGTACACCAGCTAACGCAAGTTTAAAATGAAATTAATAATAAATATCAACTGGTTAAATAAAATTGAAACAAGAAGCACGGATCCGCTTTTCGCTCACAAAAAAAAGGAAATATTAATTAATCTAAGTTCATCTAACTTGTTACGTTTCAAAAAGCCCGCTACGAAAACGTAGCAACAGCGCATCGTTTGCCCCGTTTGTCTCGACAACTCCGCTTTTAAGCGCGCCAGTACGCAGGGCTGAAATTATCGATCGATGTACGGAATCACGATAGGTGATTTTATTGGATAAGAGGCATCACGTCACTTTTGACCTTTTCACGCATTGGCTAATGCTTATGTCAGGCGCGCGTCCTCAGACTGTTTACTGTTTCGCGCTGTCGACTCACTTATCGTTCGATCTTGGTGATATCGCGTGTATGTTTGTTAATTTATCGGAGCCCTTGCTTGAATTAAAGAAGAGCTGGAATTTCCTTGTGCACCACCGAACGAGTTTTGGGGTACTTTAAACCCCATACCAAGCTTGGGAAACTTCAAAACCCAGGTAAAAATAAGCGAATTGTCTGACGCCATTTTGGACGCTAACGAACTTTCTTTCTTTCCCTTCGGCTTCTAGTCGAGTTCTAATTGAAGTTTCCGTTCCGAGTTTGTGACTCACAATCAGTACGAGTCGTTCTGCATTCTTCTGCGAGCGTTTTGCGCTATTTCAAGCCTCCGAGGGACTTGGTTCAGGCATTTTACGGACCCCTAACGAAAAGTAGAACCGCCCCGCAAATCCGGTTTGATCCAGTTCACCGGCGTTGGAGACAACCAACAGGTGGTGTTGTGGCTGCCAACTTCATACCATTACTCAAGTTGACAGACGATCTCGACCGTGCTTTGACGGTAATTCCGTGAGTTATTTATTTGTTTATTTATTTTGAACTTCAAATCTTTGACCGGTTTATGCATGCTCTTTTTCGGAGAGCGAATTTCGGCTAAATGCAGTGTTGCATTTACAGATTTAAATCGTTAGTGTAAATAAAACTAATAACCATAGATTTATCGAAATCTGCATTTCACATGTTTAACCTAGTATAATTTGTTTATCGCTTTTTTCGTTAATTTGTTATTCAATAAAACTTACCAGTGAGTCAAGTTTTGCCTCGAGTGTCATTTTGGCCTACTGCACGACCAAGTCGGTTCGGGGACGCCGACGAGGTCTTTATCAATCAGCTGAGTTTATCGTCCGTCCTGGCGCCCTTAATTTTGTAACATCGTAATTTACCCACCCCTTCTCACTGTAGCTAACCGAGGGGAAAGCTAGTGGAAGATACGGCGCAGACTTGTCATCTGGTCATGGTAAGTTTGAGGTAGTCAGGTTAAAAGTTAATTTGGTGACAAACTCCGAGATTGTTTCGATACAACACATTAGCATTATTGTAAACAAAACAAAAGAATCCGACCTTAAGTCTTCCAAAATGTGTGCGCGCATTAGCTGTACTAAATGTTACGGTGAGAAATTTCATTGCAAATAATTTCTAGCTTTCGAATCACCCTGTATATTGACGAAACTGTAATTACGCAGAAATTTGACCTTTGGAAATCGGACTGTTCCGCTTTAGAACGCTAAACAAGCCTGAGCAACCCTATTCTTTGATAATGAGACTTTCCCAAGTCGACAGTGGGATGTATTAAAGGCCTGTCATTGGCCAATAGACCTCTCCCCCTGCCCGCGGACCGTTCGCGTTGAACGTTGCCCCGATGCGAAATTCCGCCAGTCGTTGTGGCTACTCGCTCGCATTCAGATCGCACTGAGAGTTATTCTCGTTTTGTTTAAATTTTTCATTAAACGGTGATTGTTTTGGAGTGAAAAAGGAAACGGGTATGAAACCCGGATTTTAATTTGGTTGCGGCGAGCCTAGGCCTTCTTCGAGTCTTCTCCAAGCTTGTTCCGTCGTATTAAACGGCAGGTATGTTTCAGAGTCACATTGGGCACCACGCCGGCGCCGGTCGGTTCGTAATCCGTGTTTTCTTTTACCTAGTTTTTTTTTTGAGATTACTATTTGGTTCTTCTTCCCCCCCATTAATTCCGGACGTTCACCGGAGTTCCGTTAACTTGGAGCTGCCTGGCGATCTTGGATGGCGTCGTTATAAATCGACCTTGGCCGTCCATTTTGGTGTTTGGTAATAAGACGATTCATCGCGCCGCACAACGCGAGAGGGCGCGCTCCATGGGACGAAAGTGGTCACTGAAGTTGACGCAAAAGTTCACGAAAGTGGTAATTGGAGCATTTCTCCCATCACATTCCTATCTCGTTGGGCTGAAGCCGTGCTGTCAATTGTAATGACACGGCGCTCCTGTTACGCCTAACTTCGACGGACGACAAGTTGACCGTTTGCTCTTTCGATAACCAAAGGTTGGGATTTGATCCGTACTTAAATACTTTAGTTTATTTGTAATGCAAACTTGACTTCGGACCTAAATTCAAGCCTTTGTATTGGGATTACGTTTGATCCACCCCATCTCCAGGAGTTAGCCGGACGTGAGATGAACTTAATTTGCACATTTCGACATTTGTAACCAAGTGGGTCACATAAAGTCATCCGAGTATCAACGTCCGCGGGCGTAGCGTCAAATATGACAACCCGGGTCCCCGAGAGTAAACTCCTTCTTCCGGCGACGATGCCAAGCAACGGGGTTATCGGACTCTAGTTCGGATCACCGGAGATGGATCACAACGATGCTATCAGAATTTTCTACTACGCCTCAAAGATAAACCAGCCAGGTAGCCCCAAATGAAAGCTTCAGTGAAAACCTAGTTAAAAGGACGAGAAAAGAAACACCGTTACCTGACATATTTGTTGGGGTCAGCCTTCGGAAAGCATAAACAAATAAGAATTTTCCGTTCACTATTCACTCAGACAAATCAGTCTGGAGAATTTACACAGTGGCTGGACAGCACAGCAAACAACGTGTACTCCAGACGAGGAGCAGAAGTACTAACTCGTTCGTAAAAGCTTCGGTGTTGACGAACATACACAGCAAGGGGGGCTGTTAAGAGATGGCAGTCGAATTACGCAGGAGAGTGAGTGAAATAGAGCATTTCCGTATGGCGTAGGTCATGGCTTTTGTCTAGTTGTGCAATATTTTGAAATCTGATGAAACGCAAACGTATTTTAGTTCCCACACAATACAGGGTGACTCGAAATACAGGAAATAGTCACAATGAGTAACAAACGGGCGCTCACGCGCGGTGAGAAGCGATCGGTCCAGGTTGTGTGATACTGCCCTACAGAGTACGTAACTTAATTCACCCCCCTGACATTTTTGGACAAACCACGAGGAGAAAACGCCGGAGCGGGCGACACCTTATCGAAGGTGAGTGATAATAACAACATTTTTGAAACAACTTACATTGTAACGAACACGAGGATCAACAATGAGTTGTTTGGCCAAACTGGGACTCGATCCTCCACGCAAAGGCGTCCTCGTATTACCACCTCCAGATCCTTGCAGCAAATCCGGCTTGTCGACTTCGGGGCCTCCGAATTCTTGAAGCTGTTGCAACCAACAGCACAACATCGCTTCGATACCTTCATCTACCTAGTCAGAGAAAGTAAGAATGTAGGTGCAAAATGTAAATCGAATAAAGAAAAAGGAACCCTACTCACCCTTCGGCTGTCGGCGATCTGCGGAAAAACGAAATCCGTGGCGGTAAGTAGCACTTTATAAGGTCCTTTGGCGACTCGCTTCTTAAGCAGTTGATGTCTCGCGAGTGCAGCAATCCCGAAGACGATCGCCACCGATAAACTCGAACACCCTAAGATCACCAAGACGCTCAGCATCTTCGTAAGTTCGGACTCACAGTTGTCACAGTAATCGTTCTGAATGTGTTTAAGGCGCCACTCTTCCAAGTTGAAAGGGATTTCATTCACCGCAAAGTCGGTGCTGTTATTTCGCGACACGCTTATCAAAGGTCTGAAAGTATCGTCGTCTTTAATGTCGAGGAGGACGAATTCGGATGCGCGCACTCTATCACTAGTCAACGATTTTTTTACAAACTTTAATATCGCACTTTCTAAGCTAGGGGGGTCCTCCGAGGATCCGGTCTCGGAAAAAATCAAAATGTACCTTTTTGTAGTCGAACTTATTCTATTTATAAGGTTTGTGATGTTTAGGTCAGTCCTCGTTAGGATTTGCGGTTCCGAATCGTTGCTTTCCAATCTCCACTGCTTGTTTAGAAGGTATGTCCAGGATGGTAAAGATGAAACGTCCATTAGCAGGCTTAAAGTGTTGTGTTCGTTAGCCACTTCCAAACTATCGATTATTTCCAACACGGTTTGGCCTAAATCGTTTGCAGGTAGGCACAGAATAATTACTGAAACAAAATGATTTAATCACCGCATGAATTTTGAGTAGAAGTTGTTGAAAGAAAGCAAGTTAATGTGGAGTACCTCTGCAAGCATTCTTCTTCATTATTTTTAGTTTACTTCTAATCTGTTCTCTGGTGGAAGATGCCTCAATCATGAAGAAATGTCTTGGGATGACGCCGATCTCGCGCAGATTAGCGTCGAGCAACTGTGATAAACGCGACCACCATCCTAGGCCTGTAAAAGAAAGGCTTTAAGTTTTAAAGACCAAAGTTAATTATTATATAATTTTCTTCAATTTTAAAAAAAGGTACTACTATTGTCTGAACATGGTCTGAACTGGCCATCTCGTGCGTGGTAGCTTATTGACGCCGCAGTATCGTTGCGAATTTGCTATTCACAGCACAGTATCGCGGCAATGTGGTAGGTACTATTAAAATATACGTCAACGTTTCTTGCAGTTGTCTTTTGAATAATTTTTACTGACAAAAACCTCAACGGGTTCTGGGCTCAGTACATACATACTATCGTGCTTTCAACAATTCCCGAATCCCATGTGACCAAATTCACTAGAACCTTTCACAGAAAATTTGTTTCGCGTAGATTCGCGATAAAGTAAAATATATGCGTGTCACCAGTGTTGCCAATTTAGTAGAATTTCTTTTTAATCTATTAAACTTACTACCTCATCTACGGGGGCAGGTATGACAGGGGAGAATGCAATTACATTTGACGGAAGCTGCCACTTTGCTGCAGTATTGACAGTCGATATCCGATTGAAAAAACAATTGCCGGATTTTGTGTTTGTGTTTGAGTGTAGTATGAATCTTATGTGTTTATTTAGCAACGGTAATTAGTAGTGTATGCATACCGCGGCCATATTTAGTGACCAGATTGGACGAGAAACTAATGTCAGTATGACTCCCTCCTGATATTCTTAACTCTTTGGAAAATTTCGAGTCTAGCGAAGCGGTTGAAAATCTAGTAAAGTTCAATTAAAAAAATAATTTTAAAATAAACGACAACTTAGCGCTGTTGCTAACAACTCAACGGCATACTCAAGCATACTGAATCAATGTTGCCAACCTCTTGAGTCCGAAATTCCCTGTGAATTGATGAATTTATTAGCAAAAGTCCCTTTAATCTTAACGGAGGAAATAAAACTGTAATAAAAAATCAGCCTCTATTAAAATTAACAAAAATAGTTTTAACAAAAAAAGAAACAAAAATCAACATTACTAATAATTAATTATGTATTTCTATAGGTGAGTTTTCCCATCTTCGACTTTAATTTGGTATCTTTCAACAAGGAAACAACAAACAATTAAATATACATATAACATAAAATAGAAATTAAACATTTATTTTCATAAAGCTCTTTCAAATGAATAAGAATTTGTTTTTTGTTTAAAAAAATCCCTAAAAATGTGTTGGCAATTAACAGCTGTCATCTGGATTCTATTGTAGATGATGATTCGCAATTAAATTTTCTTGGCCAACTTCGACGCAGATTTTAAAAAAAGACACTTATGATTGTCACTAATCTCCCTATTTTAAGCAGCCATGTAGTAGCGATTGCAGCGCCATGTGAGGGTTTGGTGATAGCGGATCAAAAGGGTCGCGACATGTTAGAACGATAAACACTTGTCAAATTTATCTTCGCCTTTCATTTTTGCATATGGTATATTCCGCTTTTTTTTTCTATAATACTTGTCAAATGTTTCTGATGTTTGTACTTACGTCACTTAAACGTCAGTGTCAAAAAAAGCGGCCACACTGTTTGATGCCCTTATGCCCTAATGTTAATTTGTAAATCCAATGAATTAGGATGAATTCATTATGCAAATCGGTAGGTATCAAACAAAATGGTAAATATGACAGTTATACTTGAGCGACGCCGCTGGTAGATTCTTATACTGTGTCTAAATTGCAAAAATTTCTGTTCTACATTTAGTGATAAAAGCAAGGTTCCAACAGAAACCCTAGAATTTTGACACTGACAGGTATTATAAAAAAAAAAAAAAAAACTATACCTAACTCCTATATCACTATCAATAGGGCCCGGTTTTCTCACCTCCAGTTAACTTTATCTGACGGTTTATTCCCATAGTAACAATTGTGATCACAATCGTTACTAAGGGAATAAACCGTCAGATAAAGTTAACTGGTGGTGAAAAAATCGGGCCTTAGTCTGTTTGTTATCCTGCACTAGTGTACACTTCTTTTACAAAATATGCTTTAATGAAGGCTAAATTCCTTTTGCCACAAATCTTACCTCAGATCACATACACGTCATTCCTGTTAGCACGAACAAGTGAGTTTGAATTGAGATTTCCACCTCCTACCTTGCCACTCGAGCACTCCCATTACTTGCTAGGTTGAAATATCCATTTAAACTTACTTGTACGTACTAACGGAAATGACGTTTACGTGATCTAGGGTAAGATTTGTGGCAAAAGGAACGCAGCTAATCACGTGTATTCTGTAAGCACCAACTCATTTCAATTGATATCTAACAATAATTGAAGAGAAACGAATTGATAGGTAAACTATAGCAACCACAGCAATTCACCAATGGCGTTTCAATATGCCGTAACAATCAATTGAAGAGAATATTGTTTCATAAAGACCAAGATTCTCTTCAATTGATTGTTACGGCATATTGAAACGTCATTGGTGAATTACTGTGGTTGCTATGGTTACCTATCAATTCGTTTCTCTTCAATTATTGTTAGATATCAATTGAAATGAGTTGGTGCTTACAGAATACACGTGAATGTGTCAGTACGAATATGATTCATACTGACGCAAACATTTCAGGTTGGATTTTTTCAAAAAAGTATACATTCGTGTAATTACACCTGTGCAGGATAACGAACAGACATACAATATTATTTTTCTTACTCTACAATAACTAAATATAATACGTAATTAGATATCAGCGCAGAGAATTATGAATAAGATCATAAGATCAATTAAAAAAAATGTATTCGAACAAATTGGCGGTGAAAGTTTGAAATAAAATCAAAAGTGAAGGGTAGTTTGGAAAAGAGTTGGGTGTACAGGCAGACTTTCTGGAATTTAAAGAAGAAGAGTTGCTATGTTTGAGGTGTTAATAAAAAAAATACAATCTTGTTAGGAGCTACCCTGTTCTATACTATTGCACATGATTTTTTTTTATAAAGGTATAAAAATTTACCGGTAAAACTGTACCATAAACTCTTATGGTTATTAGCTACATCAAAGCGTGATCTTTGCAAAGATTAGAATTTTATGCATTCGCCATTACATTTGCGACAGCTGGGAACGAAAGTGAAGTTAGAAATCCTATAACCTTTTAAAATAGGTATAAAATACAACAATTCAAGTCATTTCGGTAGTAATTGTATAAAGTAAAAAAGCATGTTCTAGGTAACTCTTAAACAACAATTCGATAACACATACAGGGTGAATGACAATTGTTTCGAATCGATTACGAGAGAAATGTTTAAGAAATTTTTTTGAATAGTTTATAATTAATTAAAAATGCGGCACTGCGTACGAAATGACGTACGACGTCAGTTTCATAAGCGCAGCAGTATATAGTACTTTCAATAATATGTACTATCAGTCAAGTCAGAGTTAATTAAAAGATTCTTAACAAGAAATAATGTTAAGGGGACTTGTACATTGGTGAATAAATTAGTGACCTCAAAGGAAGCAAACAAAGAATTATCTTGTAAAGTAAGATCTTTAATACTTGAAGTTAATTGTAAAGAGTTCTTCACCGAATATTTGGGTTTGAAGTTTAAGGTTGTTTGTAATAAGTTATTCAAAAATTGAGTAATGAAATAACAAGGGGAATTTAGAAATCCATAAACATAAATTTTCTACTGAAAAAGGTTTTACACCCCTACATTTTTGTGAACATGGTATAAGAGTAAACCTTTTAGAAATTTTAAAAAATCTTAACGACAATTCCTTCAGATCGCTGAATCTAAAGTCTACTCAAGATTTTCCATCTCTATATTATACGCTTCAGTCGATCCCAGACCTCCGTGACTAGCACTTGATATTTGTTCTAAAACAGTTTTAATTTTATTTTAACATGTTGCTGCATGTTGCTCAGTTTTAATCAATTTCAACTTGCTATTGTATGTTGCTAATCTTGTCTAGATTTTTGGTAAGTTTTGTTAATTCCTCTTTTTATTGTTTTATTTTTAATTTAGCTTTATTGTAGAGGAATTTACCCCTGATGATGGCGTTTAGCCTAAACTAGTAGGGTTTCGATTCGTAGTGTAGAATAAAATTTTCGGACTCTAGCACTTTAATGGATTTCCGACAAAAAAAAATAATGTTAATTCTCGCGGATTATTTACTAAAGCGAAATGAACCAGCTGCTTCATCCACGAAATAAATTGCAAGGATTTAAATCTGGTGATCGCGGAGGTCAATGCACGATGAGGGCCATGTATTGTTTGCTCTCTGTTTATTTGTGTTAGACAAAGCTAGCGCTCCGCTCCCCCCCAATGTCACTTGCACCATCACCGTCGGAAACATATTGTTCTAAACGTAGCTACTGTTTTTGATCAAATCGCGTACGTGAATGCATGACGTGAAATGCAACTTAAAGGCCAAGTTCATGTTCGATGCTACGCCGCCTTGCCTAACATAAAACTTGTATGAGAGCATTTATTTCGTTCATTTTCTCCCCTATTTTTTAACCAGAAGCGCATCGTCGTTTTGGTGCTAATTTTTGATTAATTATTCCTCGAAAACTAAAGTAGAAAGAATTTTTGTAACATGTTTCCCATACCCTCGGACATCGCTTCTTATCGTGGTTTCATTTTGTCAGGTTAATTAACAATCACCCTGTATAACGCGCGCATTATTTATGTGGTAAAATGTCACAAAGGATGTTAACAGCTGCAATATCGCAGAGGCACGCGCAAGTTTAGATATAATTCATGTCAGAAAAATATTAAAAAGCAAGATAAATGGTGCTTTAACACCCCCGGCCGCCTAACCAGGCGACAGGGAAATATAATCTGTATTAGATCACTTTAGAAGGGCTCTTACTTTTCTACCCATAGAATATATTATTGAATGCAAGATATTTGACGCCTGCGAATTTATTCGCCGAAGCACTTTAAAAAGTACATAAATTCATCGTACGAATAAAATGTTATCTATTCTATTTTTCGTGTATGCATTTATTTGTATGCCGAAAGGAATTGTTGGCATAATCTTTTCAGATGCACTTCCTAAACGAAATCAATCAACTATTATTTATCCGAATTAGGCAAAAAAAAGGAATTTAAGGTGCAATCTAATTAAAAAATAAATATGTAAATATAAATTTTATTTTTGGAAATAAACGGAAGTCAATAGTCTTAAAACAGAGTTGAAAAGTAATGCATCTATACATAGAACACTTTTCGAATACCCTACTATCCATCGATTTGTTAGTGTGCACTAGTAACTCTAGCGGAAGCCAGATTTACGTCGGCAGGTTTCCCCAAGTCCATTATAAAAATGGAGCTTATTTTTAGTTGCTGCCAGCGCATTCCGGTCAGCGAACACATCGACACTTGTAGATACACTTCTTCCCAAAATCAATAAGAGCGGAAACGTCTCGCGATTTTCGCCGAAACCGTTGCGTTCCCTTTCAGGCCCAATTTTGCCCCGTTTACGACCGTGAAAATAAACAGTTTTATGTGGAGTTGTTTATACGCCTTCGGCGATGGGGTTTTTATATAACGCGTTTAATATATTTTATTGCAGTTGCGCGCAGGATCAGTCACCGTAAAAAAGGCTCGGATTTTCCGTTTCCTTCCTGCGACTTCGTTTAATCAAGAACTAATACGAAAGTTATTATTATTTGGCTTTGATTTTATTTCACTGCAAACACGAACACGTTTTATAGCATATCTAAGTTTTTTCCCAACACTTTAACTTTACTTCAATATAAAATACATTCATTCGAGATCTTTTTAAAAATATTTCAAAATTGTAAGACATTTTTATTGAGGCTAAAGTAGCGTAACTTTTATCTAAAACCAGTCTGAGACAAATCAGGGAAAAAAATAGGAATTTTATTAACAGGTCCACCTTTTATTATAAAGCAACCTACGTACAGAAGAGACAGACAATAGAATTCGAAATGTTTTGTCGACCTGTCACAAGAATTCGATAGGTTACTAGAACCGACGAAAATTCATTAACTCGAAATTATCCCCAGAACAGTTACAATTAAACAATAGGAAAATTCGTGTTAATTTGGAAAAAAATTACTTCAAAGTACATATTATTATATTATGATTTTTTTAAGTTCTACTTATTCCTGACAGAAACCAGAGAGCAGGAAACACGTATCGCTTTTATGAGCCTAGAATGTGTTTTCAAAGCAGGGGCGATATTAGGTTACGGTGATAAAGTTTTCCATTCCCATGGACTCAGCATTCGGAAATAATCACGCCATTTGACTTGGCGTCTCTGCCCTTTGACCGCGCGACACGTGGGTAAAAACGGTAAAAGCAAGACGAGTACGCCATCTCGTGGACAGCGACTCGCCGCTAGAAGCTACGAATGAACCACGGGATTTTGGAAATAGTGCTAACTTTTGAAAAAGTCCCTCTTCGGTGTTTCGGGGTGGTGGCGAAAGCTTAAATAGCCGCCGTGAGAGAAAAACAGACAGTTCCCGGTTCCCCAAGCTTGCGGATTGGAAAGTCATTTGACAAATTAGGAAACACATTCGACAAGAAAGGAAAAGCAATAGAAAAAGACTGTAAACATTCAACATTAAAAGTAATGTATGGAATTAATAAAAGGCTAGACAGCGTACTCTATAACTCAAGATATTTGGAAATCAAAGCTCTCTAGGACTTAGCTGTTAGAACTGCCAAGAAAAGCCGCAACAATAGCCGGTTAATCAATGCGGACAATCTTAACAAGGGGTGTTGGGACATTATCAAAGAAAAAGCACCTCACGCACGCTGATGAAAATCTCCAAAATACACGATAGCCATGGAAATAAAATTACCAACACTAGCGATATCGGCGAGGTATTTAATGATTACTTTGTGAATCTCTCTGCTGACGATACAATCCCCTCAGTTGAACCGGATTTCCCTAAAGTAAACAAATCGCTGTTCTTCACCCCTACGGTCCCACAGGAAGGAAAAAAGATTATATCAGAAGCCTGCAAAAAATTCTCAGCAGGAATTGATGAACTCCCAGGAAGAATTCTATTGCTAATCAAAGATGATATTTCGTTGCCACTATCTAAGATTATAAACCGTAGCTTCATGGAAGGATGCTATCATGATGAACTAAAAACTTCAAAAATCATTCCAATTCTGAAGAAAGGGCCCAAAACTAACGTAGCGAACAACCGCCCGGTGGCAGTACAAAACCAGCTAGCAAAGGTTTTCGAAAAATGCTTCGACTACAGGCTGAATTCTATTTTAGAAAAAATTACATCTTGGCATCCTGTCAGAACGGATTCAAGAATGGGAGGTCTACCCAAACAGCATTAGACGATACCTTGTCTCATATTTATGAAAATCTTAACGACAAGAACAACCCTCTCGGCCTCTTCTTCGATATGAGTCGTGCCTTTGACTCGGTGGACCACCAGCTGTTAGCAAGGAAATTGGACCTAATGGGGGTACGAGGAACACCTCTTGAATGGATTAAATCGTACTTAAAGGATCGTGAGCAGATTGTTGCAACCGACAAAGTTTTAAAAAAGATCACATCACAGCCATAAAGCCTATGGTTTTCTTAATCCATGTACCAAATTTCATTAACGTAAGCCAGTAAATAAAAGAGTTACAGATTTCTGAGACGCGAAAGTGCTGTTGGCCCCATAGTGCGACGTGTCTCGTAGCTTAGTACGTATGTTGCGACCTTGAATAACTGCCAGCTGTCAACAGCGACAACTGCCAAAGGCTTTGTTCACATCTTGGAGGTATTCGATTCCGTTAATCTTTGTGCTGTTACTTTAATCCTGTACAGAAACAGTTCCTTTTGTAATAAAATAAAGGTTTTATTATCTGCTTTGTAATTAAACGGGTATAAAAAGTTAGGTTATGTTTATAATAATACTATGGTTTAAGTTACGATAAGACTTTGGAAAATTTGCATTTGACATGACATAAGCCTAATTGAAAAACGGTTTCTTTAAACGCACTTCATAATTAATAATATAATAAAGGGCTTTCAAATTAAAAACTTCTCTCGCATGCCATGGATAAATATGATGTCGAAAACGTACGTCTGCGCATGTGGCACAAGTAATAAGGAAATATAACCTCACTTCTGAAGAAAGAAGACTCTTCAGATATTTCACATGTTGTATTTATGAAAGATGTGAAATTGTTCATTATGAAAATAGGGTTTAAACATTTCTGCTTTAACATGAAAACCGTTTCACAGAACAGTACGACAGAAATTAAATTTTTAACAACGCCTGCGTTCAGCCTGGCAGAAAGCTACTAGCGTTTTGTGTAGCGTGACGTCATATATGTGCTCAAGCCGAAGCTAAACTTCTGCTAAGGGAGAGCGATAAACCTAGCGGCCGCCATGTTTTGAATCGCTTTTTAGAAAAGCTACGTCGCTAGCGCTAGCTTTAGCGTTGTTGTTTTAGGTTATGTCTGAGCATATGATTGCCAGTTGATTCTGCTGCAGTAAGTATTGAAATAAGTTTTCCTATTAACAAATCTTCTTTGTAATAACAGTTAGTCATTTGTATTAGGGTTGTAATTTGTACAGGTTATAACTTTAATTCTTCATTAGTTCAATTATAAAATCGGAATTAATTGAGAATAACCTGTATAAATTAGAATCCTAGGACAAATAACACAGGATACTGTTTCTCTGAAAATTTGAACGTGTGAAAATAACGGAGCAAGATGAAGAACCCGTTCAACCAGTTCTCAATTAGCTAATACGCTACAAATTATCGTTCTGCTACGTAGCAATAGCGAAATGTAAGCGCTATCTTTGGCGGAACGCAGCCAACGCCAAAATGTATCTGTCAGTTGACAACGCAAACGTGTTATAAGCTAAGACATGCATTTTTCGGTCTTTGTCATTTCATGGCACACTGCGAGAAGTTTCTTAATTGAAAACCCGTTAGTAATAATGATACTTAATAATATGTTATACATTCAATTCGCGTCTTTGAACGAAAGAGTCGCCGCGGGCGGAATTATGCAGAAACTGCGAGATGGTCATGAAAAAACATGTGTGTCGTGACAATTGTAGCTGCGAGCTGTTAAGAAGGGAGTCATACGTGATATTGGATAATCACAAGTTACGTGTGATTTTGTATGATTTGATCACAACCTAGAAACATTACCGGTTTGATGTATTTTGATCAATATTTGGGTGATCATATGATTCTGTTCACCTAATCATAGATTCTATCCGCGGTAGCGCTGCGATCTTAAAATCAAACGCCTATAAGTAATTACCCAGTAGCGTCACTTAAACGTCAGTATCAAAAAAACCGGCCTTACTGTTTGATACCCTTATGGAAATGTAATGTAATTTGCAAATCGATAGGTATCAAACAAAATGCGTAATTAAACTATCGCCGACAGCGCCTCTTGCGGGTGCTTTGTGATGGTGTCCTAGCGTTGTGACGTCATTCGGTGTCGGTAATTTATCAATCTACTGCCTTCGTAAATACAAACAGCGCAAATCGCACTGGATTTAACTTTGTGATTAAACTATTTAAAAAAAAATTCACTCACCAGTGGAAATAATGGCGACCGATTTCCATTTCGTGTTGGACACGACCAGGCAGAAACTTTTGGCAATTTCCGACAGCGTAGGGCCAAATTTGATCGCTGCTTCAACGGACTTCTGCCGTAAAATATCTTTAGTAGAAAACTGCTCAAGTGCAGCTTGTTTATGTTAGGTAAATACCTGTGGACAGTTCCAAGTGATCAGCGAAGTATTGTGGAAGCTTGCCAGTATGTGGGCGGGGGAACACAGTTCGGGATTTAAAGTAGCTATCACAGGCTCCATCGAAGACGACACTATTTGTAGTATTTTCTGATTATTATCACATATGTCTGGAAAACAGAAACAATCATCAAATTGACATATTTAACTGTGTAACTATCCGCCAATTCCAGCGATTGTTACGCCACGCAGCGTGACGCGATAAAACTACTCAGCGTTGCCAGGTGTGGAGCTTTTGACTGAATAAATTGCGCTTGAAAATTTCACTTTGGCGCTAAATGTGGCGCCTTTAAACAACAAATTTGGCCAATTTTGGCGCTTTGCATTTGATTCTTAAAAAACTACATATCGATGTCTTAGTGGCAATACCGCGTATCATCAAAATTTGCCGATTTTCTTTCAGTTCGCGACCTAATTGTCAACGCGAGAGGTCTCTGTTAATTGCAACATGGCCGATAAAGGGGTGAACAACATTGCAGCTGCATTAAATATGAAGGTTTGATTGGTGCATGTTTTCAATATTAAACCAATCCGTGATATGTTGTTCACCCTTTTGATGGTATCAATATTGACCACCAGAGGTCGCCTACTTTGCTTGATTTCGCGAATAACGCGTATCAACCTTTACTGGAACTGCGCAATGCTGATAAGGAAAAAAAAAACTGCCAAAAATTCGAATCAAAATGTTCTCTAGATATCGTCGTAGTGCCTGCCCCGTTTCATTTTACGAATATGAATATTTTTTCCTTTGGCGCTTTTAGCGTTTACCAAGCTGGCAACTACTAGTAAGTACATACTCAAAGGGTGCGTTTCGTTTGCGCGCTCAGACGCTTTAAGCGCTCACGCTTACAAGCGCTATTTTCTGTGGTTCCATTTGGCATTCATACGCTTAAGCTGTTATAAGCAAAGGTGTTTCTCTTGACTACTGTTTGCACAACGAATTCATAACCTTAAAAATATAACTTCAATAGTGAAATTAATCCAATCACAGCTGCCGCAGCTGTTTCTGAAGTATAACGTTTGTTTACAACCTGCGTTATCTTTACCTGATTATGATCAGCTGATCTCCTCATAGGTTCCGTTTGGAACATAATCGCTTACGCTCTTGCTACCCTACCTCGATGGGATAAGCGATCGTAAGCGAAAACTATGACATCATAATGACGTTGCTACTTCGTCATTTAGCGCTTTGTGAGCGTTTGCAAAAACCAGTGTTGCCAACCGTAGCGATTTGTCACTACAACAGCGACATTTTTAAGCCGGTAGCGGCGCCTGCAGCGACATGAACCAAAAGTAGCGACTTTTTACGAATCTGTTTAAAATTAATTAAAAATCCGATGATAGTCAAGTGAAATGGCAATACAATGAAAACAAAATAATAAAAATTCAAAAATAATAATAAAAACAATGCATTTTACAAACAATTTAATAGATTAACAATTTTTTAAATGAAAAGAACTACGAAAAAACAAAGAAAATGAAGTTACAGAATTTTTTAAAAATACGAAATAATACCCAGAGATTTTTTAAAAATTTTTGCCATGAAATCAGGACGGCATGTCTTAAGTGAAGAGTACTTCATTGCGCTCCTTGATGCTGTTTTACAGAAAAGCTAAGACATGCCGTTCAAATTCCACGGCAAGAGTTGATAAAAATTTAAAAAATCACTCAGTACATATGTAAGTAATCCAATAAAAACAAAAGACAATCGGTTTTGCAGCACAATTCGGTAGATTAATGAATTAAAAATGTACTGGAAGGAAAGGTGACAAAACAAGCAAAAATAAAATTAAAACAAAAGACGCAACAAGCAGAATTCAGTAGATTCATAAATGAAAACAAACGAAAAAGAAACTTTCGACATGTTTCAACAGATGGCGCTGTTGAATATCTTATAACAACGCAATCATTTTTTGTGACTGTCAATTGAAACTCAATGAATTGTGGTTTTTTAATATAACCTGTCAATAACCAGTGAATCACCCTCACAGGAACAAATGAAAAGAAGACTATCGGCAAGCTTCAACAGATGGCGCTGTTGAATATCTGAAATAACGCAATAAATAATTTGAAAAACATACACAAGGGTTACTTTAATAAACATTTTGAGAGATTTTGTGGAGCGTATTCGTATTATACAGGGTGGTCGTTTTAAATCGTGTCTCCTGAAGATTTTAGAAAAGGCAACCCATCAATCAAATCAGAAGTAACTTCGTGTTTCCGTAATGCACTAAGATCACGAGAGTGGAATGGGTTGCTACTTCCAAGTTCAATAAATGTATGTACAGTATGAGCATAAATGATTGAGGACAAGTTGAATTTCCCGCGTCTCTATCTAGTAATTTTTACTCTTTGTGTGTGGCCGTCCTGAGAAATTAATTTTTGTTCAGTGTCGCCTGTGTAAATTTTGCAGCCGGCTCCAAGAATTCATAAGACAAAATGGGAAGCGTTTGCCTAATGTACCTGTCAGTAGTTATTGCCGCTTCTTGTATTTAAAATAAACAAATTACTTGCCTATTTTTTTTGTAACCTATGCATTTGTCCAACTTAAGAAAAATATTGAAACGCGGGAAATTCAACTTGTCCTCAAACATTTATGCTCATACTGTATTTGTTACTGAATTTTATTTAATGTTAAATACGTTAAATATTTAGTCACAAATATACCTACTTTTATTTTTAAAAAATCGTTAAAAACCATTATTTGTGAATTTTTATTATTTAAGATAAGTAGCTACAACTAGCTAGCGACTTTTTTAAGTTTTGGTAGCGAAATCAACGACTTTTGTTTCTAATTGTAGCGACATTTCACTCCAAGCAGTTGGCAACACTGGTAAAGGGCACCCAAAGTATAATTTAAAAGTCAGGTCAAATTTGTGTTGAATGTCAAATTGGTTTATTATCATCTATTATTATTATTATTATTCAGATACATATTTTCTGATTTTTACAAATGAACTAATACCAAGCGATCATTTAAATTTATAATTAAAGTAGGCGGGATTTTTTTATGCGGTTGTGCACCTTGCCAATCGACTCGATATGTAGATTAAAAGTTATGTAAATATTTTGACGTTTATAGGATTCTCATCAGGTTCAACTGTTTTAATTTAAAGGAAGTGAAGTAGTTTTAGTGGCAACCATAGCAAATATTCAAAGTGTTCGCCCCCGGCAATTAATTAAGTATTTTGAAGCGTCACTTTGACAATTCATTTGCAAATTAAGCTGTCAACAGTTAGTGCTGCCAATCTAATTCAAAATTCATAGCCTACTCTAATTATAAATTTAAATGATCGCGTGGTATTTTCCGACTCGGAATTGTTATTTAGAAGGTAATATTGATCAAGAGTGATATGGAGATCACCTCAATATGACTTTATTTTATATAGTCTTTTGGTGATTTTGAATAACGGCGCATACAGGGTTGTAACTTAACAGTTGCAAAAGAAATTGAAAGGTGTGTTGATAAGCAAACAAAAAGAAGTGTTTATAGAGGAAACGTACTGTCACTTTGCAGTCGATAAAGTTATTTCAAGCGAAAATTCATTTACGAAAATGCGAATGATATTGTTTCAGACTTTGGGCGGCATTCTCGTTCTATTATTATTTTGTCTGAAACTGAAGTTCACAACTGGATGATCACGAATTCGACGGCAACAAAACCATCGACGTGCATTTCACTGTAAATTTTCGAAATATCTCGCCCGAGCGCGATAATGTAATTATAACAGACGAAGCACGAGCTATTTAATTAATGTTAAATTCAACGACTGCGTAATAGTTTCGTGACATGGGAACAATAAACTAGAATTAACGTTGTAATGGAAGCACACAAAATTCCAATACGTTTTAAAATAATTGCCAGCAGGAATTCATTATCCAAAATGTATTTACAAAAGTCCTCAAAAAAAGGTACAGTAGCGGACAATAAAATTCGGGCAAGAATTTGACATGTGCGTATTTCGACAGATTTGGTAAATCAGGCTTTTATTGAGGTGATATTTCCGTCAAAATAACTAAATAAAATTTGCATTAAACGTCAGAATTACTAGTGACATCTTGTGCATATGTGTTAAACGTCAAAAATATTAAAGTAAGGTTTACATAGTAGAAATAATATGCCCAGATTTTATTGTCCGCTACCGTACAGTCAACTTTTACATTTTGAAAGAATAGTTTGAAAATAATGTTTACCTTCCGGTGGCAGCATCCTCAAAGAAGTGTCGTTCAACTGCTGTTTCAAATAATCGACATTAATGGAATAATAGCAGAGCTCGGAAAGAATGAGAACGGGTGTTTGGGAAAATGCGAAAGGGGTGCAGGTCAGCAACCCCAGTAGCAGCAAGCTTGCCATGACACGCTCTTCACCGAGGCATGGCACAAAGTGCCCCAGATGAACTCAGTCCACCCAATTCATTTGTGCTTTCCGATCTTCTTCATCAAAGGAATCTGCAAGAATTATAAAAGCAACAAAATTTAGATTTGGTAAATCGTTTTCGCGTTATTCAACCTTTTTTAAAAAAATATGCCTGTTGCTGTACTGCAAACAAATAATACAAATATCTTCCGAACAAATGATGTTAGAGAGTTAGAGACCGTCAAGAAAACTTTCAAGTGATATAAGTTTTTTCAAGCGAACTTGAAAATATTCGAACAACTGTAACTCATTTTTGTAAGGGTGTTCCATTTAAAATAACGAAGTGACATGACGCCCAGACCAAACGGAACACTCTGTATACGTGAAACTAATTTTAAAATGTGCTCCACGTGATATAGTGAAACTTGCATTTGAAACATTTTTTATGAAGTCAGTATGGTATGAAAGAAAATGTCTCAAGTGAGACACGTTGTATAAAAGAAAAAAAATAGCAACAACTTCTTTGACTTCCGAATAAAATAATAGTATATTGTAGACCGAGGCGGTAAAGTGCTTGTTTTCCAGGTCGAGAGAAGATATGGACAGGCGAGGCGAGAAGCCGAGCCTGGCCACACTTCTCGAGACCTCGAAAATTGCTTTACCGCCATGGTTTACATATTATTTTTTTTCCTACACAACATTATAATTAATTTTGTTAATATCACGCAAACGTTTTTTTTCTCAAAGTAAAAATATTAAAATTGAGTTACTATTAAAATTATTATAGATGTTTTAAAACACAGTGTCACGGATACTAGCATGGCCGAGCGGTCAAGCCGGTGGTTTAATACACCAGTCTCTTCGGAGGCATGGGTTCGAATCCCACCGCTGCCGAGTTTTTTTTTTTTCTTGATAATTTTAATCCTTTTTAAAACCATTATGTTCATTTTGCCGGGCTAGCCGTGGAAACGTTCACTTTCTCCTCTCTGATGAGCCGGTAAAATTGAATTTTCTACTAGTGTAGGAAAAAAAAATATTTTTCTATTTTGGCACTTTAATGAAATGAAACCCATTTTGGGAATGGGTTTCATTATCCGAAATTTTATTTTATTAGGTTGGCGACATCATATGCTGACACTTTAAAATGCAGAAATAACCTCTAAACTAACAATTGTTTGACATTAAATGCCTGGAGTACGTCGACAGAGGGAGAGTGAGGGGAGATCACGTGACGATTACCTTCATATGAGTTTTTAAACGGTTGACGTTAGATTAGGGGAAAATTCCGAATATTTTTATAATGTTCTCAGTTACCGGTACCTACACGCAAGCTAGAGTGCTAAAACATACATTCAATTTGTTAAATAGATCGTAAAATTGATGAGTTTTGATCTTACTTTTTCTATCACACAACAGTATTTTGTTGTTGTGGCTTGTTATCACTTCCCCGTTTTCGTCGGTGACTAAATCATGACTACGTGAAGTTACAATAACATTTTCACTAGTCATTTTAATTTGTAGAAGTAAACGATTTTGATTTGACGTAAACCTAACCTCACAACTCACAAGGTAATTTTTCCCGCAGTCTCTGAGCACGGGAACTTGGGTTTACACAAGCTGGATTCGTTTATTCAACCCCGTTCACTCTCTTTACTCTTTTCGCACTTTTGTCTCACTCTTATTTGTATTAAAGCTTATTCGCTCTCACTCTCTAGAGTGCGAAAAGAGTAAATAGAGTGAACGGGGTTAGATAAACGAACGCAGCTACAGTGTGCACGCTCCGGTGTTTAGAAATGTGGAACAAATCTAACCGGTAATTATTCACCTCCTTTTATAAACGGTTTGGGTACACACTAACAATACTCTACCTCTTTTCTAAACGCACCCCTGGGGCGTGTTCGAAAATACAAGGAGTAAGTATGTATAAGAGTTATACCAACAGAGTGAATAAAGTGAAAAGCAAAATATACAAAATGATTTATATGAGAGAGAAAGAATATTACCCAAGAATAACCAGGAGAGTTTTCGAACACGCCCCAGCATTTATTGGCATCTCAAATTATAAATATAACCTCCAAGTTGACATTTGTTTGAAATTTTTTGAAGCGCCAAATAATTTCACCAACCGCCACGTAACAAAACAGAATATTCCTATATTTGATTTGAAAGGTGTCAGCAACTTCTTCGCTTTCTAAATACCGTGCCTTCAAATGAATTCCTGATTAAAGAAAGCTGTGATTTTTTTAATAAAGTTAGCGACACTCTCGGTGTCATTATATTCCGTTTTTTTTTTTATAATACCTGTCAAATGTTTCTAATGATGGCACCCATTACCTGAATATTAGCGAATTTAAAAAAATTCTGTTCTAAAAGCAGTGTTCCAACAGAAACCCTAGAATTTTGACACTGACATGTATTATAAAAAAAAAACAAAGTATATTTGATCATGACATCACATCATAAAAAACGTGTAAAGTAAAAGCAAAATTCAGGGAAACACTAGAACTTTGACACTGACAGGTATTATAGAAAAAAAAACAAAGTACATCTGATTATGACATCACATAAAAATGTATAAAGTAAAAGCAAGCGTGTTCTGTAAGAATGAACATCGCAATGTCTTATCTTATCATCTCCATACTTAAATGTAACTAGTAGGAAGATATACAAAGAATATATTGTCATAATAATTCTTAATTGCTTAAATAGTGTTTTGCAATGGGTAAGTGGATGAACTCCGGCGGCTTAAGTAAAAAAATAATCCAAGTACAGTCGTGTTCAAAAAAGTGTTGTACAGAATTTTTACTGTGTAACCTTGTATGTGCATTCAAGTAAGTTCAAAAAATTGTTATACAAGTTTTGTTGCATGTACGGTTTCTGGTAATAATAATATTATCGAACACAAAAATAGAAAAGCCAATTGACGCTCAAAAGCAAAGACATTCAAAACGTAGCTGTACAACACCTTTTTGAACACAACTGTACTTTGTTTTTATTGTTCAGAGCATCACTCACGTTAATTAAAGCTTGGGAAACTGCGGTAACTGAGGATCGTGATTTTCTATAGGCATGTTGATAATTGCTAAGGATTGCTAAGTATTTTTCTAAGAAATTGTAAATTCTGGCATGAAATGTGGATTCAAAAATCTTAGAAATTTGTGTTTGTAGGGCGAGCGGCCTGTAATTGTTCACATTATTACGGTCACCTTTGTTTTTGCATACAGGGACGATCTTTGATATTTTTAATTTTTCTGGATATACTCCTTGTTCAATAGAAAGCTTGATTATTCTTGTTAATGGCACTGATATGTTGTCGGCTATTAATTGCATTTTCTTCCTGGTATACCGTCAACTCCAGCTGACATTTTATTACAGCATTTATCAATAACCAATTTAACTTGATTTTTCCTGACTGGTGTTAAGAAGAAGCTGTTGATCCTATCATTGTCATTCTGTGGTTCATTTTGTACGGGTGATGGACTTTTCTCCGACAATTCTATAAGCAAGTTGTTAAATATGTTAGTTAATTCTTTTGTACTTATTATTTCATCGTTGACTGCGATACAAATTTCTTCTTTCGTTCTTTTCCTATTTTCATTTATTATTTCCCAGCAAGTCTTACTGAAATTTGAGGAATTAGTTATTTTGTTGTTATTATATTTACGTTTTTCCTCATCCAGTCTTGATTTGTAGAAAGTTTTTAGAATTTTCAGGCTTTCATCGTAAAATTTACTGTTTATTGTTTTATTTGTTTGCATAATGTCTTTAATTAAGGCAGAAAGTTGTCGTAATTGGTCAGTAATCCAAGGTTTTTCGCTTTTCAATACCTTTTGTAGTGCCTCAAGAGGGAACGCCTTATTAAAATAAGATATTAGAATTTCTTCGAATTCATGATAACTTCTATTAACATCGTCGTAATTTATGTGCCATTTTTAATTTTTTTTATGTATTCTACAAATGAATCTCTGTTTCGCTGATTATGTCGGCGCACGTATTTTATCTGGTTTTCCTCTACATTCATGTCAGTATTAACAGTATAGGAGAGGCAAGATAGTTAGCGGTGCACGTCATTAATGACGTCAGACGTGTCGTCAGAAGCTAGCTACGTCTGCCATCAAACGAAAGAAAAAGAAATTTTGAAAGTAACTTATTAATGTATTAACGTTGTAAAATCACAACGAAATGCTTCTTCTATAAAAATTTAAGAAATCTGAATAATAAATGTAAAGTAAATATGCTCGATATATTTTATTATTAGCCGTAAAATTCTAGTGAATTTGTGTTTTGAGAATTGGTATTCCTTAAAATTTGTCGTTGTTGCCTATTTAGTTATGTCAACAAGTTTTGTGGTGATTTCAGTTGCTTTATTTTATGCGTTCTATAGTTTACTAAATTTTTACGACCTAAAACAGTTTTTGTCAAACCTACTTAACGTGTGTTGAGTTTCGTGCAACATGCCTAAAAATTTATGTAAACAGACGGCGAAGTTGTCAGTCGCCCCATCAACTACTTCGAAAAGAGAACGTGACAATGGTGGTCCATTGCTACCATTAGGCGCTGTTAGAGAGGTATTACAGTTGTATACTTATTATGAATTACATAAAAACACGATTTTATTTTAGCGTGCTGCTGAAGCATGTGGCTTAAGTATTGCTACTATTAGTAGAATTTCAACGGAATCAAAAGAAAATCAACCCTTGCCTTCACCTAAAAGGAAACGAACCAGAGCTAAGCCTAATGTTGATGTGGATGATGCAACTCAAGTTGCAATACGCAATGTTATTTATGAAATGTTTCGCAACCGTGAAGCATTTACTTAATAATTTTTTTGTATATTATGTAAATTATTGCTTGTCATAGGTCAGCATGTTACACGTAAAAGTTTGCTGAGTTTGTTAAAAGAGAGAGACTTGTACAACGGGAGTTTATCATCTCTTGGCAAAGTATTGAAAAAAATTGATTTTCGTTGGAAAAAAGATGACCGCCGAAGAGGATTGATGGAACTGCAGCATGTAGCATTACTACGGGTTGACTTTTTGCAAAAGTATGTGCAAAATATGCGAAAGAATCATTATTCCCAGTGTGTCTACTTAGATGAAACGTGGATATTTGAAAATGGAAGTGGTCATTGGTCATGGCAGGATAATAATCGGCCAGACAGTTAAAACAACAAAGAGCTTAAGGAAAAGGCAAGTCATTTTGTATAGAAAATTCTCCACAATAGTATTATATTCTGAACAAAATTAGGTTGAACTGTAGCAATTATTATGCCTCCCTTTATTATTAATTTGAACATGTACTTTTCAGAATGTTAACAATGTTGTAGGTACATTGTGTTACATGCTGGCAGTATAGATGGTTTTATACCAGGAGCATCATTAATATTTTCTTCAAGTACTAAGAACTCGATTACCATGGTGAAATGACGAAGGATACTTTTTTAAAATGGTTTCAACAACAACTATTGCCGAACTTAAACCAAAATCATTAATTGTTATGGATAATGCGAGTTATCACCTGAAATTGCAAATAAAGCACCTGACTCTTCTTGGAAGAAAGCTGATATTCAAAATTGGCTATCACAAAGAAACATTTTTGTTTGATAATGCTATGTTAAAACCTCAGTTGCTGTATCTAGTCTCCTTTGTAAGTTTTTTAGTAAAAGTTAAATAGGAACAACAAACTATAATATATTGATGTTTTAGGCATAAACCTCCAAAAAGAATATGTAATTGACAATATCGCAGCACAACATGGTCATAAAATTCTACGACATTGCCCCCATATCACTGCATATTTAATCCGGACGAGAATATTTGGGGTCTTACCAAAAATTATTATAATACGATATTGGACGAGATGGCTATGGTGTAGCAAATTGTTTGAAAATGTGGGAAGAAGCTTTTGCAAACGACACTACTCAAACTTAAGTTAACACTATTGAGCCGCATAGAGGCAGAAATAATCAGATGGTGGGAACGTGAAGTGGTATGGATCATGATGATGTGTGTCCCTTGATTATAAATTTGGAGGAAGACTTAGCTCCTGCTGTGAATCAGACAGTGACGCTTGATTAAAGCTATTAAATTTATTTAGTATTTACACATGAGAAGAAAGAACGAACTACGTTAAAAGTTTGGTGGCAATATTGTGCAGAATTACGATAAAATATTTATGTATTGACTGTATTATTTACCCAAATTTATGTAATAAAGATTATAATAAATTAAACTAGATTCTTATTTGATGAATATTTGTATAATAAATTCATAATTACTTTTCACAAACACCTTCAAAAGTACAAATGTTTATTACAGATTCACTGTATTAGTGCCCGAAGAAGCATTGCGGTTGATGAATTTGACTGTCGAGGAGAAGTGATTATGAATTTGTAATCTAAAAGTAGATTACAAAACATCTTTTATGGTTTTAATTTGCATTTCTCTTCACTACACTGAATATTGTAGTATATTCCCAAAACTGTTTTTGTTTACAAAATATGAATGATATTACCGACCAACTTTATTATTTAAAGCATTAAAAGTTTCCACTCTGCAAAAGTAACAGAATTATACTTTTCTCATTACCATTAACAACACGTCCAGAAGAAATAAAAATTGACAAAATATAACCTTAAATTATATATGTCAGCTGATTTGAAATTCTGCCATCCGGCAGCAACGCATAATGTGACGTCATGAAATCGTAGATGACGTGCACCGCTAACTATCTTGCCTCTCCTATAGTTATGTATTTGGAACGTATGATCTGATAAATAATTTTGGAAGACCATTGTGTCAACGTCTGTGATATTTGAAAAGCATAAATCTATGCATGTCTGTGAATGTTTAGTGTATCTTGTGGGTTCATTTATTTTTTGTTTGATGTCATATTCCTTGCATAGGTGTACTAGAGTTTTCTATATTTGGCCTTGTATTTGCATATTAATATTGAAGTCTCCGCATATTATAATTTTTCTATTAATATTTCTATTCTTTTTGAATAATTTCTTGAACAGTGCTTCCATTATTGTGAGCCGCCTGTGAACTTTTCAGGGATAATTAGGATATGATTTGAAAGCCTGAGCATTATGCTTTCAAACGACATACCACTTCCATCTTTAAATTTGAAATTGCCGTAAATACATTCCCTTAAAAGAAAGGTCACCTGAACATTTTTTCGTATAAATTTGAAGATATCTCAAGGTATAGGGAAGCCTTAACATTTTTTATTTAAAATAATGTGTAGAATCAGAATTTGCAATAAAAAGTATAGCATTCCGTTTAAAATAAGAAAGTTAACGGCGACTTCCGATATAAGTGAAATAAGAGTGAAAATATTTTAATCTGAAAGGTCGCTTTCCCTTAGGGCTTTGTACTAATTTTCAGAATTTTTGTACATTCCCTTCCCCGAAAACTTTTAATAGGCCACTCAACTTGGGATACCCTGCATAATAAATTTTTAATTACTCCTCCGAGCACCTTTAATATCAGTCATTTATCGACGTTTCACTCTAGCAACTTGGCAGCTTTTATAAAATTATAAAACAGGCAAGGCCGTCGAAGAAAACTTAAAATAAGTAAACAAATGTTAAAGCAAATTTTGTAAATTAATATTTGTTTAACGGTTCTAGAAAACTACACAAATTTATTTGTCTATTATTAATAGAATCTTGCATCCAGTATTAAACTCATGAACTATTTATGTATTAGTATTTTCGAAACCATAACTTAACAACTTAACAGTTACTATCATTATTTTACTGTGGAGACGTAATTACAATTTTTTTAAATAAATTTTCCTGGGGCGAGAACCCATTTTAATGTAATACATAAATAAATAACGTACCTACCATTAAATCTTCTTTTATGATTGCAGCTCTTTGACGTTAAAATTACTGAAATAACAAACAAATTTTTGCTTGAAAATCAGTAATGAAATAACTAGAAACTGGAGAAATAAACAAACATAAAATCCTACAAATATAACGGGAATTTTATACACTCACTACACCAAATGACTTTAAGTTAGAAGATATTTACATTTTTTTTAACATAAATTTATAAACTCACTTCATTTATTATTATATTTATAATATTATTCTATTTTAAATATGTAGGTAGTTCTTTTTTTTGCTTTCCTATCGCATATTACTGCTTATGTCAATACAAAAAGAAAGACTGAAGACTTATTAGTGGTATACATCGGATTTGGTTGAGTTATTAATTAATTAATTAATTCACTGCGAACGTTTATAAATTGGAAGTGGAAAGTGAATTCCGGGACACCGCTATGTATGCACACATGGAATAGAAAATTTTTAATGGCCACATGTTCCCGTGTTACCTTTCACACGAACTGACGCGACCGTGCAGACGACCATACGCTCGCTCACCGTTCACTGACAAGAACCTGGGATGACGGCGCTTCAGCGCCTGGACCAGCGGCATCGATCGCCCCTATCCCACTTCTGATTACAGGGTATGCTAATAGTATTAAATATCCGTTTGGTATTTATCCTTTTGTAATACCCATAAATCTGTCTGGTGGTTCTGAATTATGAAAACACTAGATACCTATATCATGTTTGTTTTAATAAAATGATGATGTTGATATGCACACAATGAGTTTGAATTTACATTGTTTACGAAAATGCTGTTTGGTGGTGCATATTCTTTTTTTATTGGGACAATTACGTCAACTAAATACAAGAGGATGTGAGGAAGAACATGAGAAAACGCTAAATCTAACAGAAAGCTTTCATTATGAAGTAATTTAGAGGTACTCTAAAATAAGTGTATTTTTGTCATGCAAATATTTTTCTGTAACGTAGAAGTTTCTTGGGGGGGGGTTCATCTATCCCATACTTTTCTTGGTCTCTCTTTCTGTACTTTGTATTTTATTTCTTTTGCAATAGTTTATATTTGCTTGTGTTTCTAAACAGAACAATCTCTGATTTCGACGTTTCTCTGATGACGGTTTTGGGTTATCCAAATTTTGAAAGCGCAAATCAGAATTTGAGTGACTACTCGCTTAACAATTTCTGCTCTTCTTTGCTGTGGCCAAAAGTGCATGTACAGGGTGTCCCGGGAGGAAAGGTCAATACTTCGTGGGAGTCTAGAGTGGGTTATTAGAAGTCAAAAAGTTTATATAAACAGGTGGTCTTTTATGAATGGATTCTGAGATAAATATTGATGTCTTCTTATCACTATCACTAGGTCGTTCCGGAATAATTTAAATTTAGCGCTTCATGTTGATGTTTATTCTTCACCGTAATGTACAGGGCCGCCGCTGCCTGTTGTGCAGATTGTGCAACGCACAAGGGCACCTGTTCAAAGGGGCGCCGCGCCACATTGTCTATAATAAATATAATTACATATTTAAATAGCTAGAAATTAATTGCTTTGAGATTAAAACATAGCAAAAATAATTTTATTCAAAAGCACCTTGTTTGTAAACTTTATTTCAACTTAGCTTCTATCAAAGTACTATATTTAGACAAGTATATACAGGGTGACTGATCATTGTTATCAAAGTTAAATTTAGATAAGTAAGTATATACAGGGTGACTGACCATTATTTCGTCCAAAAAGAAACCACGAAAAGAAGCGATGTGAGAGTATGAGAAAAATTTTTAAAAAATTTCTGTGTACTTTAGTTTTCGAGGAATAAAAAAATGTATTCAAAACGACGACTGGTTAAGAAAGAGCTGCAATAAATACAGTCATAAAAGTGTTTTATAGTTTCATGATTGTTACGGCGCGGCGTTAGACGTTAACTTGATCTTTTTATTGTGGTCAGGTGAAACACGAGCTCCAAAATATTGAGAAATATGTATATGCGAATCATCTGAAGTAAATGATTACGTACAAATGTACAAAATAAAGACAGCAACACTTTGAACGCCTGCTTTGACAAATAAATCGCTACAACACGAAAACACTTTTCATTCATTATAAACCATTCCATAGAAATCTTTAAACATTTTTCCCGTAATCTTTGACATCCATTCTGTTATGCGTTTCTTTTTTGCGAAACAATTGTCAGTCACCCTGTATGTACACTGTGTTGATTCCTTTTTCAGATAGCATGTACAATTAAATGTTTTGAAAATATTGGCTCTCCTGTACATTTTCAGTAAAATGATAGAGGATTATGTATTTGTTCAGTATTTTCAAATGCATTAGTCAGGGGCGCCAAAATATGTTTTGCACAAGGGCGCTCGACACCCTAACGACGGGCCTAGTAATGTATCGCTGTTTTTGGCAAATTTAATATTAATACTTTAAAATAAAAGTTATTTTTAATTTCAAATAGCTCTATCTCAGAAACCATTAATAAAAGACTGCCTGTTTATATAAAATTAACTTTTTGACTTTGACTATTAACCAACTCTAGACCTAGACTCCACGAAGTATTGACCTTGGCAAATTTAATATTAATACTTTAAAATAAAAGTTATTTTTAATTTCAAATAGCTCTATCTCAGAAACCATTAATAAAAGACTGCCTGTTTATATAAAATTAACTTTTTGACTTATATTAACCAACTCTAGACCTAGACTCCACGAAGTATTGACTTTTCCTCCCGGGACACCCGGTACATATTTTGTTTTCAAAATGTTTTTAAATTAACAATTTTTTTCTAAATTATTATTATATTGTTACATCTCATGCCGCCCAATAAATCTCTTTTTTTTATTGTCACGCCGAATAGCTTCTCGATGACTCCAGGAAGTTCGTTGCGTGCTCTAGATGGCGCTGAAAACTATTGGTATTTAATTCACTTTCTATTCAGAGAACGAAGTGCGATTCGTAGATTAAAAGATAATAGAAAATAGAATTCTTACTTGCGCATCTCGTTACACCAACTGTGAATGATTAGATTTTAATAAACGATTATTTCTTCGTAACACTACCCTCTCGCGTTTTTGTTTCGTTTTCTATTTTTTCCTTTTTTCAGCAGTCTACTCATACAGAGCGTTCATAAAATGTTTGAAAGGCGTTTGAATTTAACGCGCGGCCGTGCTAGTAATTTTCATCTTAAAACGTTGGTATTTCTATCGCTCGTCCATGTATAGTCGCGCGCAGCTTAAATGCTACAATTTGACACAGTTCTGTGACCCTTGTATCCATAAGGTTTTAAGAGTGAGGTTTGCGTGCGGGAGCAGGGTTGCCAATGTGCGGGCAATTAACCGAATTACAGGTAATTTAAGCAACCTTGCGAGTAAAAATAATACGTGGGTAAAATTGGGTATTTTCAAGGAAGAAAAAAAAGATTAATTTTTAAATTTTTGATTGACGACTTGTTAGTGACGTTTCAGCTTTACTATTGGCAACAAAGAGATCACTAAAGCCGGAAGCCGACAAAAACTAAAGTAACTAACAGCCAAATCCACATTGTCGATCAGTGCTGCCAACTCTACCGATAATTCGGTAGATCTACCGATTTTCTTTAATTTTTATTTTTTCGTAATTTTATTTAATGATATTTTTTATTTTTATTTTTTTGTAATTTTATTCAATGAGATTTTCTTCATATTTATTTTTTTTTAAATTTTATAAATTTGTCAATCGTCTTTTGTTTTATTTTTCGTCAAAAATTGCCTAAAGTTCAAATCTTAATTTTAGAAAGTTTTGTTTATTTAATGAGAATTTTTTCATTTTTATAATTTTTTGTAATTTTTATATTTTTTTGTTTTTTATAATTTTTGTAATTTTTTTAATTTTATAGAAAGTAGAAAGTATTGTTTATTTAATGCGAATTTTTTTATTTTTATTTTTTTGTAATTTTATTTAACGAGATTTTTTTTAAAATTTTATTCAATGAGATTTTTTATATGTACATATTTATTTTTTTTTAATTTTATAAATTTGTCGATCGTCTTTTGTTTTATTTTACGTCAAAAATTGCACAAATGTCAAATTTTAATTTTAGAAAGTTTTGTTTGTTTAATAAAAAAATTTTAAGTTTTATAATTTTTTGTAACTTTTATAATTTTTTGTAATTTTATAGAAAGTAAAAAGTTTGTTTATTTAATGAGAATTTTTTAATTTTTATTTTTTTGTAATTTTATTTAATTGGATTTCTTTTATTTTTATTATTTTTTTCTAATTTTAGACAATGAGATTTTTTTAAATTTTATAATAATAATAATTTTATAAATTTATTTTATTTCTCGATCGTCTTTTGTTTTATTTTACGTCAAAAATTGCACAAATGTCAAATCTTAATTTTAGAAAGTTTTGTTTATTTACTAAGAATTTTTTAATTTTTAATTTTATAAATTTTCTTTGTTTCTCGATCGTCTTTTGTTTTATTTAGCGTCAAAAATTGCACAATAACTGTCAAATTTCTCAATTTTAGAAATTTGGACCCAGTTTTGTTTATTTCATGAGAATTTTTTTATTTTATTTTTTTAATGATTTTCAAAAATAAAAATCGCCTGAATAAAATCAGCGATTTTAAACATGATTTTAATCAACGTGATTTAAATTGGAAAGTTCTGCTTATATCTCGAAAACTATGCGCTTCAGAAAATTGTAATTAAGATATCAAAATGCGGTCTTCACCATTGAGTTTCTAATAAAAATCGAGGCTCCAGGCACCGAGGTCAGTTTTTGTCTAACTCTTCTAAGAACAGGTGTTTCCTATTAAAAATGTCAAATTTGGCCCACCCTGTACATAGAAATTAATTCTTATTTTGAGGTTTCTTTTCCGATTTAAATTTTGAAAGTCTTGTGCTGCCATCTAAAGTTGAAAGCCTAAATAGTAGCAGACTTATGCAGAAATTTTGCATGTATTACAGGAACCTGCATGACACCTACAGTATTTTTAATAACTCATTTTTACAGAGAGAGCGCAGGTTTTTCATCGTCGATCACTCCAAAATATAACATGGGCGAATCGTATGAAACGCAAATCTTATAACTCTAACCAATTATGTGTGCCTATAATATTGTAATGAAGTCGCCTATTACAAAAAGTAAATTCGGATTGTAAAGAATTAGTGAAAAGTAGTAGGAAGAACCTGAACACTAGTTTTTTTTTTTTGTCCAGTGTGAACGAGGTTTTGTAGTTGTGCTAAACAGCCGTGCTGCAAACTTGACAGTGACTCTAAAATTTGCTTTTGGAAGGTCTGTTTTAAGGACGAATTGCGGACTTATGTGTGCCTAAAACCAGCCAGGAACGCCAGAAATATGTTAAACTACTTTGGTATGTTCGTATTTTTTTTATTTTCCAGCCCTTATTGTTATACACCATGCACTAAACATCTGTACGTCCGTACGTTGATAGTTTTATTGTATTTTGATATCCAATGCCGTATTTGAGTTCGTGTAATGGAGTTTCCAGTCCTTTGTCCGTAAAATTTGTGCTTATCTGGCGATCCACTGAAAGATTGCAATGGCTACATTTTCAGGAAAAACACCTATAATTCAATATATCTGCCCTGTCTTATTAGCTATGGATTGATGTACCTTTTTTGCTTTGGAATTAGCTGCAACAATTCGTGATGTTTATTTTAAGTGAGTCATTGCAATATTTCCGTTCTCGTGAGGAAGATTTCAGTAAGGTTAGCCACTTTTTGAGAATGCTCTGAGAGATCTAACTGAAATTGACAAATTAAAATTGTCAAGTTTGAAATGTCAAAATAATGTGTACAGCCAAAGATCCTTTATCTGCCCACTGAAGACACGAGGGAATGAGTCTCAATAAGCGGAGGAACCTTGAACCCATCGTCTATGGCAGATCCAGCTAACCACTCCGCTGCTGCCAGCACAAGCCGCCGCAAGCGTGTGCTGCCCCCGCAGCCACGAACTGAAGCAAAGCGTCTTCGTACGTCCTCCCAAGAAAAACTCACACCAGAAACCAAAACTAGAAACAACAGACAAGCTAAGGTAAATAAATTACAAATTAACCTTACACTCTATCTACAATAAACTTCAAGGAATATTTTAGTTTAAGTATATTTGATTGTGTTTTGCAACCATAATGTTTTATTTTGCATAACGCATAACACAGAAAGGAGCTATTGCATTGAGAGCTCATGCAGGGCTTAAGAAATATTTCATAAATAACCTCAAACAAATTTAGCTACTTTTATCAAAATATGGAAAAAAGTGAGATAAATTTTGATGAAACTTTTAATAGTAACTGCACATATGCCTGCCAATTTTGCAAATTGCAGGAAATTAGTAATATGCAAATGTGAAACAACGGTTAATTTGAATTTGGCTTAGGTCTTGGAGCTTTTAAAAATTAATTTCCGTCCTCGAATATGCCTAATATATCGATTTTCAAACTCTTTTCCAAAACTGGCTAACAAATATTTCAATCCTACTATTAACTTAAATGAAAATGTCAAGAAATGTGATTGTATATTGTGTGACATTTGGTAAAAGCAGATGTTGCCACAGGCAAAATTCTTCAAATTTTCACTAAACTATTAGGCTAAGGGCCGGTTTTCCAATCACAAATTAACTTTAACCATCAGTTTATTGCTACAGAAACAGTTGTTTTCATAATTGTTACTATGAGAATAAACCAAAGGTGATTGAGAAACTGGACCTAAGGCCCAGTCTTTCAATCACAAGTTAACTTTATCTGTCGATCTATTCCCATAGTAACAATTTTGATAACAATTGTTCTTATGGCAATAAACTGAAGGTTAAGTAAGGTAAACTTACGATTGAAACACGGGGCCCAAGCCAAAATTAATCAAAATTTGTTTTTAAAACACATGTTAAACCATCTATGTTATGTGCTTAGGTACTCTCTTTTGCAAGTTATTGAAAATACTGAGTGTTTGAAAAATGGCATTATATATATGTCGCTGTTCTTTGTGCTATTGTCTAGAGAAAATCTTGATAGGAGTACAAAATATCTGTAGATGGATTAAAGTGTCTGTACATTTGCGAATTTAGCAACATCAATTAGTCAAGTGTAAGCTATTGCATAACAAAATTTTAACTTATTAGATAGCAAAAGGTTTAGATTTTATGTTTGCTACTACCTCAATAATTTTTTATGTTAAACATGCATATGACTAGCTAATTTACAAATCTAAACAGTAACTAATTCTAAATCTAATCAGTCGGAGTAACTCAACAAATACTGACATGTGCATAACTTCAATAGCGCAGCAAAGATTTGAAGAAATCCTGCATGTGGCATTGATGGTCAATAAAATTTTTGGTTGTGTGCAGATTTGTTGTCATTTCTTGTAATTGTATTCAAAATATTTAGAACCTTTTCTAAAATCTAGCAACAAGTTTTGTTATTGTGTTTGATGGTCAGTACAATTTCGAAATATGCAAAACTTGTGCAAGATTTTATATCAAATTTTGCGTGGTGTAACACGGGCCTTAAATGTTTATTAAATCGGGTGCGGTTTTATTTAAAAAAAAACGAGGCACTGATGGTTGTGATATAAGAAGTCCAGTCAGCACTTGATTCATCTTTGATCAAAATTATTATCCATCTCTTATCTTCTTAGGAATGCATTTTTACCATGAAAACATAAAATGTTAAGGCTGTTTTACACTAACAATTTATTTGTGAATAAGTTCATGAATTTCTTGATAAATTTCTTCGTGAATTTATTCATGAACGCATTACGTATTACATTGGTGAGGAAATTGATGAATTTCTTTGATCCGAATGGCCGTTTATAGGTATTGCCAACATAGCGAAAGAATTTACAGACGATTTACACTAGGTTTGTTCGTTTGTTCCGCACTTTCTACACTTTTAACTCCTTTACTCTACTTTTCTCACTCCTATTTACAAAATGTTATATACATCTCACTCTCTCAGGAGTGGTTGTTACAAAAAGTGTAGAAAGGTGCTGTCACCTACTGTCATACACAAATAAATATCATAACTTTAATTTTCTATTGTTGATACCCCTGAAATTCACGCAAATATTGACGAAAAATAGAACATCCTGTAATTCGTGAATAAGTTGACGAAGAAATTCTTGAATTTATTTGACGTCAAATTATTACACTTGTCCAACTTCTTCATAGAGCGACTTCATGAATAAGTTGTCAATGTAAAACAACCTTTAGGAGTTGTTGGATCATAGGGTTTATAAAAAATTTTCTGTAATAAATTATAAAATACAAAAAGAAATCAAGGACACCCAGGCTAAACATTTTTAAACATAATTTTTTTTAATACTGGTTAACTTTTGCAACATTTTTTAATCACTTCATATATTAAAATATACAGGAGGGATTATCCCTCCCATCTGGCAACACTATAATTGCTGCGTTCGAAAATTATACGTCGGATGTATCTGGAGCGTATGATCTCATCTTTCTCACTCACGACTTTTAATCTATTTTGTATCTCGCTCACCCGTTTAAGAAAATCTTGTGTTTATATTATTTCCATGACAACAGGCGATCTTTTCACACCCTACTTAAAAGTGGGATGTGAGAGATCGCCTCTTGCCATGGAAATAATGTAAACACGAGATTTTTTTAAACGGATGAGCGAGATACAAAATAGATTAAAAGTCGTGAGCGAGAAAGATGAGATCATACGCTCCAGATACATCCGACGTATAATTTTCGAACGCAGCAATTGTTCTTTTAGCAGAAATTAAAGATTATACTTGTCTTGATATTAAATACATATTCATTGTGGGGACTGATCTTCTACAGAAGAATTATCTAAACCTAAAGGATGAAACTAAAAAAAAACATATTGGCTTATTTAAAGGACGCTACTTTGCACTCCTGTCTAAAGTCCCTAGATTAACAAAGCGATAGGTAAAGCAAATAAGTATATTAGCACTTTGGAATCAAAATGGCGATATCATTGAAATCAGCTTTTGTCGTTCTATGGTCATTACTGTGGTTCACTGGGCACACAAAAATTCAGTTTTGTTCAAAAAACCAACAAGGAGATATTTGACAAGTTTCTAATATAATACAAAGTGGTCAAGAATAACTGAGTTGGCAATACAATTAAGAGCATTTTTTTATTCGGCTATTTGCAACACTGCAACCGGTATATGTTTTCAATATGTTTTGTTAATTTATTTGATGCATCAACAGCGACAAGATTACAGGTTATGTGAATAGCGTTTTAATTTGAATTTGAAATGTCAAATGACGCTTGTAAAGTGACGGCTGTCAGTGTCAAGCCGTCAACAACCGGAAGTTACTCCAGTTGTACCATTTAAAAATAAAATTCAGCACTGCCAACTCAAACAGTGATTCTTGACCGCTTTGTATTTACAAAATAAATTCTTTTAGCTGACACTTAAAATTCACAATCGATCAACGTTTCACAAATTTTAAGTATCTTTTGTAAAATATAAAATGCTTTTCATTAAAAATTACCATAAATAACCAAAGAGAACAGTCGACTCAAAATTTCATTAAAGAATAAAGAGAGTTTAGAAGATTTGGTAAAGTAGCGCAGTTCAAATTTTGCCGCCTGAAAGTGTAGCCACAAAAGGTGCTTTCGTTTATACCCGTGATTACTAATCATGTAATCGTGATCACAATTCTGCGTGTTCGTTCTCCGTGATTAATTTCTCCCCACTTCCGATTAAGCGATCATGGTTACAATTTGGATAATCACAACTTATGTGTGATTTTGTATGATTTGATCACAAAAACGTAACCTAGAAACATTACCAGGTTGATGTGTTTTGATCAGTATTGGGTGATCATATGTTCACCTAATCATTGTGCGCCTTCAACGGACAGCCGCAGCAAACGTTTGTGATTGGTTCACATTAAGGCATGGCCTTCTAAATGAAAACGAGTTCTATCTAGCCTGCGCAAAAGGCCAGTTCAGGCGTACTCCGCCAAGCTTACAGGGCGCTTTCTTAACCTAAAATCTTGACAGTTCTGTCACATGTGAAAGGTGGATGACTTCGTGTAAGAACAATTAATGTTACTGTTGTAAAAATTTGAGCATACTGGATATTATTTACATTGGAATAAGTATTTATGTCCAATTTCGACAACTTAATTTAGCATTAAACTATTACGGTTTTAGATTAAAATCTTACGTGCATATACTCAGAATTTCTGTGGTAAGTTACAACACGTATAATAAAGCTTCTTTTCTCATTGTGCGTAATTATCAACGCCCTTTTTAACACGTTTTACATTATCAAAAGTCGAAACTCTTTTATGTAACTTGTAATTATTCATAACACGAAGGTGCCAGTCTTTCTTTATTGCGCAAGCGTACTTCACACCGACGAGATCAAATGATTTGTGCATGAATCTATAAAGTTTATACCACATAAATTATGTTGTATTACGGTAATTACAATATTAATTAATTTTGTGTGAACTCGCTTTGATTGACAGTAATGACACTTCACTCATTGCCGTCAGTGCCCCGTAACCAGCGCCAAAGCGTCGACTTTTGGCCTTTTCTCGAGCACAAAAATTCTATGTACATTTTTCGAAACGTCCAGGCCAGTTAGAACTCGATTTTGATTTAGAAGGCCCTGCATTAAGGTAACAGCCAATTACAAACGACCGCTAAGTAAGCAACTCAGCAGCTGCTGTCCATTGAACGCGCACATTCTACGATGTATTTTTTTTTTAATGCCATAAAGGTTGGCCATGAAAATTAAAACTCATGTCGTAGCTTGACATCAAACACATGCCAAAACTGATCATTTAAAGTACGTGAATGGAGCTAAGACATGAATTTTCTTTTCCACAACCACCCCTTATGACATTTTTAAAAAAACACATAGTATGATTGGTTTGAGCATGGCCAGCGACATTAACATTCACTGACGTGTATGTATGGCCGTTTCAATTCGACTTTTAAAAATTTTGACGGTACTCCACTCAGCGCCTCTTGTGAGTTTTTAAGTAATTGCAGTTGTCATTAAGTTACTGCATGGCCAGCTCCATTAACATTCACTGACGTGTATGTATGGCCGTTTCAATTCGCCTAAAATTCGGTTCCAGAAAGCATGCCGTGGAGTACTCCCCTCAGCGCTCCCTATTAAAGATACTACAAAACTACTGACAGTAACTTAATGACAACTGCAGTTACTTAAAAAGTCACAAGAGGCGCTGAGTGGAGTACCGTCAAAATTTTTAAAAGTCGAATTGAAACGGCCATACATAAACGCCAGTAAATGTTAATGTAGCTGGCCATGATGAAAATACGAGTTGTTTCAAATTATTAGTGTACATTTGAACTTGTATATTGTAATGTATTTCAATACCAGGAAGTTCAAGTATTATGTACTACAATCGTAAATTGTCATAAGAGTGATATTATTCCCGTGCAATGAGTCTCGAGAAGTATTTTCATATCACTAATTCACAAATCACCACGCCAGGCGGCGCTGAACGCAGAGATGTGCATGGCGCCTATAGTTTCCATGTCTGTATTTACAATTAGTTATGTTTTGATTAGTTCGTTATTGTGCAATCCAAGTGTAGTTACACAGATAAAAATTTTGCGGAGTTTAAGGGGTAAGTACTTAAACATTATACCAAAAGAGTGAAAATTTCACCTGATGTAGTGAAAACCACTCTTTTATTTTGTCAAAGTAACTCCTTTTGATGTTTATTTTAACTACTTGTATAGTAGTTAAAAATTTTGAATATACAAAACGGAGAAATATTACACTTTTAGGGTGTTGAAGATAAATTTAACATATTTGTGTGTTGAAATGTTTCCGAACCGGTCAACAACAAAGCGGTGTTAAAAAGTTCCAAAAGCATTCTGTTATACTTTTATGTGTTACATTCTCACTTAAAAATGAAAATATAGCATTATTGGTAGTTAAAAAATAAAAATAAAAGTGTAATTGTAACACCCGCAAAGCGTAATTTTAACACCATTAAAGTGTAACTGCAATTTCTTGAAAGAATAATTTCAACACCTTTGTGTAGTCAAACTAACACCTTTATTTCCTTTTCGATGTTACTTTCACTCCTTGAAATTTTAACTTCTTCGTGTTTAACTACTTGTGCAAATGGACGCGAGGGAACACCCAAAAAGAGTTAAAACGGTGTTAAATCTAACACCGCATTTTTATCTGTGTATCAGAGTAGGGTAGAAGCACCGGTTTTGGCCACTGCACCAGTTGTGGCCACTTTGAATTTTTTATAGTTAAAATAAGAAAAGTATTAATCTAAAGATAAGTTGGAATATTCCCACCAAATGTTTGAAGATATAGTAGTTTAATTCTGCATTTTCATTACATTGGCGCTTTTGGTTCGGCTTTGACATGCAGTTGAAGCGTAGAGGACAGCTTGATCGCTGTTTTCTAAGGAAAATGGTTAAGCAACAGAGGTACATAAGAAAACTTTTAATTGCTTCATTTATAATAGTAATCCTATAACTTTTGTGTATTTGATAAGTGCAATTATTAAATTTTTCAATAATTTCTAAAATATTTTAAAGTTAAACTTTAGAATCTGAGAAATGTGGGTGGCCAAAACCAGTACATTCATAAATAAAATTGTCTAGTTTTGGCCACTAAAGTGACTAAAATTGGTATAGACATTTTCCAGTTTTGGCCATTAGTTATAGCTGTCTGCGTATATTTTCGTTTGCACCGTCCGACATAGTAGTAAGCGTTTTTATTGTTGATATAAAAAAATAGAAAATAATGTTTGATTTTTGATGAGAATAAAATCCTTTTTCACCTTAATTTAAAGTGTAAATTAAGAATCTACATCAATTGGCGTCCAACGTGGACGGACAGAACTCGTGTCGGACAGAACTCGCGCAAGTTTTCTCGCATGTCTATCTGCACCTTAGCAGCTTGCAGCTACAATTGTCACCAAAGAATATCTACTATGAACAAGAAGCGACACTTCCTATACTTGCTATGTAATTAATTTCAATGACCTTCAACAGAAATATCGACGACTATTGATTGACTTTGCGCATGTTCGCCAGAAATCTCAATAACACGTGTAAGGTAGTTGAGAGTCGCTTGCTGTTACGTTTTTAAACATAACTTAAACATAACCTAAGTGTTCTACATAATAGCAGTAAATATTCTATTATTAAATATGAACAACAAACGTGCAACAAACACTTGAATCACTGCCCACTGCTTTTGATTTTTGATACCTCTGGCACAGAATACTAAACAATCAGAAGTGTATCTCACGTACGTAAAAGTCCGCGCTTAGGAACGGCCATTTTCCGGGGCTAGTGTCAAAACCTCAAAACTTCAAATAATTTGACGTTACTTTAATTCAATTTCTGGGGCTCGACAAGTTAGGTGGGACAGAACATTATGAGTGATTAGAAACGTAAAGGCGGTCACGTTTGCGCTGCAAAAGATTCTAAAAACGATCAATTAAATTGTAGAACTAGTTTTTTAGGTTTCCTAAAGATATTGAAAGGTTAGTGGTTTACAGTATTTGAATTTAAAAACATATTAGGTCCGTTCCATTCGTCAGGATTTCGAGTTCTGAACCGTTCGAAATCATACCGAGCATGAGCAGTGCATAAAATTGGATACAAATTTCATACTGCCCATGATTTGAACGATTCAGAACTTGAAAATCGGTCAAATGGAACAGACCTGTTATTTATCAGACACATTTGTAGAGCCAAAATTTGCGCAATGGAATGTGGAAGGGAAGACTTACTAAAGAATCCTCAACATTTATACAGGAGCTATCGAGTGTGCGAGTTAAGGAACCGATTGTAAAGACTAGATTATCAGTGGTGGTTAATGTTGATATTTTTTTATAATAAATTGAAAATATTTACATTATCAATTAATCCTGTATATTTATAACTTTTTTTAATGAAAAATATGAAATCATTAAATACGTTTCCAATTTTTGGCATTTTAGTTTTAGTTCAGTCCTGCGTTCTAGCCCAAGAAAATGGCCGCCAATTCTAAAAACGGATTTTAGATATCAAAGGTACCGACACTGAGAGTCACTTCTGATTGTTTAGTATTCTGTGCCTCTGGTAAGCATGCGCATTTAACTGGATTGCCCAAAGTAGTTAAGTGTCGCTTCTTGTTCATAGTAGATGATTCTTTGCTGTCACGACCTCACGACACACGTGTTTTTTCATGACCAGTTTGCAGTTTCCGCATAATTCCGACCGCGGCGACTCTTTCGTTCAAAGACGCGAATTAGGTTAGGTTGTGGGTTAGGTCTAGTTAAGTTATTTACCAATCAAAAAGTTGTTATTTTAAAAAGTGCAGAATTTTTCTTTTACGAAAAAGGCGGAACCATTGAATGAATAAAAGTTTGGGATGCGATATTAAAAACTCAATTTTCTTAACCACTCACAGTAACTTTGACAAACGTCACTTCAAATAATATTTCCAACTGTTTTTTTTTATCCCTAGATTAGAACAATGTGCAATAAGGATAGTTATAAAAAAACACTAATGTCCGGTTGCATAAACTTGTTAACCAAAGCTTAAATTTAAGTGGTGTTTAGACTATGACATTATTCATAGATTTAACAAAATGTTAGTCACATTCTAATTGATACTTAAGTTGAAGTTTAAATGTAAATCAGAATGTATTTCACATTATACTGACCATACGGAAATGTCACATTCTAAACATAACTTAAAATTAAGCTCTGCTTAAAAAGTTGGTGCAATCGGGCATAAATGCGTTACCTCTATAGGAAAGCCGCTTTCCCGTTACCTACTTTGTGCACGCAAATGAGCACAAACGTGCAAAAAATCACGAAGCGCACGTTCCAGTAAGGCAGGTTGCCATTATATTAATACAAGAACATCGTGCGTTTAAAACCCAGTTGTGCTTGAAACGCAAAATTCAGAGCTAACGGGAAAACGCCTGAAGTATGTTGATTTAGTACCTTACTGAGCCACCATTTTGAACGCCCTCTACATTTCATTATTTATCGCAATTGGGGAATTCAAAATTTCGTCACAGCTGCAGATATCTTATAATAGTGTATTCCTTTCACGAGCTTCATGCTCCGTACAGCATACACACTGAACTGTTCTGTACTGTTCAGAACTGTTCTGAAAGGAACACAAAATTCAAATTACATCAACATAACCTCACAATGCGTCGAGCACCACCTCATAAGATTGAGAATGAGGGGTGAGGGGAATCTCATGTGAACTGTTCTAGTGCGCGACGCACTTCCACCTACATTAGTGAACGGAACAAGGGCTTGAAGCAAGGTTTTTAAAGAGAGAAGGTTGCCTGGTACATGCATTAAATGGGCCTACTGAGTGACGTTGCGGTGACGTTGAAAGTTACCAGGCAACCTTGTCTCTTTAGTAATCTTGGGCTTGGTGCACTTGAGTTGTTCAGAACCGTTCTAATTTGTGAAAGAAATACTACTAATATAGAACTAACCTTTTATGTAAAAGTGCGGTAACATTTAAACGATGTTTGAAAGAAATTAGAAATTGCTAAAATTCGAAATACGAAAATAACTTGTTAAGAGTTAGAAATGCAGAAAAGATGTCGACGATCGCAGCGCCACCATCGGAAATTTAATTTTTGCCAATACCGTATTTGAAATTATTTCAATCTGCGACTGCGACGTGCATAATTAGATTTTAGCCTGACTCTTCGATGGAACTCTCACAAAAATAAAAAAATTTAATCAAAATAAAATTTGATTCTTATTTTTGCTTGTAGGATGGTATGGTGCAAGTTTTAAATTTTGGCCGCACTGATTGTTGATTAATCGTTGTCATAGCAACTGTTATAACCTAACATTTTGTTGATTGTGTAATTTTGTTATGTTTTACTTTTTTTAATTTAATCAGTAACACCAGCTTTTTTTGCTGCTTATTTATTAAAAAAAAAAAATAGTGATATGAATCATCAAGTATTACAGAGCAATTTTAATTTTACGTTGTCTTGTTACGAAAACTGAGGTTATTGAGGAATCTTGTCCGTGTGTAAATACAAAGAAAAGATTGCAAGGGTGATACATAAACGTTTAAGAGGTGTCAAAATCAGTTGACTTTTGAAATGTTTGAAAATTTGGTGAGTACTTTTACATAAGGCTACTTTTATACTGTTCCTACTTCATAATTTCTACTATGTAGTAATACTGAAACTAGTACAATTAAGAGTGTACAGATTTCGTGGTTGTTTATGTTTATACCAGCACATTATATTGTATCCTTTTTATATTAACTGTAAGTGTAATATAAGACTGTGATGTGTGTGTAAACTTTTTTCTTTTTTAGAATAAATCAGTAAACAAAGTCGTGCTGGCCAACAATACACACACCAGTTTACAAGAAGGTCACGGCACCTCGAAAACAAGATCATACGGAGATATATCCATCTCATTGGGCAAAAGCAAACGGCCAAGCTCCATACCAGTTTTAAAATCTAGGCAATCGAGTGTTGGTGCCTCCGCAGCGGCCATAAACGAATCGGACATTTCCAGTGCAGAAAGTTTACCAACCAAACAGAAACAAGTGTCTAAGTGCAGTGCGGCATCGAAACACGCTAAGAACTCAATAAACAAAGCCAAGCGTAACTCCGAATCCAGCAGCTCCGACAACAACAGCGCAGAAGTCGAACCGGAAACGATTCACAACAACTTAGACTCCAGCGACGAAACACACAAGGCCGACGCAGAATTGAACAAGCAGAACCACAAGGTCATTCGAAAAAAAACTTCGAGTCGTTTGAGGTTCAAGCACAGCTCGTCTGATAACGTTAAGTCCAACGATAGTTTAACTGCGGGCTCCTCTACTGCTAATTCAACGCTCCCTCGAACTCACAACTACACCTTGCGTAGCCAGGGGAAGATCCTCGAGAATCCCATTGCTTTAGAATTAATAGAGAAAACTGCGGAAAGTCGCAGAAAGACTGAAGTTGTAGCACTGGGGGCGAGCAGCAGCCAGAACTCAAAGCGAGAAGAGCCCGAGCCTTCTCGCCTCACTCGAAGTGGTGCGGTCTTACGGCGCAGCACCAGGAATAGCAAAGGTACGTATCCTTTTTTTTTTTTTCTATAAGTGTAACAACTAATGTCAGAATGACATGCTTAGAATGAAACGGAATTTTTATGTATGTAGATGTGGACAATAAAAATGTAACAAGAAGATTAAAAAAATTGACTTATCTGTGTTCGTGATGATAATCCAGAAATCACTCGACTGTTTATTTAATAAACATACAGTTGCAAATACATACAAGGTGCCAAGTGCATTTTGGTGTAAAATAATTGCAATAAAGTGATTATATTTCATTGTCCACAGGAGTTGACCAAGTACGGTAGGAACTTATCATTTGCAATTGCAGTTATTTATGATAGTGAGAGTGAGCACTTAGTAATTTTACCCGACGTAAGTGTAGAGATAAGATATTTATCGCGCCCGGTAATTGATTGCGATTTTTCTGCATTAATCCTTCCTGTGTGACTATGTGCTTGTATCAGTTTGTCTCCTTTTAGAAATGCGGTACTTATTTTTTCATTTTCATTTATTTAATACTGCTGCAAATAACTCTCCTTGGGTATGTATGTATGTATATAGATGTGTGCTTCATAAAAATTATGTACTTGTTTACATTTTGCGTTACATAAAAAATTACAGACAACCACGTTTTTGTTGTATGATGATAATATACAGTGTAGATACTGTACTCTCAAAATGGTATTGCTGGTAACTGAGAATACTAGTTTATGATTGAAGGGATTAGAAATAAATCAATTATTATAATTTTGTCACTCACACCTCTTTGTTTATAATCCCTCGAATAACTTTGTTTTTTTTTTAAGTGTTTAATAAGTAATTGTTTTAGGGCACAGCTTAACAACGGGTTCCTGTGCGAGCTCAAGCGGTGCAAGTGGCAGCGGCAGAGGCTCCAACCGAGTAACCCGCCAACGCAAGGTGGGGGCCGCCGCCCCTGTACCGCTTTCCACCCCCCCAACCAACGCTGCTGCAATGGCCGCAGATCAGCCTGACATGCCGAATAATGGTCTCGCAGGTAAGAATCTTCTTCGACGATTTTAACGTCTCCCTTACTCATCGGTTTGTAGCATCAGAGGAACCACCATCTCCTCAAGAGGCCACCCAGGCCACCGCTAACAGCGGGGGACCTTCCGGCCCAGGAGCGGACTCAGAAAGCGATGATAGCGAAGTGGGACGGCTGCAGGCCTTGTTGGAAGCTAGGGGTCTTCCGCCTCATCTATTTGGATCGTTGGGGCCACGAATGCAACATCTTTTACATCGGAGTATGGGAGCTAACAGTTGTAAGTTAACAATCATTTGTACTTTCTTGAATAAGGGCCCCTTAGAGTGGGGATTATGTAAGACAGCTGCCTTACAATAATACCCATTCCTTATTCAAGGAAGCTACAAGGAAGTATTAAGAATAAGGGCAGCTTAAATTTAAACTAGCCTTGTACAAGTGAGCCTTAGGCCCAGTAACTAAAGCTTAAACCCTTAACAACAATTGTTGAAATAATCATCGTTAAGGGTTTAAGCTTCAGCTTAAATTTAAACTAGCATTGTACAACTGGGCCTTAGAATACAAATAAATATTGTATGATTTTTTTTTTAATCTAAGCTGCCACAAAAGCTCAGCAATTACTACAAGGATTACAAGCGACAGGTGATGAAGGCCAGCAGTTACAAGCCGTTATTGAAATGTGCCAGATGCTAGTGATGGGAAACGAAGACACGTTAACCGGTTTCCCCATGAAGCAAGTAGTTCCCGCTTTGATCAATCTGCTTAGAATAGAGCATAATTTTGACATGGTAATTATATTTCGGCCTCTCCCGTTACTTCTTGCTTTCACGTGCTCCTTATTTTAGATGAATCATGCTTGTAGAGCTCTGACTTACATGATGGAAGCTCTACCGCGTTCGTCGGGTGTTGTGATAGAGGCGGTGCCAGTGTTTCTCGAAAAGCTTCAAGTGATCCAGTGCATGGATGTCGCTGAGCAATCACTGACTGCGTTGGATATGCTATCGAGAAGGCATTCGAAAAATATTTTACAAGCCGTGAGTATTGATTGACTTAACATTGAAACGCATTTATTTTTTTCTGTGTGTGTTTCAGAGAGGTGTATCAGCTTGTTTAATGTTCCTGGATTTCTTCTCGATAAACGCCCAAAGAAATGCCTTATCAGTAACAGCAAATTGCTGCCTTAATTTAACCTCGGAGGAATTTCAGTACGTCGCAGAATCTCTTCCTCTGCTTGCAAACAGATTAACTCAGCAGGATAAGAAAAGCGTGGAGAGTGTTTGCCTTGCGTTCTACAGGTTGGTGGAGAGTTATCAGCTGGAACCTGTTCGTCTGCAAGAAATCGCAAGCACGGAATTGCTGACTAATTTACAACAACTTTTGGTCGTCACGCCGCCTGTTATAAGCACCGGAACGTTCATTACCGTGCTGCGAATGCTGTCGATTATGTGTGCAAATTGCCCTGATCTGGCACTTACATTGTTGAAGCAGAATATTTCAGAAACTTTGTTGTATCTCCTCACCGGATCTGTTGAAACTAATCAGGATGAAGTAGAGCTAGTTCCAAGGTATGTCTCCAATCTATTTACAGTGTATTCTCTCTTAAGCGGACACCTACCATGACCAGAAAACAGTCCGCCTAATAGAGATGCAAATGCATGTAAATTACATAAATGAGAAATTAGAAACTCTCCAGCTAAGAGAGGTGTCCGCTTATGAGGAGTGTCCTTTAAGAAAGAGTATGACACTGTATTATACTAAACTAATTTGATTGATTTTTCCAGACAACCCCAAGAATTATACGAAATAACAACTTTAATCGGTGAATTAATGCCAAAACTACCATCAGATGGGATTTTTGCAGTCGATTCGTTATTAGAACGCCCCACTAGCATAAGTAAAGATCAACCAACTTGGCAGTGGCGTGATGATAGGGGTTTATGGCATCCCTATGGCGCCGTAGACAGTCGCATGATCGAAGCTGCTCACATGAACGGGGACGACGAAGTTAGTTTAAACACTTTAGGACGAACCTACACCATAGACTTCCATTCGATGCAACAAATTAACGAAGACACAGGCACAACCAGGCCCGTGCAACGCCATTTCACCCCGACCAACACCCAAATAACACCTTCGGAACCCGTACCAACTGGAAGCCGACCGAATTCTGCTAACCGTGATGCACGAGTCGCCTGCCTTCGGGAAGAACGCGGATTGGCAGCCGCCTTCATCCGTTCCTTGTTTTCCGTTCTGTACGAAGTCTATTCGTCCAGTGCTGGTCCTACCGTGCGTTGCAAGTGCCTCAAGGCTTTGCTTAGGATGGTTTACTATGCAACGCCCGAATTGCTTAAGCAAGTTCTTAAAAACCAAGTCGTGAGCAGTCACATAGCGGGAATGATGGCCTCTAGCGACTTGAGAATTGTCGTGGGTGCTCTTCAAATGGCCGAAATACTAATGAATAAGTTACCCGAGGTATTCGGCGTTCACTTTCGAAGGGAGGGCGTCATGCATCAAATTAATCAACTGGCTGATCCTGAGGTGCCTTTAGGTGTTAGCCCACCGAAGTCAAATAATTCTAGTACAACTTCTTTCTCGACGACCATAAATGATACTCAGCCGGGACCGTCGCAAACAAATAGCGTGTTGCAAGTTACAGCCAACGGAACACCGGCCAGCACACCCATTGTTACACCCTCAGGTTCGCTGTATACTTCAACCCCCGAGGGAGGCAGTAACAGATTAAACACACGCGAGGGCCGTTCTCCAAGTCCATCCCACGTTCGTTTGAGTGACGTGTTAAAAAGAAAGCGAGTCAGCAAACGCACTAGTGGTGGAGGGCGTTCGAAATCGCGCCACGAAGATTTACCTCTTTCCCCCTCCCTCATGCAGGACCTGTTCACTAAAGCTGCTTCTTTGGGAAACTCTACGCCCAGTAACTCGTCGAGACCTAGATATTCTGGTTCCAGCTCGAAGACTTCCACTTTCCTTCAAAGTTTGAACCCGGCCAGGTGGGGCAGGAACATCAATTCGACTTCCAACGATCGAAATTACAGCAAGGATTCGTTGAACAGTTGCCTCGGGAAGTCCGCGTCGAATTCGAATTTGACTGCGGGGAATCGTGAGAAAACACGAGCTTGGATTCGAGAACAAGTAAGTGTCATTACATGTCTGTTCGTTCATTTTAATAATAATTCTTTTTAATTTATTTACAGGCATCTAAATTTTTGGAAACTTACTCAGCGAACGAACTAACAGGCAGCCAACATCCCGCCCTCAACGTTTTGTCCCGTCTAACGGCTTCGATTCAGAAATTACCAACGAGCGAATGCGACGAAGCTCTCAAAGAGTTACGAGAGATCCTCATCGACTCGGATATATCGCCCTTCGAAGTGAACCATTCTGGTCTTATAAAGGCCCTACTGAATTATTTGGCCGGTCAAGCCGGCCCCATAGAATGTGATCAGAGGTTGAGAATATTTTTGAACGTTTTCGCTGGGTGTTCGTTAGAGAAAGACGCCGTAGATGTTTTTGAGTTACAATCAATGTGGATGGGGGCGCTCGTCTCCAAATTAAACGGGTGTATATCACAGTTGGAGCAGTTTCCGGTTAAAGTTCATGACTTGCCGGCTAGCTCCGGGGCAGGAAGAGGAGGTACTAGTGCACTTAAATTTTTCAATACTCACCAACTTAAGGTTAGTGTAATCGACAGTAATTTATTCGATAGATATATACTTGATGGTTTTTGTTTTAGTGTAATCTACAGCGTCATCCCGACTGTACCAATCTTAAACAATGGAAAGGTGGTACGGTTAAAATCGATCCATTGGCCTTAGTACAAGCAATAGAACGTTATTTAGTTGTTAGAGGATACGGGAGGGTTCGTGATAAAGATAGTGCCGATAGCGAAGATGGTGATTCGGATGATGATATCGATGACACCCTGGCTGCTGTCGTTATATCACAATCCGGATCCAAACATAAACTTCAGTTTTTAATTGGTAATACTGTGTTACCGTACAATATGACTGTATATCAGGCCGTACGGCAGTTTAGCAATAGCGGTAATGATCAAAGTGAGACTGACACGGATAATGAAACACCTCTAGGTAAGTTTCTTCGAACGGTAAGAAGTAAAAGGATTCATTTTATTTATAATAGGCCACGCTGGAGTTTGGGTTCAGACACATACTATATATTATCGCCCACTCAGGGAAGAACCGTCTGTTTCGAACAAGCCCAGCACTAGTTCAACACACTCTAGCAGAAAAGGGAAAGGTTCGTCAAGTAAAAATGCTTCACGTCGAAAGGGGGATGATTTATGGAATGGTAATGTCGTTAATTTTTTTTTTTTATATATATAAAAGTTAATGTTGATTTTTTATAGAAGGATTAGTACCAGCAACTCAATCACCGCTTGCCCCATTTTTAACGGTGGCCCTTCCAGACTCAGTTACCATACAAGATGCGTCATTAGAGGTGTTATGTTTACTACGTATACTGAACGCTCTTAATTTGCATTGGAATACTTTATACCCAGCGTTAGAGTACAAACCGATTCTTCCCGCTACAGAATTTTTAAACAGTAAAATTGCAGCGAAGGCAAGCAGACAGTTGCAAGACCCTCTCGTAATTATGACGGGAAATCTACCGAACTGGTTGCAGCAGATTGCATCGGTGTGCCCCTTCCTGTTTCCGTTCGAAACCAGACAGCTTCTCTTCTACGCCACCTCCTTCGACAGAGATCGTGCGTTACAGCGTTTGCTAGACATGACGCCCGAGTTGAGTTCAACGGATTCCCAAGAAAGGGTGACGCCCAGGTTGGACCGGAGAAAGCGCACGATCTCACGAGACGACATACTAAAGCAGGCCGAGCAAGTCATGCAAGACCTGGCCAGTTCGAAAGCGTTGTTGGAGGTGCAATACGAGAATGAAGTGGGCACGGGCTTGGGACCAACTCTAGAATTTTACGCGTTAGTTTCGAAGGAATTGCAACGTTCCGATTTGGATCTTTGGCACGCCCCGGATACGCAGGGTGAATACGTGTACAACGTGGTCGGTTTGTACCCGGCCCCTTTGCCACGTGGTGCGAAAGTTGCGCAAGTTACGAAGACAAAAACGAAATTCAGGTTTATGGGGAAGTTCATGGCGAAGGCCGTTATGGATTCTAGAATGGTAACAATGCCTTGACAATATTTCTATTGGCCGAAATACTAATGCCATTCGCACTTGCAGCTGGACCTTCCGTTTTCACTGACTTTCTACCGCTGGCTTTTAGGGCACGAGAGCAGTTTGACTTTATCAGACCTCGTCCATGTAACACCGGATATACATAAGACACTCAGAAAAATGCAAGAGTTAGTTAGGAAACGTGATGCCATATTAGCAAGTTCCGAGTTTACTACGGCAGAAAAAGCTCTTCAAGTATGTATACAGATCAATCTACGATTTACACTTAATTGTTTGGTTGCAGATAGAAAGTTTAGAATTTGATGGTTGTGCGGTCTCCGAATTGGGAATAGATTTTGTTCTACCGGGTCATAACGTGGAGTTGTTGAGGAACGGTCGCTCTACGAACGTGACAATACATAATCTACATCAGTATACGAGCCTTGTGAATCACTGGTTTTTAGTTGAGGGTGTATCACGGCAGATGGAATCTTTAAGGGAAGGCTTCGAATCCGTTTTCCCAATCCAAAACCTGCGCATGTTCCAACCCGAAGAACTGGAAGCGGTTTTCTGCGGAAGCCCTCAGGATTCGATTTCCGGCTGGGATGTTAAAACTTTGATGGAATGCTGCAGGCCCGATCACGGCTACACCGCCGACTCTAGAGCTATCAGATTTCTCTTCGAGGTGTTGAGTTCCTATAATCGAGAAGAACAGCGCATGTTTGTCCAGTTCTTGACCGGTAGTCCGAGGCTTCCCGTTGGAGGTTAGTTACGTACATTTAGCTCGAAACTGCTTTACGAGTGTCTCACCAACAGGTTTTAAATCTCTGTCTCCACCGTTGACTGTCGTGAGGAAAACTCTCGAGCCCAATATGAACCCAGATGATTTCCTTCCATCTGTGATGACTTGTGTGAACTACCTCAAATTACCAGATTATTCAAGCATCGAAGTAATGCGTGAGAAGTTACGTCTTGCAGCCTCAGAAGGACAGCACTCATTCTATCTATCTTAAGCAAACAAAAAACTAAGGACAAATAATTAATATATTCTAGTGTAAATTATAAATGATGGTGCAAATCATCTAAAAACTTGAATATAATTTAAATAGTGGTTGTAAATATTATAACTTTTTTTTTTTTTTAAGTATTGTTGCCCCTTGTTTTACTTTGGATCATTCAGGTGCCAGTGTATTATTTTTTTTTCTTTATTTTTGTGTTCCATCTTAAAGTGTCGTTATTTTATCGAGTAAAGTGATTTAATTCGTAATAAAATACTCTTTTTAAGTCCACTTTAATTTTAAAACAAAGAAAATATGTTCGAGGACACAAAAAAATTATTTTAGTATTGCATTTTTCGCTTTACTCGGTAAAAAACCCGCGCGTCCCCCCCTCCACGACAAAGTTCGATTTTTTTTTACATTTATTTCAATACTGTGCACCCCCCAACTTAGTTACAGCGGGGCCACGACTGATGTGCAATGGACACGAGTGTGTGGCGATACGTGATGATTTCGACTTACACATCCTGTGACTAATTGCCAAATGTATATTTGTTTGCTGTGGGCGTCACATGAAACGCGTCCTGCAGTTGTTATATTTAATTAACAAAATTGTAGTTAAGTTAAAGTGCAACTGTAATGTTTCAATAAATTTGTATACTAAAGCGAAATTTTTATTTCCTTTGTACAATCGGTGTTAAACTATTTTCAGCTCATTATTTGAACATACAGTATGTTTCGTTTTAATTTGAAACAAGTACACACACATCTCAGACGCACTTCAATAAAAAAAAAAATCCTTTGTAGAGAGAGTAATACAATACTTAAAACTGGCAGTTAATGTGCGAAATAAATAGCTGACCAATCAAAAGCGAATTGCTCTCTTTATAGCTTTACTCTCTCTCCATAGAGGACTTTAACTCTGCCACGCCCTCTCCCGTTGCCTCCGCCTTTTTTCAAGTTGCAGTGAAACACTCGGTATTTGGGTCCTGATTTTTCTTGTCTTACACAATTATGTAAGATTTTTTTATTTTTCAAATGCATTCTTTTGTGTAGCTTTATAAGACTGTAACTAATTTGATTTAATTGTATTCCATAAATAGGTGTTTAACTTTTTAATATTAAATTAATATTTCAGTCGATCCATTTATTTTTTACATTTTGGGCTTAATTATCTATACATATATAATACGTCTTAAATTACACGTAAAATATTAAAGTAGAACTTTGTTAAAGTGCTAGAAATTAAGTTCATGCAAAAAAAAAACCTGTTCGCATAATTAAAATGAAAACAAAGTTGGTTATCAACCATTTCGAACGTGACAAAATTCGCTGATTATATAAAACTTATCTTTTCAACTAAACAGATTGTGATATCTTGGCATAATGTGTTTTCACTCACTGAAAATACAAAAAAAGTTCTTTGACAACGTAATCTACAAAGTGGTCAAGAATAACTGTTTGAGTTGGCAATACAATTAAGAGCACTTTTTTTAAATTTGGCTATTAGCAACACTCCAACCGGATTTATGTTTTGTTGGTTTACTTGACGCACGGTGAACAGCGACAAGATTGTAGGTTATGTGAATAAAAATTAGCGTTTTAATTTGAAATGTCAAACGATGCTTATATAAAGTGACGGCTGTCAGCGTCAAACCGTCAACGACCGGAAATTACTCCAGTTATACCAATTACTCAGTACTGCCAACTCAAACAGTAATTTTGGCCACTTTGTATTATGGAAATTGATATTGAAATCCATTAATATTTATGTTGAAAAATGGAAATAAAAAGTCGAAGAAACAACTTTTTACATACAACTTGTTAATCCTTACTTGATGTGTACTTTGAAAAGTTAAATGTCTTAAGAATGACGTCCCTCGATACAACAGTCACGATACAAAAAGAAAAGTGATCGTTTTAATAAAATTTTATGACCGTCTACGTTCTTTACAGTATTATCTAAATGGATTTAATGATGATTTAAACAGCCAGTGAAATCCAAGCCAAAATTAAAATTGTGCCTCCGACCGGTGCTAGTTTTCCGAACGTGTCCTTTCCTGTGAATGCCCGGTAGTAACATGCTCCGCTAAACAGCGTAGTTCCAATTATAAATAAACTTCCAGTCTGAAACAAACAAGAAAAATGATTCACTAGCTTTTTAGTTTTCAATTTTCCACGATTTCTTCTTTTGATTTTAAGCTTAAAATTAACTTTTTCATCTGAATTCTCACGAGTTGTCGACAAGAATTCGATGCTTGCCCGTCCGCCTACTCGTTACAGCGATCAATTGGAGACATATTACTTTTAAATCAGACTATACATGCCAATAAAATATTTAATTTAAACAAAATACTAGAATGTAAACCACTGGTCCCCAAACGCTTTTTAGTTTTCATTTTTCTGACAAATAAAATGAGTTCTTTTTTAAATGTCTTCTCGTAGTTGGCCGTGAACTGTTAGTTGTGAACCAGCGGAGAAGTATGAGGGGTGGTGGTACTGTTCTCCTACCGTGCCCGACACTGGTTTACATAATACGAACAGTGTTGCCAATCCACTCTAAGCCGACAACAGTGCTGCCTACCGACCAAGAGAACAATTTCGGAAGATAGTTGTAAAAAGTTCCGATAGATGGTTCTGAATTTCGGTTGAGCAAATTTAAATCACTTGATTAAAATAATGCTTAAAATCACTGATTTTATTCAGGCGATTTTTATTTTTGAAAATCATTTAAAAAAAAAATTAAAAAATTCTCATGAAATAAATAAAACTGAGTCCAAATTTCTAAAATTAAGACATTTGACAGTTATTGTGCAATTTTTGACGCTAAGTAAAACAAAAGACGATCGAGAAACAAAGAAAATATACAAAATTAAAAATTAAAAAATTCTTAGTAAGTAAACAAAACTTTCTAAAATTAAGATTTGACATTTGTGCAATTTTTGACGTAAAATAAAACAAAAGACGATCGAGAAATAAGGAAAATTTATAAAATTATTATAAAATTTAAAAAAATCTCATTGAATAAAATTAGAAAAATAAAAGAAATCTCATTAAATAAAATTACAAACAAATAAAAATTTACAAATTCTCATTAAATAAACAATATTTTCTACTTTCTATAAAATTACAAAAAATTATAAAAATTAAAAAATTCATTAAATAAACAAAATTTTCTAAAATTTAGATTTGATATTTGTGCAATTTTTGACGAAAAATAAAACAAAAGACGATCGACAAATTTATAAAATTAAAAAATAAATAAATATTAAAAAAATCTTATTGAATAAAATTACAAAAAAATCTCTCATTAAATAAAATTACAAAAAAATAAAAATTAAAAAATTCTCATTCTCAAAACTTTCTAAAATTAAGATTTGACAATTGTGCATTTTTTGATGAAAAACAAAACAAAAGACGATCGAGAAATAAAAAAAATTATAAAATTACGAAAAATAACGAAAATTTAAAAAAATTCTCATTAAATAAACAAAACTTTCTAAAATTAAGATTTGACATTTGTGCAATTTTTGACGTAAAATAAAACAAAAGACGATCTAGAAATAAAGAAAATTGATAAAATTACAAAAAAATAAAAATTAAAAAAAAGTTGAGTTCAAAATCGGTAGATCTACCGAATTATCGGTAGAGTTGGCAGCACTGACCGACAATGTGGATTTAGCTGTTTGTTTGTTAGTGTTGCTTTAGTCGGCTTCCGGCTTTAGTGATTTCGTTGTTGCCAACAGTAAAGCTGAAACATCACTAACAAGTCGTCAAATCAAAAATTTAAAAATTTATGTTTTTTTCCTTGAAAATACCCATTTTTACCCAAGTATTAATTTTTACCCGCAAGGTTGCTTAAATTACCCGTAATTCGGGTAATTGCCCGCACATTGGCAACCCTCAATACGAATGAGATGCCCGAATTTTAATGTCCGCTAATGAACCGCTGAAAAGTCTGGTCCACAAAGCTCAATTGCATTAGCGCCATCTATGTACACGGCTTAAATTATAAATAGAAATCTGTAGAATTGAATTACTATTTAATAACTGTCTGTCTCAAAATCAAAAAACCACCAACCTCGCTAGTGACAAATTTAGAAAATTTTAACTGCGCAATTTAAATATTTCTGCGTTTTAGCGACATCATAAGGCTTATGACAAATTACGAGTTAATATGACATTTTAAATTTTGACGCTAAATTACTGACACAAACTGTAGCGACAATACGAAGTACCAACCAAAATATATCTAGGAATTTTGATTTTTGGCAACTCAATTCAACAAGTTGTGGTTTTTTAATTTTGAAACAGACAGTAAATTAACTTTCAACATGATTGATGGCCGTATGCACAGACAAATCTCAAGGTGGACTTGATACTTAAAGCTAACTTCATATCAAACTGTTCGCTGTACAGTTACATTGTTCAAAGTAAAGGTTTACTTTGGCTTAAGTCTAAAGATTTGTCTGTGGATACGGCCATCAGTTTTGATGCAGATCTTGAAAAAAAGAAAAACTAAATCAAATACAAAAGTGAGCTAGACAAATTTCGAGTTCAATTTGTGCCTCACCTCAGGCTTTTCTTTTAGCGCCATTTTCAAATGTACACAAACACGTAAAAGTGTTTCAAAAATATTTAAATTGCAGAATACGTATTTCTAATCTGACATGCAGATTTGTAAAAATGAAATTCAAAATCTACTGCATATGTCAAATGAAGAGTCTGGGGAAAAAACAAGGAGAGTCACTTTGGTTTATTTTGAGATAATTGCGTTTCTTTGATTAGCAACTTAGTGATACCAAAGTGTGGTACATCACAACTGTAAAAAAATTAATTCAAGTCATAAAATATATAAACTACATATATTAATATTCATAATGAAAAGAGGTTTACTTTCCAATTTCGTTAGTTCCTTACAAATTGTGACATTCCCTGTTTTTTCTCCCATACCCTTCAAATGAGAGTCAGCCAACGCCAACATAAAACGTGAAATTATTAACAGAAATGATACTGTGTTTCAGTGCACAAGTTAAATGTCAATCAAATCTAGATAACTCAAACACCCTGTATGTGCATATCCAGGTCTAACATTACTTTTGGCTTAAAGCTATAAGACCATAACAAACAAAAAATCCCTAGGTACTTGGTGTTTGGTAGAAGAAACTAAAAGCTATTTGGCAGGCCAACAATTTACAAGCGCCAAAAAAAAATTGAGTCACTTACATCCGACAATATATCAAATACCTATAAATAAAATGTTTGCCATGTTATTTACTGATTATGCAAATAGCATTGTATTAGATTTTCATTAGATCTGCACATTTGCTAGACTTTTTTTTATATAAATGTAACCCAGACACAATCTAGCAACATACCTACCACTTTAGGATTACGACAAAAAGGAACCCCGAGCAGTGCGAGGGTGTGGAAAAAATGGAACTTATTTGCAGTTTCATATATTGGCTTCAATTCATCAACCCTATCCTTAGGATACTTCTTATGAGCACCGTAAGCTCCCAAGATAACCGCAGAGGCTCCGATCACTCCGGCTAATTTTATGAAAGGTCCTTGCTCGGCCACTTGCTGGTACAAAGGTATGCGTTCGGTAATAACCGTCACTTGGGGTACTTTAATTTCATTCGACTTCAAAATGGGCTGCAAAATCAAGAAGTATTAAAACGTGCCTACTCATCAAACAGAGCAATACTCACACTGACGGCACTTTTCGCGATGTTTTTGACGCCTTGCGATATTGGATTATCGAAAAGGACGTAATTAAACGTTTCTGGTAAACCCATGTTTACGAAAATACAACCTCCTATAAAATGAGTTGGTACTATCAAACGTTACGTGCAAATCATCGATTTTCAAACGTTCAGCTAATTTTGGTTTTGGCTGTTGTCAGTCAGTTTCACCACCTCAACACAACGTAATATTCCAACATTCCAAGAGCACCAATCACAGTCATTCTTATTTTGAAACATTCGAGATATGAAAAGGTTATGTAAATAAAACTCGTGTTATGTATACATACATATAATAATTAAATAGTCTGAATATAAAAGCTATCAATATGGTCTATATCTACGATCTCGAAACTTGTTTTCGTTATTCTGCCTGTAATTATCTCCGTCTTGGTGGTGGTAATCCCGGTCATACGACTTACTATTACTGGGCCCCCTGTGTCGATTAGGTGTTAATTTCGGGCGTCCGTACCACGGGCACATAATCGGCGGAGGTGGAATATCGGATTCGTGAATTCGTTTGTATTCTACATCGCTGTCGGAAAATCTATCGGAAAACTCGAGCGCGCATTCTTCCAGGAACGCTTTTTGTTCAGCTGTCAACGTCGACATTTTTCGCACTAAAATTCGTGAACGTGAATGATATTTCGACTAACGCGCTTAAAAAGCTAAAATTAGCGATTGTTATCAAAGGATTACGGATAAGCTAAATCTAAATAAGCTTCGGGCTCTATTCAGAAATGTCAACAAAAATTCACTGTTTCCAATGTTGCCAATCCGTAAAACTCAAACATCCCTCTTGTTGTGATAAGATATCCAAATCCCTACCGTTCTAACTACGCTAGGCGGGGGTCGTTACGAGGTTAACTCAGTTTTAACCTGACGAAAGAGTGAAATGGAGTAATACCGTAGGACTTACAATTAGATAGTGGCGTATGGTTTTCTGATGCAATATGTTGAAATGTGACGAGCGGCACGTAGACCCAAAGCAACCTTTCGATTCCCGCACAAATACAGGACGACTGGCAGAATTGTAAATAACTTAAATGAATTTTTCAAGCGTAACTATGAAAAACATTAAATTGAATAATGTATGTGTCATGCTTCCACACGAATAAATATTCCTATGTATAGTCGTACGCAGCTTAAGTGCTACAATTTGACAGTTCTGTGAGCCTTGTATCACAAGGTTTTAAGGGTGAGGTTTACGTGCGGGAGGTGCATTTGAGGTGCGCGGGACTGGTACATGTGTGATTAGTGCGTTTATGCCTATGCAAAGGTTTCATCTAATAGCGTTTTCGATTGACCGCACCAGTGCGCACTCAGAGTATCTGTATCTCGTGTTATTACATGTGGTTAAAGGAAGATTGCACACTGAGTGCAAGCGGTGCAGGTGAATTGAAAACTTTATAACTTAATAATAATAATGAATGGAAGCAAAATATTAATAAAGGCTCTTTATTTTCTTAAGGTACTAAATCAACACTCCGTACAGGTAACGCAATCCCATTCCTCTCGTGAGAGGATTGAGAAACAAAGATAACAAATATAACTGTCGCAAATGCAATAAGGAAAACAACAGTTTTAGGGAATTCTGTTTACCGCAATGTCACTGGTTTCAATTTAAAAGGGTATTAGGTTATATCTACTTAGTTATTTACTAATCAAAAAGTTGTTATTTTGAGAAGTGCAGAATGTTTCTTTTACGAAAAAGGCGGAATCATTAAATGTCATGCGATAAAAATTTGGGATGCGATATTTAAACTCAATTTTCTTAACCACTGACAGCAACTTTGACAAACGTCACTTCAAATAATATTTCCAACTGTTTTTTATCCCTAGATGAGAGGAATGTGCGACAAGGATAGATATAAAAAATCACTAAATGCGTTACCTCTATACGAAGTACCATTAGTACGTTGATTTGGTACCTTATGTTTTCTTAAGGCACTCGATCTCTGTCTAGGGACACAGGTACTGCCATCATATGTTTTTGACACTGACAGTGGCTATTTGACCTTGAAGAAATTAGTTGTCAAAAATGACAAACTGGAATATTTTATGTAAATCAAAGCGCAAATTACTTTAAATTTCCATTTTATTGACACAAAGTGTAAGTTTACAATAAATTTAAGCGTTTTTAGGACAATTTGACATAATAAAGAAATAAATAAATTAGAAAACTGTAAGTGGTAACCAAAAAAATATACCTAAGATATTACAAACTAAAAGTTAACTTATTAATGTGTTAGGCTTTTACTAATGTTTATTAGCTGTACTAGCGACAAATTAACTGGTTTACGTACAAATTTTCTTGCATAAAGTTCTCATTTACAAAAAAAAATTGCGTATACCTACCCATACATATTTCAGATCAAATTTAAAAACAATTCCTGATGTATTTTAACAAATTTAGTTAAAATAAGCAACAAAATTTGTTGTAAGTCAAAAAAATACATTAAATTATATGAAATGTACAAATGTATCTATTGCGAGCTTATGTGTGCTTATGATATTTTAAAAAGAAAAGCTGTATGCACTTCTAGGAATGTTAAAAAGTTTAAATTTGTAGCATTTGATTTGTAACGGGCAACACAACATACTTTAAGCATTATCTAGGCTGTTTTTAAATTTATTACGCCAAGAAGCGAAAAATGGACGGAACAACTGTCACAATGACAACCAATTTGTTCAAGGTCAAATAGCCACTGTCAGTGTCAAAAACATATGATGGCAGTACCTGTGTCCACAGACAGAGATCGAGTACCTTATGTTTTCTTTATTAAAAGCGCCATCTTTTGGTTGCTGATTTTCGTCAATTTGCAACCTATTTTAACCTCATTTAGGCCCAGTTTTACAATCGTGGAATAAGGACGGAATAACTGTTTGCCGAATATCCTTTAACATTCCTCCATATTTACGTCACACGTACTACGTCACCTTATTCTAAGAAAAATGCTTATCCGGGTAAGATGAAGATATTGTGAGTGCACAAGATTACAGCCAATCGAAAACGCCTTTAGTTTGACAGTGTAAACTGTAGATGTCAAGTAAATTGACTATACATTCGAGAATTTCCCACCGAAACGGGAATTTCCCCCATATTTGGTAACGGTGCTTAGTTTGGTAGCAGCCAACTGACGTGTTTTGGCGACATTGTTTTCCTGAATCCCGGGATCTAGATAAAATCCCTAAATCTCTGACATTTAAGTATAACCTATAATTATGATGTTTATAATTTCAAATCAATCTTAAATCAATTTGACAGGTACGAAATGGGTGAGAATTGTACCATTTGCAAGAAGTTAATGGGTCAGAATTGTCAAAAGCATGACATCAGAGTTGTATGCACAGAACACTCAAACACACCCATGTTGATGTTCATCGAGAAAATAATAGAGTCCAACTTCTCGATAAATAAATTCAACATCTGCTCGAACTGCTGCGGCTTAATAAACGAATTGGATCAGATACAGCAACGGTTCAAAGCTGTGAGGAAAAAGTTAACGGCGTACTTGAACTCCGCCGGGATAGCTGCTGGGAAGAATAACGTTTGTCAAATCGATGAATTATCGGAGATTAAAATAAATGGTTCGCAGAGCTCACAACAGAATAAGACGCGGAAGACTGAAAGTTCGAAGTCGCACGAGTGTCAGTTCTGTTTTAAGAAGTATGTTTCTAAGAATGGACTTATTTTGCACGTTAAAAAAAGTCACTCGACGGGGCTCGATGACAAAATGATAAATAATGCGCTGCCTGACTTTCATATCGATAAAAATATTAAAATTGAAATTGATGAAATAATTAACAAGCAAGAAAATCAAATTTCTGATGAGAACAAGTTGTACATTAAAGATGAAAATTTATTTGACGATATTCTAGAAGTGAAACCTTGCGCGGAAAACGTAAAATTATTTAATGCACGTGCAGGTGAAACCGATGGAAGGAAACGCAGGAGGAAAAAGAACCCTGACGTCCTGAAGTCGCACAAGTGTTCCACTTGTGAGAAAACTTTTAAAACTCGCGGCGAATTAAAAAATCACATGTCCTCTCACAATGACGTTCGACCGTTTATATGCGAAATCTGCGGGCAAGGTTACAAGAACAAGAGTGCTTTAAACATACACGTCGGAATGCACAATGGAATTAATCCTTTCACCTGCATTTTATGTAACAAATCGTTTACTCAAAAAGGTGCACTGCGAAGACACATGCCGATGCACACAGGTAATGTTTAAGCGGCTTGAAGTTGGTGATAAATTTTAAATAGATCGGTTCAAGGTGAAGCTCCTTATCAGTGCGACCTGTGTGGAAAGAGGTTTGTGCATCATTCGTCGTTTCACATCCATCAGCTGTCTCATACTGGTCAGAAACAGTATAAGTGTAGTATTTGTGGATTGGCACTGCTTTCCGGGTCACATTTAAAGCGCCACATGCGCGTGCATACCGGAGAAAAAAATTACGCCTGCCCTGTTTGTGGCAAACGATTTGCAGAGAGATACAATTTGGCTTCTCATCAAAAATTGCACGACAATCCAGGATCTAGTAAAAGTGCAAGGAAAAGTTACAGGTAATTTTTTTTGTTCACTTTCATCATTTCTTCCTAGTTATAATTATATCTGTTATTGTTTGATTAAGAAACAGTCAGCTCTCACCAGCATCTGCTGCCTACACTGACTATATGAATAATAATAATTGCTGCAACATTTTTTTTTTTCAGATGTCAGATCTGTGAAAATAGCTATGAAAAACAAGTAAAACTGGAAGAGCATTTGGTGAAAGAACATCAAAAAGTAATAGACACAAATTTGCCAGATTGTCAACCGGATAATACTGAACAAATTTTAACGCGGACAACAAGTATTAAAACCGAAATATTACGACCGTAATAGGAATTGGTTAGTTTTGTCCCTAAATCAGATGTAATTCGTTTATTCACTTTGTGTCATCTGAAGCTATTAATTCTAGAATCAGAACATCAAAGTTTTCAAAATAAAGTGTTGCACACTTTGTGTTTGAATTTAAGAGACATCATAAATTTATTTGCTTTTAATAAAAAAAAAAACAATTTATTTGAATATAAGCATTCAACGAACTTATAGTTCGTTTACTTGACGTCCGCACTGTCAAATTGATAGTATGTTGGTATCACTGCACACTTGTGACATTTCCTGTTTTCTTTAACAGTATTTTAAATTTATTCATAGATAATTTAATACATTTTAGAGAGGCGTCGTTAATTTTGAGTGCAAACAAATATTTTCTAATGTTATTTATACACCATACCTAATCTGGTTTGTTCGTAACTGAATGTACAAGTACACTCAAAATCATGAATTTTTTCAAATTTTGACACTGACAGTGCGGATGTCAAGTAATCGGACAATAATTACTCATTTTAATAACGTATCCAAAGCAGCTTCATCTAATCGATACAAATGCCAACTTTCCGTGTTCGTCAAATTAACAGCGCCGTGTCTTTTATAAAATTCAGCGGCAGGGTTCCAAGACAACACGTGAAAATCTAGCCGATGTCCAACATCACATGCGACTTTTGCAACCGCCGCAAGCAATTTTTTGCCTACGTCCTTTCCCCTGTACGACGGCTGAACGTATAGGTCCTCCAAAAATATCGACTTTCCAAGCCACGTGGAATATGCCCTGTAATAGAGCGCGTACCCCACAACCGTGCCCTGGGCATTTTCGGCGACGAGACTCGAAAACCAATGAGAGTCCGAATCAAAGCCGTCTTTCTCCAGAACTGCTTCGTTAATTTTCACCTCGTCTTTCATCTGTTCGAATTCTGCAAGTTCCTTTTCTTTAAAAATAGTAAATGAGTGATTATCGTCGCATCAGTACCTTAATCAAAGCCAACACTTGGGGCATATCTTCGCGGGAGGCCTTTCTGATTTTTATCTCTTCGTTTTCCATTTTTCTTTACAGGAACTAAACAACTAAACAAGAGACTCATATTATGAAATAAGAAAAACATGTTCGTTTTTTCTTTTTGGAGAGTACTGATAAGATTACAAGATTGTAATCGTAAATGATTTACCTATTAAAATGGAATGCCGACGAGTAAAATTCCTTATAATCTTGTTACTTCTATTTGTTTATCAAGAAATGTTCTTGTCAGATTCAATTTTGACGTTCTTGTAGTGTTGTGTTCTGCATTATCGACAGTGCAGCAGAGTGCCCAGTGTGGCCCACTGGCCCGTTCAGGGTTGCCAGTATTTTCACATTTCAAGTCGCCAGCCACAGTAACTGCTATGGGATTCTCCGATTCTCGTTTCACGATTTAATCGTATCGTTCGATACGATATCGTGAACGCTACAAGAAGTGATTCAAAAATAAAATTGTCGGCAATTTGCGGAAATCGATAAGAATTAGATCAAATGGCATGAAATTATAACTTTAGGAATAAAAAGTTGATGTTTGAATGGAATAAGTTCTCATATTACACTCGACGAGAATACGTGGTATCGTTAAAACTCGATCGACAGGTGTCGTATCGTCAAACCAGAATCCGGCCACTGATGTCACCCAAATCGCCTACTTTAGTTGCGTTCGTTTATTCAACTCCGTTCACTCTATTTACTCTTTCGCACTTTTCTCTCACTGAGAAGTAGCATGCTGAGCGCTGACTAGCAGCTGCTGTGTTAACTGAACGGGCCCAATAACTCACTGTCAATGATTAGGGAAGGACAGAAAACTCGCGATGTCTATAACTATTGGTTACAAAAGGACAACACAACAATTTTAAGTGTCTTTCAGTTAAAAACGGCGTGTTTGCCCTAATTATTGCTGTGTACATTTGAATAAGAAATAAAATTATAGGGCATATCCTCCAAAAATTATAATTTTTGGTCTACTTGTAGCTCTTGTAAATAATTATCCTACGAGGAACGTAGAGTGCACTCAAAAGGTTTGTTCCTTTGTTCTGCACTTTCTTCACTTTTAACTCCTTTATTCTATTTTCTCACTCTTAACTACATTATATTATATACATCTCACTCTCTCAGGAGTGGTTCTTGCAAAAAGTGTGTACCCGAATCTTTATAATAGCTGCTTTCGTTTATACCCGTGATTACTAATCATGTAATCGTGATCACAATTCAGCGTGTTCGTTCTCTGTGATTACTTTCTCCCCCACCTCCGATTAAGCGATCATGATTACAATTTGGATAATCACAAGTTATGTGTGATTTGGCATGATTTGATCACAAAAACGTAACCTAGAAACATTACCGGTTTAATGTGTTTTGATCAAAATTGGTTGATCACATGATTCTGTTCACCTAATCATTGATTCTATGATTGGTTTGAACGAAAGCAGCTAATTTGGACAGTGAAGAAGTCTTTTTTAGTTGATTTTTGAACGCTTGAGATTCTCCCAGGTATAGAGTGTGTTATTTCTGAACGCACCCCTACGAGCCATAATCCACTTGATTTTTTCATTCGTTGTTCGTATCCCGACTTGAACCGAGATTTAAAATTGTTTTGAAATTTAACGATTTTCGATATAACGTTTTGCAAAATAAGCTCTAATTCTCTTATTAGAAGTCATTTCTAAGTATGCTTATTGAGTTTCCTTTAATTTACGGGCCCCAGGAATACCGACCGATACGTGCTTTTGTACGATCGTCAAAGAAAACGAATTAATAATGCTGAATATTTTTATTTATTTTACAGTGTAATAGAAGAGATAAAAATAGGAGAGGCATTTCGTTTTAATAAGCAACTAACATTTCCTGTGCAGCTTCGACTGCAGTTTCGCGATCGGTCAAGACCTCCAAAGTTTTCAAGGCCCAGTGGAACGACGTGAAATTTCCATGGCTGGTGACCAAATTCCCATCGATGACCACATCGTCGTACTTGTAAATGTACTTATCTCCTTTTCGTACCCTAGCTTCAACTACAGGATGCGGATAAGAAGTTAGCTTCTTGCCGTACATAACACCGTGAGCCAACATCGCAACGGGAGCTAAAAATTTCACGCATTAACATAGGTATCTACGTTATTTCGGTTACCGATTAACTTTAATCTTTGGTTTATTATTCCCATGACTACAATTAAAGACAATGGGAATAAACCAAAGATTAGAGTTAACCAGTGACTAAAGTACCAGCCTTGTGTTATATCTTACAAGTGCATATGGCAGAAATCAGTCGGCCGCATTTTTCTTGCTCTCTCAGCAGTTTTCCCACTTCAGGATCTTCGCTCAGTGCTCTCCAACCTTCAGCTCCTCCAGCTAATACAACCACGTCGTAGGGGCCTTTTTTGACAGCTTCGGCGAGACTTGTGTCTGGGACTATTTTCATTCCACGTGAGCCTGTGACTGGATTTTTATCAGGACCCGCAAGAGTCACAGTAAGCTGAAACATATCAGATATACAGTGTCTTTCAAAAAGAGTGCTACAAGAAAGTACAAAGTTTCGGAGCGCATTGAAATAATCACTCAGAACCAAGTGAAATAATCGAGAAATGAGAACAAATTTCCTATTTTCCTATTCATATTATTTTGGCGGACACTTTAGTCCCACCAGGAGTGCGTTCAGAATTTTTACCTCCGACAGCGTCTTGGGCGAGTAATCGCGTCTTTCTCACTCACGATCTTTAATATATTTTGCGTCCCGCTTATCCGTTTTAAAACGTCTTGTCTTTACATTATTTCCATGACAACGGGCGCACGTTTCACATCTCACTTGTAAGCACGACGCGACGCTTCTCTAAGCGTCGCGTCGTGCTTACTCTAGGCGCTCTCTAGCGCCTATCTTTCGATTAGTAGTAGCAGTAGTCTTTAGTCTCTAATCATTTGCAATGACGCAAATGAACAAAAGTACAATTTAATAATTAAGAACAAAAAGCAAAGAAACACGTGATACATTTACATGATCATGGACTTAGACAAGTCTAGAAGAAGATATCTATCTTCTTCTTCTACTTTTATTACTTAGCATTTTCTTTTTTATTTTCAAAAGCTTTTGAAGTCGTTTAAAATATCGATGTTTCGCTGTAACTTCGACAACTTTCTCGAAATAAATACTGTTTGTATTTTATCTTGAGAAAGAACTTCTTTGATAAATTTCAATTTCAACTAAAAGTAGAAAAGGAAGAGGTTTGTGGTTATACAAGATGTTTGATTCTAATAAGAAAAAGATAAAGACAAGATTACTATATTTAACTCTTAATTAAAACTATGAAATTATGGTTTGTCGGCAAACGATGTTGCCAAACATCTTATGTAACCACAAACCTCTTCCTTTTACTGCTTTTCTTGACGACCTCATTATTTGTTAGTTATCTTGAATAAATGTCGACATTTAAAATTCTTTTAAAAGACTGGTGATCACTGATCAGTTTAATTTTTTTTCTGCCGTCCTTTTCTCTCTTTGTGTTTTTTTAATTAATAAGTAACCATCACTGCCAATTTCTACTTGTAACGTTGATACTTGATACTTGTAACGTTGTAACATTTTAATAAATGATGTCTGGAGAAAAGACAAATTAATTTTTTATGCATTAGTGCTAAGCACAATTCTTCTGTTAATTATCTTGTTATCTTTTAACCGTCTACGGCACACATACATATCAAGTGTTCAACAAAATCCTACCTCGAGTTAGCCTTGGAAACAAAAGTACGTATCGTAGATTGAATTGTACAGGTGTTGTGAATTGTGTTGTGACTATAGCAATAACTGTCAGAATATAAAAGTTAGAGAGAAAAGACAATAATCGTCTCTTCTCTCTAATTTTTATTATTATAAATAAATTATAAATTACTTATTTTAATATATTCTTTTAAAAACGAAAATATTACTTTCAAAACATCTTTTTTACATTAGCCACTTCCGCCAACGAATATGTGTGTCGAACAACTGAAACTAACGATTAAAAGCTAGATCTTGTCTTGTCCGCATACGGACATTTTGAGGTTAATCAAATTTTTTGACATATGAGAAATGAAAATGCAAGCTACGACATATGATTTTTTTCCAAGGCTAACTCGAGGTATTTTTTGTTTAACACTTGTTACATACATACAAGCTGTATTCGATTCACCGATTTGGATCGATCTAAATGCATTCAAAAATAATTTACGCGTTCGATTCGTACTGGATTCACCATTAGCGAAACGTAACGAAACTGATCCAGATCACTTCTAAGTGATCTACTGATGAAAACGAATTGATTTCGGCTGCGAATCGAATGCAGCTATAGTTTCAAAGTGAACAGATTCAGCTGAACGGTATTGCTATCAAAAAAGTCCCTACACTGAACAAATTTTGTGTTCTACAGTTTGCATTTTGTTTTGAAGAAAATAAACAAAAAAATCTAGCCCAATAAAACGAAATAAATTAATTCCATAAAGTAGGAACAAAAGAAAAAAAACTCACGCCTCCTTTTCGTAAAACCGTAACGCCGATGATGACTTCATTTTCTTCGTTGAAGGGATATACCAGCACCAAAGCGGTTTTCGGCGTTTTCGACATTTTCGTGATTGTTGTTTCTACTGCACGCTAACTCAGCAAGGTCTTGAATGTTTATGTGCGGAATGATAACGAGCTCTAACATTTTATAGCTGCTTCGCAGGATATTTCTTGGAAGATGGGAAATTATCAATGGTCTGAGCGGAAATGCAATCGCCTCAAAGCGGTTAACGTATTCCTGTTGTTGCTCAAGGTGAATTTCCATATGGTCGATTTCTTCAGAAAGCTTAATCACTTGGCTCTTATCGTCTTGCAACTGTGTAAAAACAAATAACAAAAGAAGTAATCCGTATCATATTTACTTCGTTATAAATTTAAAGTGCGACTAGAAATCTAATTAATCGCAAATTAGTCTCTTGTAAAGAATTTTTATAGTTCTGGTTACACATAAATGACCTCGTCATTCAAAGTTCAGTGTTCTAAAAGGAATTTACAACTTCCAATTTCGAAAAACCTATTATAGAACAATTTCAAATCATAGCTTCTTCGAATTCAACAATTAATTAACTTTGTTCCGGTTTCAAATGACATATTTGGTAGTAACCTGTAGCAAATCCTACTGAAATGCTAACAAAAACACCGCGCCGTGTAATTTTAAGTTATTACATTATTTATTTTTTTTAATCAATATATCGCGTTGGCCTAGTCACCACTGGCTATGCATTTACCGTGAGTAAATGAAGGATAGAATAGTAGAAAGCGCATGAGTAAACGAAATAGCTACATCAATCGACGTTGCCGATTGATAATACGGGCTACGCTCCGGCCGCTGGCGCCGGTCGCATTCCTACCTTCGCACGCAACATTGTAATATCTCTATTTCACTTCCACACAAGTTTCAATGAGCCTCTCCTTCATTTACTCACAATTAACTGTATACCTAGTCTTGGTTAGACCAACTGTGTATAAGAGTAATACCACGTAGTACCTATTTCAGAATTTAGCCCTTAAAGTTCATTATCGTTGAAAAAACCATTGGCGCCTTTTGTAAACATGTTTGCGACATTGTCTAAAAAGAAATCTATAAAGCACAATCACTTTTGTAACGAGTAACTAAAGTTACACGGTTTAGTAACTTTTACAGTTGAAACCTGACTTCTTTTAGTTCCCATATCTGGTAAATGAGGCTTTTATTCTTAGGTTATGTTGGTTTCAATTTAGTGCTGTCATTTCGGATCTTTGGCTACCTTCTCCATGCTGCTTCATGTTGGATTTTCCAACATTTTATTGAATACATTATACCTAAATGTGGTTCTTTGTTTGTTTCGTAATGGATTTTTGGGTCATTCTTAAAATTGTATTTTGCATTTGACAACTAAGTTGTGACAAACGATAATTTGATTAAGAAAACTTCAAATACAATACCAATCGCTTTAGTAAGACAACATAAGAACTAAAAGATCACAATTAGTTTCTCATTACAAAAGTGAACGGAGAGCACAGATTATTTTTTCACTATAATTATGCTGATCGTATAAAATACTGGCTGAATAGAACATCAAAAAATAAGGTAACCTTTTCATATAGATTTTTTCTAAAAGTCAATAATAAAGGAATTATAAGCCCTGAAAGAGGAGTAGAAAATATTATTCTTTTGGCAATATCTTTTGGCTCCTTTAAGTTATCAAACTAATATTTTAAATTCAGATATAAGACACCCAACTGCGCATTTATAACGTATTTGTTAGATCCTCCCTCCTTTTTAAAGGGTAGTTTTAGGGGGTGACTTTTCAGTATTTTGTTCCTAACTTTTTATTTTTACATATTTCATCAAAAATTACGAAGAGAATATTCTTTAGCTTGTTTGATACAAGAGGGCTTTCTTGTTGTATTTTGCTAAACCGAACCGTTTCCTACGCGTGACTAGTAATCACTCGCAACAACCACCTGTGTGCGTGGGGTAAACAATTTTGGGAAAAATTTGGCAGAGTCGGTCGGACCTACCTGTGAAGTTCTTAGCTGAAGGAAACGCCTGCTGTCCCAGTAGCTCACTGAAGACGGTTGTGGGCGCGGTAGATACGCACAAGTGTCCGTAAAAAATATGAGGGGACTTCCCAGATGCTGAGGACCGTAAAGGGCGCCACCTAGCTTATAAGCAACGTTCCCCAAAGTCATGGACCGACGCTAGGGGAATTATAACTTCCTTATTATTGACTTTTCCAAAAAATCTATATGAAAAGGTGGCCTTATTTTTTGATGTTCTATTCACCCTTTCAATCTCCTTCGAACGTTATGAGACACCCAGTATAAAGCGAGGAACGTAAAGTGCACTCAAAGTGTGTGCCCGAATCTTTATTTGGACGGTGAAGAAGATTTTTGAACGCTTAAGGTTCTCCCAAGTATAGAGTCTGTTATTTCTGAACACATCCTTCGAATCATTATTGGTCGCGTTCAGGTAAAAAAATAGTTTCAGCCTTGCAGCACAGCGTAAAGCTATAGCGCTTTAAATTACCTGAACTTGATTCAGTTGAAGAGATTATGAATTCCTTACGATGTACTGCAGCGCTGCGATGTAGCACATAAATACCCCGCTTGATAAATGGCGACCGCTTGAAGAAAGCGCTGCAAACAATGACGTCATATGCATCTCGTTCAGCTTTACGCTTTATTAAAGCACTGCAGCGCTGCAGTTACTTGAACGTGGCCATTAAAAATTCGACGTTGTTCGTATCCCGAACTTGAACCGAGATTTAAAATTGTTTTGAAATTTAACGATTTTCGATTTAACGTTTTGTAAAATAGCTTAATCCTCTTATTAGAAGTCATTTCTAAGTACGCTTATTGAGTTTCTTTTAAAATTTACGGGCCCAGGAATACCGACTTACATTCCCGATTCTGTATTCACTTAAGTGAAATCAAATCGAGTAGGAAAAATGGGGAAAAAGAAATTCTTTTTTGCTTTTGTATGATTGAGGCAAGAAGCTCCTATTAAATATCCGTCTAAGAAAACGAATTATTAATGCTGAATATTTTAATTTATTTTACAGTATAATAGAAGAAGAGACAAAAATAGGAGAGGCATTTCGTTTTAATAAGCAACTAACATTTCCTGTGCAGCTTCGACTGCAGTTGCGCGATCGGTTAAGACCTCCAAAGTTTTCAAAGCCCAGTGGAACGACGTGAAATTTCCCTTGCTGGTGACCAAATTCCCATCGATGACAACATCGTCGTACTTGTAAATGTACTTGTCTCCTTTTCGTACCCTAGCTTCAACTCGAGGATGCGGATAAGAAGTTAGCTTCTTGCCGAACATAACACCGTGAGCCAACATCGCAACGGGAGCTAAAAATTTCACGCGTTAACATAGTCACCTACGTTACTTACTTCGGTCACCGATTAACTTTAACCTTTGTTTTATTATTCCCATAACTACAATTATAAAGGTAATTGTTTCTGTGGGAATATACCAAAGATTAGAATTAACCGGTGACTAACGTATGTTATCTTACAAGTGCATATGGCAGAAATCAGTCGACCGCATCTTTCTTGCTCTCTCAGCAATTCTCCCACTTTAGGATCTTCGCTCAGTGCTCTCCAACCCTCAGCTCCTCCAGCTAATACAACCACGTCGTAGGGGCCTTTTTTGACAGCTTCGGCGAGACTTGTGTCTGGGACTATTTTCATTCCACGTGAGCCTGTGACTGGATTTTTATCAGGACCCGCAAGAGTCACAGTAACCTGAAACATATCAGATGTATAGTTTTTTTCAAAAAATGTGCTACAAGAAAGCACAAAGTTTCGGAACGCATTGAAATAATCACTCAGAACCAAATGAAATAATTGAGAAATGAGAACAAATTTCGTATTTTCCTATTCATATTATTTTGGCGGGCACTTTAATCCCACCAGGGGTGCGTTCAGAATTTTTACCTCCGACAGCGTCTTGGACGAGTAATCGCGTTAGCTATAACTTTTAATTCTGAACGACTTATTCTTATGACATTTTCTTATATCTTGTAAAATAAGGGTACTTTAGTCTTGACCCACCTTCGTTTCTCGGTGTCCACGCTGTATATTATTCAAGATTAATTTTATCTGACTTTTCCCAATTTGACTTTAAGGGATGCAAAAGCGTTCTGTGTCAATAAATTTTTAGAAAAATCGTTAATAAAAAACATCCCATTTGTAGCAGACTTTTTGAAAGACAGTGTATGTATAGGCAAGTTCGGTTATTGTATATAATAAAAAAAAAAAATAGTAATAACATGCGGTGAGAAACTTCCACGTTTGGAGTTGGCGTTGTTCGATGAACGTGTGTTGGGGCTCCAGTCATAACCAGCTGATCTCACTGTTGACGTTTTAAGGTTAAATCATTCTGTTATAGAGCATGTATAGAGCTAATTCTCTTTCCTGTGTAAGTTTATTTACTATTTATTTTTAGGTGTTATCATTGCTCTCTGCTTGACATTTTTTAGAAAAAGAGTTGAAAGTAACTTAATTTGGAGTTATTTAGTTCCAGTTTAATTTGCAATTTATTTTTGTTCGTACGTAAGTGATAAGTAAACACGTACCATGTTTCTTGATGTCTCATGTCAAGGCCTATGTCATGGCCAACTGTAAACGTGGGAGTTTTTGAACTCACTTTAATAACATTCACATCTTACCGGTGGAGAGATACATGTAATTTTGGAAAAATGAGAAAGTAGTAACGTAATATGACGTATTAATTCTACAAATATATATAAAGAGAAGTGCAATACAATAAACACAACAAAATTTTAAGAATGACGTGAACGGAACACAATGACGGAGAATGTAACAAAATAAAGAAGATTGTAAATACACAAAAAGAAAGTACAAAATTTAAAAAAAATAATAAGATATCCAAAAATACCAGTTAAAACGGAATGATTTTTAGGTTAGTTTTGGAATTTTGAATGTTATAAACAATGATGAGCTGTTAGTTTGTGGACGTTCCAAAATTTTGTAAAACGCTGTGTGCGCCTATAGGCTTGTTCGGGTTCTCGCCAGGAGACTCCTAGAACCGTTCTAGAACGTCCACGAGCATGCGCACAACAAAAAACGTGCAGTTTATTTTTGTTCTGGACCTGTCCTCATAGGAACCCGAACAAGCCTTATGACGTACAGCGACCATATTTAGTGACCACTTTGGACGATAAACTACTGTTAGTATATTCTCTCCTGTTATTCTTAACTCGTTGGAGTGGTGGATTGATATCAAAAAAGTCTCTAGACGGAAAAAAATTGTGTTCTACAGATTGGATGCATACAAAAATTTAGTTTTTAAAAAATAAACAAAAAAATCTCGCCCAATAAAATTAAATAAATTGATTACAAGATACAAAAGAAACTTACGCCTCCTTTTCGTAAAACCGTAACGCCGATGATGACTTCATTTTCTTCGTTGAACGGGTATACCAGCACCAAAGCGGTTTTTGGCGTTTTCGGTAAGTTCGCGGGCTGATAATAGTTATAGCTTCGGTTGTAGTTAATCTCCATGTTGACTCAGCTAGGTGTTAAATTTTTATGAGCGGAATGATAATAAGCTAACGTTTTATAGTTGCTTCGCAGGTTATTTCTTGGAAGATGGGAAATTATCACTGGTCTGAGCGGAAACGCAATCACCTCAAAGCGGTTTACGAGTTCCTGTTGTTGCTCAAGGTGAATTTTCATGGTCGATTTCTTCAGAAACCCTAATCACTTGGCTCTTATCGTCTTGCAACTGTGTACAAACAAATAACAAGGGAAACCTTCTCGCATAATCCTTATCATATTTACTTCATTTACCTGTTCACTGGCGGCTGCTTGCACCAATTGCACCAGAACATAGAAAGCGTTACAAATCTTCTTTTAAGTGCGATTAAATTTTCTCTGTTTGTTATTTCTTGTATTTTTAGTTATTTTCCTAAACAAGTTAAAAGTCTTAAGTATTCTTTTTTTCCATTTTCCTTTCTCTGTCGATGATAATTTGAAAGTATAATTCAAATTCCTTGCGCCTCTTTTTCAAACCGATTAAGAAAAGTAAAGTAAAAGTTATTGAAGTCAGCTTGAAGTTCAGGGAAGTATTGACAAATTTAGGGAAAAATTTTCGACTTGCTAGGGATATTGCAGAATAAAATGTTGACACCACTGACTAATTTGATCATCTTTTTTTAATTTTGTGTTGACATTTGTCATAAAATAATTATAGTTTCTTTTTTTTCTACTATAATGGCCGCGTTCGTAAAAACCAAGAGCTCAAGTAGTATTCGTCTGTGATTGGCTTATTTCAAAGAAATTCAAAAAATCCACCAATCACAGATGAATGCTACTTGAGCGCTGGTTCTTACGAACGCGGCCAATGCCTGTCAGTGTCAGTTTTATCCCTAAATGTAGAACAGAATTTTTTGAAATTTTCTAACGTTTAGGTAACAGGTACCAACATCAGAAACATTTGACAGGTATTATACCGGGTGACTTTTTAAATTTTTTATCAAGTCTTGCTATGGAATTTCGAAGGGACGTCTTAGCTTTACTGTAAAACAGCATCAGGCAGTGCAATGACGCACTTTTCACATAAGCTAAGACATGCCGTCGAGATTTCATGTCGAGATAAAAAAATTTTAAAATCACTCAGTAGAGAAAAAAACGGACAGCAAGCATAAAAATCGCATTCTTCATCAACAATTTGTGCAAACGAAGGAATTTTTTATATTTTTACAAATTGCCAAAGCGACTTTTTGCAATTTGTAGAAGCGGTAAGAAGACAACGAAGAAAAAATGAATGATGATCGGTTCCTGTCCCTTTTTTTTAACAAAAAAAAAGTTTTCCTTTCCACTAGCGATTGCGTCTTTTATTTACGTTTTTGACAAAAACCATCAACTGTAATAATTTTCTTTTGTAATTTTAGAGGTCTTTTAATACTAAGACCAATGTTGCCAAACCTAATACATTTAAGGCCCGGTCTTCCCAATTACCTATATATAAGTTATTCGGTCAATAACTTGATTTCTCTTAGCGCCAGTTTCGTTATGGAATTTAAAGGAGACTTTAAAATTAAAATCACAATCAGAGGTGTAAACAAATGTGATTTCATATTTGTTTTGACGTCTGAAAGTGATTAAAGTCTCCTTTAAATCCCATTATGAAACTGGCCCTTAATGGTTATTTCATTTTATGAATTGTTAATGATAATTATTCGCGGAATAACGATCTATTAGTCAGTTTATTAAGAGGTGGAAAGACCAGCCCTAACTAATTGTAAGTAGAATTTGCGATTCCAAGAATGATTGAGACCACCACAAATTTAAACTACATACTTAACGTTAGATTCTTTGTAATAAGATAAAGCAGAAGAAATAATGTAGCTATTCTTTCTATGTTTAAAATTTAAACATAAAAAGAATACAATTTAAACTTTAAATTGTAAAATTATACGTATTTTAACTTAATTTACGGACCCAAACCAACCCAAGTTACTATTGTTCACAGTTCCTAAAGCTTACACACTGTGCTACTGCTTAAGCCTAGAACACAATGGATTTGCATAAAACATAAGACATAAGCCGTATTGTGTTACAGCACACTTCTTTACATAGGTCGAATTGAAGGGTTCGGTGCAAAAACAGGTCAGCTCCATTTTTTTAATTTTGCAGTATCAACGAAAAACTGTTTTAATTAAGAATATAATGGAAACATTTTAACAAAAACAGACAGCTCCGTTTATACATGCATTTCGGTTACTAAATTTGGTAGCTGTCCGGGTAATGTACCGAAAGATGCGAAATGTTTTATAGAGCTAAATCCATTCAAATGTCATTCTTGCCTAAAAGTGGAGCTGACCGGTTTTTGTACCGAGCCCTTCAGTTACTGTTACTGCTTATGTCTTATATTTTATGCAAACCCATTGTGTACTGACCTTAAGTGCTTATTAGAGTGCCTTAAATAAGAGTGAAGGCATACGGCGCCATTTTTGTGCTAAATTGGAAGAGATAGGAGGGAAGTTCAAAATTAGGTTGTGCCAACCGGTTTATCGTTACTATTGGGCACATTTCAGAATTACTCCACCGGTAGACATTTAAAAAATTTTAAAATCAACTGTGAAGCTATAGTAAGTTACTTTAGCTATAATAACTTATTATATTTAAAATCAACTGTAAAGAACTACTAATGACTTAACGTTTACGTGTACACTACCGCTCATAAGTATTTGGGCACCTTACTTTATTGCATTATTTGTATAATAACCTGTGAGCAAATAAAAATCAGATTAGAGCAGGCGGTGAAAAGGAAATGTATGTCTGTGATTAAATAAAAAGTCAATAAATTTGACAGTTCATGAATGTATTAGATTAATTAATTCAGTTAATCACAGACATACATTTTCTTTGCACCGCCTACTCTAATCTGATTTTTATTTGCTCACTTTTTATTATGTTTAGAAAATCTGTTTGCTTATTACTGGTTAGTTTACTGAAATGCGATAAATTTGCACTTTAATTCATTGGATATTATTATTCAAAGTACTTGATTACCTACGATAGCACAATACTCATAAAACCATCAATTTAGTGACAGTATTAAAATAATTTGCGGAAATTCCTGGAAGGAGTTTCGGTTTATCATATTCTATGAAACGCTTTTATAATATTCTTTCCCAGGCTTTGGGGTAACTTATCTAATTTACAATCGGTTTTATATCCGCATTCATAATAATAACGTCCTGAGCGAAATACAGATTTAAAGCTGTTCGAAATGCCTAAAAGAAAGAAGATGAGCGTTGAATCGTGCATTTATAATAGTTCACCATAAAGCTGGCAAAAGTAATCGAGAAATTGCCAAAGAACTGAAATTATTCTATAAAATTGTGGGTGCCCAAATACTTATGAGCGGTAGTGTACGTGTGGTTACGGCCATTGGGAACAAGGACTAATTCATATTACTTAAATTCCATGTAATAAGATAGACCAGAAGAAAGAACGTATTCTCTCTATGTTTAAATTGTAAAATTGTATACTGGTACTTAAAAGTATCCGAATGAAAAGCAATAAAATAGTTCGAATTTGACCCTTGTGGTAAACTTCCACAGTGCTAGGCGGTCACGCCGGTCGTCCGAATACTTTTAAGCACCAATATACATATTTTAACTATATTTACAGAGTTGGTGCACACTTTAGGTTTCTTTATGTAAAACGTTACCTACTCGCTTCCCACCATGTTTGTTTGTTATTGCCAGCGCCCCCATCGATGATTAGAATTGCGATATTCGAAATATTTAACGTATTCAACGCAGTTTGATTTTTCGGAATTTGTTTTTAGTAAATTAATGCTTCTAATAATGACATTTTAGTGATTATTTAAGGTAAATGTTCAGACTTTTTTTACTTTTCACAAAATTCTATTGGCAACACTGCCTAGATGGAAGTGTCATTAAATTTAATTTTACGCTGTCAATTTACCTATAACAGTTATAATTTCTCTTTAGTTTAAAAACAAAGCGTATTAAAATACGTTACTAATAGCGTTTTCGATTCACCTGCAACGGTTGCACTCAGTGTATTTGCATCTTCTTTTAACCTCATGTAATAAAACGAGATGAAGATACTCTGTGCAGTCAATCGAAAACGCTATAAATCATTGAGTGATTTCATCGGCATTATTTCCAAACATCCTGTATATTTCATTCGTCTGTCGTTATTCCGTCAGTTCCAGATTTATGGCAGAAGCTCAAATCACATGAATCATTTTAAACGATTTGTTTTTAGTGCTTTATCTTTGAAATTTTAAGCATTTTTAATCCCTTCAGATAAAATGTGACACTTTAGTCTTGCAGACTTCGTATTAACGTGTAGACCTTTGATACTCAGGAGAGCAGGAAAGTTATTATCAGTATTTATAAACGCATCGCAAACGCATGCAATCACATGCACTTACGTTTAGCTACACCTCTGTTGCGATTGCGACAATGCTATATAAATAAATATTAAAAGCCTTGTATTTGTGTTTCATTTGCCACGTTTGTAATAGACACGAAGTAAGATCGTGCATAGAATAAGAATAAACGCGTCGGAATAAAATGTAAATTTCGACAAACGAATTAATTAGCGGAATTTTACACGCTCAAATTAAGCCGTGAATTATTCGTCTGGTTTGGTTGAGCTGGAGTAAGTATAGAATTTTGTTTGCATATTTATTACGTACGTTATTTTGAATTTTCTTTTTAATTTATCAGCGAAATTTCGACTGCGGGATTAAATTTAAATTGATAATGGAATTATGTAATAATCTAATCAAGGTCGGCAGCTGTTTTTTTATGCACATGTTCGATTACGACATTTGATTAGCAGAGTTAGTCAATTTTTTGTTTCTACCAAAACCGGTTGTCAACGACGTCTAAAAAGGTTAGATAAGTCAATTTGTTTGATGATCTTTGACCAAACCATGCGCTCCTCGTTATTTTTAAACAGTTTTTACCCTTCGCCGAGCACATTTGCGACCATTTGAGCGGCGACTTATTTGACTTTAGTGCGGAGTTTTCAAATTGTAGGTCACGAACGTCAATTTCAAAAGAGAGAAACCGCCCCGACTATTTTGACAAACAATGGCGACCGTACTGCGAGGTATTAGCTTAGCCGAAAACTTGGTGCTCAAAAACACTCCTAAGGTAAGCAGCAGTCGCTCCTTCAGTGTATTCTCAGAGTGTATGAAATTACACGACCCGTACGAAATTTAATTGACGATAATATTAAGCGACCTTGGTGTGCTATCTCTGTTTGCTAAGAGCACTAGGAGCAACCTTTGTGAATTAAATATAACTGTTATGTAAGGTCATGTCTTTCTGAGTTTTACTTATTTTATCATAAACGTAAACAAGCGCCGTCGAATCTGTGCTTTTGTGTAGCGTTGTGAACGTTTGCAGATTCTGGGCTCGGTCGTAAGCGGCCAGTGGCAACCGCAGAAGCGAAACCTAAGCGTACACGAACACATCAGCTACACGTTGCTTAAAAATGCGGGCATTCAAGTGCCTAATTTTGGCGTGGCCAAAACCAAGGAAGAAGCTAAGGAGATCGCGAAATCCTTGAATACCAGAGACCTGGTCCTCAAGGCGCAGGTGTTGGCCGGTGGACGTGGAAAGGGACATTTCAAGAGCGGTCTTAAGGGCGGAGTTCGAATGGTGTTCTCGTATGTATGGTTCTCTTAAATTAATTTATCATATTGCTTAAATGCCTTATTAAAGAATTGCCTAAATGTTTTATCAAAACAATTCCCTGAGTGTTTTATTAAAACGATTGCCTGAGTGTTTTATTAAAACAATTACCAAAGGCCCAGTCTTTTCATCGTCAGTTAACTTTATCTGTAGGTTTATTCCCATAGTAACAATTGTTACTGTGGGAATAAATCGACATAGGTATAAAGTTAACGGATGGTGAAAAGACCGGGCCTAAATGTTTTATTAGAACAATTGCCTAAATGTTTTATGAAAACATTTGCCTAAATATTTTATTAAACGATTACTTAAAACGTTTTGTTATACAATTGCTTAAATGTTTGATGAAATAAATACCTTAGGCCCAGTTGTACAATACCAGCTTAACTTTAAGTCAAAGCTTAAACCCTTAGCAACAATTGTTGAAATAATCGTTGTTATGGGTTTAAGCTTCAGCTTAAATTTAAACTGGTATTGTACAACTGGGCCTTAATGTTTCAGTAAACAATGGTTTTTTAGAGCTGCCTGAACAAATTTATAACTGCTTACTGAACAATAGATTAGCACTTAATTAGGTGAACAATGCCACAATGAAAACAATTCATTTAATACAATTAAGATGTTGATCTGTAGACAATAATTCCGTATTGTTCTTCTTAATCCAGGATTTAATTAAGACAATTAAAAGCAATCTAGGTCACACATCAACAGTGAGTTTTAATTTTTCAGTGCAGAGGAAAATGTTCTTTACAGGTTCGGGCTGTTTTATTTTTTTACACGAACACAGTGACAGCTGTGTTAAATGAACAACTACGAAATTAAACACAATTAAACCAAATGAAAACAAAGTGAAACTATTCAGCAGTAAATTTAGATTGTGAGAGCTGTCTTAAATTAAATGCAATTAAACTAAACCAAAGCAAAATTAAACTATTCCACAGTATAAGAATCTACAGCTCATTTTTCCAATATATGCCGATCGATCGATCGATAAGCCAAAGTATTTTTATATAGCTATCGCCTTCTAACTTTCGTGAAACAGCCTTGCGGCATCTGTCCTGTCATGTCGATTCGTCGTATATTTTGCTAATTCAGATCTATACGCAGGGTTGCCAGATGAAAAATGAATATTTCACCAGAGGTCGCTTCGAAAAGTTGCCAGATTTCACCTAATTTTAATTATTGGCGGTTGTAAACAAAATTCTATATGTGTAGCACTTTAATAATAAAAAAAAAAACAGGAGTAAGTACAAAACAAAAATAAAAATGTACAAATATTTGTAAAAGTTTATAAAAAAAGCGGGAAACAAAAATGTAGAAATGTATATTAATAAATAATGAAAGGATATCAATCCTTGTACATTAACGAAGAGTGTTTTTCCAAAACATTGTCTGAAATATTATAATTAAAACAACTTTGGTTGTTCATATTTACTTCCCTTTTGGAATGTAATATTCCAGACAAAGTTACAGACGAAAGTTTATTTCTATTTTTTGTTTTGTTCAAATTTATAATTCTGTAAATACGTTCAACACAAGCACTACTGTGAGGCAGCACTAATAACACACTGACAATTTTTTTTTAATTCTGGATATAGTACAGTGCTATCACCTTTCTCGAGACTACAAATTTGTTTCCAAAATTGAACACAGTCCAAAGTTGCGTCAATATTACTATTTTTTTCTTTCAAACGATGAATGAACATTTTCTGGTTTATTCCTCAAAAGTTATCGACTTTTTTTTACAAAAGTTGCATCGATTTGGGAGAATCGTTCTTACAAAAAAATAATGAATACATTGAATCTGTTTTTTAAGGTCACTACTGACTACTAATTACTTTTGTTTTTGCTTGATGAACTGTGATAGAATTGCTTTCATTGCATATACAGACAGACAGAAAGACATCCGGTAATCTTACGAACAATCTGTAAATTGTAATTCTTCTTCTCAACTTTTCAGTACGAACTTACAAGTAAATAGTACATAATTATATTTTTCCAAGCCTCGTAACAAATAGGTATTAAATAAATTAGTAAGTTGATAAAATAAGAAATTAATGGTGTTTATTAACAATAGTATGTAATTTAAAGGAGACAGTGGTTTTAGATGTAATTCCCACAATTGTTTTATATCCGTATTACTCTCTTCCTCTTCCCACAATTATTTAAATACGAATATAAAATAATAAAATTGTGAGGTCATTTTTTTAATTAGTGGTGTTTATTACATGAGAAACGCCGGAAGAGGTAAATTACAAATTTTTCCAGACCAGCCTTACACGCAGTCAATTATAAATAAATCGTTAATTTACTCAAATTTATAAACTCTGAAATAAATTGATAATTTTATCACAAACATTTCTATCTAATTCGCTTAAATGAATGTGCATGTTTGCAAAATATTCTGCTAATGGATTTGTAGATAACACTTTATCAAAATTGAAATTTTATTCAACGTTCTGCATACATAATTATAAGTTAATATATCTGTTAAGGTCATTATTTCTTTAATGTTTGTAAACAATTTGAATTGCTTATTTTATTACATCTTTAGTATTGGCATACAAATAATTGTTAAACAATTTGTAATTTAAAATTTTCTGTAAACATTTGTGTTTTATGCGTATTCGTTTGGTGTAAGTAATTGTAAAATAATTTTCATTTCGACGAAAGCTACTATAATTTAGTTTTGTTTTAGCTTATTTTTTTAAGTAAACTGTTTTTATTAATCGAATCCTTGAGATTCTAGAAGCAGACGTAGTAATGCTCAAGTTCATTTACTTTCAGCCCCGAAGAAGCTGAGAACATAGCGGGACAAATGCTTGGTCAGTATTTGGTCACCAAGCAAACCGGCGAAAAGGGACGCATATGTAATGCTGTCATGGTTGCCGAAAGAAAATTTCCCAGGAGGGAGTTTTATTTTGCCATAATGATGGAAAGAGCATTCAGTGTGAGTACATTAGTTAGGCAAGCTAAGGGAAAGAATAAATTAAATTCAAAATGAAAGTGTAAATAAACTCTATGATTATCCATAACTTAGATCTTTTTAATTAAATTTTAATTGCAAGAACGTTCTGATATTCTCAATCCAACATCATCTACTTATTTTATAATTTACATATATTCATTGCTAGTTTAAATCACTGGTAATGGTAGGATTAAGGTTACTTATTGAAGGATATAGAAAATTTGTTATTAACATCATATTTGACTATTCATTAAATAAAATTTAAAACAAATTTTTCATAGGGACCGGTAATTATGGCATCAGGTCAAGGTGGAGTCAACATCGAAGAAGTAGCAGCAGAAAACCCAGATGCCATAATATATGAGCCCATCGACATAATGACCGGTATTACAAAAGAACAGGCGGAAAAAGTCGCCATAAAAGTGGGTCTAGAGAAGCAAAAAGCAAAGACAGTTCAGTTACTAGAAAATATGTACAATTTATTCATTAGCAAGGACGCTCTACTTATAGAAATAAATCCGTATGCGGAAGATGCAGGAGAAATATGTGAGTCAATTAAAAACTGCCTGCGTATTTTATTATTTCATAAAGTGTTTCGCTCTCTGTGCAGATTTTTCTCTCGACGCGAAAGTGAGATTCGATGACAACGCTGCTTTCCGGCAGAAAGAGATCTTTGCGCTGCGTGATTTCACGCAGGAGGATGAAAAGGAAGTGCAAGCATCGAAGTTTGATCTTAATTACATTGCTTTAAATGGAAATATTGGGTGCCTTGTTAATGGTGCTGGTTTAGCTATGGCAACCATGGATATAATAAGTCTCCACGGTGGTACACCGGCCAATTTCTTGGACGTCGGTGGTGGTGCAACCGCACAGGCTGTGAAGGAGGCTTTCAAAATTATTACAGCCGATCCGAAAGTGCACGCCATATTGGTGAATATTTTCGGTGGAATTATGAGATGCGATGTGATTGCTGAGGGCATCGTCGCTGCTGCCAGCGAACTGAACATCAAAATACCAATTATATGTCGCCTGCAAGGCACTAATGTGGACGACGCAAAAGTCATAATAGCCAGTTCGGGCCTGAAAATTTTGCCCGTCGATAATTTAGATGAAGCAGCACGTTTAGCCGTGAAACTATCAAATATTGTAAGCCTTGCCAGGGATGCTAAGTTAGACGTTAACTTTGAAATACCTCTTTAATTTGTAATGTAGCAGATACTTAATTACAAAAAAAGACATCTTTATTGAACTTTTTCATCGTGGAATTTTATATTTTATAAAAGTGAATTGGTCTTAAGAGACGGCGTTAATTAGGCTTGGATTTTTTTTTATTAATAAACTTTGATATCACAGTATAAAAATTATTAATGTCTTGCGATCAGATGTAATGTTACAATAGTTGGTAGGGATATTAAAATCGAACCCCCTCCCCCACACCCTTTCAAGTATAATTGTAATTATATGTATACATATAGTATATAAACGTATGTAAAATAAATTATTGTAATTTCTATTCTCTTTCATTTGAATTTAAATTTTATTTAAATCAGAATAAAGTGCTGCTGTCCGTGCTGTAATAAAAATTTCTAACGGAAGAGATTTTCTACAAAGTTCAAAAATATCTGCAGTGTTGAAAACGGTTGCCCATCAAAGTAACGGTAATTAATCCCAATTTTCACTACGTTACATTGTAAGAGTTCAGATTTTTTTCTTTTCGGTATCAAAAAACCATAGGGTTGAATTTTAAAAACTTCAAATTAACGAGTTACAATAAATTAATTTAAAATTAATGATTTAACAGCGCCACCTGTTAAAGAATAGACGAAATACATCACAATCAGGGCCGCCTAGATTAATAAAGGAGTGGTCGCGTTCTTAGTTCAGAGCCTTTTTTTTTCTGTTTCGAAGAGGGACCTACACTTACTACAGATTTGTTCGTTTATTCTACAGTTTTAATTCCTTTACTCTACTTTTCTCACTCCTACTTTATAACAGGTGATCAATATCTTTTCTAATCAAGTGACCTATGGAAATAAAATCATCTGTCCTTGATTAGTTCATTATTTCAAATGCCATTCCGGACTCTAAGGCCGCATGTCCACCGGATCGGTCCGACCACAGTCGGCTCGATTGGGATCGTGCGATAAAGATCGTGTAAATGTATTTCTATTGTAACCTGTCCACTGATACGATTTCAGTCGCGTCTAATCAGACGCCAATCGATCCGGTGGACATGCGGCCTAATACATAATACACTGGTAGCCAATAGGAAAACGCGTAAGTTGTGCGCCACGCACGGTTCTAACAAACTCAGGCTGTAGGCGCACACAAGTGTTTTTACAAGAATCGAGTTCAAATGTAACATTTAATTTATAGATGCCGCTTTTGATTTACATACATTATCTACTGGCAATTGGCAAGAAATAGCGTGGAGAATTACATCAATTATGGCTGAGTTCGTTTTTCCACTAAGTGCAGCGGTGCAGGGATGGATCAAAATTAGAGTGAAAGCGAAGCTATTTTGACACAAGTAAAAGTGAGATAAAAAGCAAAAAGAGTAATAGCGTTTTCGATTCACTTGCACCGGTTGCACTCAATGTATTTGCATCTTCTTTTAACCTCATGTAATAACACAAGTTGAAGATATTCCGAGTGCGCACTAGTGTGGTCAATCGAAAACGCTATAAGAGTAACTATAACAACAGCGGAAGTTCAACACAAAATTGTGCAGGGAGGGAAACACTAAAGGCATTTTTTTAAAAGCAACGGCCGACTAATCTTTTATTAATTTAGATGGCCGTGATCAAAATAATCATTTTATTTTAAATTTCTTGCCAATTTCGTCTTACGTTTGACTTTACTGGTATTTCGGTTTCTTTTGCCTCTTTTTGTAATTTAAGTTCAACCAAAATGAGCGTCGTCATTTATCGAACGATAACGAAATTAATTCACCACAGTTAATTTTGGTTTTATTTGCTTTTTCTTTTTCACTCAACGATTTATTTTGAATTTTCCGATTGAGATAGAAAAGAACAGCGCCATCTGTAGTAGAGTAGGTAAACGACTCAAGCACAATTCTTTCGTTTCATTTCCCGCCATTTTTTAAAATTCAATTTGATATTTTATGCATTGTTTATTTCGCTCATGCATGCTTGACCGTTGAAAGTAAAAAAAACGTCTGCGAAACATCAGTGTGCTGTTGGTAAAGAAGAACCAGATTTTTATGTTTCCCTGATTATTGCATCTAGACACGAAATCAATATTTCCAAATAGTCAGTAAATCGGATACGAAGTTTTAGACTTATCTAAAATCTGAACCCATCAAAGTTCGTCTGAAATTTCGACGTCACCAGATCTGGTGATAAAATTACCTAGATTGGCAATGCTAGCGATGGAGTAATTTATTTGCTTTTGTTGGTAGCACAATTTTTATTTGACAGTTGACAGTTTCAAAGTTGCTTTTCTGGAAAATACATAACCTGCATTTAACTAAAGTTATTTTTTTCTGCTACATTCTCTGTATAATGCATTTTTGTATTCTGTTGTGGTACGAATTGCAGGAATTTCATTAATAAGAATGCAATGCATTTCAAAGACTGTTGTAATACGTCTTGAGGTTCACAAAGGAAAGGCTTCGATGAAGAAATGATGATGGACAAAAATCTCCTGTTAAAATTGGAACTGGTATAGATTTTATGCATTCTTTCATTCATTTAATAATAGTTTTGGCAGAGCTTCACAATAACTACAGACAGCTGGTCTGTAATTTAATTTCCGTTTGTAATAATAGAATTAGATCAAGATTAAGCAGGATGTAGTTTGTTTATCGAACTGTTATGAAAGAATATTAATAATTTGATACGTTATTTTAGTTTGACGGAACTTCACAGATAGTTCAAATTACTGAAGAACAGGCTGCTCATTTAGGTATAAATATTGCAGAAAATGGACCGGGTCTTGTTATTCCAGGCACAAATGACGTACAGAATGTTCAACACATTGCAGTGCAAGACAACTCAGTACCAGAAGGCGGTAACACAAACGAACAAGAAGTTACTGCTAATTATATGTACAAGATAATTAAACCTGAAGACTTGGATTTGAGGGTTGGTTAATTAACTATGTCGATTAGAAAATAATAAAAAATTAATTTTAACGTTATTGCAGCCGGTTGCGACGACTCACGTGCCTAGGGGTAGACCGAGAAAAAGACCGAGTGAACAAATCACCCAAGAACAGTCAAAGCCTTTTAAGGAACCTCAAGTTGTGATAAAACAAGTACGCACAAGATCTGGCCGAATCACTAAACCACCACGATATATTGGACAGGTACGAATGCGCCATAAGTGTTTTGGAATTTATTTGAAGAAACGTTTCAATATTTTAGGATTTTAGAATAATAAATACCTCGGACGACGCCAAACACGACGTGGAATTTAAAACCGTAGAATATGATACGCTGAAAACCAGCGAGATCTTTCCACTAGAGCCGCAATTGCATTTGGAACAGCATTCAAAAAAGCGCAACATTCCTTCCCATTACAGGTGCCCCACATGCAAGAAAGCGTACTTGGGAAAAATGAAAATGCTCAATCACTTCAACAAATACCCTGACCATGGCCCCGTGCCCAATTTCTGCAAGACCAAGCACAATTCCACGTGGAATTTTTTGATTTTGACGACACAGAAATTCAAGGACGGATCTAAGGGCGTGAAGTTCTGCCAGGAGCTCACAGTGCTCTTGGAAAACGCTCGCATTTTGGCGAAGCTTCTGTTTAAACCCGTCGAGACTGGCGAAAGTGGTTATTTCATCGACGAGTACCTCGCTCACGTTTTCGGCATCGTTCCGGGCGATTACATTTTAAATGAAAACGAGTTACACAAAGACGCCTCCTTGCACGAGTTTTTGGAGAAAAAATGCAAGGAGGAAAAAAATTTAGACGTCGTAAGTAATCACATTAAGTCGGAAGAAATTAATAGCAAGCCGTACACATCTGAACTGCGCAGCAGTGATGAAGCAATGCATGAAGGCGTTGAATTAGATGCCAGCTCTAATTCGAGGAAAACGAATGATGTTAATCCACAAATATCCACAAATAATGTTAACGTCGCAGAGGGATCGGTTCGAAATAAAGAGGCGGATATGTGTGCAACAAATTTCCAATCCTCCAATCATGTGATTGCCGTTGCAGACAGTTTGCACATGATGCCTTCTTCTCACGATGAAAATAACTGTGATCAAAGTTTCTTGCGAGGAGGAAACAGCAGTTCGCTACCTACACGAAAAGAAAAACATTTTTCCTTAACCACTCCTGAAAAGAAACATTTCTTGCTGGGTAATCATGATAACGGCATAAGCTTTGAGAACTTGAACAATCTAGAAAGTGTGATGGATACGACCGAACGATTGAGTAATGATTCAATTAACTATCACCACACATTAAATATCGACATGAAGTTTGATGGCACTTGCATTAATTTGAGAGAAGTGAAAAGTATTAAAGGACCAGAAGGACATAAACAGACAGATGTGCCAACAGACCGTAACGATGATAAATGCAACGGTTACAATATTAATAAACATATTATGATGGGCAATGATTTGTTGAATCAAGTGAACGATTTAATATTAGTAGAGAATGAAAGTGAAAGAGTAAATCAATCTGATGATAAAAAGTATACTGCGAACAAACATTCATTGAGCAATGAGTTGCTCTCTCACGTCGATGAATTAATGTTAGAAAACGTCGATAATCCTGAAAGACATAAACAGGCTTCTGCTCGAATTGAAATTCCAAAGAAACATCAGCCTGACGTTAAGAAGAACAGCGATTACGATATCGATAAGCACATACGAATGCACAATGAGTTGTTGTCTCACGTTGAAGACTTGATTTTGGAGAATATTGATACGGGGCAAGTTTCGAACATTTTAGAAACGAGTAGTAATTCGGACGATATTATGAACGTCGATCAATTTGTCAACGAAAGGTTTAAAAAGTTAACCGAACCCGACATGGAATTGCAAAATACGTCGTTGAATTTAGATCTGCCCCCTTTAGACATGTTTAATTTTCACACGTCTTGACAAAAGTAAAATCTTAATTTTTTATTTTTTATTGAGTACTTAAATATTTATTACACTTACATGAGAACGTGAAGAACATTTTGTATTGGACTCGATTTAATTAATATGTAAGAATGTAAATATGAATAAAATATTGTGTTTTAATATGGCTGAATATAATTGGACGAATTTGAATATATTTGAATTGCGAGTCACCATGGCAGGTCTTACCAACATTAAAAGGATAGTTTTTTTTTTCAATGTGGCGTTGAAGCTGGCAATGAAAATTTCATTGTGAACCATCATCGTCATGACAGTTGTTAATTTGATGTTTGAACTTACAATTCCTAACCTTGCTTTCGAGGTTTCGAACTCAACAATACGATAGGATAATACAAGGATGTGCGCTATGGCAATAAACGAAAAACGAGATCTGTTTTAACAATAAGAAAATAATATTTACAACAAATAATCAAAATTGTGGTGCGTTCACAATAAGCACCTCGTCAGGGCCAACTTCGACGCCAAATTAAAAAAGAAAAACACTCGTTAAAAGGATAGTTCAAAATGTCAATCCTGTTTGACATTTAACGTAAAGTTTAAGTGTCAGAATGTGATTTACATTATACATCAATATCACATTTTCACTTAAACAAATTACAATAATAGACAGATAGATTAAACTGAAATTGCAGAAAAAGCTAGTTTTGTTTCACGTACAGGATTTTCTACAATGTCCCATTCTAAAATGATCACTCAAATTAGACAACCAAACTTACACTTATGGTAATACATAAAATGAAATACCCCATTTGTAATAATAAGATTTTCAGTGGCGTAACAGAATTAATTATGTGGTAAGCGGATGGTCAAATTAGCCAGCATAAACCACGTTTTCAATTTTCCCAATCCCTGATTGGTTAGGTGGTTTAGGCTGACTACTCTGATTGTCGACTTGACGATTTTGTGCAGTTTAACCGTTCACTTAGCACGCCCTTTGTCTTTAGTTAACCCTACAAATTAGACATTAAAGCAATAGACGTAACCTTAAATAATATTACATATAAATAAACTTACGTTGCAAATCTCCATGTAATAAATAATAATGTCAACATTTTTACAACACTGGAACATCATTGTTACACTTATTACAAAGATATGAACCACGCACGCACGCCTATGTTCAATTTAGTTACTTTTTCTTTGGTGACAAGAAAATATTTTACAGTGTCGCCAGTTTACGGGAAACAAATTTTCCTAGAAAGGTAATTAATTTGAGGTTCGTTCGAACCGCAAGTTCTAGCCAGTTCAGAAACGTTTGAATCAGTTGGGAGTTGGCCTTCGAACTAGTCAATTATTTTGAGAGTACAACTCTGATGAGTGCACGTTTTGAACGGTTCGGAATTAGTCAGAACTCGCGGTTCGAACAGACCTTTGGTCACGTGGGGCTCGAACATTTTTGGAAACCTGGTACACATATCATTGAACATTAGGTTTGTTCCAGCACAGTTCAGAATTAATTCCGAATTTTTTACGCATGCTCAGAGTTTTAGCAGCGTTCCAGCAGAGAATACGTGAACTGTCAGTTCTATCGAACTAAGAATCCGATGTTCCAGCATCTCGTGCATTCTAACCCATAACGGTTCTAGGACAGTCTTAACAATTCTTAGTCGGGACCTAGTATTTCAAATCCTGTTCATGCGCAGAAGATAAAACGACAAAACGAGTTCACAAACTGACTTGTCTTGTGTTGTTGGTTATGTTATGGTTGACAGGTTTCTAAATATGGAGGAAATTTTATTAGATGAATTATCAAGTACAAGTAGCGATACTGCAAGTAGTGGAAGTACCGATGAAGACTTACTTCAAATACTTGAAGAACAAGATGAAACACGTGCCAAAAACGAAAATTATGTCGAAGATACAGTCCCTTTATAAACTGATGAAGTGTATATTGAACACTTTCGTGTAGTAAATTACCTTTTTCCATTATGTCATACAAACTTTTTTGCGTTTAACGTAACAGGAATAATTAATAAATTTTATTCTTAATATAAATATGTAACTTTCACTAGTGCGATAATTTGCAAAACTAGTAAAGTACCGACAATGAATGCATAAATGAATGTAACCGACATGAAGCGAGGAAGGCACTACTTGTGGTGCTATCTGTACGTTTAAAAATTAAAGCTAGCGTTCCAGCAATGACAATTCGTAACTCGTTCGTTTCAGAATTTGAACTGTCATGCGCAGTGAAAGAATTCAAGTTCTGATCGAGAACCGTCCTCGAACTGTGTGCTGGAACAAACTTATTGAAAAGTTTATCAAGTTGGCCTTGAATTAGGTCAACTTTAGGTTACGTCGTATTAGGTCAAAAGCACGTTAAAAGCAAAACATAGCAACTGTTTGACAGCTGTCATTCATTCGAACGTAGAACGATTTAGAAAGTCAAATGTTTAATTAATTAAGTAGTGGTTCATTATTTGAGACAAGAAAACGAAAATAAACATTAAAAATGTCAACGTTAGCGTGATAGCAAAATATACAACTCTTGCAAGTATGTACTGTACACCCGTGGCCAAGTAAATCGTTACGATTCGAAACGAATCAGAAAGTGGAATGAGTTAGACTGTATCCTTCTTTCTGAAACAAATGGTTCCGCGTCCGTCTTCAGGTTGGCAACTTGGGATTAGCCACCTGAGAGCTGAGATACAAAAGAGACGTGCAACGATTTTAATAGCCAGGACTGTACAGTGTGATTTTTAATAATTGAGGGCACTTTGAATTTGGCGCCACAGCTTTTAGTGTAATTTACGTTTTAAAGGTTTTCGCGGGCACTTCTTTACTTCTTTTTATTTATTGATTATGCAGTGTCAAATTCCTGAATCGACAGGATATTTTCATTCGTTTTTGATGTTTTACTTCTTTTTCTTACTATGTATTGCTATTCTTATATCGGAAGAAAAATGACAATGAGTGCCCAACCGGATGTTGCCAACGCAATAACCAGACTTCGGACATTTCAAAGCGTTGCCATGGTTACGCAATGGGGCCAATGAAAAGTGCCCATTTCATTGGGTAGCCATGGCAATGCACCCGAAGTCTGGGAATATCAATTTAGTATGACGACAAATTCAAGTCGTCCTAGATTATTAAAAATCATACTGTATCGTGACGGGCACAGAAAACGGGCCATATCTTAAAGCTAGGGTGGCCAGATTCCCAAGATGAAAAAAGAGAACACGATGAAAAAAAATTCTCATCACTGTCCTACCTGTGTTTGCCGCATGTAATTATTGTATTCTATTGTATTATATATTTGTAATTATATTGCTATCGATACCGTTACATTGCATGCTTCAGTTGTAGATGCTTTTTTTGGCTGAAAACATGGGAATTTCTTTTCAAATTCATCATTGAAATGGCATTTTCTTTTAGCCATGTCGACTACAGAAAAAAGAAACTGGCCGAAGACAAATGAAATACCAAGAAACCAAAATGATTAATAGTAGAGCCAGTTACTAAAGGAAAGGGCCAGAGCTGGAAAAATATTCAATATTCATTGCAATGCTTACTTTAATTCTATAATTATTTATTTACCTTATTCACCAGCGTTACTATTTTTCTGTTGCTAGTTCAGGAGCATTAGGTAATTAATACTTTCATTTTAAATAACGAATTACAACATTTACAACACAGCGTCCTCACGTTTGAAATACATGACGTTCATTGAAGTCATAGATAATACATAAATAGATGGGACACTCAATAGAAAGTTTGAGTACCTTGTAAAGCGGCCTCTACAATTAGGGGAAAAAGTAACCGTAGTTCCAAACCCAAATATAACCTTTGATATTTCAATATTTAATTTTCATTTATCATTTATCAACACTAAATAAATATAATCATACGTTAAAAATAAAAATTGTTATGATTTTACCATGTGTAACCATAGCAATATTTACTTTTAGTCGATGATTACATGTATTTAGTGTTGGTGAAACCCAGCAATAACTTGTAAAACCGAAAATAAAACACAGTTTCATAAAACAAATTATATTTAAGTACATTTAAAATAAGTACAGTGCATTATAATACATACAACCTCTATAGAATTAACATCAGAGTAATATATGAAATTATAATTTTTATGTAGTCTACAATTGGACCGCTTAATTCCAAAAGGACAAACAGACCAGTAAAATTCACGATCATCCTATTGTATATTCTACACTAAAACTACAAACTGTGATTTCTCAAAATATGGTTCATTGGTCTGTTTGTCGTTTTGAAATAACAGGGTCGACTTAGTCTGCTTAGTTTTAATAAAAATAAAAAATGCTCATCAGTTCATCATCTAAATGTGAAAACGTTCAGGTTAACAATTGTCAGAGAATCAGCTGTTGGTACCTCACTCTTCAACATTCAAATCGATTTACGCTAATAAAAGATTCTGATCTTTGTTTTCAAATTTTCATATCAAATTACAACCTCCACAATCAAACAGCTAGTGGCCAAACAAAACAAAAAATTACTACGGACTAGACAATATCGACAGCACTGACCATAAACTAAATGCAGGGCAACGAATCCAAAAATATTCTCACCTTCTGGAACAGGTATACTCTTACCTTCCGGAACAGTTCATCTAATTGCTGGTTCTCTTCATTTATCGTCTCTATTTGCAGGGGCTCTAAATAACATAATTGAAATTAATAATAATGGTTATCTACCAAAATTTAAGACAGATTACTACCTGCCCGCCTGGTAAACGTTCAGTGAGAACAGCTGTATGAAGTAAAATATTATTTCTGCCGAAACAGTTTTCGATAAAATGTTTAAAGGATAAAACTTTAAAAATAAACGATAACTTTAAAATAACACAAACCACAACAACACCATGCCACAAAGAGCATAATCGCATAACGCCATCATAACGCTTGTAACTTGCATTCAATTGGTTGGACAGGTCGGTGGCGTTACGGAAGTAAGGCGCCAAATTTAAATTTATGCACTGCTGCGACCTCTACAATTAGGGGAAATACTACTACCTCATTTTGCTAGGTACCAAGTTCTCCAATATAAGTGTCCACCCCGTGATTGAAGTAAAGAGACTAAGAGGGCATGCGTGAAATGTATTTCCGAAGCGGCGCTAAATTTAAATTGTGGGAGTCCGGAGAGCCGACAAACGTATCAAAAATTAACAATTCGTTTAACATGCGTACTTATGAAAAAAAAGGACATACTGTATCGTGACGGGCACAGAAAACGGACCATATCTTAAAGCTAAAAAGCCCACTTTTCGATTACAGAAAACTGTAACCACCATTGAAATGTCATTGTAAGGCTTGTTCGGGTTCTCGTCAGGACAGTCCTAGAACGTCCAGGAGCATGCGCACGACAAAAAACATGCGGTTTTTTGTTATGCACATGCTCCTGAGAGTTATTCAAGGTTACGACATACGACGTGCCGTCATAAAATAAAAGCAAGTTCATCTTATATTTACTTTTTAAATTTTTATCAAATTTTATTAAATTTTTATTAAACTGCAGCTGTGTGTATGATTTCTTTTTAATTTTTATTGAAATTGTTGCACTTTTGATTATTATGACATTATAACCTAAACTCGCAGGATTCTAGGAAAAGATAGTTTTCCGTTTTCTATGCTCGCCACTGTACATACATATTAGCGAGCTAAAATCAGTGTTGCCAATCATCAGAATATTACTTTCCCTTTCAGCAGCTGAAAATTTCGGCAAATATCTTTCTATATTTTTATTTTCAATTACTCCTGTCATTTATTTTTAAAGACAACTAGAAAAAAATGTGAAAATAAGTATGACAATCGGACGATGTTATACTTTGTGTAAAAAATAAAACGCTTTTGTTTTACTTTTTTCTGAACATGGACTAATAAATTGAAATATTTAACAATTAACAGGCTTCGACTCTTCGACAAGTGAGATCCTAGTTTAAAAAGACGCGCCAAGAACGCGTGCGCTACTGCGCTGAAGATATGACGGAAACTGTTTTACCGATATAAACCTTTATTATGTATTTTTCTTTTTTCTTCTAAAGTAAAATAAGAAAGACGGATTCTGAATATCCAGACCATTCTCATTAGCAATACAATGAGAGAAACATGAGTCTCCAAAAGTTCCATAAAATAATCGTTTTTAATTTTAAGAAATTCTTTCAACCTTTTTGGGTATAAAAATCCCCCAACAAAGGGATGAAGTCTTCAGGACTTCAGGTTGGCAACCTGGCATTAGCCGCCTGAAACCCGAGGTACAAAATATTACGAATTATAAATACATCACAAATTCATGTTCTTCATCAATCATCTACATATTTTACTACAAGCTTTTAAAATTTATTTTCAAAATGTGCAAAAGCCAAAAACACATTTGGAATTTTGCATTGCCTTTCCAGAGTGTTTCTCTCTTTTCCTTGATTTTATTTTGCACAACTTTTTCCTTAAGTAAGTGTTTGTTACAATCGCATGAAAACCATCTTAATAGATTTTTTACTTTCGTACACGTCACACAAGCTTATAAGTAGCGGTATTTTACGTTGGCTCGCGTAGTGTGATGTTTATGATCGTTGGTTGGCGTTGATGAAGCACGTCACGTCATTTTTGCCGGCGCACCGGTTTCACGTGTAAAGCAAACCTTTTCGGCTTCAACTCCATGAATTTCATCGCTGCTGTTATTCAAAAGAGTTTGTATTTGTTGTGTTAGTTTCCCCGAGTGTCAGTTTCCCACTTTTGAATACGCTATCATAACCTTTCATGGTACTGGCAAAAATTTAAGGTGATTTTTTGTCCAATTTTTTTCTACGATGGGAAAAGCAAAGCCGGCACGGCAAAAGCCGCAAAAATTACCCCCTCCAACTAAACCACCTCAACCAGAAACTCCAACTACCGAGGCCCTGACGGAGGAAACAAAAGCTGTCTTGGTATTCTTCATGCTAACCATGGCAGCGATTCTTTGTACGATTGCATTTTTTTTTGTGGGTGTGTGTATTGTTAGGTTAATTTTTTGTGTTTTCAGCTTTTGCAACCCGATTGTTTTCTGTGCTGAGATTCGAGAGCGTCATACATGAATTCGATCCGTATTTCAATTACCGTACTACGAAGTACTTGGCAGAAAACGGGTTTTATTCTTTCCACAATTGGTTCGATGACAGGGCCTGGTATCCATTAGGGCGTATTATTGGAGGTAAATTTATTTTATTTGGCACTTTGTGGTAGATTTTGAGGACTGGGCACTGGGCATCCTCAGGAATATTTGATTGATGCCTCTTGTGAAACGTATAAAATATACTATTTTTTCTACTTTGCGTCACTAATTGAACAACAATATGAAAAATACTGTTAAAAATTGGATCTCCTTAGTATATGGAGAATTTTTGTTGTAATGCGAGGCAACACCTTTCGTTTTAAACAAAAATCAAATTGACAAGTTATTAATTTTTCTTGTGCAGCTTCATTGTGAGTTTTCTGTTAAATAACAAATAAATAATGAATTATTTTGTAAATTCTATTAGTCTTCTATTAAAAATTGACCAAAATTTCACCAAAAACAGTTTTACAATGAGTTCCATTGTGAAACTGTTTTTGGTGTCACAATGAGCTCATTGTGAACCCAAAGTACAAAGTAGAAAAAAGTATTTGTTGCTTTTTATAAATGTCAAACTTTTATTTGATTTTATTTGGAAGTCTCCAGATATCCAGAAAATTACCAGATAATAGGCCCCATACACTTGCGAACAAATTGCGCAACAGAGGCTGTCGTGCAAACAATTGCATAGTGTATGGTGTTGTTTGGCGTGCTGCGCAACTAGTTGCAGAAATTCAAAATTGTTTGAAATTAATTGCGCAACGAGTGGCGTTGTGCAACGATTGCATCGTGTATGGGCTTTGTACGACACATTGTGCAGTAATTTTTGAACGAGTTTATTGATTTATACCGTCGTCAGGCGGCATGTTTCCGTAGGTGCACGACAAAAGCAACTGGAGTTTGCACAATATTGCGTATAGTGTATGGGTGACCTTGTTTGCACAACAACTTGTTGTGCAACGCCAGTTTGCGCAATTTGTTCGCAGGTGTATGGGGCCTATAAGTAAGAAAAAGGGAAAGTTGAATTATTCCCCTCTCTTTTTCTGAGTTTGACAGATAATTTTAGCCCTAATTCAACTGTTTTGTCCAGATTTATCCCGATTTCCAGAAAAATAATTCATTGCAATGTCACCAGCTAAAGAAAATTGTGAATTAAATTTTATAAAATGCTTCAAAACGGAAAAGAATTAAGATACTAGCGCCAATAGCTAACACTACATAGGTATTATGAAAACGTTTCCCAAACTATGTAATTATCTTAAATTATAAAAAACTTAGCAAGATGCTTTGCAATATGAAAACATACAATAAAATTCAATTTTCTATCAATGCATTGTATTTAAAAGCCTCAAATTTGCCCTTTTTTAAAATATAAATTTTTTGGGGATTGATGTACTTGCACCTATAGCTGACATGCATGAAAATGGTTTGCACCTAAACCAAACCCGAGACATTATGCACTAGTACCTGATATGGGTATTAAATAATTATAAAACTAATAAACACTTGAATTCTTACATTAATTTACAACAAATTGTAGTAATAATAAAAAACAAAATAATAATCAAAATAAACTAACCAAAATAAATATGTACATTATTATTAGTTTTCTAAAACTTCAGTCACAGGACCCTTAAACCTGTAACGGATTCGTCCACCTACTGTAATAATGTCTGGCGAATTCAAAATTCCAATTTGGTTTAATTGTATGAAATATCATTATCATTAGGTAGTATAAATGTTTTTTTTAGAACCATCAATAGAATTCAGCGACATAACACATATCTCGTCCTCGGATAGGATGTCTTGAATTATCAAACATACCTATTTATATTTTTTTGTTTGCCTATTACCGCCTATAAATTCTACTAAGACATATGTCCCATTCTGAAACTCCGCCTTATTAACTGCTTTAACACATTCTTCATCATACTTATTAGTAGATTATTCAATTCTTGTTGTCTTATATTTCGTGTGATGAAACTGAAGCCACCTTAAAACGATCCAAGAACACTTTCACGACTGGTTATGATGGAGTTCCCAGTTTTATGCTGAAAGACTGTGCTACTATCTTTTCTATACCTTTGCACCACATATTTAACTTAATTTTACGAAATTCTATATTTCCTTCCATTTGGAAAAAAGTTCACATTTGTCCTGTTCTAAAAAAAAGAGACCCAAGTGAAGTGAGTACGTAATTACAGGCCAATCTCCATTTTAGGTAACTTGTCCAAGATATTTGAATCTATTTTATATAAACATTTATTCCTCAGTGAAAAGTTTTGTTACACCATATCAACACGGATTTATCTTCTTTGCTTCACCCAATTCGTATCAAAGGTCATTGACAACAGGGAACAGACAAGTTGATGTGATTTATTTGGATTTCCAAAAAGCATTTGATCAAATTGATCACTACGTTCTTCTAGATAAATTATCTGCGTTCGGTTTTTCGCAATCATTTTTAGATCTACTTAAGTCATATCTCCTGAACCGCGAATAATGTGTTAGATACTGTAACTACTATGTGTTTTTTTAAAAATGCCATAAGGGGTGGCTGTGGAAAAGAAAATTCATATCTTAGCTCCATTCATGTACTTTAAATTGTCAGTTTTGGCATGTGTTAGATGCCAAGCTACGACATGAGTTTTAATTTTCATGGCCAACCTTTATAGCATTTTTAAAAAAATACATCGTATATATCGTTTCCCATTAAGCCATCTTCAGGGGTACCTCAAGGTTCCAATTTAGGGAATCTATTATTTTTACTCTTCATTAATGACATTGTTAATGCTGTGCAATGCGAAAAATTATTATTTGCTAATGACATGAAATTGTACTCTTCGATTACTTCACTCGAGGATTGTAATCTGCTACAAGAAAGTATTAATGCAGTAATAGAATGGTGTCAGCAGTACCGCCTATCTTTGAATGTCACTAAATGTCAATCTATGACTTTTACGAAAAAAACATACACCAATCTCCTCCCACTCTTACAGTATTTTTAATACAATTTTGAAGTCGACCAATACTATTAAGGACCTGGGTGTGATTTTTGATTCGAAACTTGCTTTTGTGAATCATACTAATACTATAGTAGCTAGTGGTTTCAAGGTTTGGAGTTTCATTTACCGTAATTGTAAAGAATTCAGCATCAACACTCTTTCTGTCTTATTTTTTTCCTTAATAAGATCTCGTTTAGAATATGCTGCCCTAGTTTGGTTCCCTATATATCATATTCACATTAACCACATTGAAACTCTGCAAAGAACATACCTCAAGTTCTTATCTTTTCTTACTGATGGTACATACTTATCCGATCAGAGGTCATGATCACACTTTGCTTCTTGCTAGATTTCACTTCGAGTCACTTCAAACTAGAAGAATTTCAGGTGCAATTAAATTTCTTTACAATTTACTACATAATCAAGTCGATTGTCCTTGGCTCTTAAGCAAAATTAATTTTGTAGTACCTAGGATTTTCTCGCGTTGATGTTTTACGTTTTATGTGAAAGTAACAGATCTAATGTATTGTACTATTCTCCCATTTATATAATATGCCAGCAATTTAATAACATATCAGGACTTTGTGACATTAATGCGGACAATTTGTATTTCATTTTAAATATTAGTAAGGATCATTAACTCACGTTATTCAATTTTGTTGTAACTTATACATATAGATATATATTTTTTAAATTCTCTTTTCTATGCATAGTATATTATTTTTATATTTTCCTGTATCTGAGTATTATACCTGTTAGAAAATAAAGGATTTATTATTATTATTATTATACTTCATCTTCTTGTTCTTCATAATATGGTGAGTCATCTGATTCTATATATTCAACGGATTCACTTTCCGGATCCGATTCTTCAACGTGTCTCTTGGTTTGCTTTCTGCTTTTCTTGCCCATGTGACACGGAGCACTAGTTCTCTTTTTCTCTTCCCTTTTTCTTTCTAGTTTCTCCTGTTCTTTTCTGTCTTTTTTAGTTTTTTCTTTGTGTTGTACTCTTGCCACGCAGAGAAACTGATTACGGATGGAATCTTTTGTTTTGTCCTTTTAGTCTTAGATGTGGTTGGCGTTTCTTCAGGCAAGAATAATGTCTTTTTGAATGGTGTCGGCACATTTGATTTCTGGGTGAGTTTCATTTTTTGCAGGAGTAACATGAATGTTGTTTCTGTGTGTTTCTTCCTTCCCTTCATTGTTTTCATTAGATTCACTTTTGCATTCATCCTTATCAAGTTCCTCAATATCTGTATTTACCACTCTTTCTTTGTCTTCATTATTTTTTCTTTGATTATCAAGCATGTAGGTTATCGATATCTGTATTTATCCGTTCCAAGTCCTCGTGATCATTCTGAATTATTTGCTGTTTATTCATGTGTTCATGTATTAATGTGTCCGTCATATTTTTCCAAACAACATATAGGTACCCACTCGTAGTATAGGTACAAGTTTTACCCTTATTGATTTAATAATTACGTCCGATATAAATATAGTTTCTAATACGTGTGTTATTGGAGTTCACATTTCCGATCACGATCTAATTTGTTGCAATGTGCTAATTGAACACGAAGAGAAAAAATGTGTTTATAGAACATACCGTGATTTTAATTACCTCGATGAAAATGCATTTTATGACGACTTAAGATCTTTGCCACTACATTACATATTTCAATTTGATGATATTAATCATAAAGTTGGCTTTTTGAATCATTGTCTAATCAATTTATTTGATTTTCATGCGCCCTATAAAACGTCTCGTCTTACTAAACGTAATGCTCCGTGGTTAACACCAAATTTAAAATTTATGATGAAGGTAAGAGACAATGCTCTAGGTAGATTTAAACGTACTAAAGCCCCAGAACACTGGGATTATTATAAACGCGTACGCAACTTTACAACAAATTCAATACGTAATGAAAGGAAAATATATTTTAAACATGTGTTATCTACGTCAAACTCAGCATCTCTTTGGAAAAATTTGCAACAGCTAAATCTACTTAACAGAACAACTAATAAGATACCTCCTGATTTGTGTGATCCGGAACTTTTAAATGATTTCTTTATTCGCAGCATCCCTACGGTCGATGTAAATAACACAAATATTATCAATTTTTACAAAAATAATACAAAAAATAACCTTGAGGAACCGTTCTGTTTCAAATTAATAGATAACGATACTGTGCGTAAAATTATTAACATAAAATCGAAGGCTTTCGGCTCTGACGGAATTAACATTTTAATGTTAAAAATGTGTTGTCCCTACATTATACCATTTATAACGCACATAATTAACTGTTGCTTAGAACAAAATGTCGTTCCTCTCTCTTGGAAGCGCGCTATCATCATGCCTTTGGCAAAAGTTAGTAATCCGACTGAATTACAACATCTGCGTCCGATTAGTGTTCTGCCAGTTATGTCGAAAGTTTTTGAAAAAGTTCTCGAAATTCAACTTCGTGATTACGTCAATAGAAATAACATACTACCTTCTATACAGTCCGGGTTTAGACCTTTGCATAGTTGTACGACTGCCTTACTTAACATTATGGACGATATTTTAAGAGCCGCTGATGCAGGCCTAGAAACAATTCTAGTCTTACTGGACTATAGTAAGGCGTTTGATAGTCTTAATCACGATGTATTGCTATCCATTTTACACTTTATAGGTCTGTCTGACAAAGCCTGTGTTTTGTTCAAAAGTTATTTCACTGAGCGCACACAGAGAGTGGTGATTGACGGCCAGGAATCTCAAGAAACCGTATTATCCAGCGGCGTCCCGCAAGGGTCGATACTAGGCCCACTTTTGTTCACATTATATACAGCTAATTTCGGGTCGCACTTAAACTCCTGCTCCTTGCATATGTATGCGGACGACACGCAATTATACTTATCATTTAAACCTACGGAAAGATATGCAGCCTGCAATTTAATTAACAATGATCTGCAATCTCTTGTAAATGCGTCACATGAACACTCACTAATCATAAATCCAGCAAAATCTGCTTGTATGCTGTTTAGTAGGAAGGGAACTGCAGAAGGACTTAACATTGTAATTAACAATTCCCAACTTTCATTTATGAGTGAAGTGAAAAACTTGGGGCTTTTGATTGATACTAACTTAAGATTTAAAGGATATATAACAAGTTGCATAAAAAAGTCGTATGCTGCGCTCAAACTAATATATGCAAATAGAGCTCTCTTATCGAAAAAAGTTAAAATGTTACTTTGTGATTCCTTGGTATTATCTAATTTTAATTATGCCGATGTTGTGTATGGTCCTTGTATCGACAGCGACACTAGTAGAAGAATACAAGTGGTACAAAACTCCTGTGAGACTTATTTTGGTGTGTTAATGAGACTTAGAATTACGCATAAGCTATTAGAAGCGAACTGGCTTAACATGAAAGACAGAAGAACCTTACATTTAGGTTGTTTGTTTCACAAAATTATACAGAATGGCTTTCCTAGGTATCTGTATAACAAAATATCGTTCAGAACTGACGTACATCATTTAAATATTAGAAATAAAGGGCTTTTAACTCCACCACTACATAAAACAGCTATATTCGAAAGATCCTTTAGTTATAACGCTGTGTCTCTCTATAACTCATTACCGCAAAATACAAAACATCTGTCAGCTAAAAAATTTGCTTCACATTTATTTAAAATTCTTTTCAACCAACTGCAGACGTCTCTCAGGCATCTTTATGCCAACATTTAAAGTTCTAATATCTTTACATTTAACTTAATAAAACTTTAAATCTTCTTTGAGGAATTGAGTGAGTTCGGACGAGAACCGAGATTTCTCTTTCTTGTTTTATTATAGTAATTATACAATCATTAAATTATTACTTATTATATCATAATTTTTGTTTATATGGTATTTGTCCGTAGCGAACAGTTTACTTTGTTTGATACTAAGAAACGCGCCACATAGTTTTCTATATTTGTTTAGAGTAGGTTGGGTGTAAGAGCAGGGGATTACTAATGGTAATCCATCTGAACTCCGCCTGTTTTCAACAATTTAATTTTTCTTCTACACAATAGAATTTAATTCTGTAATATGTGGCTGTTATTGAAAATAAAGACATTATTATTATTATTATTATTATTATATAAAGAAATATGGGATATTTCACCATGATCTGTAAAGATTTACTTAAAATATAATAAAACAATCCTTTTAAAAATAGTGTCAGCCTTTGGTGTACTGTTTAACTAATGCTGCTCCTTTACCTGAACATTGTTGTCCTAGTTTAAACTTTAAACTCCTGTTTTTTCCCATGGTAACAATTATAAAAACAATTGTTCCTATGGAAATAACAAGAGTTTAAAGTTAAACTAGGACTGAGAAACCCAGCCTTAGTTAACCACTCGATCAAGTTAATCGTGTGATTAAGCAATATCATTGGAGGAAATTTAAACTTTCCACCTTTGTAACTGTCAAACACCAACTGATCCCTCAACGAAATTTGCTCTCATTTAAATGTTAGTTTCTGCACTAACCTACAGATGGAACATATTTTCATGATCATATATGAATAAAAGTAAGATTTCACAAATATTAAACTGTTATATCACAAAATCTTTTAAACGGACACTAAATGGCGCACAAACACTTTACGTTTCGCTATCGTTTGACAGTGTTTGTGCGCCATTTAGTGTCCGTTTAAAAGATTTTGTGATACAATTTTCATCGGACAAGAACCAGCTTTAATTATTAAACTATTGAATTTAATATTTTTATTATTTTGTATCAGGTACTATTTATCCCGGACTTATGGTTACATCGGCCGCTATATACCACTGGTGCCAGTTACTACACATAACCATCGACATAAGAAACGTGTGCGTGTTTCTCGCTCCTCTGTTCTCTTCCTTCACTACAATAATAACCTTCCTGCTAACGAAAGAGGTCCACAGTATCGGAGCAGGATTATTTGCCGCTTCCTTAGTTGCCTTAGTACCCGGTTACATCAGCCGTTCCGTAGCTGGAAGTTATGATAATGAAGGCATCGCTATATTTTGTATGCTCTTCACTTATTACATGTGGATTAAGGCAGTTAAGACGGGGACGATTTTTTGGGGCACACTCGCAGCTCTAGCTTATTTTTACATGGTAAGTCACACTACTTTTTTTTTTCTTTGTTCGCTTTTAATGTGTTTCTTCAGGTGTCTTCTTGGGGAGGTTACGTGTTTCTAATTAACTTAATTCCCCTCCACGTTCTCACACTGATGATAACCGGCAGGTTTTCACACCGAATTTACGTGGCCTACAGCACAGTTTATTGCATAGGAACGATCCTTTCGATGCAGATTTCGTTCGTAGGTTTCCAACCGGTTCAAAGTTCCGAGCACATGTTGGTGAGTGTTTCAACTCAAAACTTAAGGCTTCAAATTTTTGATTGTAAACTGTAAATTATTCTAGGCCTTAGGTGTTTTTGGTTTGTGTCAAATCCTGGCGTTCGTGGACTACCTCAGAAGTAAATTAACCTCTGCGGACTTCGAAACCTTGTTCCGTACGTTAATGCAAACGGTGGGCGTTTTGTTAATAATCCTGATCGGTGTGTTGACCCTGTCCGGGAAAATATCACCGTGGACTGGTCGTTTTTATTCGCTGCTGGATCCCTCGTATGCCAAGAACCATATTCCCATCATCGCGAGTGTTTCAGAACATCAGCCGACGTCCTGGAGCTCGTTCTACTTCGACCTTCAAATTCTGGTGTTTTTGTTTCCGGCTGGCTTGTACTTCTGCTTCCGAGAATTAACAGATTCGAATATTTTTTTGATTCTGTATGGAGTAACCAGCATTTACTTTGCGGTAAGTACCTAATTATTAATGACTGTTGCAAGAAACTAACTATTTTCATTTCCGCAGGGTGTGATGGTACGTTTGATGCTGGTACTTGCGCCCATTATGTGTATACTGAGTGGAATTGCGGTGTCGCATTTGTTTTGCAAGTTCTTCAAAAACATGGATATTAAATCTTCTGAAAATAAGAAGACGAAGAAATTGGAAGGCAATTTCCCCTTCAAAAATCACGTCTCCGTTATGTTCCTTGCCTTGACCATGGGGTTGTTGGTGTCGTACATCGTGCATTGCACTTGGGTCACGTCGGAAGCATACAGTTCCCCGAGTATAGTCCTGAGTGCCAGAGCTCATGATGGGGGGCGGATAATTTTCGATGATTTTCGTGAAGCATACTATTGGTTGAATATGAACACCCCAGAAGATGCTAAGGTGATGTCCTGGTGGGACTATGGGTATCAAATTACTGCCATGGCAAACCGAACAATTTTAGTCGATAATAACACCTGGAATAATACTCATATAAGCAGAGTCGGACAGGCTATGGCAAGTACAGAAGAGAAAGCGTACGAAATCATGCGAGAACTTGACGTCGACTATGTGTTGGTTATTTTTGGAGGTCTCACTGGGTATTCATCGGACGACATTAATAAATTTCTGTGGATGGTTCGCATAGGTAAGAATTTAAAATATTTACCGAGATTATTCTTTGAGAAATATTTTAAACGCAGGGGGCAGTACAGAAAAAGGTGCTCACATTAAAGAAGGAGACTATTACTCACCGACCGGTGAATTTCGTATTGATAAAGAAGGCTCACCGACTTTGCTCAACTGTCTCATGTACAAAATGTGCTACTACCGCTTCGGGCAAGTCTACACAGAAGGTGAGACCATAAAATACGTTTCGGTTCGTCTTAAAATGATTTATTTCAGGTGGTAAACCCCCCGGCTATGATAGAGTCCGCAGTGCAGAAATTGGCAACAAAGATTTCGAATTGGATGTCTTAGAAGAGGCCTACACCACCGAACACTGGCTCGTACGCATTTACAAAGTGAAAGATCTGCCTAACAGAGGAGTGTAAAAATCTCGATTAAAGAAAATACCACCGCGATTCACAAATTTTTTAAATATCAATTTTGTATGTGTAATTTTACTAAAAAATAAACATCACATGATTGTCTGATTTTATTTAGTTTGATTTAATTTCATTTGCAAATGCTTTCTTTTCAAAGTTTAGGAATGGGGAGTCATAGAGATTTTTCTTGGGGGCTTTTAAAAAAACTTCGGAAATCTTGCTTAAATAATGAATTATATCACCTTTGAATGAATTCCTGATTAAAGTAAGCTGTGATTTTTTTGTAATGTTGGTGGTACGCAATACGAGAGAGTGTAGTTGTCAATAACTGTTGGTGTCATAACATCACACAAGGTAAGCATAAAACAACACTAATGCCCGGTTGCACCAACTTTTTAAGCATAGCTTAAATTTAAGTGGTGTTTAGAATATGACAGTATTTATAGATTTAACAAAATGTTTGTTACATTCTAATTGATACTTAAGTTGAAGTTTAAATGTCAATCTGAATGTATTTGACATCATACTGACCACACATAAATGTCACATTCTAAACATAATTTAAATTTAAGCTCTGCTTAAAAAGTTGGTGCAACCGGGCATAAAGCTTAAAGCAGATGCTGAAATTGCTGTTCTTCAGTTTAAACGTACCTTGCGCTTCATATTTTCAAAGTTCAATTTGACAACTGTCAGTACTACAAACATGGTGGTGTAAGTTGAATTCATAAGTTTGGTGTACTGCGATTAAAACTCATTCCAAACTATAGATGTCGCATATATTAACACATTTAATAACCTTGACACATTGTAAAGAAATTGACATGTTACAATTGGTACTTGGTATGGTATAACATATTTAAAGCAGGGCTAGCTAACTTGAATAGGAATACCCGTTCCAATACTAAAAAGAGATAGAAGATATAATTCCGGATCGGAAAATCGGTGCGCTAAAATCGTTACTGTTGCAGGTTCCTGTAATTTTTTGGATTTTACTGGAATTAAATTAAACAATTAAATTGCTTTTGCCCAGGAGCACTAATGATCCCACTAAAAGTGAGTTGGGCAGTAGAAAGTATTAAAAGGAGACTTTAAATTTAAAGTCACTTTTAGATGTAAAAACAACTGTGAAATTATATTTGTTTACACATCTGAATCACAAAATTTGACTTAAATTTTAAAGTCTCCTTTAAATTCGATTTTGAAACTGGCCCTAAAGCAAATAAATTCGAAAAGATTTATGGAAAGTGCATTTTGTATGCACGCATGTTTGTAAGAGAATAGTTTTTTAATTTGAAGTGTTATTATTTTATTAATTATATAAGTGACAGTTTCTTGTGAAATTTATGACGTAAGTATTTTGATGTGTCTAATCTTTCTTCTTAAAAATAGATTCCATATTAAACATATACAATAAATAGAAATTATTATATTACAATTTTGTTTTACAGTAGTTATGAATCTAACTTCTGTTCTGCGATCAGGAACACATACGTAGTTGTTGCATATGTGGTAAAAAGTGTCTCCTACTTTCCAATTTCCAAATCCAAATCGATTCTTGGATAGATTTATAAAATGGAAGGAAGCTGTTAATAATGCTAGGCATGCCACATTATCAAACCAAGAAAGTTTTCACCGCAGTTTTGTTTGCATAAAGCACTTCACAGCTGAAGATTTTGAGAGTGAAAGTTTAAAATTATTAAAAACAGCAATACCATCTCCAATTCCAAGAAATGCGAGTCCCAGAAAAAGTAGATCGATTACAACAGGTGAATTTGTTTGAAGTTTGGTCATAAGTTCTCTCATAACTTCATTAAATTTTTATAGGTGATACTGATAATATCAGCATATGTACTCATCTACCCCCATACTCAGAAAACCCAGAATGTGAGTACATAACATATAATGTTAATTGAATAATAGAAATTACTCTTACATTTTCAGCTGTATCTTCTGGAATGAACCTTGGAATTATTCCACTAATACGGGAGATACAAAGTGAAAAAGGTACTGCGTTGTATTTGCATGAATATAATTACATTACTAAAAAATCATACATATATATTAACTGGAGCCCTGTTGAAGAATACAATTATATATATATATTTATGTTTGTATGTTTTCAGAATATGAAGCAGTTATGAAACCTCAACCGTCATCTTCAAAACAAATTGGAATGTATTATCATTCGGCAGTCACAACACAAGGGTAAACTGTCTTGATAATTTAGAAAATATCTTTTTCAACTGATTTATTAAATTTTACTTTTCCAATTTTAAAGGAATTTCAATTTTGTTTAAAATATTTTGTACCTAATATTGATTTGCAACAATCGATGGAAGTTCACTTGAATGTATTTTAGGAGTCTCAAAAGCCTTCAATTTCACTGCAGTCTAAGAGAGCTACACTAATATTAAAAGGAAAGTGCATCCAGAAAAGCACCACCACATTAAATAACACCTGAATTTACTTTATATCAGGAGGCCGCCGTTTGCAGAAACGAATTGCATGGATGAAGAAAACAGCTAAACGCAACAAAGCATCTATAAATTCAGCCATTCATTAACGAAGATGCCTAGTTTTGAAAAGATGTGCCAAAATTTAACACCAGTCAGAAGAAGTTTTTGAAAGTCACCTTTGCCAGAACAGAAAAAAAAAAAGTAAAAAGGGTAGAAGATTTACTCTTGAACAGAAAGCAGATGCTGTGGTAAAGATATTTTAAGTTAAATTTTTTTATTAACTTACTTTTTGCACCTACTTTATATGATATGTTAGTTTCTAAAATTGTTATTGAAGGAGTAACAATAACAAAAAATTAAACTTGTACTTGAGTACTTACTTCAGTTCTTTTAACATGAACAGAATTTGTTTTTTTTGTTTTGTTAATTTTCTTTAAGAGTTCTATAAAAATCCCCCCCAATAGTAGCATTAGTTTTGTTACATTTTATATAAACATTCGTGTGCTACTTTTGACTTTTGTGAATAATAATAAAGTAATAGTTAATTCAGAGGTATGTTTCATTTTGCAGTAATTTTAATTTATTATATCACTTATGTATTTGTTTGAGATATCTCTTGATATGTTGTACTTTGTGCAGAATTTCAAATGAGTGGAAATTGTTCTACACAAAGATCCAATATATTAAAAAAATTTCAATGAATACCTTTCGTATTGTTAAATTAAATTTCCCGCCATTTTTGTTGCAAGCGCTAAGGATTTCGATCCCGCCGGATGTCGCCACTAGTATTTTCTTAGGAACCTGCGTTTTACTAGGGACTTATCGTTCTAGAGAGGGGGTATTCTATGATTTAAAGTTATGTCATGTCTGTTTACTTCCTTGTCTATGGTTTTTAACGGATTAAGTTTTTAGTAACGTTTGTGAAATCACTATAGATCATTTAAAACGGTGCATGTCCTGTAATAAATTGCTTTAAGTGTACTCCATGTTACTTTCACTAAAACATTTCAACGATACATTTATTTTTTTTTCTTGATGTTTTGAATGAGTTTAATTTAGCGGATGTGTTATTACTTATCGTATTCCTACTTGTTACATATAGTGAAAAAAACATATTCATCATTATTAAATTACTTTTTTCTTGAATAAACTATACTTACTATACAGTGAGAATTTTTTAGCGTAGAACATATGCATCCTTGCTACAATATTGAAGGTGAGTTTTTTAAAATCGAACATAAGTAGGCTTAATATGTATGTATGTGGGCTTCATTAGTATGGATATCATTGTCTAGCACTGAAGCTCTTTTTCCAAAATAGTTAAAAATAATCATTAATCAGTTTTCTGGAAGTTTGAGAACATATCCCAAACGGTCATAAAAATTGTTAATTGCCTTACACTGGATCCTACTCGATACCAGTTGTAGATTTGTATCCTTTCATTCGTTGAATATATGTCAAATTGCATTGTCAAATGTGTGAAAGAAAAATAATGACAATTAATGTTAACCATATCCATGGTTACCACGTACTTTTCGGCCTATGTTCGATTAAAAAAAATTCAATAGCACTTATGTATGTTCTTCCTTAAAAAATTCTCACTGTATATATTTTTGCATTTCATCTTTGTATCGTACATGAACATTCATTTCATATAACTAATAAATTTTATTTTTCATATAACATCTTTTATTTTATTTTTTTCTTTAATACAGAATTAATTTTGATAGGTTCTTAACATTACACGATTTGTTATTATTTTCTTCAGTTGAGCGATGAACTTTTAATTAATCTGGCATTTTTGACTAAATAATTGATTGCTTGGCTATTGGTTAAATTCAATTTTCACTTCTTTTAATACTGACGTCAAGAGTGTAGTATTGCTGAGAAGGTAAATTGAATAACTTGGCCAAGTGGTCAATTATATTAATCATAAATGCCTGTATAAGATATTTGAAATTTGTAAACGTATTCGAATATTGCGCCTTTCGAATTTATTTCGCTTACCAAACCACAGAGGGCGCGTACAATGTACAAAAGTTTAATATGGGACATTCGTATCTATATGTATATTAATCTATGACTACAAACCTCTAGGAGAAAAAAACATTGAAATCAGAGCCTACTTTAATTGAATGATTGAAATCAGAGCCTACTTTAATTGAATGCACGTCATATCTTGGTGGGACTACGGATAATTTTCATTTAATGTAATGACAAGTAAAAAAAATTCTTTATTGGAATACACACCTTAGAGTTAATTACAAACTGTCTCTTCTTTACCGTAGTAAGTAAATGGGTTCAGTAAAAACACATTGTTAATGGGAACCTCCCTTCCAGACACCGCCTTTATGACCTCTTGAGCTATGACTCCCCCGACTATCGAACAAATTGGGACAACCTCGTCAAACACGAGCTCAAAAACCTCATTCGGAAGTTTCTCAGCATTAACCTGGTACAATTTTAAAACACGGTCCCTCAATTCCTTCAGATCCACCAAGTCTTCCTCCTTCTTAGAAAAGAGGGGGTTTCTCTTATGTTTATTCTTGAACTCGATTAAAACTGAAAGAAGACAAGTCCACTGTGTGATTGTATTTAAAAATTGTTATTTGATTTACCTAACATTAAGTAATAGTACTCGTTACGCCTCCTGGCTTTCTTCTCACCGTCGGGTAGGATTAAGACTTTGCTCAACTCGGGGTAATCTACCGTTCCTTGCAACTTCACCGTCTGCGCCTGTTCATGTTTAAATTGCTTGCCCTCGTGCGTTCGTTTTCTTGATTTCGGCATTACAACTCTGTCTCTATGTTAAAAAAACAACAATGTTAACTCAAACGCTTATTTTGTAGTAGTTACGAATATTACTCGTAATACTTATGGTTCTGAAAATCCGACACTGCATATCCAAACATTCCGAACACATCGCCGCAAATAAACTTGACCTTGTTGCTTCTGCACCAAGTGGAGACTGAAATAATTTGTTCCGTTGTTAGACGTGTGCCGATGACGATGGTGAAATTTTTGAAAAAGTTCTCGGTTTTTTCGTCGAGAGATTTCACATCGGCTGTGATTTTTACCAGGGGATTTAAGGCTTGCGCTTTCGGCAGTACAGATTCGGCAATCTATAAAAAAAAAACCTTTGCTGAAGAATTGGCCATGCTGCCAGAAGATGCACCCAATCTAAACCGGATTCAATTACTATTACTTACCTTTTGATCGATAGATTCAAAATTCAATAAAAAATTCGATCGTAATTCTTCTTCGGTAACCACACCGTCATCAAGAATAGTCAAAGAATTTATGCCCGACAGTAATATATTCTTTGCAATTTCCGATCCCAGTCCCCTAATATTGATGATGAGAACGTTCGCTGCCCTTAGCCTGAAAATATTGTTTTAGTTTGTTGTAAATGGAGAAGGCAGTTTAGCTTACTTTTCTTGAGATTCGATGCCCCACAAACGAATCTGCCGGTCGTACAACTCGGTTTCGACGGCCGAAAGTTCTTTCTCGGACATTTTCTCGCTGAGAACACAAGTAAATGAGCTACTTTCGGCGGTAACAAGTACGTTTTTGAAGCAATTACAAGCACACGCGATAACAAACCAAAAAGACGACGCCGAAAACAACACCAAACTTTTCGAAAAATTTTGAGGCAGGATTTCATTACCAACCTGAAAAATTCAAATTACCAATAAGGTCACGAATTTTTATTATACCGTGAATTTATTTTAACAGAAAACATTGCTGTTACGTACGAATCTGAGTATCCATAGCAACATTTACAACTTGTAAATTAAACTGTTCTTTTTCGGCGCACAATTTGATATGAAGTTAGCTTTAAGTATCAAGTCTACCTTGACATTTGTCTGTCTGTGCATACTAGTGATGGGAAAAACGGTTACACCGTTGGAACGTTACTTTCGTTACAGCGACGCAAAAATACCGCGACAGAGTAACGTTACTTTGTCGCGTTATTTTTCATCTTGGTACTTGATGTAGGCAATTCCTGCTGCGTTGGAGCGAAATAACTATAGCGACAGTAGCGAGCGAAACGGGGCGAAAAACTGCATTTATGCGCGCGTCAACCGCAAATGCATTTTGCCTTTGATTGTAAACAATAACCTCTCACAAATTCAAAAATACCTGTCTTGAGACGTTAGGTAGTTTATTATGATATACCTATGTTGACAACTAATCTCTGGCTGCTAAATGATAAAAGTGGTGTTTAAAACGGTGCGGTGGTGTTTATGTACGTTCTCTTGACGATTTAAGTAACGAGAATTTGGCTGTCGATGCTTAGTTAAATTTTCGATTGTTCAGTATTGGATTTTAAAGTAACTCGTTCCAATAAACGCGACGCGACGTCGCGACTGAGCACCCACAAAGCGTTAAACGTTATACGTTACTCAAAAACACGAACGCTTTGTAATTTCTCAATTCGCGACATTGGAACTGGTTATTTTAGAAACCAGTAACGCGAAGTAACGTTACAAATTTATACCGCGACAAAATAACCGTTACAGAAATACCGTCTCACCACTAGTGCATACGGCCATCAGAGTAGGCCATGTTAGGGTGACATTTTTGTTGGTACCCTCCAAATGAATACGTTCTATTTTAATTTGATGGTTATATTTTTGAAAACTGACGCCGAGAAACATTGATGATTTTTAGCATTTTGAATTAGCATTAAAAAGTCACAAGTAATTATTTGTTTTATGATATTATTTTACTTTCTACGTGCCATCGTAGAGTATAAGAAGTAGGGGTGCCAACTCTCGAAGGAGTCAATGCCTGCGTTCCGCCAAAGATAGCGCTTACATTTCGCTATTGCTACATAGCAGAGCGCTAATTTGCAGCGTATTAGCTAATTGAGAACTGGCTGAACAGAATCTTTGTTTTACTTCGTAAAGCGATTTAAAACATGGCGGCCGCTAGGTTTATCGCTCTCCTTTAGCAGAAGTTTAACTTTGGCTTGAACACATATACGACGTCACGCTACGTGGCGCACGCGAAGCGCTACGTAGCTTTCTGCCAGGCTGAACGCAGGCATTGCGGGAGGTATTTTCAAGGGAAAAAAGCAGATTAATTTTTAAATTTTTGATTGACGACTTGTTAGTGAAGTTTCAAATTTACTACATATTGGCAACAAAGAAATCACTAAAGCCGGAAGCCGACAAAAACTAAAGTAACTAACTAACAGCCAAATCCACATTGTCGATCAGTGCTGCCAACTCTACCAATAATTCGGTAGATCTACCGATTTTGAACTCAACTCTTTTTTTAATTTTTATTTTTTTGTAATTTTATCAATTTTCTTTATTTCTAGATCGTCTTTTGTTTTATTTTACGTCAAAAATTGCACAAATGTCAAATCTTAATTTTAGAAAGTCGAACTAGTTTTGTTTATTTAATGAAAATTGTTTTATTTTTGTTATTTTTTTAAATTTTATAAGTTTGTCGATCGTCTTTTGTTTTATTTTACGTCAAAAATTACACAAATTTCAAATCTTAATTTTAGAAAGTTTTGTTTATTTATTTATTTTTTCGTTAAGTTTTCGTAATTTTATAAATTTTTCTCGATCGTCTCTTGTTTTGTTTTTCATCAAAAATTGCACAAATATCAAATCTTAATTTTAGAGAGTTTTAATGAGTTTTTTATTTTTGTAATTTTTTTCTAATTTTATTCAATGAATTTTTTTTTATTTTATAAATTTGTCGATCGTCTTTTGTTGCATTTTACGCCAAAAATTGCCTAAAGTTCAAATCTTAAGTTTAGAAAGTCTTGTTTATTTAATGAGAATTTTTATAAATGTTTGTAATTTTTATATTTTTTTTGAACATAATTTTATAGAAAGTAGAAAGTATTGTTCATTTAATGAGAATTTTTTATTTTTAATTTTATTGTAATTTTATTTAATGAGATTTTTTTATTTTTTTTATTTTTTTAAATTTTATAATACACAATAGTAACAATTTTATAAATTTTCTTTCTTCCTCGATCGTCTTTTGTTTTATTTAGCGTCAAAAATTGCACAATAACTGTCAAAACGTCTTAATTTTAGAAATTTGGACTCAGTTTCGTTTATTTCATGAGAATTTTTTAAATTTTTTTAAAAATGATTTTCAAAAATAAAAATCGCCTGAATAAAATCAGTGATTTTAAACATGATTTCAATCAAGTGAAATTAGCTCAACCGAAATTCAGAGACATCTATCGGAATTTTTCACAACTATCTTACGAAATGCTTCGCTTGGTCGGTTGGCGGTTGGCAGCACTGTTGCTGATTGCCGCCCACAGTTCCACATATAGATGATTTTATTTTAACCTGAAAAATCTGTCGTGCAACGTCCATATGTGTAAGGTAAGTCCAATAATATTAGGTACATATTTAAATAAAATAAATTTTGTACCATTTCATTCATTCATTTCAATTTCATTACTCAATGTAGGTAAGAGCGGGTTTTTTTAAATTTGAAAAGGGTAATCGGCTTAGAGTGGATTGGCAACACTGGTGGTAGCTCATCTCCCTCACTTTATAACAAAAATGTTATCAAATCTTGCATGGTGTCACACGGGCCATATTTACAACGGGAAATTGATGATTCCAACAGTTTTCAATGGGTTTGTAGTTCTCGACTAGGTTAAGCGAATACATCTGTCACGATAGAAGGCGCCACTTTCGCACTAGTCGATTCGTTTCCTATCTTTTTAACTTTCTAATCTTTGACCGGATGAAAAAGAATCGTTTTACGTGGTTTTACGTATACGTACTAGTTTCGATGTTACTCGTCAGGCAACTCGGTGGCGCGGTTGATGTTGGAGACATAAGGCACACATAAGACTTGTTCGAGTTCTCGCCAGGTCAGTCGTAGAACCGTCCTAGAACGTCCAGGGGCATGCGCACAACAAAAAAAAGTGCGGTATTTTTGTTTTGCGCATGCTCCTGACGGTTCTGAACCTATTCTCAAGTTCTCACGGGAACCCGAACAAGCCTATAAGTGCGGCATTGTAAACTATGGGTGCGTTTTTAAAGTGTGCGAACAAGTGTTTGTGTACTCGAACATGTAAAAAGGCGTTTTTAAATACAAATCGAACAACCTAGCTAGCGTTTTAAAATTTCCCGAGTTGCTCGAACCTAGTGTTCGAGTTGTATTCTCTTGCACCTACTCGGCAGGAAGTGCACGAAGTACAGTGGCGGGAATTGAATAAACATAACCTAAAAATTCTGAAATACGTCGATCACACAACACGATGGATACTTCGCCTTCATCGTCAGAACATTATAAGAACGTTTATATGCCACAGAAATGAACATTTACATTCTTTACCTATTTTATGTAGACACAGAAGCAACAAAAAACAAAAATTTAAGGTTATGCACATATAAATGTGGCATATTAGCGTTTTTAAATTCTAGCGATCCAGCAAGTGTTCGAACAATTTGGAAATTGTTCGAACATATTTGGTTTGAACAGTAGGGGTGATTTAAAAACGCACCCTATATGCTGCTAGCAGTGCAGATGTATACAGTGTGTCCCAGATTGAATAGGCTACCATGGGTAACTTTCTTATTAGTGAAGATAGAGATTTGGTTAAATGGTTAAATATTTTGCAGTTTTATGTGCTGATTCAGATTCCGTTGAGAAAATTTGAAAATTCCGAATAGTTCAGATATTACCGCAGAAAAACTGAAAATCGCTATTTTCTTTAATGTCCAATAACTTCGCAATTATAAAAGATATGAAAAAATGTTTCGTATAAAAGTTACTATGTTTGATAAAATACAGCTGAAAATACAAAATAAAATTCAATATGGGGGCTGTCAAGATATTGATAGCAACTTTCTTATTTTAAATGGACGCCATATTGGATTTTTGTACGATTAAATAGCATTTTTTTTTCTCGTTTCAACCGTGTATCACAACCCATATCTAAAAAAAAAATTATTTAAAAAATTTTAAATTTTTATTTTAAATCAAGTAAGCGGGTTGCCTTTACTTATTAGTAATAAGTAAAGGCAACTTGATTGACTTAAGGCACATCCTCCAATACTTATTTATTGTTAGTCACTAATATCGTGGATAATCCTTTAATTTTAATTAATAAATTGATTCTTAATATGAATTTTTTGATAATCGATAACAAATATAAAACAGTTTCTATTACCAACTACATAATATTTTGTTTAGTAGTAATGTAATTAATTAATTAATAATAAGCTCCAATACATTTTGTTAACATTTTAAGAGCACCAATATTCACTTTCTTTCCAATTTTCTAACACAACAATACTATACAAATATTCAAAAAACAATTTGTTTGAATTCTCTTCAGAAATCCTTTGAATTTCTTTTCTCATGGCACTCAACTCTTCTTCTACATGGCTTTTACAAATGCTAGGCAAATTCAATTCTTCATACAAATGTTTCACAATCAAGGTGCTTTCTGACCCGGCCTTTCCATAATGTGTTCTGAGAATATTCCTCTGAGTTTCCGTTGCTCTTTCCAAAGCGGTAGTAATCATCCAAGTGCATCTGCCTTCTGATATGTCTGTACCAATTGAACCGTTAAGAGTCGGATTGTCAAAAACGTCTTTAAAATCATTTTCAACCATGTTAAGGTAACACATCTTCATCAAAGTTGGTGTAATCTGTTTGTGTGTGTCCGAATCAAATTTCCCTGATAAGTACAATCCTAGAGTTACTGGCAAATAAAGTGTAAGACATGCAGATTTGTACTTATTGAGAACTTTATAGTTGTCCATTGTGAACACATTTAAATTCGACTTAGCTTCCGCAGCAAGTATGAGATCCAAACTTTGACCTACTGTATTTAACATAGTTATATTACGGAATAATTCTAAACACGGTAAATACCAGGGACGGTTTGAAAAGTATCGTTTCAGTACAGAATACGAAGCATTTTCTAGAAACACACCGTCGTTTATTGCAACAAATCCAACTCCTTTCTGGCTATACCAACTTTGGGCACATCGACGTATTTTTGCTGAATCCAAGATATCATCGTGCACTATTATGAATGCAAGCAACATTTCCAAACACCAAGCCATAACATTGGCCTGTTTCATATTTTCTGTGGTAAGCTCAGAGACGTCGGCTAACGCTTTGAAGGTTCTGGGAATAATTAGTCCCTTGCTTTTATTACTATTAGCAACATTGTATTCTAAAACATTAGCAAACCATTTATTCACTTGTGGAACATCCTCGTAAACATGATCCTCAGTCAAATCCTGCACAATTTGGGGGAATACGTTCACAAATTCACGCCCATCGTTTTCAGAATATACTTCACTTAGAGTACGGGTAGCTTGTGATGAATATAAAACTAGTTTAATTTTGCTAGTGCCTCGACGAGGTTTTAGAATGTATGCATTTGATCGAACGAATCTCATTAAAGACATGGCACTTCTATAATTTGATAGTTGTAACTTTAATTTCTAAAGAGTACTGAAGTTTATGATTGCTAGACTTGCTGAAATGCATATTACATTGGTATGTAAATTTTTACCGAATACGTGTGTAATCAGTTTTTCAAGGACCATGTCAATCTGAGTAAGCAACATGTAAATGATTAAATTCTGGGAGTTTTTAGTTACAAACAGTTTGATAATAATAAATTATGTTTATTGCCTAATTTGTATTTCTATGACAAGTTCAATGATAAATTATTTACATATGAATTAATGAAATTGTTTTTAATTGGATTTTGATAATTAAGAGAAAATTCTTGGGTCAACAGTTATGTATTTTTTGCTAATTGTTATACAACATTAACTTAACATTAGTTTTTTTAGAGCTTTGAAAATAAAACTACAGGAAAGAGTATACTTATATTAAATGGATATGTGTCCGTATATTTTTTTGAGGGTTTTCTTCATAGGGGGAGCGATTTATCAATACACATTTCAAACTTTTCCGCCAACTTTCAGTTGTATGAAGCAATTATAACTTCTTTTTCAATGAAGCTTCCCTTCTACTGCTTCGATGATATCCAGTAATAAAAATTAATAAATCAAAATATTTCACCATTTATTCATTCAATAAATACATATAAAATATCATATGAAAATAAAAAATTAAGTACGTATATCACATATGAGAAAAATCACTTTAGTGTAATGCTTGCCTCCGGTAGAAAAGCGCATTCAACCAGATCATTATCAAGAACCTGATAGTCTTCTTTCTCCACTGGACACGGTCGATCCACACCATTACTTTGCCCCACGATGTACAACATATACTTCACACAATCCACATTGAATTCCCTGGTGTTTATATTTTGAAAGCGATTCTGTTGCATGGTTTTGTTTATTTCTTTCATGCCATTTATGGAAATAAGCCAAGCGTCTAACACATAAGGACGTTGTGTGTTTGGTTGCATTTCGTTTAAATCATCACCACCATCATCACTCGCAGCGATATCTGAAACACACACATCAATTACACATTCGAAATAATTTTGATTCGATTAGGATAGTACCGCTAGCTTCCTCTGTGACATCCATGTATTGTTCATCATCTCTTAAATTAATTTCTTCAGAATTTGAATTAGTAGTGCATATATTTGAGAGGTCCTCGTTACCTATTTCACTGAGGCTTGTTTTTCCAAGTAATTTGCCTGAAGTATTTTTTATTGTATTTAGTTTTCTGTTTGCCTTTTTCTTCATAGATTTTGAACGAATGTGAGTGCCTTCATTTTCTTTATCCTCGACGACTTCATGTTCGTTACTTGTGCAAGTAGAGTGTTTGCTTTCATTTACACAATTAGGATTTGTTGAGTTACCCTGTGATATTTCAGCACTGCAACAAGAAGAGTCCCACGTTCCTTTTTGCTTCAGTTGCTCATCTGCTTGAGAAATTATTTTTGGCAAACTCAGTGAAGTATTCATTTCGTGTAAATTCTTTTCATGGTGATTCCCAATTAGCAAATTTTCATAAAGCCAACCACAGCTTCTTATAGTCTCACGACCACTCACACCATTTGGATTTTCAGGTTCTTTAACGAATGCCTTAAAACGCTTTGTATCGTTTGAATCAGCATCTTTATTTTCCTGCGAGGTCGGTTTATTACCACAATTTTCTTTACTATTGTCCTTGCCACTTTCAGAGTTAACTTCACCTTCGCTTTCATTAACAGCAACGCTTTCACTTGATAACATAAGCATATCACTGCCATTAAAATCAGGACTGTTTGTGGATTTATCGTGGCTATCTCGGACTTCAGAGTTGGCAGCAATGGTTTCGTTTGAATCATTCAGAGCAACACCACCTTTAGAATTAGCCGATTGGTTTAAAACTATCATGAGCTTCTTGCGGTAACTTTCGTATTTCTCCTCAATTTCCAAATTTCCATTCGGTGATTTGTTACCGCTTTCATAAATCACTGATGCATCGTTTATGTCTTCGTCTATGTTTTCCAACACCATATCTAAGTATTGGGTGTCGTTTAACACCTCTAACATAGAATTTGCGTAACTGTGTTCCGAAAGGATCTCACTCGAATGAGATGATACATCATCGAGCTTATAGTTGTTTAATTTTTCCAGCAACTGATGCCTACTCACCAACTGCCTTCTCCTCTTAAGTCTTCTTTGTTTGCTTCTTTTATTTAAATTTCCAATCTCAAGTGGTTTCATTTCTTTCTCTTTATCTTGAGGAAAGACATTTAAATTTCTATCATCAGAATTGTCTACCTGATTATGTTGATCAGTTGTTTTTTTGTCTGTCTGTGTGTCTTGCTTAACATGAGAGATATTCTTGTTAGAATTGTCTACCTGATTAGTTACTTGTGTTTTCTTTTGTTTCTCTTGCTTGGTGTAGGGAGAGGTGTTTTCAGTTAAACTACCGTCATCAGCATGTCCTCTCTTAATGTACTGATTAGTTGCTTTTATCTTCTTCTCTTCCTCTTGTTTGATAAAAGAAGAGTTTGTTTCATTTAAGTTACCATCAGCATTTTGTAGCTGAGTATGCTGATTAGTTGCTTTTATTCTTTTCTCTTCCTCATGCTCGATAAAAGATTTTTCTTCCTTTAAATTACCATCATCAGAATTTTGTGACTGAATAGTTTCTTTTATTTTCTTCTGTTCATCATCATATTCTTCATTTAAATTGCCATCATGCCGAATACTTGCTTTCAACTTTTTCTGCCTTTTCCTGCTGTCTTTAGAATCTTGTGCCTGAATGTGCTGATTACAATCAGAATGTTCTGTGTCAATGTGCCGATCAGTTTCTTTTATTTCCTTCTGTTTATCTTGCTCGATTTGAGGAGTGATGTTTTCAGTTAAACTACTGTCATCAGCATGTCCTCTCTGATTGTACTGATTAGTTGGTTTTTCTTCATTTAAATTACCATCATCAGAATTTTGTGACTGTATAGTTTCTTTTATTTTCTTCTGTTCATCATCATACTTTTCATTTAAATTGCCGTCATGCTGAACAGGTGCTTTTAACTTTTTCTGTCTTTTCCTGCGGTCTTTAGAATTTTGTGCCTGAGTGTGCTGATTAGAATAAGGATATTCTGTGTCAATGTGCCGATCAGTTTCTTTTATTTTCTTCAGTTTATCTTGCTCAATTTGAGGAGTGATGTTTTCAGTTAAACTACTGTCATCAGCATGTCCTCTCTGATCGCACTGATTAGTTGCTTTTACTCCCTTCTCTTCCTCTTGCCCGATGAAAGATTTTTCTTCATTTAAATTACCATCATCAGAATTTTGTGGCTGAATAGTTTCTTTTATCTTCTTCTGTTCATCATATTTTTCATTTAAATTGCCATCACGCTGACTAGTTGCTTTTAACTTTTTCAGTCTTTTTCTGCGGTCTTTAGAATCTTGTGCCTGAATGTGCTGATTAGAATCAGAACATTCTGTGTCAACGTGCCGATCAGTTTCTTTTATTTCATTCTGTTCATCTTGCTCGATTTGAGGAGAGATGTTTTCAGTTAAACTACTGTCATCAGCATGTCCTCTCTGATTGCACTGATTAGTTGCTTTTACTCCCTTCTCTTCCTCTTGCCCGATGAAAGATATTTCTTCGTATTTCTCCTCAATTTTCAAATTTCCATTCGGTGATTTGTTACCGCTTTCATAAATCACTGATGCATCGTTTATGTCTTCGTCTATGTTTTCCAACACCATATCTAAGTATTGGGTGTCGTTTAACACCTCTAACATAGAATTTGCGTAACTGTGTTCCGAAAGGATCTCACTCGAATGAGGTACATCATCGAGCTTATAGTTGTTTAATTTTTCCAGCAACTGATGCCTACTCACCAACTGCCTTCTCCTCTTAAGTCTTCTTTGTTTGTTTCTTTTATTTAAATTTCCAATCTCAAGTGGTTTCATTTCTTTCTCTTTATCTTGAGGAAACACATTTAAATTTCTATCATCAGAATTGTCTACCTGATTATGTTGATCAGTTGTTTGTTTGTCTGTCTGTGTGTCTTGCTTAACATGAGAGATATTCTTGTTAGAATTGTCTACCTGATTAGTTACTTGTGTTTTCTTTTGTTTCTCTTGCTTGGTGTAGGGAGAGGTGTTTTCAGTTAAACTACCGTCATCAGCATGTCCTCTCTTAATGTACTGATTAGTTGCTTTTATCTTCTTCTCTTCCTCTCGTTTGATAAAAGAAGAGTTTGTTTCATATAAGTTACCATCAGCATTTTGTAGCTGAGTATGCTGATTAGTTGCTTTTATTCTCTTCTCTTCCTCATGCTCGATAAAAGATATTTCTTCCTTTAAATTACCATCATCAGAATTTTGTGACTGTATAGTTTCTTTTATTTTCTTCTGTTCATCATCATACTTTTCATTTAAATTGCCGTCATGCTGAACAAGTGCTTTTAACTTTTTCTGTCTTTTCCTGCGGTCTTTAGAATTTTGTACCTGAATGTGCTGATTAGAATCAGAACATTCTGTGTCAATGTGCCGATCAGTTTCTTTTATTTCCTTCTGTTCATCTTGCTCAATTTGAGGAGTGATGTTTTCAGTTAAACTACTGTCATCAGCATGTCCTCTCTGATTGCCCTGATTAGTTGCTTTTACCCCCTCCTCTTCCTCATGCCCGATAAAAGATTTTGCTCCATTTAAATTACCATCATTAGAATTTTGTGGCTGACTAGTTTCTTTTATTTTCTTCTGTTCAACATATTTTTCATTTAAAATGCCATCACACTGACTAGTTGCTTTTAACTTTTTCAGTCTTTTTCTGCGGTCTTTAGAATCTTGTGCCTGAATGTGCTGATTAGAATCAGAACATTCTGTGTCAATGTGCTGATCAATTTCTTTCATTTCCTTCTGTTTATCTTGCTCAATTTGAGGAGTGATGTTTTCAGTTAAACTACTGTCATCAGCATGTCCTCTCTGATTGCACTGATTAGTTGCTTTTACTCCCTTCTCTTCCTCTTGCCCGATGAAAGATTTTTCTTCATTTAAATTACCATCATCAGAATTTTGTGGTTGCATAGTTTCTTTTATTTTCCTTTGTTCATCATATTTTTCATTGAAATTGCCGACATGCTCAATAATTGCTTTTAACTTTTTCAGTCTTTTTCTGCGGTCTTTAGAATCTTGTGCCTGAATGTGCTGACTAGAATTTGAACATTCTGTGTCAATGCGTCGATCAGTTTCTTTTATTTTCTTCTGTTTATCTTGCTCGATTTGAGAAGTGATGTTTTCAGTTAAACTACTGTCATCAGCATGTCCTCTCTGATTGCACTGATTAGTTGCTTTTACTCCCTTCTCTTCCTCTTGCCCGATAAAAGATTTTGCTCCATTTAAATTACCATCATCAGAATTTTGTGGCTGACTAGTTTCTTTTATTTTCTTCTGTTCAACATATTTTTCATTTAAATTGCCATCACGCTGACTAGTTGCTTTTAACTTTTTCCGTCTTTTTCTGCGGTCTTTAGAATTTTGTGCCTGAATGTACTGATTAGAATCAGAACATTCTGTGTCAATGTGCCGATCAGTTTCTTTTATTTCCTTCTGTTCATCTTGCTCGATTTGAGGAGAGATGTTTTCAGTTAAACTACTGTCATCAGCATGTCCTCTCTGATTGCCCTGATTAGTTGCTTTTACCCCCTTCTCTTCCTCATGCCCGATAAAAGATTTTGCTCCATTTAAATTACCATCAACAGAATTTTGTGGCTGACTAGTTTCTTTTATTTTCTTCTGTTCGACATATTTTTCATTTAAAATGCCATCACGCTGACTAGTTGCTTTTAACTTTTTCAGTCTTTTTCTGCGGTCTTTAGAATCTTGTGCCTGAATGTGCTGACTAGAATCAGAACATTCTGTGTCAATGCGCCGATCAGTTTCTTTTATTTTCTTCTGTTTATCTTGCTCGATTTGAGGAGAGATGTTTTCAGTTAAACTACTGTCATCAGCATGTCCTCTCTGATTGCACTGATTAGTTGCTTTTACTCCCTTCTCTTCCTCTTGCCCGATAAAAAATTTTGCTCCATTTAAATTACCATCATCAGAATTTTGTGGCTGCATAGTTTCTTTTATTTTCCTCTGTTCATCATATTTTTCATTGAAATTGCCGTTATGCTGAATAGTTGCTTTTAACTTTTTCAGTCTTTTTCTGCAGTCTTTAGAATCTTGTGCCTGAATGTGCCGACTAGAATCTGAACATTCTGTGTCAATGCGCCGATCAGTTTCTTTTATTTTTTTCTGTTTATCTTGCTCGATTTGAGAAGTGATGTTTTCAGTTAAACTACTGTCATCAGCATGTCCTCTCTGATTGCACTGATTAGTTGCTAGTACTCCCTTCTCTTCCTCTTGCCCCATGAAAGATATTTCTTCATTTAAATTACCATCAACAGAATTTTGTAGCTGCATAGTTTCTTTTATTTTCCTCTGTTCATCATATTTTTCATTGAAATTGCCGTCATGCTGAATAGTTGCTTTTATCTTTTTCAGTCTTTTTCTGCGGTCTTTAGAATCTTGTGCTTGAATGTGCTGACTAGAATCAGAACATTCTGTGTCAATGCGCCGATCAGTTTCTTTTATTTTCTTCTGTTTATCTTGCTCGATTTGAGGAGTGATGTTTTCAGTTAAACTCCTGTCATCAGCATGTTCTCTCTGATTGCACTGATTAGTTGCTTTTACCCCCTCCTCTTCCTCTTGCCTGATAAAAGATTTTTCTTCATTTAAATTGCCATCATCAGAATTTTGTGGCTGAATAGTTTCTTTTATTTTTTTCTGTTCATCATCACATTTTACATTTAAATTGCTGTCATGCTGAATAGTTGCTTTTAACTTTTTCTGTCTTTTTCTGCGGTCTTTAGAATTTTGTGCCTGAGTGTGCTGATTAGAATTAGGATATTCTGTGTCAATGCACCGATCAGTTTCTTTTATTTCGTTCTGTTTATCTTGCTCGATTTGAGAAGTGATGTTTTCAGTTAAACTACCGTCATCAGCATGTTCTCTCTGATTGCCCTGATTAGCTGTTTTTACCCACTTCTCTTCCTCTTGCCTGACAAAAGATTTTTCTTCATTTAAATTACCATCATCAGAATTTTGTGGCAGAATGTGCTGAATAGTTGCTTCTACCTTTTTCTGTTTCTTTTTTTTCACATAATTGTACTCTTCAGAATGTTGTGCTTGAATGTGCTGATTAGAATCAGAATATTCTGTGCCAAAGTGCTGTTCAGTTTCTTTCGTTCTTCTCTGTTTACCTTGCTTGATGTTTTCAGTAAAATTGGTGTCACCAGCTTGCTCTTTCCCAATGTGCTGATTGGTCGCTTTTATTTTCTCTTGTCCAACTTGCTCGATACAAGTACTTTTTGCATCAGAGTTTTGTGCCTGATTAAAATCAGAATGTTCCTTCCGAATCTTCTGATCAGTTGCTTTTGTTTTCGTTTGCTTGACATCAAAAGAGACGTCGCCATTTATTTTTTTCTGTTTGTTTTTCTTGACGTGAGAAATTTTTTTTTCGTTCATGTCACCGACATCAGGACTCTCTCTCTTCTTCTGTTTCTCTTGGTTCTCATTTAAATTTAAATCGTGGTCACCGGAATTCTCTTCTTGGACTTTCCGATCAGCTGATTTTATTTTCTCTTGTTTACGCTTTGCTTCAGATGAAACATCGATTACATTCTTATCAGGTAATATCTGCTTTTGTTGAAGCCTCGAATTTTCTTCCTCTTCATCTTGAGCTAAAAATTTCATGCTTCTCAGCACGGGTATTGCGTCTCTCCATATTTTGTCATGTGGAGAAGAAGAACTGAGCGGTCTCCTATTTAAGCTATCATAAGCGGCGTTTCCGTTGAATGAGTCGAAAAGTACGTCGAAGAAGGAACACAAGTTGGCAGTTCCGCGGTATTCTCCTGAAAATATTTTTTTATAGTGCTATTAAAAAAAAAAAACTACATAATTATCGCTACGTTTTAGTAGTTTAGTGTTTAACTATGTAACGAGTGCCCAAGAATTATTGTAGTCCTGGGTGGCCGTGCCATGAAACATTTTTAACTAATTATTACTTCAAATGGCAATAAAACATTAAATACGTAAAGAAATATTTATTTGTTGTTTAACAGTCAATATTTGAGACGTCAATTCAACGATACGAACTAAAAATCTACATTTATGTTTGATTCCACAGCCACCCAGGAGTACAATAATTGTTGGACACATTTTATTTAAACCAATTTAACGATCTTCCGAAATTCAGAGACATCTACCGAAATTTGTCACAACTATCTTCCGAAATGTACGCTCGGTCGGTTGGCAGCACTGGAACGCTTTGGTTTTCACAGCTGAAATCGTTTCTAACTTCAAAAAAGTTGTTCTTGTGCATTGAATCGGGTATAGGTTACATTATTATTGTATCGCACATTTACAGCCACTTGTGGCCACTTCACAGTATAAGAATCACAAAGTAGCGTCACTCGAGTATAACTGTCACATTTGCTCTTTTGTTTGATACCTACCCAGCTGTAAATTACATTGCATTTCCATAAGGGTATCAAATAGAATGGCCGCTTTTTTTGACACTGACGCTTAAGTGACGCTACTGGGTAATTACTTATACTGTGGCCACTTGATCAGTGTTGTCAGAGGTGGTGATTTATCACCAGATCTAGTGATTTTTGTTGTTAAATTATTACCTGGCGATCATTTTTAAAAAATTGGAATTTTCTACTGCTTTTTCGCAAATTCTAGAAAGTAAGAAAAATTTTATAACATTTAGTAACTTTTAGGAGTATTTACTTTTATCTCGTAAATTCTAAACTGTTTTATATAAAATCACATATTTATATTAATTAATTTAAATTCATTACTCTATTAACAATGTGTCGATTGTCTTTTGTTTCATATTTTTTTTAATTTGATTATTTTTCAATTTTTTTGATTATTATTATTACAAAAACAGGAATTTTCAAATCAAGAAAAGAGAAACAGAACACAATTAAAAATTTAGGTTAAAAAATTGAAAGTAAACGTTTTGAAAAATTGAAATAAAATATAATACGATGAAATTGTAAACGTTAAAGAAAAAAAAATAAAGACAACGAATAAAAAAAATGGAAAAGGATATTGAAAATTGAATTTAAAAAGAGACAAACAAAATTCTATAACTAAGAGGTGTGATGTAAAAGTTTAATAGGAGAATTAACAGCATATTACAACCGTACGTCACATTATCGTATCCTGGCACTACTTTCAACTTATTTCTCTGTTACTTAAAAGCGACATCTGGCGGTAAATGAGCCAATTGAGGTTCGGAATTAGGGCCCGTGTGACACCATTCAAGATTTGATTACATTTTTGTTACGAAGTGAGCGAGAAGTGCCAATTCAACCAATCAGAATTCACTGTGGTAGCTCATCTCGCTCACTCTGTAACAAAAATGTTATCAAATCTTGCATGGTGTCACACGGGCCTAGCAAATGATTTGTGATAAATGTTCAATTTTCGAATTTTGTTAAATACACAATAGATGTCACTACTATGTTTAGAGCGTGCGTTCGTTCCTATGTCGGGTGTGTTCGACATTACGCTCGGGGCACGCTCTGAGCAGAAGTGTGAGGGAGAGAGAATGAGCTTTAGTGTATGTAAGAGTGAGACAAAGGAAGACCCCGAGCGCTCCGAGCATGATGTCGAATGCACCTGTCATTGGCTATCAGGGGGGTTATTCTCGAACTGGAGAGAAGTGATCCCGCCCGAAAATAAACTTATTTAAATAAAACATCTTGATCTTTAAATAAAAAGAGAACACAAACTTAAAATATATCTTAATTTCAGAATCGAACCAATTTGTTTATTTCATGAGAATTTTTTAATTTTAACTTTTTTTTCTAATTTTATAAATTATTTCTCGATCGTCTTTTGTTTTATTTTACATCAAAAATTGCACAAATGTCAAGTTTTAATTTTAGAGAGTTTTGTATATTTAATGAGAATTTTTTATTTTTTGTAATTTTATAAATTTTCTTTATTTCTCGATCGTCTTTTGTTTTATTTTTCGTCAAAAATTAGATAATTGTCAAATCTTAATTTTAGAAAATTTTGTTTATTAATGAGAATTTTTTTTATTTTTATTTTTTTAAATTTTATAAATTTTCTTAATTTCTCGATCTTTTGTTTTATTTTTCGTCGAAAATTGCACAAATGTCAAATTTTAATTTTAGAAAGTTTTGTTTATTTAATGAGAATTTTTAAATTTTCTTTATTTCTCGATCGTCTTTTGTTTTATTTTTCGTCAAAAATTGCACAAATGTCAAATTTTAATTTTAGAAAGTTTTGTTTATTTAATGAGAATTTTTTATTTTTTGTAATTTTATAAATTTTCTTTATTTCTCGATCGTCTTTTGTTTTATTTTTCGTCAAAAATTAGATAATTGTCAAATCTTAATTTTAGAAAATTTTGTTTATTTATGAGAACTTTTTTTATTTTTATTTTTTTTAAATTTTATAAATTTTCTTAATTTCTCGATCGTCTTTTGTTTTATTTTTCGTCGAAAATTGCACAAATGTCAAATTTTAATTTTAGAAAGTTTTGTTTATTTAATGAGAATTTTTAAATTTTCTTTATTTCTCGATCGCCTTTTGTTATATTTTTCGTCAAAAATTGCATAATTGTCAAATCTTAATTTTAGAAAATTTTGTTTATTTAATGAGAATTTTTTTTATTTTTATTTTATAAATTTTCTTAATTTCTCGATCGCCTTTTTTTTTTACTTTTCGTCGAAAATTGCACAAATGTCAAATTTCAATTTTAGAAAGTTTTGTTTATTTAATGAGAATTTTTGCATTTTTGTTATTATTATTTTTTCCATTTTATAAATTTGTCGATCGTCTTTTGTTTTATTTTACGTCAAGAATTGCGCAATTGTCAATTCTTAATTTTAGAAAGTTTTGTTTATTTAATGAAATTTTTAAAATCTTTTAAGTTTTTTTTTACTTTTATATTATTTCTTGTTAAATTTATAAAAGTTCTTTATTTATTTATTTATCGATCGTCTTTTGTTTAATTTGCGTCAAAAATTGCACAATAACTGTCAAACGTCCTAAGATATAGGTATCTTAATTTTAGGAAATTTGGAGCCAGTTTATTTCATGAGAATTTCTTTAATTTTTTTTTTAATCATGATCTTCAAAAATAAAAATCGCTTGACTAAAATCCGTGATTTTAATTATGACTTTAATCGAGTGATTTAAATTAGCTCAACCCTGGTTTAAACAGTTTTAATAAATCTACCGAAATTCAGAGGCATCTACCGAAATCTTTCATAACTATCTTCTGAAATGTATGCTTGGTCGGTTGGCACTTTGGCAGCACTGCTGGAGAGATCTATTATCTGTGCCGATACACTCCAAATGTAAAATTATTTCGGTTTTACTCACCGTTATTGGTAGCCTTTTGCAATTCACGGGACATACTCATACTGAACAGTTTTATGGCATATTTGTTAACCCCTTCGGTGCCTTTCAATTCCAAAATCGTTTTCAGGGATTCATTAGTAGTCCTCTTTAGTACACTCTTTACATCCTTATAAGTTCCACGGCACTCTTCGCCAAACTGTTTAAACGTCACTGTGCCCTTTTTTATTAAATAGTTACGTACTCCCCGTAGCATGCTCGGCGCATCATAAACATGAACGATATTATTTATATTACCCACGTTGTAGATATGTGCATCCGTTTTATTTCGTAGAGTACTCATCTATAACACATATAATAAATTAAAGAGAAATATTAAATATTGTTTAACCAAAGTAGGTAAAGTGTTAACAAAATTGCCATGGTATTTGACAGCTTAGTTATATCTATTTTTTATTTTTAATATTAGTTGCAAACGACTGAAGAAAAAAGAGAAAGAGTTTAAGATGTGACTCACATCATGTGAGCTTGATAAAATATTGTGAATTTTTTAAATAATTAATTAAAATTGACGTACCTCAACTAAATTCTCTACGACGGACCTTAAATACTCAGTCGGAGGACACACCGTGGCAACGACAAACAATTCGCACCTCTCCAAATCACGTATGTACGCCTTAATACAATCAGAAAGCTTCCATGGCGGAGTGTTCTCGTACAGGAAGACATTTCCAATCGGTTGAAACCCTTTTCCCCTGATGACTTTCACTGTGAAGAGGAGTATATGTGTTGGCACGTTTTCCATCTTGCTCATGGTTGGTACTATGTCTTTAATCGAAACCATATCGAAGACTAGTGTTACGTATCTATTTCTTGGGACTTGGGTCCACCCGAACTTTTTTAGAAAGTTAAAGATGGTCTTGTTCATTATCAGGGATTCCCCAATCTCTTCAGCCATGGCTCTGATAATAATCAGTTTGAATTAACATAAACACAAGTGCTCCTATTTTTACGAATAGCTATTGCTGTTACTTTCTTACCTTCTTAATGAAACTATAAAGCTTTTTCATTTATGTAGTTCTTTCTGGGGCTGCACAAGTCTGACTAGTCTGAGTTGTACATTGTCTTTTCTTTCTCTTTTATTGTTCCTATGTCGTTATGGCTAGAAAAGGAATTGGGAGCGTCTATTCCATAAAATACGTATAAGATTTCTTCCATGGGGGGTAGAGTAAAGTACACTTCAAACATGCGCGAATGAGCTTAAGTGATTGCCTCCATTTTGAAGGTTTGTGAGTGCGGGAATTGGAAATGCATAAAATTACTGCTCATTAAAATAAATTAATTTCTGTGTTTTAATTAAACGAAAGTAAATTGTTTAGTGCCATTACCCATCAGAAATAATTGAGAGTTAGGGCGACACGCCATTTTAATTTCAATCGATGTTCGATCGTTTTTGCACACATCGATACGTCAAATTCGCCAAATCAAACAAAGTAGGCGACCTCTGCTGATACCATCGAAAGGGGAACATTTCACGGATTGGTTTAACATTGAAAACATGCACCAATCAAACTTCGCAACTGCAATGTTGTTCACTCTTTTATCGGCCATTTTGCGATTAACAGAGACCTCTCGCGTTGACAATTAAGTCGCGAATAAACACTAAGCAAAAAAAAATCAGATTAGAGTAGGCGGTGCAAAGAAAATGAATGTCTGTGTTTAAATAAAAAGTCAATAAATTTGACAGGCCATGAATGTCGCACATCCTTACCCTTGAAGACGTCAGAAATTCTGTGGGGCTTGGCCTCAAAATAAGCGAGCTGCGAATTTTTTAAAATCTCTTCGGTTTTTATAAATTTTGGAAACAAATTTCTAGCTTAGAGACTTAAAGCAATGTTGCCATTTTTACTGATCAGGTAGCGACTCCCATCCTTACCCTTGAACACGTCAGAAATTCCGTGGGCCTTACATTGGCCAATGTAAATGGTATCATAAGAAAGCACACGTCAAACTTTCGTGTTACGAATTAATGCTGGCACGAAATTGAATGTAAATGTAGCTTAAAGCTGGATTTACATGGAGCGTTGAGCGCGTCAAACGCCGGGCGTACTTTACTCCCATTGGTTAGTGCTCGTTACGTAAAGAGCAATAGCCAATAAGAATACAGTACACCCGGCGTTCTTACGCGCTCAACGCTCCATGTAAATCCAGCTTTACTCTTGAAATTGAGTGAGGCTTGGCCGACGGAAACTACAAGCTACGGAAAGCGAAAAACCACAACGTTCGATAATAATTAAAACAAAAAAAAATCAGAGAGAACTCAAGTGAAGAAGGACGAAGTAAGAAGTAAAAGATGAACAAAAGAAGAAATCCTGAACAGCGTCATTGAAATACGAAAAAAAAAATTCGATGATAATAACAATGTAGGAAGTCAACTTTTGAATTTAAATATCGCGCCGAATAATACCTCGTTCTTAATGCAGAGGGCGCATGAGTACATTGGGTGCGTTCCGAATTAACGTCAGGCGTACAACTTTTTACCTCGCGCATGATTTTTATATGGAAAAATGATGCGCGAGGTAAAAAGTTGTACGCCCGACGTTAAATCGATATAGAAATCGTATCGAAATTCGAAACGATTTCTGTATCGATTTTATTTGAAAAGTAATTCCAATTTGGAATAGTTTTAACTGACAAGTCATTTTTTTAAATGGAGCACGCAATCCCAATGTACATACTTTTATGCCATATCCTTTAGAATTATACGTTCTTTCATTTTATATTAGCATGCCCTGTACCTAAAATTACCAAATCCAGTACCTACCTGACAAAAAATACACTCTTTACACAGGGATATTCACGGTGAGTGGTCTATTTATTTAAATCATGAAGTTTCTATAGATATACATAGATCATAATAACTTAGTCTAAGCAGATCTTAAAAATGTTTTGGAGCTTGTTGATGCTTAGAACCAGTGTCAATTTTAGACATGATAAGTAAAAAAATAAATTAAAAAAAAGTTTATTTAAAAAAATAGTTATTTATTTAGATTCATGAAATGAATCCAAAACAATAAGTTCTACATGTATTTATGAATTATAAAAGTATTTAATTTCTTACACAATAGTAGCAGTATAAAAAACATATAATTACATGACATGAATGTTAAGGCTTTTTACACTACCTTGTTTCTTGCATAAGATTTGGTTCAATTTCTTAAACAATTTAATGTGCAGTAAATTAAATAAAAATTCAAATTGAATCAAAAAAAATCTTGAAAAATAGAGCGTGTTCTATCTCTGAATCATATCTGCACCCTAAATATTTCATGTTCTAAATATTTATTGAAGAAATTGAACCAAATCTTGTGCAAAAAATAGAGTAGTCTAACAATATTACATTGAGGAAGTTTCTTTGGCATTTTATAATTGTCACAGTTCAATGAAAACTATTTTTTAAATTAACTTTACAAGACAGTTTTTAAGGCACACTTTACACAAAAACCTTCATAGTTTTCTTAACTTCACACCTACAAAGTGGACAAGTATTGCCAATGTAACTAAGCCTCTTGTTACATTCACTGCACAGGCAGACGTGTTTGCAGGGCAACATTAAAATGCATTTGTAATGTTCTTGGCATATAATACAGTATCTACTATCATATGTTTTATTTCTGGAAGTTTCTGCGTCTGGTTCATCACTCGCCCTCAATTCAGAAGGTTCTACTTGGTGCATACCTCTTCTTATTTGCAAGTGACGTCTTAAATGACCGACTCTGAGATTTAAATATCTTGCAACTGACCGCAACATGTTTTCAAAAATCCTGCACAAGATTAGGTGGCATTTTAAAAGGATGTAGAATATGCAGCATCCAACAGTAAGGCCAGCTACAGCTTCTAAAGGCACATCAATTACAAATTCAAGCACATTGCGGGCAAGTTCATATGTTTGCATTGTCCCATTTTGTATCAGATCGACGATTTCTTTAAAGATGCTCCCTATAAAGTATCCACACAGAGATAGCAAATAAATGATAAAGAGGGGAAACAAAGTCAGAGTAAACCAAATTCCTGAACCAAATAAAAGAAGTAAACGCTTGAGAGTTGTAAACAAGTAACTTATGTTTGTTAATGCCTTCAAAATACCAACGCCGATATTCGATGGAACCATTATTACAACATTGTACATATTCAAAATGACAAATTTTAGGGCTTCTACTACTGTAAATATCAGCTTCGCAGCACCGGTAATCACATCAAAAATTCCGCTTGCAATGACATCTGCATGGTGTATTATGTCGGTTAGAAATATGTAGAAGTCTTCGGAGATTATTGTCAACAATGTAAGCACATTACTGCATATAATGCTCATCACTTTCACCATGTAACATAAAGCTTCGATTATTAACTGCCCCGTCTCGTAACTCAACAGGAATGTGTAGTATATGGCGGTGGATAAAACACTTAGCGAGTTAATTAGAACTGCAATCATTATGCTTCCTTTGGTAACCAGTTAGAGATCATTTTATTTGAAGTTTACTTGAGAAACATAAATCGCCGTTACCATCACTTTCTTTAGGTTATAATTTTCAAATCGACAAATTCTTCAAACAAACGTCAGATGTCACTAGATGCTTTCTTTCGCTAAAGTCCCTAGATAAATAAAGTACCGCAACTTTTTAAATACACGGAAAACAGTTTGTTTTCAACAAAATGTAGTTAATTTATACAGTGTGTTTTGTTAATGTTTGACCCTACGCTGAACATGTGAGACAAATCTCCTGTTTTTGTTCATTGTATTCTTTTTTTATTATCACAACTTTACAAACAAAAACATTCAAGTTGTATCATACAAACTATAAATTAACATAAAAATAAAACTCTTATGGAATAGAATTCTTCTGCTCCAAGCTATGCAACAGATCATAAACATTCCCTATAAATGCTCTTATAAATTCGAATCCCTTGGGGCACCCTTTCAGGCACTTTCGAACGCTGCCATTAGATAGACGCCCCATTTTAACGTTGACCTGCACCGTATCATCGCATACATTATTTAGGTCGTATATATTAAAATGAAACTCCCATATTTGTTCCAACTTTATGCTAACGACAGTAAACCGTACACTAAAAAGAAATAATTTTAATTGTGTGTAAACGTGCGAGATTGCACAGGTACCTGTAACTACTGTCGACGATTACCGCGTAAGTTTCAGCGAGTTCATCAAAATCACTCTTCAAACTTGCGACTTTTTGAATCGTGATCTCCAGGTAATCAAGAAACGACAGTACGTCGAACTTCTCCCCGAGGGCTGAGTGTAACGAGCTCGAAGAGAGGCGTTCCAGGAACATTTTTCTCAGGTACAAAACGATGGGGTCGTAGAGTTCTAGGACAAAAGAAGCTTATAAAACGAGTTTCATATTAAATTGAACGCTTATTTACTGGTCGTTTCTTCTTCGAACTCGGTGCGTAATACTTCGCCGTCATTTTCGTTTAATTCGATTGTGAAAATGACGGTCTTACTGAGAGCATCGAATTTATAGATGCCATCTTCTAACGATATTATATTCCAGTACCTGTCACCCCTGAACATAAAAAATTAAATAGTAAATAAAGCAACACATTTATCCAGAGTATCCCAACAGAGTGTTCTCAGGCAATATCCCGATAACTACTGAAGATACAAAAAAATTTTCAATGCAATTTCTTTTTTAATTTTAGAGGTCTACAACATAAAATTATTTTCATCTGTGCAGAATGAATGAAAACATTGGTGCCGGGCACAACTTGCCTTTTATGTAATTGCTCCACCTTTTCCTTTAAAGACAAAAATGCACTCAGTTCTTTATCTTGTAGAAACTTTACATATGACAGCCTTCTGTTACAATTTTCAACATCAATGGAAATGTCAGCGCTACTGTCACTCAACCAACTATCCACTTCCTCCGCGTTTTCTTTATTCCGATTGGTAAGTTGCGTTTGAAATTCTTCGAGTTTCTTCTCAATAGCCTGGCAGACACGTTTGTTATAAGCGAGATTCTTTTTAACCCTTTCTACCACACTCGTATAATCCTGCTTGCACAGTTCAGGTACGATTACCCCCTCCTGTGACATTCTTCTTATAAAAGATTCAATGGTTGAGACTTTGTCTTTTCCTGTTCCTATGCACGGCGATGCTAAACTAATATTAGTCTGAGAAATGTTTTCTAACTCCATTCTTTCTGAAAAACTAGTCAGACTGATTAAGTCTACGACTGAAGTGGACTTCTCCGATAAATCTTTCCGACTTCCTAAATCATCTCTTGTTTGTGTCGCAGGACGCTTTGAACCAGAATCTATGGTATTCAAGGAAACACGAAATGACTCGCTGTTAATATCCAGAGGTAAATACTTTGGGTTCAGAAAAGTTGGGTCGTACTCATTCTCTATTATCTTGGAGAAATCGGATTTCGGTTGATTTTTCGCGCTGACGTTGAAATTTATTAGATGCTGCGTGTTATCACACGACGTTAATTCACCCAAGCTGCCGTGAAAGGAAGACAGCGTCGCATTTCTTGAAGATTTGTTCGAGTCCGCACCACGCATTGGTTGTTCGCTGCTTTCCTCAATTGTATTTACATCTGCCTTAGATGAAACCTTTACCAAACTATTCTCCTCTGTAAATACAAGGCAATCATTTTGAGGTACAGGATTACGATGGCTTGAATTAACTTTAGTAAACTCCATGTTGTCATCCGCGACAGCAACAGCCTCCATATTTAAAACTAACGTTTCTATTATTAAGTTTGAATCGTTCTTAATCGACGCATCAAAATGTATCGTTTGGTTGCTCGACACGGGCAGGTTGTTCTTAGGTAAAATTCCTGTAAATTCCATTTCAACGTCGTCGTCGCCATCGTTTGCTTTATTCTGACACAAAACAGGCAAGGCTTCCGTGAATTCCATTAGCGCATCTTCATCATTCACACAGGAAACATTTCTGCACTCAATAAATCTGTTACTACTAAGTATTTCAGCGTCGGGCACAATTGTGGAGTTACAACAGCTTACGTCATTTGCATTTTGATTTTTCTCATCGACAATTACCGTAAATTCCATGTTGTTTACAAGATTCTCCTTATTCTCGGATATATTCACCAAATTCGGTGAACTTTCGATTTGGACATTTTCTTTCCCCATCGTAAGGTCCATGTCTTCTTCTTGTAACACGGACACTTCCGGAACGTGTAGATTCGGTGAATGATCGGAAGACTTTTCTATGCTCTCTTCGTACGTACTGTCCCATATGGTGTTCTTCTCCGGATCTGGAGCGAATTGCCTAAGAAGAATACTCGTCAGACACAAAACAACTACATAATATAGCTTGGTCCACTTACTTGACGAAATTGCTTGGAGCAAAGCTGACTCTCCTGGAAGTACGGGAGAGAGTTGTTGTGTCATCGTCTTGGGTCTCCTCATTTCCCAGATCTAAATCACTCAGAGGATTCCTCGGCTTCTGAGGTTTTAATATCTAAAAATGACATGGCAATAAACATGCAGTCGCAGCAGCTTATGTATGTATGCTTGCCGATGATCTTCGGCCTTTCTTTTCATCATCGTCCGTTTTCTCAGGCGTCGTGGAGTCACATGGCAGTTTACTGCTATTTGCTTTACAGCTTTCAATGCGCTTTTTCCTAGGCATCTCTTCAGTTTAACCAGAACAAAACGAAATGAAAATTACGCTACTAAAAAACGTTAATCGAACCGGTATCCTACATAACTTCGATTTTTGAATAAACGTCAGAAAATTAACGTACAAATAACAGCTTCGCCAACCTAAAATAATCGAAGTTCCGTTTCTAGCAGCGAGTAAAGAATAACAGGAGGGAGCCATTGCTGTGCTTCTACTTGGAGCTGGTAATAAAGTAGAACACAATTTTAATAGGTAAGTTTGTATTTTAACAGAATACATAAAACATAATACACATCAAGACATCCACTAGAGCTACCACGTGTACAACGACATGAAGTGCGCCTCATTCGCGTGCGCAACACTTAAAGGTAAGTTCACACTGTAACAGCCATGGTAACAGTAATCTCTTGTCCAAACTGGTCACCAAATATGGTCGCTGTATTTTATACTCTGGAGTTCTATGAGTGCGTTTTTTGCATTCCATCCGATAGTAACAGAAGGGCCGGAATTAACGTAGCAATAAAACGTTCAGTGGAATTTTCTTTACCGTTGTTGCATAACCTATAAATTCTTAACAGCATAGCACTGAGATTGTTCTGTGATTTAAGTAAAGGACTTTCAAATAAAAAACTTCTCTAGCATGCCATGGAGAAATATGATGTCGAAAACGTATGTCTGCGCATGTGGCACAAGTAATTGGGAAATATAACCTTACTTTTGAAGAAAGAAGACTCTTCAGATATTTCATATGTTGTATTTACAAAAGATGTGAAAATGTTCATTGCGAAAATAAGATTTAAACATAAACGATTTCTGCTTTAACATGAAAACCATTCCACAGGACAGTAGGACAGAAATTAAATTTTAACAACGTCAAAATGTATCTGTCAGTTTGCATCGCAAACGTGTTATAAGTGGTTATCATAGAAAATATAAAGTATATTAAATAGAAATATAACTGAAATAGGCCACCTGACAATCATGATTTTACAAGATCAAACACCGAAGGCGCTAGTGTCGCGGACGAATTCAAACGAGTATGGACGAATTCTACCGATTGCATCGTCAACATGTTCAACACGTTGCAATCACACGATACTGGCACAATACCGGTATTTTCCGCCTTTAGCAAACATTGATGCATTTTCTGATTGTTATTAACGTACAGAGCGTTAGTAGCTAGTGTTGCGTCTAAAGTGCTGTGACTGGTGCTGTCTGTATACTGTAAAGCGCGGATGGAGCACAAGCTAGTCACAGCCTACTAAACGCCAAATAAAGAAAAACCTAAATACATATAGTGCGTACAGGATCTCCTGACCCACGAGCACATCCCCGCAGACGACAAAATCCCACCTACTGGAACCGGCTCACAAGTAAAACCCTATCTGAAATATACGACTACAACGGTTGTAATTGTATCTATGTTTTTCGAGTGTTGTACTCGTGGGCTGGCTCCAGCAAGTGGATTTTATCGTTCTACTGATGCTCATATCGAGAGATCTCTACTACTCTAGATTATATTTTCAAATTTCCCGCTTATTGATCGTTGGTTGCAAGATCAAACACGAATGGCGCTATTCTGTTAACTTTAATTTGTATTGTAGTTGCATACCCCTGGTGGTTATAAGCATGCCTTTTTCGGTCTTTGTTATTTCATGGCACAATACGAGAATTTTTTAAATTGAAAATCCGTTATTTATATAGTACCACGCGATCATTTAAATGTATAATTAAAGTAGGCTATGAATTTTGAATTATATAACTGTTGACAGCTTAATTTGAGTTTGAATTGTCAAAGTGACGCTTCAAAATGTTTAATTAATTGCCGAGGGCGAACACTTTGAACATTTGCTATGGTTTTCACTAAAATTGTTTCACTTCCTTTAAATTAAGATGATTGAACCCGATGAGAATCCTATAAACGTCATAATATTTACATAACCTCTAATCTACACAGCAAGGTGTACAACTGTATAAAAAAAATCCCGCCTACTTTAATTATAAATTTAAATGATCGCGTGGTATAATTATGGCAGAGACAAATATTGTAGAGATAGACGGAATATTATATCATTATAATGCCAGAAGTAAGTTAATTAAGTTAATTGGTAGATTTCAAATTTTTTTTTTTTACCCATCGTCACTTCCACTGTCTCGAGCGACCGTAACAAAAGTTGTACCAGAGCTAGAATTGTAGACAAACAACAAGAAGCAGCAGCAACAGCACCAGCATAGTGATGCGACGAGTCGAGTAGACTCGCTATCAGACTCGATTCCCAGAAGTACTCATTGTACTCGAGTATCTAATTCTGTGAACCCGAGTCAGCGATACTCGAGTCGACTCGAGTTCGATTCAAGTACTCGAGTATCGAGTAACGACTTTAGAATAAAGTAGTAGTGCGACGAGTGGACCAGACTCGAGTCTCAAAGGTATTCGTTCTACTCGAGTAACTATTGCAGTGAACCCGAGTCAATGAAACTCGAGTTCGATTCGAGTACTCGAGTACCGATTTTAGAATTAAACAGCGCTGCAACGAGTCGGATAGACCCGTTGTCAGTTACATGCTGATTACATAGTAAATAAGTTTTTGTTTATGTTTTGCACGCTGCCTTCATACTTTATTAGATATTACGATATTAGACATATCAAATAATATTACATACAAATGTTTAATGTTTTAGATTTATCTGAACCGTCAGATTATATTAATAAAGCAAACAAGTGACGATCGGAAATCTAGCAAAATGAGTATCAACTCGCTTCTTTTATAAAAATACTCAAGTTTGTTCGATTCTTTAAAACGGCGACTCCTGAGTTCAATTCGAGTTTAATCAGGTACTCGAATCTTTTGATCTGGACTCGAGTCTATCGACTCGAGTCAAGTACTCGAGTCTCTCGATTCGAGTCAAGTACTCGAGTCTTTTGATCTGGACTCGATTCTTTTATAAAAGTATTCGAGTCGACTCGATTCTTAAAAACAGCGACTCGTCGCATCACTACACCAGCAGCAGCAGTCCTGAGGAAGTTCTTCTGCAATGGAGAACGAAACGTCGGCAGTAGAAGAAGTGACGCGGTTCCAACCGGAAGCCAATTCAAACATGGACGACGGCCATGGAAGCCTTCAAGTTAAGCTAATAACATATCAATGTACCATAGTACTACTTAATAATGTCCATTTATGATACTCTCATACATTTTATTGTCAAGCTAATGTTTTAGTTAGGACTCCGGTCTCATTAAATATGCGATTTTTTAATTATTATTTGCTCATTTATAGACGAATTCGCAGCGCTTTTGTCACCGGATGACGTAGTGTAAGTAGTCGTAATATTAGCTTTGTGACAGTTTCGAAACCGTGAAAATCAGTTGCCCACCGAAATAATGATCGACGAAAACTTTGTCAAGTGTAAAACTTTGATGAGTGCATGCTTGTTACGGTTTCGAAACCGTCACAAAGCGTGGTTGGAACAGACCTATAATGTCAATGTACCGTTTGCTAATCTTACCAATCACAGTTGCTAAATGGACTACATAAGTCTGACGTATTTGGAGTGGGGAACTTTTCCAAACAAACTAAAGGTCTGTTCGTTTGCTCTGCACTTTTCTACATTTCTCCCATCAACTGCTCCCGAGAGAGTGAGATGTATATAATATAATGTAAGTAGGAGCTCGAAAGGTAGAGTAAAGGAATTAAAAATGTAAAAAGTGCAGAATAAACGAACAAACCTATAGATTTGTACTACACTCAGATATAAACACAAAATCTGTCAATTATTTTACGACAACAGATGTCAATAAACCGCCATATTACAGAAACTAACCTATTACAAAGTGGTAACTTCCGTTAAATGTAGTTGCAGTCTTCCACTATCGTCCCTCCTGTTATTCTTTCCTCGTTGGTTTTTAGTGTTCTTTAAATGGTTCATTCTTTTTAAAAGTAATTATCATGTACAGAGTACAGAAAGTTTTCCGAATAAGTAAATCTTAAAGTAGATTTTTCAAAAATTAACGTAATTTATTTGTTTAGATTTAATAGTACTTTGTGGTGTGCGTTAAAAATATGCAAGTTTCTGCATACAAAACAAGCAGGTTGCCATATCTACTGAATTTCGTAATACATATACATATTTTGATTTTAAATCATGTTTGGTGATCGTCGTTTGTTTTCTGAAATCTCTTGTTTGTCTGTTCAATTTTATATTTGATTTGCTTGGTAGTCTTTCGTTTTTTTTGATGGGTTTTGTCGTTCGTTTCCAAACAGAAATATTGATTCTTTTTTCAAAAGTTTGTAAACAGTGGACAGTAAAAAATGTTAAAAAAAACTCAATTTGTTTATTGTCTTTTAGCGGTCTCAAAATTCATTTTTTTTGTTACTGTCCGAAGTTTCATTTAGATTTTTTTGTTTATTCTCCGCCTTTCTTAATTGTCGCCAGTCTTGTTTCTAGTGTGTTTTTTCTTACATATTTTCGAACATAATCAGTGTTGCCAGAGGTGGTGATTTAACACCAGATCTAGTGATTTTTATTGTTGATTTATTACCTCGTGATTATTTTTAGAAAAGCGGGATTTTTCTGGTTGCTTTTTCGCAAATTCTAAATAATAAAATTTTTTTATAACATTTCGTATAATCGTTCTTTTCTTAAATTTATTAATCTATATTTTAAAATCGATTCCTTTGTTTTTATTTTATCTTTCAAATTTTTACAATTTTGTTTTCTTTTATTTGATTCTCAAGAAATTCACACAAAACGAGAAATTACCCTCCAATTGGCAACGCTGTACAGGTGGACTTTATTTTAAAGTTGTGTGCGTGGGAGGGCGTTAGTTGCGTTACTTCGGTTTTGTTTTGATGATGCACTGAAATTTTTTTAAATATATTTAAATATTGGGTTGTGTAATAATAATAACGATAATAAATTATATTAAAGGTAAGATAATTTTAAAGTTATGAAAATTTTAAAAAATTTATAATAATTTGTGTGTGGTGGGGAATAATACTTTCAAAAAACCTTCACCTTTGGTTAAGATTCAATATGTTACATTGTGATAAGAAGTATTATCTGATTTACCTTAATTTTTCATAATAACTAATTCTTATTGTTACAGTATACACTTAGGTTTAAACATGTATAATCGACTCTCTTCAACTGCCCATACTAAGGTTTGTTGCTTTTGCTCTATTATAGCTTTTAATTTGCCATCAATTTCCGTGGTTTTTGTTACAGCTGTTCCAACATAACTTATACCGAGGGCTTTTCAGCTTCCTGCAAACTTACGACGTAATAATACCAAACCAAGTGAACGCAAGAAGCCTCAGTCAGAACTTACCTCGATTGCCGGTACCGGCCTTAAAGCAGACGTTGGACAAATTTCTGCGCACTGTTCGACCTCACGTAAACGACAAGGAATTCGCAATCACTTCCGAACTAGTAAAAAAACTGTGCGCCGAAAATGGAACCGGACTTAAATTACAAAATTACTTGGTCGAGAAGGCCAAGATGACTGAAAATTGGCTCGCCGATTGGTGGCTTCACGCAGCCTATTTGGATTTCAGATATCCTGTTGTGGTTTATTCAAGTCCGGGGTTGGTTTTTCCGTTTGAAAACTTTAAGACTGAGTTGGAACGTTTATCGTACACTGCCAAATTAATATTAGCTGCTGTTGAGTACAAGCAACAGATTGATAAGTAAGTGTTTATTTGTAATTCAACATGTAAACTTAATTAATCAATTTAATGATATAACCTGTGAGCAAATAAAAATCAGATTAGAGCAGGCGGTGCAAAGAAAATGTATGTCTGTGATTAAATAAAAAGTCAATAAATTTGACAGTCCATGAACGTATTACATTAATTAATTCAGTTAATCACAGACATACATTTTTTTTGCACCCCCTACTCTAATCTGATTTTTATTTGCTCACTTTTTATTAATTATCAAGTAAGAAGTGTTAACATGTAAGCGACATCTGGATGAGTCCAGGACTAATTATTTAATTTTTTGCAACAGTAACAAAATACCATTGGATATGATGGGCAAAGACCCTCTGGATATGAACCAGTACAAGAAAGTTTTCGGCACCTGTCGCATACCAGGAATAAAAAGAGATACTTTGGAGTACAATCCGGAATCCACTCACATTGTTGTAACACACAACAATCATGTAAGTTTGTCAAAATTATTCTTTTCAGATAAATTAAAAGTCAAAGTAGTTCTTAGACTAATGCCTGGTTTATACAGTCACTAACAACTAACAACTGAATGTTAATAATTAACAACTAAGGAATTAACGGATAGTACTGACCTGATATGGTTTATACAACTTCACTAACAATTAAGAATTCTTTTATTTCAATTGGTTTATAGTTAATGGTTAATTCTTAAATTTAGTTGTTAGTGACTGTATAAACCAGGCATAAGAGATTTCGTTGAATGGAGTGCTTTAATATTCAAAGTGGTCAAGTTTGAGTTGGCAATGCTGAATTTTATTTTTGAATAGTACAACTGGAATGGTACAACTTCTGGTTGTTGACGGCTTGACATTGACAGCCATCACTTTACAAGCGTTATTTGACATTTCAAATTCAAGTTAAAACGCTAATTTTTATTCACATAACCTACAACCATGTCGTTGTTTAGGTTAGGGATGTGGGTTCAGAAATTTTCCAGAAACTTCCTAACCAATTTTTCTGGAAAATTTCCGACGAAAATTTAACGAAGTTATTACTTGTTACACTTGCGCAGTTTAATATAAAATCATTTATTAAAATGTAATGCCTAACCTAACTTCAAAAGATTATGCGCCCAAAATGCGGAAAAATACCTATACGTACAATTTATGAATTATAAGCGAACGCCAGAGCGTAAGTTTGGTTTGTGAATACACATATCAAAAAAATCTTGATTTTTTCGTTTAAACCAATGATCTTTGATTTTTTAAAGAAAATCGACCTGTGGGCGGCAATCGGCAACAGTGCTGCCAACCGACCAAGCGACGCCACAGCGTACATTTCGGTAGTTATAAACAATTTCGGTAGATTTATTAAAATGATTTAAATCGGGGTTGAGCTAATTTAAATCACTTGATTAAAATTATATTTAAAACCAATGATTTTATTCAAGCGATTTTTATTTTTGAAAAATCATGATTAAAAAAAAATAAAATAAAAAAGTTCTCATGAAATAAACAAAACTGGGTCCAAATTATTTTGAGACGTTTGACAGTTATTGTGCAATTTTTGACGCAAAGTAAAACAAAAGACGATCGACAAATAAAGAAAATTTATAAAGTTAACGAAAATGACACAAAAAAATAGCAAAAATTTAAAAAATCTCGTTAAATAAACAAAACTTTCTAAAATTAAGAATTGACAGTTGCGTAATTCTTGTAAAATAAAACAAAAGACGATAGACAAATTTATAAAATTAAAAAAAATAACGAAAATAAAAAATTCTCACTAAATAAACAAAACTGGTTCGACTAAAATTCAGAATTAACAATTAAAATAAAACAAAAGACGATCGATAAATAAATAAAGAAAATTTATAAATTTAACAAAAATAAGATAAAAATAAAAACAAATAACAGATATTTAAAAAATTCTCATTAAATGAACAAAACTTTCTAAAATTAAGATTTGACAATTGTGTAGAGTTGGCAGCACCGATCGGCAATGTGGATTTGGCGGTTAGTTAATTACTTTAGTTTTTGCCGGCTTTAGTGATTTCTTTGTTGAAATATAAAAGCCGCAACATCACTAACAAGACGTCAGTAAAAAATTTAAAAATTAATTTTTTTTTTTTTTCCTTGAAAATACCCATTTTTACCCACGCCTTTCTTTTACCCGCAAGGTTGCCTAAATTGGTAATTGCTCGCACATTGGCAACCCTGGTGTTAAAATACTAGGGTTTCTGTTGGAGTTGGAACCCTGCTTTTATATACGTACATGTACAGAAGAGAAATTTTTGAAATTAACATTCAGGTAACAGGTACAGTTGCGGACAGAAAATTTCGGATGTCATGACGTAAAATTTGAAAAATTCCTTTATGCATACGTCAGATGAATGACAGTGACATCCGAAATTTTCTATCCGCAACTGTACCAACTTTAGAAATACTTGACAGGTATTGTATGTAGAAAAAAAAACCGGAAGTTTATGCCTTTCCTGGCAACATTGCTGACAGCGTCACAGTATAAGTAATTACCCAGTAGCGTCACTTAAACGCCAGTGTCAAAAAAAAGCGCCATTCTATTTGATACCCTTATGGAAATGTAATGTAATCTTTGACTATATACAACTGGACTGCTAGCAGCATATAATTTACAATGGAGCACTATGTCCCCAACATCAACCGCGCCAAGGTGTTGCCCGAGCAATATCGGAACTAATATAGGTATGCCGGGAAATTTATAAATTTAAACTACAACAGCAACTTAACCTGTATTCTTTCGAACTGATCTAAGTGAACAAACTGAATGTAATAAACCTTATTTGTTCTGTGCAGCTCGAAAGAATACAGCTTTCTAGAAGTCTTAAATAGGTTGTTAAGAAACTACGTGAACAAGAAATATATTTTTGTAGGAATGAATAAATTTTGAACAAATTTTTCTTCTCATTTTACAAAACATTTTGTCACAGCTGCTTCTATAGCTGTTTTGAAAACTATGATCCGATTAGTGATCTTGGCGTTCCAAATTGAAACTTTTACTTGCATTAATCATGAATGATTTGGGGTTCATCAATTGATCGTACTGAATCGAGACTAGAGTTTCCAAAACTACCTTATATTACAACTATATGAAATGTAGTTTTGGTATTTGTAATATAGTATAAATAAAATAATTTATAAAAATAGAAATATGTACTTTCTCTAAGATTGATCATCTTTATATTAAAAAAAAAATAAAAAGTTTCAAATATAATTTATTGTCCTAAAAATATACATTCTTTGTAAACCTTGCCTAATAGAAGTAACAGCTGGACCTGCGAAGAATAATCGTTTAATATAGTCTTGCGTATGATCGGTGATGCTGACGGTAACAAACTTCGCTTTCGGGACCCGCGGGTACCGCCGACGTTCTCTTAATCACCTTCTTAAGGGGCGCGCGCCTGGCCGTTTATTAAACCCAATGGTGCTGTATCGCCGGAGGTTCAGGTGGCCTGTTCAGCCGGATTTATTAGTAACAAGCGAGATTTTCCGTTCCTGTTGGTCTTCTTGAGGATATTGCCGATGGGGCGTATATCGCTGTTTAATCGTTCTCGCCCCTGCTCTTCTCTCGGGATTTTCAGTACTTAGCTGCGTATGTCCTGTTTGCTTGTAGCGATGTTGGTGAGGGCGTCCCTTAACCTTCATTTTAATATTCCTAATGCAGATGAAGAAGACTGGGGTAAGCAAACAAACACTGACAGGCGCAATAGGGAATGCGACTTACCTTTTGTATTGCTGGCCATTGTGTCGCCGGATTAAATTAATTTTGTTGCTTGTTTGTAATACTTGCAGGTATCACGGGGAAAAGCGTTTAGTTATTGGATATTCGGACGGTGATTACTGAAATTGTAACGTTGCATAAGCTTCAGATTTTAATCTTTTTGCTGTGAAGCAACTTCTTCGATCAAACAGATCTTTTGTGAAATGTCTTGAACATAACCTAGCATATTTCGGTTTCTTTTCTATCACTTGGTTATTTGGTTCTCGGAGGCCAAATACCACTTTTCACACTGCTCCTCATTAGATGGAAATCTAAAATAGTTCAGTAATTATACAATTTTTAGTTATTGAATTTAAACTAATAATATCAGTACGTACATATAAAACGATTCCTTTTGATCGAGTTTTCTTTCATCATAGGCAACTGCATCACAATTTACGGCAAAGCAGCGTCTGCGACCTTTTTTGTTAGATAATACTTCTAAGGTAATAAATAATTAAACATTTATAACACAACGTCCAAATGCCCTCAGTATCAGCCTATTCTTCCATTCTGTCAACCAAATTTATGACCAAATTTAACACACTATTTACATCGCTGATGTAGTTCTCAAAGTCGCCACCTGGCAACACCTTGTCGTCCATGTTGGAGACACTTTTTCAAACTCGCTAGCAGTCCAGTTGTATATAGTCAAAGAATGTAATTTGCAAATCAAAAGGTATCAAACCAAAGAGCAAATGTAACAGTTTTACTCGAGTGACGCTACTGTGTGATTCTTATACTGTGACAGCGTGACAGCTGCACAGTATAATTAACTAGTAGCGTCACTTAAATGTCAGTGTCAAAAAAAGCGGCCATACTGTTTGATACCCTTATGGAAATGTAATGTAATTTGCAAATCGGTAGGTATCAAACAAAATGGCAAATGTGACAGTTATACTCGAGTAACGCTACTGTGTCACAGTATAAGAATCACACAGTAGCGTCACTCGAGTATAGCTGTCACCTTTGCTCTTTTGTTTGATACCTTTTGATTTACAAATTACGTTACATTTCCGTAAGGGTATCAAATAGAATGGCGTTTTTTTTTTGACACTGACGTTTAAGTGACGCTACTGGGTAATTACTTATACTGTGACTGTGTATTGCCTGTCGCCAACTTTATAAAAAAATCACAGCCACATCACACAGTATTTGTCTTTTTCAATTAGTGTAGTTAATGGTTCTGAAGCCGTAATTAATTATGTAGCATAATTTTAATGTGCTTTTCTTTTTGTAGTTCTTTAAGCTTCAATTGTACGGCGACGACAAAAAGGTGATCAGTGAAAATCAGTTGGTCGCACTGCTGCAAGATATTTTGGAGCAATCGGTGCACCCATCCGATCCCGTAGGCATTTTAACAACCGAACACAGAGACACTTGGGGCCAGGCTTATCAGCATTTAATAAAAGGTAAACTTTATTTCTGATTTGATTGATGGGTTGCCTATTCTAAATTTCTTCAGGAGTTACGATTTAAAATGGACAACCTGTATATACCACAACATTACAAAACCATATATCACTCTTTGTTGTATAACAAACAGTAAATGCTTAATAAACATCATCCACTGTCAGTTAAAAAATTAATTTAGTGTTTTATAACACATATTACTTTTAGATCCAGAAAATAAGAAATCGCTCGCTGAGATACAGAAGTCATTGTTTTTGGTATGCCTGGACGGGCCAATGCCCATATATAAAGAAGAAAACAGGCAGACAACTGCCAGCAGACAATTCATACACGGTGGTGGCAGTGCTGGAAACGCAGGAAATCGCTGGTATGACAAAACCATCCAGGTAAACACTTGACTGCATTTTCAAACTTTGCCTTCACATTCACAGCGTGGTTCTTTACAGTTCGTAATTGGTCAAGATGGTATAGTCGGCTTGACGTATGAACATTCACCGAGTGAAGGCCAACCAATCGCTGTAATGACTGATTTTATAATAGATTACATGTAAGTGAACCTAATACATGTGTACTCTCATAGATAGCCAAATGTTCCATATTTTTTTTTTCTTTTAGCCGAAGCAATGCGAGTAAGAGTATTTCGGACGCAGCATACGATAAAGTCCCGGAGAAATTGCCTTTTAAGATAAATAACGAAATTGAAAAGGCAATTGAAGTGGCGAGTGCAAACGTGGATAAGTACGAAGAGTCCCTTTCCCCAGTACATTTTGAGCAGTGAGTTTTTCTAGGTTGGAGGAAGACCTCGACATGGATGCATTCACTTTCAAATCGTTCGGTAAAGATTTCATTAAGACTCAGAAACTAAGCCCCGACAGCTTCATACAGATCGCCATGCAGTACGCATTTTACAGGTAAAAGTTTAGCTTTCAGTAATTTTTGAGTTACGTGTAAACTCGCTCGTTTCAGAATTCACAAAGAACCCGGGGCTCATTATGAATCAGCAGCTACTCGTAAGTACATTCATGGAAGAACCGAGACCATTCGATCTTGCTCGATTGAGTCTATTGCTTTTGCGAAAGCAATGTTGGATGTGGGTAAAACTGATAATGAGAAGGTCGATTTGTTGAAGGAAGCTATCAATAGTCACAAGACGTACACAGTGGAGGTACATTAAATTTTTTTTACACACTAGTACAGTCAATCGAAAGCACAGATAATAGATCTCTCCAGACAGCCACAGATTCGAAAATTGAATATTTGTCACAAACCATTTGCTAATTCTGAAGCTCAATCGCCAGATGTCGCTTTTAAGTAACAGAGAAATGAGTTCAAAGTGGGGCAAGGACACGATAATGTGATGTACGGTTATAATATGCAATTAACTCGCCTTTTAAACCTTGAATCACACCTCTTAGTTATAGAATTTTTTCAAATGTTACTTATATTTACAGGCTTCGGTTTTCCACTTTGCTATTGTAACAGTAGCGTCACCACATATTTGGTGTGCTGTCTCCAAACTAAACCCAGTTTGTCTCCAACGGCTTGATGAGCCGTCTGTCTAGTTCTATTATCTGTGTCGAAAACACTTTAACTTATTATAAAACTGAATGAAAATAAAATAATTGTAGGCTCTGAATGGTTATGGAGTTGATCGTCATTTGCTGGGATTGAAATTAATGGCACTGGAACGTAAGCTAGAAATACCCGAGCTATATTCAGATGTAGGATACACAAGAAGTGCTCACATGAGATTATCAACAAGTCAGGTTGCAACAAAATGTGATGGGTTTATGTGCTATGGCCCCTTAGTTGCCGATGGATACGCTTGCTGTTACAATCCGCGACCGAAAGACATAAATTTTGCAGTTTCTGCGTTTACTCATCATCCCAACACCAGTGCGACCAACTACAGACAAGCACTCGAAAGCAGCTTATTGGACATGCACAATCTGTTGATGAAAACTCAGAAATCCAAGCTGTAAGGTAATAAATCTTTCGCTTTGTGCCTTAGAAAATAAGAAATGGTGATGAATTCAGGAAGCAATTGTATTTCGTTAACTTTTATGTTTATAAAAAAGTTTTATTGCGTATGGTGAATGTTACTGATAAATAAAATAAATCTATACAATACAATCAAATTGTGTTTTGACTTGAATGCGATTTATGCTCTCTTTGTGTCTGATAATACTCTTACAATACAACCGACGCCACCTATGTTATAGGCTTTCTCGTGCCACAGTAACAGATGTCCGCTGCTGCCCTCTGATGGGTATTCGAAACCTTTGTAGACGTATTTCATTAGAACGTCGATCAATTCAATGTCCAATGATTGAACCGCTTCTTCAATTTGAGAAGGTTTAATCGCTAGTAATACTCTCAGCGTGAGATTTAATGCAGTTTCCTTTAAAAAAAAAATAAGATTTATAATAACATTCTAAGGAAACCATCATGTCTTAGCTAGATTCAGAAAATTTGAGATTCCAATATTTTGACAGGTATGATTCTAGCTAAGATGTGATTTGTAATTCCATGGCTTTCTGAGGTCGGGTTTAAATTGAATCTCGTTTATTAATAAATAATTCTTACCTTGACTTGCTGGTTTTTCGAGCCCAAAGGTGCGCTATTTAAGACAGTCTTAAGAGCGTCCACAAATTTACCTGTAGAAATTAATTAAGAAAAATAATTCCAGAAGAAAGTGGGCAGAGTAAAGAATAGAGAAAGGATATTTATTTAGCAGTGAAACAACTTCGTTTTCGTCGGGGCCCGCCGGTCCACCTTGATCTGCATCGTCTTCTTTAAAATTATCGTCAAAATACTGATCAACGTCTATTTTTCTGAACGCCGAACTTGATGTGTTTTTCGCCATTTCTCAAAATTTTCACGCCCACTTCTAGGTTAGTCAGCCAGCAGTGCAGCCAAATCTGACAGATTGGCTGCACTGTATTTCGTTAGTTACCAGTGTTGCCAATCTAGTGATTCTGTTATTAGATTTGGTGACTCAAAACTGCAATATTTCTGTTACCTGCAAAAACTACTCCATTTCAAAATTCAAAATTTTAAGCAAAAGGGTTTTAATAATCATATCTTCAACGTCTTTAGATTAATATGGCTTATTTATTATGGTGTTTTTAATATGATTTATTTCGTATTTCTAATTCCAAAGGGAATTAGAAATACGACATTTATCAACTGCCAAAAAATTTAAAACTTCTTCGTTTCCATGACAAATATTTGTTTATTCAACTCAAATACACAAGTCTGTTTGTGTCACGTGACACAGACGCCATGTTTGGGCTAGTTTTTAAAATTTGGTCCTAAACTGTATTGCCGTACTTTAGTAATCTAGGGACTTTAGGTTTTTCTGTAACTTTTCAGTGTTTTCTTAAGCTAAATGTTTTTGTTTTGGCAACACTGCCTCACTCCATCGAATAAAACATAAATTCCCTAAAACAATTTTTTTGCGAGAATCTTTTCGTTGTTGTATTTAAAACTGTCGAGATGGTTAGTATTATTTTATATTTTAATATTCTTAAATCATCGCGTAAATAAAACTACGATAACGTTATTATTTCTAGTTACGGGCGCACGTACTGTAAATATTTGTGATCGTTAAATATGTGGTTTTTATAAACAGATTTTGAGGTTAGGTCTGTGTTTAATAAGAATAAATTGTTTCTCTTGCAGGTTAAAGTAAAGTGTTCGGAACTACGTACGAAAGACAAGAAGGACCTCACCAAACAACTCGAGGATCTGAAGACCGAGCTGACGAATCTTCGAGTTGCAAAAGTCACCGGTGGGGCTCCGTCAAAACTTTCAAAAATGTGAGCAAATTATAAATTAATCACGTTTTTAATACCATTTTTTTTTTTTATATTGAATATTTACTTAATTGTTCATCTACAGACGTTAGTTATTGTTATTATTTATTTCAGACGAGTTGTTCGTAAAGCAATTGCACGAGTCTACATTGTGATGCATCAGAAACAAAAGGAGAACTTGAGGAAATTGTATAAAAACAAGAAGTACAAGCCCTTAGATCTCAGGCCTAAGAAGACACGTGCCATTCGTAGAGCTCTTTCAAAGCACGAGCAACGAATTAAAACTCAAAAGGAAATCCGCAAGCGCTCCATCTTTCCACCAAGGAAATTTGCTTTGAAGGCATAAACTTTTTTATGTATTTCGATTGTAAACTTCAATAAAAAAGCTTAATAAACCTTGATTTTTATTTTTTGGGATCGGGGAATAAAATTGAAGTCCTTCACTTATTCATCAATATTTATTTTATCAGTACTTGTCTCTTGTAATACTTTGGTGTTTAACTGAGGTCTTAAAGCAAACGTGTATACTGTGTATAACCCTCTTGGAAAATTCTGCTGTTTGGTTTTTTTGAAGCAATCCAAATTGGCTTTCTTGAAAAGTTCCATGAAGAGTGAGAAAGGCCTCGTTGCTGAAGAATCTTTCTCATCTTTTTCTACTTCGCCTGACGTAATATTTTCTTTTATGATTATTACGCCATTGTCCTTTAATCCACTTCTGCAAATGAGTAATTGCAATTAAATCTAATTATACCCCAACACCTTAGGATAATACCTGCAACTATTGAGGAAATTCACTAAATCAACATCAGTCAGATGTCCTAAAACCCACTGACACCAGATGACATCGTATTTGTTTTCGGGTTCGAAATTTTGCAACCCCGTGGGATACAAATTTCCAATTTTTTGTATGAAACGTGGCCCGACGTATTCCTTGGCCTGTTCCAGAAAGAAAGGGTTCTGTTCCACGAGGTCTACGGTCTCGAATAAGTGCACGAGGAGGTGCTTGGTAATGCGTCCTATTCCAGCACCACAATCGAGCGCTCTTTGCTTCCCAGGGGGCCTTTTCGATTGAAACAAGAACTTCAGGAACTGTTTCGAAGAATGTATGTCTACTTGCGAAATGTGTCCGAAGCCACCCAGCATTCCGTTCACGGTTGCCGGTATTTCCGACCAATAATTAACAGCTCTTTTGTAGAACTCATTTTCGATAGGGTCAGCTTCGAGACAGTTCGTGTTTGCAGCCATGATTTGTTTCAAACACACCTGACATCTAAATATAACCTAGAAAATAATTTGTTCTTAATAAAATAGTTTTATTCCTATTAGTTTTTATAGCTTTAAAATGTAAAGCATCCTTGAAATCAAATCATACCAAATCGGCGTGTCGAGTCACTTTTAAAAACACCCGCGCTATTTACCTTTTACGGTTACTTGTGTTTTATTCGTGAACACACACAATTACGAATGTTCGGCTGCTTAATAAAATGTTAGTTAAGAAAAAAAATTGGTTGTTTTTCGACTTGTTAAGGTTAGAAAAAAAAGACGAGGTGACGTCACGAAGAGAAAGCTGTTAATTCTTGATGCGATTGTATTTCCACAAGAAGTCGACTTCTTGTGTTGATAGTGCGCGAGACATATCGGGTTGTCAAGTAATTTCATTCAGCATGAGTTTATAATATGACGTTGTCAAAGTAATGACAGATGATCGCGATGTTAAATTGTTTTGTTGATGTGTTTTGTTTTGTGTACTATACAGAGCAGAGAAGAAATGATGTAACTGAATCAAAACTGTACTGTTAACGTTCTATTATTAACACGAAAACCATTGACAGTGTACCTAAAGAAGAATTTCGTGCCGCAATAATTATGAAAACGTCAAGAAAAATCCAGGAGTAAAGCCCAGAAACAATCAAAATGACGAGGAAAAAATGAACGATGCGGAAAGCTTGGTCAGTATATCTATTTTGCTTTTATTAATTTTCAATCGAGCCTCCTTATGTGTGTGGGAGATTCTTAACTCTTAAGTTCTATCTCGAAGTCACGTATATCCGGTGGCAAATTCCTGGGAAAAATATTCCTGCTGCGTTAATTACATATTATAATTTTATTGTACGCTGCGAACTCGCAGTTTATAAATTTAAATGAGAAATTCCATTATGAGAGGTTTCGACGGTACGACATCTGAAATTCGATTCACGATAGTGAAAGTTGAAAGTTCTTCTAGATCTCTTTGCAACAGAAAAAAGAAAAACTTCAACCGATTTGTTTTTGTGTTAATTTTGATTATAAAGTAGAATTCCGCAGAGCAAAATCAAAACTTTTCGATCTCACGGGTGCAGCGCCGACTATGAGGAAGTGACCTTAAAAACTGAAACATTAATAATTCGCATTAACGACAGTGGCGTAGCATCACGGGATTCACTCGTAATTTGCAAGGAACTGCAATTTTTTTTTTAATTACATTGACATTAGTCTTCAGGGTGCTATTCTTATAGTTAAGTAATTAATAATTCAGAGCTATACGTTTAAGATATACAGTTTTATTCGTAATTTAATGAACAGTTTACGTCGCGACATCTTGTGGTCGACTTTTGATCTAAAATTGTAAACTGATTTTTAATACATATAAAGAATCAACAAAATTCAAACTTCTGTGAAAAAGGGATTCACGTCTTGACTTAGTACAGCCACTAAAAATTCATTTAAACAAACTGTTGGTTTCAACAAAGATGTTTTAACATGTTATCATAAATCCTGTCCATAGACTAATAAGGGTCCTGTCACCCCAGTAAGCCTTGAATGCAGTGTTGCCAATTCACTCTAAGCCGATTACCCTTTTCAAATTTTTAAAAACCCGCTCTTACCCACATGGAGTAATGAAATTACTCGCTTGTTTACTCGCCCTCCCAAAATAGAAAATAAATGCTACAAAATTTATTTTATTTAAATACCTAATAACACACCTTACACATTTGGACGTTGCACGACAGATTTTTTAGGTTAAAATCATATGTGGGACTGTGGGCGGCAATCGGCAACAGTGCTGCCAACCGACCAAGCGGCAAGCGTACATTTCGGTAGTTGTAAACAATTTCGGTAGATGTCTCTGAATTTCGGTAGATTTATTAAATGGTTTAAAATCGGGGTTAATCACTAGATTAAAATTATGTTTAAAACTACTGATTTTATTCAAGCGATTTTTATTTTTGAAAATCATGATTAAAAAAAAATTAAAAATTCTCATGAAATAAACAAAACTGGGTCCAAATTATATTGAGATGTTTGACAGTTATTGTGCAATTTTTGACGCATAGTAAAACAAAAGACGATCGACAAATAAATAAAGAAAATTTATAAATTTAACAAAAATGACAAAAAAATAGCAAAAATTTAAAAAATCTCGTTAAATAAACAAAACTTTCTAAAATTAAGAATGGACAGTTGCGCAATTCTTGTAAAATAAAACAAAAGACGATCGACAAATTTATAAAATTTTAAAAATAAAAAAAATTCTCATTAAATAAGCAAAACTGTTTCGACTTTCTAAAATTCAGAATTAACAATTAAAATAGAACAAAAGACGATCGATAAATTTATAAAATTAAAAAAAAAACAAAATTAAAAAATTCTCCAAATTCGTCCAAAAATATTTTAAAACATTTGACAGTTATTGTGCAATTCTTGACGCAAAATAAAATAAAAGACGATCGATAAATAAAATTTATAAATTTAACAAAAATAACATAAAAATAAAATCAAATAACAAAAATTTTAAAAATCTCATTAAATAAGCAAAATTTTCTAAAATTAAGAATTGACAGTTGCGCAATTCTTGACGCGAAATAAAACAAAAGACGATCAACAAATTTATAAAACTAAAAAAAATAAAAATAAAAATAGTTCTCATTAAATAAACAAAACTTGTTCGACTTTCTAAAATTCAAAATTAACAATTGTGCAATTTTTAAAAATTAAAAAAATCTATTAAATAAAAAAACTTTAGTAATTTCCTTGTTGCCAGTAGTAAAGCTGCAACAACACTAACAAGACGTCAGTCAAAAATTTTAAAATTAACGTTTTTTTTTTCTTGAAAATACCCATTTTTATCCACGCATTTCTTTTACTCGCAAGGTTGCTTAAATTACCCGTAATTCGGGCAATTGCCCGCACATTGGCAACCCTGCTTGGATGTGTAATGGCACGTCTTTTCTTAGAAAACTGTATGACGTTTAACGTTGGAATTTTTCGTTAATACCGGGTGTTTCAGTGAAGATGCACCAAACTCGGTATGTTGGTAGATATCGTGAAAAGAAATAAAAGTTTCCTATAATATATTTTTTTTAAATGAATAAGTTTTGAGATAATCGAAGGGAAAGGAGAATCGTATATTTTTAAAACGTACAATAGATGAGAGCGGCCCGAATTCTTAACCTACCTTAACGTTCGGTTTTTTACTTTATTACCCCATAAACTGTCGCGCCTCAGATGATATGATGAAACACATTTAGTTCGTTCACTCCGTCGTTCACTAACGTTGTAGTGGCGAGTAATTTGTTGGTGTAGTTTATACTTTTCATTTTTAAGTTTAGTATGTAAGTGTGTGTGTGGGTGTGTTGGTGGTGCGATGGGCAATTACACATTTCGAGAATACGCAGATTATTCGAACACATGTTGTAAGGTAATTGCCATCTGCGTAATTCGCCCGCTTCCGAAATTGTTTCTTCATGTGATCAAGTTCAGTCTGATAGGCAAATAATTTAACAGACCGGCGTGGCGGAAGCAACAATTCTATTCAACAATTCCAATTTATTAATTGTACATAATTATAGTAATTGTTGGATACAGAAACAAATAAAAACGTTACAAGCGTTAATTATTTATCGTACATTATTAAGACTCGGCAAATTTGATGTAATTACGGTTTGCATAAATGTTAGTGCGATGAAAACGCACGCTTTTTTCAAAGTGTTCGTCTTTAACACGTCTTGCGGTCAAGGCCAAACTTAAAAGCCTGTCATAAATTTTTTCGTTTACGATAGTTATTTACTGTTTTCTTGCAGGCGCGTGCCATTCATAAAACAATTTAAATCGCTCGTCTTGTTTCACGGCTGCAGAAATTTAAATCGCTACGGTATTTCTAAAAACATCGGCTCCAAATTACGCAAATTTCAAGTTGCACCGATTAAAAAATTTTATTAAGATATTTTGTTTGAAATAATGTCAGAAACGTGTCCCTTAAGTTTGGTGCATCTTCAATGAAACACCCTGTATACACGTTTCTTTAGCCTGTAGCATTTTGATATGTGTCGATTGATTAAATAGAAATGTCATTCAGATTAATCAATTACTTTAAGAAAAGACATGCGTTCACACTTTCAAAGCATACTGGGGTGACGGGACTTTATGACATATTACCACAATATTACTTACTTACCTTTATCAGTGAACTTTATGATTACGTTGTACCATTGTACACAGCGTTAATAAATGAATGAAAATGAAAGGCGTTCGAACTTCCCCGCTCAGACACTTACTTTTAAAAGTCGGCCGCCAATGTCATTCGAAAAACACAACAATACGTTTGTTCGTAGCAGTGTTGTCAATGTGTAATGGTAATTACCCGAAAAGTGGGTATTTTGAGACGGGCATTCGATCGAGAATTTGAAGTTTTCGGGGAAATGCGGGTATTTAATTATTAAAAGTTGGCGACATCGTGGTGTGATGTTGGCACGCCACTGTACGAATAGTTTGATCGTTGATGTGATTGGTAAGCTTGATATTCGATAATCGATAAACATCGTAACGCCGAACGTGCGCCGAACCTAAAATTATTGGTCTTTGCGCAGTAACGTAACGTATAATTAACGTATATATAACATTTAAACCAAACATATCCATGAAGTAATTTCGATTACAGAATACTTATTTTTGTTTTATATTAACAGTAGGTACTTGCTTTTGTTTTATATTAAAAGTACTTTTTTCTTTTTGCATTTGCATTTAAATAAAAATAAATCTTCTGACTTTTTTCATTTTATATTATACCAAGGATCGGGAAAAAGCGGGTATTTTTCTCGTCGATTGTGGGGAATAGCGGTTTCATTCATTGGCAGCACTGGTTCGTAGTGCAGTTTGTAACTATGTAGTTTGGAACTTTTAGAACTAGTCGCCCATTGAAGTAATGATCAATTTCGACAAGTGCGTTAGATGCAAAACGTTCATTGGTGCACATTTCCAACGGTTCCAATCTAATCGAAACTGCTGTATTTACAAACCTAATGTAAAATAATGTTTAAAAACAGGTAACCTCACTTTTGTCTTTAGTACACTGTTGCCAATTTAGTGTTTTTTTTTCTTAGATCTGGTGATTTTGTTGAAATTTCAGACAAATTTTAGTAAATTCTGTCATGTCTGAAATATAATAATTTTGTGATCGGTTTAGTGACAAATCTAGTGATTTTTTCATTTAATACTAACTAATTTGGTATTTTATTTAATTTAGTGGTAACTTTGTCATAAAATAATTAGCGATAGCTTGGCGAACAAGCATAAAAATCGAGTTCTTCTTTATCAACTTATGCCCAATGTTGCCAATGTAGTGATTTTGACATTAGATTTGGTGACTTTCTGTTGAAATTTCAAACAACTTTTAATGGCTTCAGATATGTTAAAAATTTAGGACCGATCTTTCATCTTTCCATTAAAGTTATCCGGCGAATAACTTCATTTTTATGAATGGTTGATTGATTTTTATGAAAGGTTTCCATGGCAGTTAACCGTCAGTTAGTTTAGACCGGCCTTTTATGGCCGTATGCACAGAACGAATTAACTCAGCTTAACTTTAAGCGTCATTTAGAATGTGACTTCCACAAAGTTATGAAACTTTAAATGTCACAATATAAACGACACTCAAATTTAAACTTGAATAAAGTGTTTGGTGCATAAGGCCCTTAGTGATATCATGACCGGGTTTAGTGAGAAATCTAATGATTTCATTTTAAAAAATAGTTTTAACCAAACCACTCAAGATTTAATAGTCCGCATAAAATAACGTTTATTTCATTTGTTTCTGACATTTTGTGGTGACATCTGTTCTAGCAGCAGTGCAATTTCTAACAGTACGTACTGCTACTAGAACAGACTTAAAATAATTAGCGTCATATTGGAACGTTATAAAATAATTAGTCATGTTCGCAAGGATAAATATCGCGTTCCTCTTTATCGACAATATGTGCACACAGAGAAATTTCTTAAATATTTACAGAAACGTCTTTTTCGGAATTTGTAGAAGCAGAGAGAAGACAACGAAGAAAAAATTAATGACAATCGATTTCTGTCTCCGAATCAGACAATGTTGCAACATTTCCTTTTCGTCACGAGGTGCATTCACGACCAAATTTACGTAACGCCGAGAACTGACAACACCGGTTAATTATTAATCTGATTTGAGTTGTCATAATTTGACGTGTGTTATAATGACATCAACTTAAATTTGTCCAATGATAGCCAACTTACTAGTTTAAAATCACGGCCTACTGCGATAACAAATAGATAAGGAATGGATAATATAAATGATTGAGATTTATTTTATTAGATTGGCAGTACTGTTCAAACTCAATTCCTCAGTGTTCCCAACCTACTGACAACTTTGTTTATTTTGACAACTTTCTTTATATTTTTTCACTTCTGACGAAGCTGCCAAACGATAACGAAACGTTAAGTGATAGTGCGCATTGTCAGTGTCCGTTTAAAGAATTTGTGATACTATTAAATTTGCTTCAGTCATTTATAGCCACGTGGTATAAATCGCAGAATGTTATTATACAGCAAGCGATTCGGTGGCAATTTGATAATTTTTCAAATTTCAAAATTTAATCTCCAAGCGTCAATCAAAATGATAATAAGACGTTTACGTCCAGGAGTGTCTTACATTTCTATGTCAGTAGAATGACAGCGGCGTCCAAATTTTTATGTCCGCGACTGTACATTCAAGCACAAATTTACTCTTCTGTTTATACAATGCGATCAATAATGACTGTCCCTGCCCACACCTTAATTAGGATAGAACAGATTTATTTTTAATTACGAAATGTTTCTAAGAGAAAACAGCTGATTGATTTAAAATAACTTTGCCTAGCAACGAAGTAACTAAACAAACTTAGCGAAAGCCAATGAGCGGAAATTTCCCCAGAATTCCCCAAGTTCAAGTTAGACAGCTGACGTAACTCAGAACTAAATATTGATATAATCCTTCTTGGAAAGTAGTTTTCTTTTCTTTTCTTTATTGATCTCATTGTATGTATTGTATAATTTTAACGAATTCTTGTAATATTTTGTCCAAACTTTGTCACCTTCTACTTTATGTAGGACGTCTCATGGACAACCTGTATGTGCTTGAATATGATACTGAGAATAAATTGAGAAATTACATCCATTTAATTTCATGGGATGAAAATGAATGGCGCACGCGCTTTGTAGGTAAACCATCGTTTAACAAGTGTACGCCGTCTCATAATCCCGTTGTCGTATCGTATCTCGTTTGTTTTGATTCAGTATTCAGTATGTCGATGGTGTTGCTTGAGCGGAGTTGTGGTGGCAGCGTGCGTTTGGGTTTACATGTTTTTATCGATCCTTTAGTTATATCGTCACGTTTTCCCCTAATTTCGAATTCGTAAAGTGCTCGTCGATCGTTTCCATTAAAGGTGTTCTTGTAAATATTCTTTTGGGCGAGAAACGACGTTTCGGACGATTTTATTTACTTGTTCGGAGACAGTTGTTTGTTTGCGCTTGCTTGCGGAGACGGAATCGGCAGAACTGGTTTCAAATGTTATTGCCTACCGCTGCGTCGATAGTCGCTTTCCAGCCGGACTTTTATCAAACGGAAAACTCGACGTTTTACGATGGAAAATGCGCGGGTGCGACCTCATCGATAGATCACCCGCACGCTAGGGATACTTCCCCCAGGGGAAAATTTCGATTTTGTGTTTGCACCGGTGGGCAGAGAAGGAGCGGCAGAAAAACGTTGACGAAGTGGTATATAAAAGTAAGTTGTTTGGATTTCTATGAATTTTAAATTACGTTAAATCTTGCGGCCAACGATGTTAAAACTAAATATTTATAATACATCGTGATTGAAAAAAAAAGAGATATGACGGATCATGATAACGAGTGTCCAATTACAATTATTATTTATTATTAATCGTCTCATACTCACGTGATATAACGCGTCCAAATAAATGTGTGGTCAAGTCACCTTTGGAACTTTAAGTCATCCTGCAGTAATATGTTACTGATTACTAACCTCACTTTTAAACTGAAATGCTTGCGAAATATGACAGTTACATCGGAAAGAAGAATTACGTGTAAAATATTATAATAGACATACGTCAGAGTACTCATCATCCAATGTTTCTATATACATCGCACTCTCTCAGGAGCGGTTGGTGCAAAAAGTGTAGAAAAGTGCAGACCTATCGAACAGACCTTATGTCATAAAATTATCGTAATACCGATTGATTTTTTAAAATGTTTTTAGCAACTCTTCTATGAAATTTTGATGGCATGTCTTAGCTTTACTGCAGTGTTGCCAACTTGGTGATTTTTTCACCAGATCTGGTGATTTCTTTCAAGTAGTTGCGACTTTCTGACATGATTTGCGACTTGTCTCAAAACGGGTGAATTTTAAAGTGATGTGTGACTTCTATGAAAAATCAAAACTGACTTCATAAATAAGTACAAAGAAAAAAAAAAGGGTCCGGGTACATAGAGGGTGTTTGGGATGTAAGGTAACAAACTTTTTGTGTATGCAGGAATAAAACTTTTCTTCCAGTATTTTTTTTTGTATAACTTAACATTTTTTCCAATTTGAAGAGCCACTGTTTGTGATGACTTTGACGTTTAATGTCAAAAACGTTAGCTCGCTTCAAGAATTAAAATTAAACGTGTCCAAAAAAAAATTCTTTAAACATCAAGGTCATGGCTAACTTTAAATTTTGAAGTTCCAATAGATCACAAACAGTGGCTCTTGAAATTGAAAAAATTGTTACTGCATACACAAAAAGTTTGCTACCTTATATCCCAAGCACTCTGTATGTAGTAACTTTTCTAATATTAAGATTGGTAGTCAACATGATCAAACTTCCCTCTTCTCCTTCTCACTTGTTATGTACAGTGTGATCAATAATGATTGTCCGTGCCGCTACTTTCATTTATAGACTCATGTTAGGTTTCATAAAAGTCGATTAAATTTAATCATTGACTAAGAATAATCATTCCTATACCTTCACCACATGTAAGCATAGCAACGTTTACTTTTAACGCTTGATTAAATTTAAGTAACGTTTGTGAAATTCACCACCACCTACTTAAAATATGCTACCTTCTAATAATGGAGGACTGCATTAGATTAGATTCATTTTAAATTACGAAATATGTTTTTAATGTAAAACAGTTTTTAATAAAGTTTAAAATACCCGTGTACTTTTTCGAAGTAAATAAACAAATAAATATAAACAATTCACACGCTAGCGAAAGTCATTGAATAGAAAGTGAAGGAGCAAACAAAATTCACTAAACTTCCCCAGAATTACCCAAGTTTTAACTTCAGATTATACAGTTAATGTAACTTGGACCTAAATATTGATATATTCGTTCTTGGACATTCTTTACTGATCACATTGTATATGTAAAAAGTGGACACTTTTTTTGGCCGTAACTGTATTTATTTTGTTTTGTTATATTATACTTTGTACTTATGATTCATAATGTAAACAGTAATAATGTTATTTTTTTCTAAGAAGTGTAGAATCAAAAACACTTTTGAATTTTATCTACAAATAAACATCATTAGGAAATTAGAAAATCTGTGTAATGCATATCATTTAATATATACATTTGTTTTACTGTAACTTACGAATTGTTTAATTTAGATCACAAATGCTTTCTGGTATTCAATATAAAAGTTTGGAGATTTCTCGTATAATGCTGCCTCAATTTGGTGATTTCTGGTGATTTTTGAAGTAGGAATTTTATTCGGTTGGCAACACTGCTTTACTTTGAAATAATTTACTTTCTTGACATTTGTCACGGATAGCTGACAACTATTAAAATCTTAACCTGTAAAAAGAGTTTTTCTTAAAGCAGCCAGTAAACTTCTGCTCTCGTGTAAAAGTAATTTTGTTTTATGAAACCAATGTTAAATTTTTAACTGTCAACGTCAATGTTACACATTACACAACTTTAGGAATAAGATTTATTTTTCAGTTAAGCTTATTGTCTGTTTCAAAATTAAAAAACCACAACCTGTTGAATTGTGTTGCCAAAAATAATTGCCTCAATAGTTCGCTCTTGTTGCATTTTTTCAAAATGTCCCGACAATCAATCATGTCTACGTATTTTCTGATCCCATTTGACACCCTTAATCTACAGTTTTAATTTGTCCAAATAATAACCTAACACCATGTATATTTTAAATAGCTGAGATAGCTCCGAGGTGACGCTCGAAAAACGTGGACACCTGTATAGATCTTCAACATTTATATTTCTCAAATAAACGCGTGTTGTTATAATAAGTGTTTGAGTTGTGAGTGTAGTTATTTTTTTGCGTTTTTCATGGAAAACAATTTGTTTATGTACTTCACACGCACGGAACGATGCGGTTTAAATTATATTTATTTGTGTCATTTACGATAGCAGGACGGACGTCAGCAGAAATGTGCATAAATTTATTCGCGTAATTTTCGAATTCAAGTCGTTGCTTGGAAAACGTAACCGTAACTAATAATTAAAAACAAAATATCTACTGTATTTTAATATTAGTTTACGGTACTAATGAGTATGTACACTGAAAATCAAAAGGGCTAATCCCTTCTGACCACTTTAATAAGTAGACGGACAGGTAAACGAGCAAACACAAAATAAAAACATGAAATCGTTTGTTTACCTTTTGGATCGCGCCTTAAAATTTCATTTGGGAGACATTACTTTTGACGCTCAGTGTACTTACTCGTTCGTTTTTACTTGATGAAATAACTTTCTAAATTCAAAAGTAAGGAACATATCATAATTTTACTAGTAGTATTATTTAATATTCAGTTCTAATTTTCGTTTAATTAAAGATGTGGGTTTTAACTTTCATTTCTCTGTAATGTTTGTCTCCTTTGTGGTTAAACTAACTAAACATAAGTGAATGAGAATAATAACTTTACGTATTTTCTTTACACACGTGCGACTTGCTACCTACGTATTTTTAACGCTTAAGTATTCATTCAAATAGAAAACGTTCAACAGTGTTCGAAATTTATGTGGTCTCTCTTTTGTCCCGCATTCGATCGATCTCATTAGAATGACGTGCAGGTGAATGAAAGACCAAGTTAATTTCTGATCGGTCTGTTGATAGCGGTCAACAACACACAGCTAAAACATGTGACTTTAATTTAATAAGTTTAACAGCAACATACTGTTCAAGTTAAATAATATCACATTTTGTTATATTGTTTTTTTTTTCTTTAAAGAAGAAGAAGAAGAAAAAGTGACATTTGTTGTGGAATTAATTGCTTTTTGTCTTTCTTTTTTTGTTAAAGAAAAGTAAAATACAAAAGACAATTAGCTGTCATTTGTTTTTTGCGAAAACCACATACTTAACACAAAAGCTGTATCTTTCATTTTGAGTTCGAAACGTACACGCATTTCTCGGGTGCACTTGCTTTAAACCCTCTGTTGTTGTATCCGGATAGGCGTGGCTTAGTAAACAAGCGAACGGTCTTTTATTTTTTTTAATATCCGTAAGTATACCGTGTGTCCCGGCCCATCTGATCTATAGGAAATTAACATAGGATATCAAATATGTATTATCGATTTTTATGTTCCTAAGACAAAATACGACAAAAATTTACATTGGGTCTGCAAGTCCTCGATCGAATACAATTTAGGCCTGATTTTACAATCGTCGGATAAGCATTATTCTTAGAATAACGTGACGTAGATATGGAGGAACATTAAAGGATATTCGACGAACAGTTATTCCGTCCTTAATCCACGATTGTAAAACTGGGCCTAAATGTTTAAAATTATGAAGAATTGGGAAGGACAGTGGAATGTAGGTGGCGCTTCATAAAAGCAAAATGTACCGTCACTAAATAATCACAGTACCGCAATCAGCCGCCATTTTAGTGCAAAATATTGGCGGGAAATTTAAACATCTTACCCTAACAACGACACGTTCGGGCATTTGAAACTTTTATTTGACAGGTGTTAAATTTGATTAAACTTACCAGAAAGAAAATCACTAAGAAAGTCGGTAGTTTAAACTTGCCGGAAAGAAAATCACTAGAACTGTCGACCATTTAAGCTTGCCGGAAAGAAAATAACTAGAAAAGTCATTTTATCTTACACATTAAGGCCGGGTTTGTAAAGTCTCCATGGGTAACGCTAGGAGTGAGTAAAATGAAAAGCAAAATATACAAAATCATTTACGTGAGAGAGAAAGAACATTACTCAGGAGAATCCAAGAGAGTTTACGAACACACTCTGAGCGTATGAACGAAAATGTTCACTAAAGTTGACCAAAGTGGTCACTGAAGTTGACCAAAGTGGTCACTGAAGTTGACCAAAGTGGTCACTGAAGTTGACCAAAGTGGTCACTGAAATTGACGAAGGTGGTCACTGAAGTTGACGAAAGTGGAAAGTCGGCCATTTTAGTGCAAAAATGTGGTTTCTTTATCTTACACATTACGCATATGGATTGCGGTACTGTATTTATTTAGTGACTGTAGCAAATGGACGTTATATGTCAGATAACCCTAACCTAAATACGGTAGACCTTCGAGTTTTGATCAGTTTATGCTTAGGAAACGTATGAAACGATACATTTTCGGTATAATAACTCTAACACGAAGGCATACAACAGTAAATACATATTTGATTTATTTGATCTATTTATTATATTCAATACAATGCGATCGAAAATGATTGAGCGTCCTTGAGAAAATAAATACCGAAAGGTGATCAAAACTACCTTCGGCCTAGAGAATTTTAGCGTTTTTGAATACTCATGGTCAGGTGACAATCAATAGCATTCCTATGTTGTGCATGGTTTGTTTATTAATTTAAAATTTGTTCTAAATTGGCTGAACTTGTATGGACTCCCGGCAGCTCCGGGTTCAAATCTCATCAGGTTTTTTTATTTTTTAAATTATTAGTAATTTAATCATCTACATTGTTGTTACAAATACTACGAACAACGTAAAAATATAAATAGTTAAAAATTGTAATAATAATAATTAAAAAAAGCTTGACGAGGATTTGAACCCGAGACATCTGAATGGAAGCAGAGAGACCATGCAAGTTGACCAACTCCCTTGTTTATACCAAGTGTCACAAAGGTAGTCTTAAAGTTAAACTTACTTTTCGAAAAGGTTTTTCATTAATTATTATAATAATTGTTGCATAATTCTTCATAGTTTCCGACGTTAATTGTATTCGATGAAGGATTGGCCCATCGCAATGTGAATTTTTGTAGTATTTTGTCTTGGCAACATAAAAATCAATAATACCGAGTGACTTTTTAATGATTGAAAATTATTTTCTTAGATTGGCAACACTTTTCAATGTTTATTTTGGTGTGTACTGGATTTTCAAATTCAAAACTTAGTTCCCTGATGAAGCCTGGGTTTATCAATTCACAAAATTTCAGGACTTGGTCAGCACATAATCCCCAATATTCTTCCGGGAAACAGTTAATGCCCACAAATATCAGAGACTTACATTGGAATCATTTATAAACCAGTTAGACGACATTGAAATAGCAAATGGCTACTTTCAACAAGATTCCGCCACTGCCCACACAGCACGAACCATAATAAATTATTTAGAGGAGTTTTTCCCAGGGCGTTTAATCAGTGCTGGTTTGTGGCCTAGTACGTAGATCACCCAATTTGACAACCCTGGACTTCTTTTTATTTCCACATTTAAAAAATGTGGTTTTCCATAATCAATTTGGAAGAATTACAGCACCCAATTGAGACAGAGCAGTGTTAGTAAGAATAAATAAAAAAAAGTCTGTTTTGCAGAATTTAAAAGTAGAGTATTTCTTCTTTGTATGAAAAATAAATCGGAAGTCAATTAAGCAGTGTTGCCAGGTCGGTAGATCTTCCGATAAAATTGATGATTCAAAGGTGCAATTTGACGGGTACTTAGTGGCTAGCGGTATTTCTGGTGAGCTTAGATTGAAATTGTGGTTCGAAGTTCCCCAATTGGCCCCATCCGTTTATTGGAATTAACCAATATGCAGTCCGTACGCCTTTTGTTCTGGTAAAATGACAACACTGAGAACTAACGATTAGTATACACATAAAATCGACTATTTTTTAGTTTTTAATAATAAAAAAGGAAAGAAAACAAGAAGCGATTTCATTCTGGAAGTCAAAAGTGATACAGTTGGAAATTACTATCACAAAAGCCTTTGATAAAAACATGTTTATGTTGTTTAAACAGATAACAAAGCCAAGCTCTAATATTTATAAATTTTTGAGAAATTTTATATTATAATTATAAAAGAGGTTTTTTTTTCCAACTGCGCACTTCGCAGAACCACGCAGAACTAAACATTTAAATTTTCTGTCAAAAGTTTACTTCCAGGATATTTGTAAACGACACATTTTTTTTTAACTTAATCAACTCGTCTGTGTACGTTGCGAATTTATTTATCACCACATCACTGAATGCTTCTGTTGTAGGGCAATGTTTACTTTGGGTGTGTTCGTGTGTTTGCGTTTACGTAAGTGTCGCATAATTTATTTAATTTGACGCTCTTTAACATAAGACTTCCGTTTCGATTGCGTCAGATCCTTTTCTCCTCGGAAAGAAGTAAACATTCGAATTTATTGTCGTGACAAATGCAGAAACGAACTCTAAAAATATCTTAACTGTGTTCCCAATTTTTTATTTTATTTTTTCTGCAAGGCTGGTACAAACTATGTAAATATAATCAAAACGTCATTAAATTTCAATGTGATGGGTCACTTTATTTGGCCGCAAGTTTACGCATTACCCTGTGAATGCGGTAGGCAAATACAATGGGGAAACAAAAAGACCTTTAAGAATCAGAGTGAAAGAATATCAAACGCTTACACGTAAGGAAGAAACAACGAAGTCTAAAATTGCTGTACATGTTTGGAGCGAAGATCACAACATAAAATGGGAGGAAGCTATGGTGATATCAAAAGAAGAAAAAACTATACGCAGAAAATTGAAAGAAGCAGCATACATCGGAACTGCAACCTACCCCATTAGCCAAGCAAGCCTTGAAATGAAGGACATGTGGGTACCAACCATAAGGAAGCACCTGAAGAGAAGGAGAACCACGGACACTCAAACCAACCCAACAGAGAAGGATGAGTCAACGATACAAAATTACAAAGTATCGGGGACCCAAGCACCTCTGCGCAACACTAACTGCGCAACTACACTTCTGCGCAGCACTTACTGCGCAATAAATGGTAACTTATATAGAACGAAAATTTGGCAAACAACTCACTTATAGCTGTCAGTGTCAGGTAACTGTCAGTGTCAGAGAATGGCGGAAACTTTACGCACCTTTTATGAACCATAATCCTGAAGACGGTAACCAAACGTCGGTTAAGAACAATCCACGAAATGGTGGTAATAGCCCAACAAACAACACTAACAATATTAACAAAGAGAAACAAATTGTTTAAAGATCAAAAGTAGTAAAGTATTGAGCCTCCCCCCCCCCCGCAGCCTCCCCGATTACTACGCCGCTAGACACTGTAGTGAATTATTTATTGATTAAATATCTGGGATGCGTTCAGAAACTATACTCTGGGTACATCCTTAGATAGTAACGTGCCTCCTCGTAGTTGGCCGTGAATTATTAGTTGTGAACCAGCCTCGATCGACCTGACGTATGAAATATGAGTTTTGCGTAGAATCCAAGCCTGTCTTAATGCAAATAGCGGACACTTCGATCACCTGTTATGATTTTACTTTGAATTTTGAATAAAATTTGTTCATAAAAGTGTTATTGAATTTTATGATATTTCCTTCGATAAGAAAAGTGAGGTTATGACGTACGTCAATTTATGAATGGTCGTATGCATCGAACGAATTAACTCAGCTTAACTTTAAGCGTCACTTAGAATGTGACTCACACAACGTTATGAAAGTTCAAATGTCACACACTGAAATTTAAGCTCGATTAAAGTGTTTGGTGCATATGGCGCTTGGTCTCGGTTCACAATTAACAAATCACAGCCAACTACGAGTAGACATAAAAAAAGGGACTTTATTTCAGTCTCTTTCGCGGATGTGATTTTGTTTATTTGCCTTTTCACTTTATGAATTGAGATTTAAAGAAAACTAAATCAAGTGTGGACGTGTGGTATTCAATGCAAATAAAAAGTAAAACGCAACTTTTTGAAAGAGACTAACAAAATGTTACGAGCAGACTTCGGACATTTCGGAGTGTTGCCATGGTGACGCAATACGAGGACCAATGACAAGTGCCCATTCATTGCGTAGCCATGGCAACATGTCAGAAGTCTGGTTATGAGTTATGAATCTTGAGTCTTGAGTGAGTACTTACCCAATTGTATCCTTGAAGGTATTACATAGTTTCTGAACGCAACCCAATTTTTATAGAGCAACGCGTTTTGGAGCGTTTTCATTCTATTACTCTATAGCACGCTATCTCCGTCTTCTATTATTACATGAAGTTAAAACGAGATGAGTATATTTTTAAGACAGTGCTTGAGACGAGTGAATCGAAAAGCTGTTAATCTTTGAGCTTTAAACGGCCTCAATTTATGAGTTGTTCTTAAAACATGCCTGTGGCATGTTTTTTCTGTGGTTTGTTGTATTTATTTGTATTGTATTTATTTAGTATAATGACGAAGCTCTTATCTTCTCCATTCTATGACAAAGAGGATGCTAATTTCACGCTTTTTGTTTTCATTATACTCTTGCGGCGTTAAGGTCAAGGATAAATAACAAAAAAACTAGTGTTTTGTTTTCGTTTCCGCACTCGAAGAGCCTTCTTGAGTCACGTCTTCGTTTTGTTCTACGTCAGTGCGTCGGATTTCCTAAACACAGAGCTCTCATTAGTGTCGCCGTGTTGTGTGACTCACGTCGCTATTATCGCCGATAATGAATTTTTTTTGTTATTCCTGTTATGTTTTTTTACGTAATTGGCGTTTCCACGAAAACATGCATTTTTAAATTTGCACATTACGTAATAATAAACACCAAACATTTTCTAAAAATTATTATTAATATTAGTACGTATGTGATTAGAAATTATGTATTTAAAATTTGGGGGGTAACATTACGATCTTTTACTTATGGTAATCAATCACTACAAGTAAAAGAAATCACAAGATGAAGTGAAAATTGTCCGAAAAACATTTATTTAAAATATATTATATACTTACATACATACATATTTTCAAAAGTTTCAATTTCCTGGGAAAAGAAAAACGAAGGAACGGTCGCGGAATTCCAAAATTCGTATTTCACTCCACAATTTATTTCTTGATTTGTAAAGAGTGACGTCATAATCCCCTATTACACTAGGGGCGAAATTCAATATGTTTGCACGGCGATGGTTCCATAAGTTTTACACGTTGTGAAGCGTGCTCATCAAAATCGAATTTGATTGGTTGCTGAAAGTGCGCAAATTTCAAATCGACCGTTCTAATTCATTTTAAATATTTCATTTTAAAAATAGAACTTTTTCAAAGAATCCTACAGCTAGTGCAAGTACCTATGTATGTGTCTACATTCGATCGGATTTTATCACAAGTATGATGTTGGTTTTCTTTCAGCAGCCCACATGGCGACTGTGGGGCGAGGAGAAGGCCGATGGAGCCCTCTATACCGTCTACCTCAAAAAAGTGCGTTACCACCGACCAACCAGAAGTTTGTCTTCGTCGCATTCGGTAAGTTTCTTGCTTATCTTTTCCACAGCTTGTTCCCGCCTAGATTTTCACCGTTTTTTTGAAGCACCTCAAAAATTCGATACGAGTGCAACTAGCGCAGGTTAATCTAAAACGCATTATCACGTTTTAGGTTAGGCGATGAGAATTTTAAAACGTAAACAAAAGACAGTTGCAATACTTACAATTTCATAGATTAATAATAAATTCTTTAAAAAATAAAAAGAAAAAGAACGATGAGAAAGCAAAGAAAATGAAATAATAAAAATAAATAAAATTCAAATGTCAACAGAACAATCGATTTTTGATTTTACACAATTTGACAAAACAAAGAAAACAAATGAACAAAATGTAAGGAAATATACATAATCATATTAAAAAAAAATAAATAAAATCAAAAGACACAACAAAGCAGAATTTAGTAGACTCATAAATTAAAAGAAACGCAGAAAATGCACTTTCGGCATGTGTCAACAGATGGCGCTGTTGAATATCGTCTTACAATAACGCAAGTCTTTTTTTTTGAGACCGTCCAGAAATGATTGTCAGTTGAACCTCAATGCAATTAATAGTCTTAAAAACTTACTTTAATAGAGTCTTTGTGAAACTTTGTGGTGCGTATTTGCATTATACAGGGCGTCCATTTTAAATCGCCACCCATGAAGGCCATGAAGGTTTTAGGAAAGACAACCCATCAATCAAATCAGAAATAACTAAGTGATTTCAGAATGTATTAAAAGCACGGAAGTAGAATGGGTTGCCTATTTTCAATTTTTAAGGCGTCATGTTTTAAAATTGCTACCTACCATGTATAATTTTTTTTCCAATTAAGGTTTCGGATAATTCGGATACGAACATTTTTTTATTTGCGTAATTGTAATTCAGGGGCTTTGTAATTTAAAGTTCGTACATAACCTCACCTCCTCCTTTCCTAATGCGTAAAAGGGCAACTTTAAGCTGTCTAGAAGTTGTCAGCTTTTAGTTCCTTTTTACGAAATAAAACTTTAAAATCCCATTTTTTAGAAAAAAATAATCTCGATTATTTGAAAAAAAAAATGAAAACGGTTTATCCCTTAGGTTGGGAACATTGCTTCCCACTCTTTTATATTATGCTTGTTCGAGTTTCTTTTTACTATAAAATATTTCTAAATTTTTACCAAATTGGTTTTCAGTTTCAGTCTAATGCTTTAACGACTTTTCAGGATTCAGATGACGAAATATCTCATCTGGAATGGGAGACAGTGCGAGTGAGATTCGTGAAAGCGGGCACGTTGAAGAAGCTGGTGGAGGCTCTCTCCACAGATGACGGCGAGCTGGAGACGACTTACATCAACGTATTTCTGGCCACTTATCGCAGCTTCTCCAACACCAGAGAGGTATTGAAGTTGCTTCTTGAGCGTTACGAAGAACTTTCTGAAATACCGACGAACGGGAAACCGGACAGCCACGATCAACACAAGAAGTAAGATTTTAATTCCATTAAAATGTATAACTCTAGAAGACATTTGAATTTTTCTCATAATTATTGTATAAAGACCAAAATAACTTGTTACATTTTTAAATGTCAATGGCTCCCATTTTCATCCTATAATTGATTAATGTCCGATTTCTTAATCGCCTTGTCCTAAGGTTAAATTTATCTGTCAGTTAAACTTTAATAATCCTAATGCACTAGCGCAGATTTTTTTGTAACCAAAAATATTACAGGTTCCTAATTCGATGTGCTGCCCTCTCTTAACGCACTACTACAGTACTTATTAAAGAAGATCTGTCATGACTGTCATGAAGTTTAATAAATGTTCACTGCCGGAAGTTTCAGCTGATTTTATTTATTTATTGGTATACTTTTTCGTTATAATAAATAATAATGAATGTACAGGATACAATGATTTCCGTCCTTCCTTGCATTTGACTTTGGGTAAATAAGAATTTATTGTTTATCAAGTAAAAAAAAGAAAATTTGTTTGACGGAATTATTCTTAGACCAAATTATTTTGCAGCACGAATTTCCAACTTTCGGTTTAAGGCCACGTGACCTTGAAATACACTTTCCCTCTTTCAAAAAGCCTCTTTGTCAAGAGTATGCATGTCTGAAAGTTCAATAATTTTGAGAAAAACTCTGAATCTACCGCCACAAGCCACAACAAATTTTCATGTGGCAACACTGCCTGTGTACACTGTTGCCAGACCTACCGCTAAAGCGGTATTTCTATCGTTTTAGGGTTTCATCTACCGTTCTCCAGTTTTAACACATTAATCTAACGTCTGTCAGTTTTCTTTTGCTTTTTTAATAAAAATAAATTCAATCGCTTTATTTCTTTAGAAATTTTAATAATTCTAATTTGCTAATGCAGATTTCTCCTGACCAAAGTATTACAGGTTTCTAATTCAATGTGCCGCCCTCTCTTAGCGCACCGCTGTAGTACTTATTAAAGAAATCTGTAATGTTGTTAAACGCCCACTGCTGTTTTACGTTGATCGGTGTTTTTTTGAAAGTATATCTGTCATTTTTTTTTAATTTCAATCGGGTATGCGGTTTTTATTTACTTATTGGCAGATTTCTTTTGCGACAATAAATAATAACGAACGTACAGAATACAATAGTTTCCGTTCATCTTTACATTTTACTGTTGATAAGCAGGAATTTATTTTGTGTCACCTAAAAAAAAGACACTTTGTTTGATGAGAGACCATTTTTACAACAAAATATTTTGCAGTGCGAATTTCCAAAACATTCAGTTTTAGTTTACAGTTGGTTCTTGTCCGATGAAATTTGTAAAGTATATAGTTGCGCGATTTAGTGCCCGCTTAGAAGATTTTGTGATATTCAGTTTTAGGTCATTAAATAAACCAATTTTTTTTTGACGGGAGTGCGTTTGAATGTACAGGCTGTCTTACGAAAAACGCCCCAAGCTGTAACTCCGTTATTTATAGATTAATTTTAACAAACAAAAAAGCAAATAAAATGAGACTAAAAGTACTATAAGGTGAGTCCAGTTTCAATTTCTTTTAAAATTACCTTCAAGGTCAAACGACTGTCAACTTTTATTTTTCAAATGGCTCGGTATATTTTTTATTATTATATCTGGTAGAGATTTTTTTTCTAAATCCAATACTGTGCAACACTTTGACATTTAAAAAATATTTTTCGTAAAAAAAATGAACTAGTCTATTACTCAAAACGTGCTTTTCATAAAAAATGTTAAAGTTTGTCGTGAAAACAATGTCACTGAGCGTTATTTTTCACAGTTGTTTCAAATTGTCAAGTTATTCTCTTTGTATGATTTATTGTTTCCTAAAAAAAGCCGATTATGGATAATACTCAGTTCATTGACTTACTCCAAGCATATTTTGAATGCAATAAAAACACAAGCAGTGCATCTCTATAGACAGGGATTTTTACCCAAAGCAACTTACACAGTTGTAGACTTAATTTTAATTATTTCATTAATGTTTTCTGTACTACTTATTGCTGTTTTTATTGCATTCAAAATATACTTGCAATAAGTCAGTCAGGTGATTCTTATCCATAATCGGCTTTTTTTTAGGAAACAATAAGTTGTACAAGTAGAAGAACTTGATAGTTTAAAACATCTGTGAAAAATAACCTCAGTGACATTGTTTTCACGACAAACTTTAATATTTTTATGAAAAGCACGTTTTGCGTAATAGACTAGTTCATTTCTTTTTTTTACGAAAAATGTTTTCTAAATATCAAAGTGTTGCACATTATTGGTTGAAAAAAATCTCTACCAGATATAATAATAAAAAATATACAGAGCCATTTGAAAAATAAAAGTTGACAGTCGTTTGACCTTGAAGGTAATTTAAAAAAAAATTGAAACTGGACTCACTTTATAGTATTTTTAGTCTCATTTTATTTGCCTTTTTGTTTGTTAAGATAAGTCCATAAATAACGGAGTTATGGCTTGGGGCGTTTTTCGTAAGACAGCCTGTACAATGGCGGAATGTACAACAGAGGGCAATAAAATCCGGGCAAGAATTTGACTCATCGTGTAGACTTGGACAAATTCGGTAAATCAGGCTTATATTGAGGTTATGTTTCTCTCAAGAAAAATTTGAAACGTCAACCTTAATAAACGGAAATTTTGTAGTCAGCAACTCCCACCACGGTGAATTGAATACTAACGGTGGCAGCATTTAAGTGAGATAGCGAGCCGTTACGACATCGCATACCCGCGTACTCCCTCTAATACAACTGTCAACCGTAACAGTTAATATTGGTTAACAATTGTGTAAAAGGAGAAGCGGGTTTGCGGTGACGTAACGGTTCGCTATCTCACTTGCGGGAATGCTGCCACCGTTACTATTCAATTCACTGTGAGCAACTCCAACTTTTGGTCCGTATTCATAAACAAAACTTACGCTATGCGTTCACTAAAACATAGCAAATATCTATTTATGTACTGCAAAGATTTCTTTTATGGAAAGTAAGTGATAAACTGTATTTAAACCCACTTATCTGACGTATACATATAGGAATTTCTTAACTTTTATGTCAGTGGAATGACAGTGACATCAGAAATTTTCTGTCCGCAACTGTACCTATGCATTTTTTAAGTTCTCATTTCAGTAAAGAGAAACTGGTAACAATAGGCCCGTTCAGACGACCACAGCAGCTGAGTTGCTAACTCAGCAATAGTTTGTGATTGCCTCACATTAAGGTAATTGCCAATCACAAACGATTGCTGAGTCAGCAACTCAGCTGCTGTGGTCGTCTGAACGCGACAAATGAAAGGGATATAAGCTCCTTTAATTTTAATACCAAGCTGGCGCCATCTAGCATCAACTAATCGAATTACATTTTTTTTTTCTGAGATTCAAAGGGGCGGTAAAAAGAAAAAAGAAATATGTCATTTATGTTTTTTTTTCTCTCAAAAAATGCACCAAGTAGTGTTGTATTTTGTCAAAATACAGAATAAACAAATGGCATTGTCTTACTAGCGCCCTCTAGTGGATCGTCGCTGCGTTCACAAAAAGAAAAAGACTTCGTTGGTCTGTGTTGAGAAAGTACGCATTTTTTCATTTCCATTTCAGTAAGGAGAAACTGGCAAAAATGTTCCTCAGATTTTAAAATGAACTCGGCGTCATCTAGCATCAACTAATCGAACTATTTCCTCTGCGATTCAAAGCGACGTTAAAAAGAAAGTCTGCCGTTTATGTTTCTTTTTTTCTCGAAAAATGTGCGCTTCAGATAATGTTGTATCTTGTCAAAACATAAAATAAACAAACCGTATTGCTTTACTGGCGCCACCTGCATTGTCACTGCAGTTTTAAAGTGTTCACAAAAATAAAAAAAGGACTTTGTTGCGTTTCCTGTTATGTTAAGAAAGTACTTATACATTTTTTAATTTCTCATTTCATTAACGAGAAACTGGTAAAAGTCTCAAATTTTAAAATGAACCTGGCGCCATCTATTATAAGCCAAAATGCAGAATAAACAAAAAATAGATAAGAATTATTAACTGTAAAATTTGTATTAAAGGTCAGAATTACTAGTGACATTTCGTATTCCTATATGAACTAAACATCAAACATCACCCATCAAACATATGAAAGTAAATGACATGCCCGGATTTTATCGTCCGCTACTGTATACCTCACGTTATTTTTTTTTTTTTTCATTAAATACGTACATTTACAAAATGTCACTGGTAATTCTAATGTTTAATACAAATTTTATTTATTTATTTATTTTGACGGATATATAACCTCAATAAAATCCATATTTTGAAAAACACGAATCTACCGCCATCTACCGCTTTCTTACGTAAAGTTCTACCGCCTCAGCAAGTTTTCATCTGGCAACACTGCCTCTATATCCAAGACGACCAAGACTGATTTTCTAGTATGCAAGGAGTGATCTAAAAGTTACAGTTACATCTAAATAGGCAAACGAATGCGGGTGTTTTATTTAAAAAAAGATGATTCTCTCTTATTTCCCAATAATTTTTTTTCTGTTGCATTTCAGAACTCTGATATCTGCTCTGCATGTTTGGTTGGACAGTTATCCAGAAGATTTCAAAGAACCACCAAATCACCCAGCACTAAGTCAGTTGCTTCAATTTTGCGAAGAATATCTGCCTGCTACCGAACTCGAAGCAAAAGTACGCCATAGACTAGATAGGTACAGCAGAGAAATCCGGATAGATCCGCTGCCAACTCCTCCAGCAACGTTTGCCATGCGAACCATAGTTCCGGGCTGGAGGCGGTATAGGTTACCCGATGTTCCAGTCAGGCATTTCGCAGAGCAACTCACTCGTATGGATGTGGTAAGAAACCCAAGTGCTTTATTTTATTTTCAATTCTAAACAGGTCCGATTTAGGATCTCTTCAAGAAGTTAGTGCCACATCAGTGCCTTGGGGCAGTCTGGTCGAGGAGAGACAAAAGCAGATCTCACGAAGCTGCGACGGTATTAGCCACGGTCAATCAGTTCAATGCGGTGTCATTTCGAGTCATTTCATCAATTCTAGTCGAACCGGATTTGAAGGCGGTCGATCGGGCACAAATAATTATCTGTTGGATAGACATTGCTCAAGAGCTGAGGGTACTCAAGAACTTTTCGAGCCTCAAAGCGATCATCAGCGGTTTACAGAGTAATCCGATCTACAGGTTACAGAAAACCAGGCAGGCCATCCCTAAGGAAAAGATGGAACTATTCGATGAGCTTGCCAGGATTTTCAGCGAAGACAATAACCAGTGGACGCAGAGGGAACTCTTGATGCGAGAGGGGACTGCCAAGTTTGCCGATACGGTCGGGGAAAACGACAAGCAGTTGCAGAAAGTGTTCCAAAAACAGAATACTCACACCGCGAATATTTCATTCGGAACCATCCCGTATTTAGGCACGTTTCTAACCGACTTAACGATGATCGATACAGCAATACCCGATGTAATAGGGGACGGGCTAATTAATTTCGATAAGCGAAGGAAAGAATTCGAAGTGTTAGCTCAGATTAAGTTACTGCAAGGTGCTGCTAATGCGTACCAGTTATCCGAAGATCCGTTGTTTGATCTTTGGTTCGATTCGTTGTTGGTGTTGGATGACCGTGAAGCTTACCAACTGAGTTGCCAGATCGAACCTTCGAATACCAGCACGATAAAAAACAAGAAGAAAACCACAGGCCATCAAAAGAACGACTCGATCGCCAGTAACTCCAGCAGCAATAGCTCGCAGTTTTACTACGACATCGATAGCATGCCCAGTTCCCCCCACAATAGTATCGACAGGAAACTAAGTCCGTCACAAATGTCCAACTCGAGTAGCAATTCGTCTTTGCCTTCGCTGGACACCTCGTTGAACAGTTCTCATTCGGGGAGTGCCAATAATAAACTGCAAGTTCCTTTAAATAATTCAGGGGGCACGGGTACGTTGAGTCCGAATCATTCGCAGAAAAGCAGTCCGGATTTTTACATAATCAAAGTCACGTATGAGACGGACTGTGTCGAAACCGATGGTATTGTGTTGTACAAAAGTATTATGTTAAGTAATAACGAGCGAACCCCACAAGTTATCCGGAATGCCATGTACAAATTAGGCTTGGAAGGGAACCCGGATGAGTACACACTCGCGCAAGTTTTGCCTGACAAAGGTATTTATTAATTTTATTAAGTTTTGTTACGCAATAATTAATGATCTTTTTCTAAAATAGAGATGGTGCTTCCACCTAATGCCAATGTGTATTATGCAGTGAACACAGCATTTAATTTGAACTTCATTTTACGACCGAAAAAGTGTGAAGATAATGATAATAGCAGCGGAAAGAATTCCAGGGGCAAAACTAAATTGTAATTCCTTTTTATGCTCATTTTGAGGAGGGGGGGCAAGGTAGTAATAGAACTTTTCAAACGTATTTGTCCCAGTGAACATTCGAAGGTAAACAAGAAGGAAAAAAATACTCTTCAAATACATTCTAAATTTTCTCAAAACTCGTAGCGTTAGTTTACGGATTTAAGAGTTCGAAACTGAAAGCCCTTGTGACAATTTATAACAAATAACATCTGTGATAAAATAATGCTTGATACTCTATATAATATACATCACCAATCAATGTGAATATATACAAATATTATTTATTTTAGATAATTATTTTTTTTTGTATGTTAATATTCTTTTTTAATTGAAAATTATTATATTTATAAATCGAATATGTACATTGTAGTGTAAGTGTATAATGTGTTTTTCTGTATATTCGTTTAATTTACCCCAGTGCATCTTGCATGTCTGTAAAAACTAAATGTAACTAACTTTTACTGTTTTAGATGATTTCAAATTTGTATTAATTTTTTTTTCAATTCCTATCGAAACGTCTTTTTATTTGTATCTAGATAACTTGCTTTACAAGGATAGAATTAACTGTCGCTCACCTAAGCAAAGCACGGTTTAAAACGAACAGAATCGAACTGAAAGACATTGTTTTAGTTACCATAAGTTTGCTTATTATTGATTTTAAACTTGCTTCATTTAAGTGGATGTCAGTGAGGGAATAAGTAAGCTTTGTATTATTAAAAATTGTTGCAAATCCAGTTTGGCTTTTGTAAGTCTTGTGTAAATCGTCTTGTTTGCAAAATGAAAAGTATTTAAAAAAAAAACGTGACAATTTGACAAGATTGAAAGAATCTGCCATTTTTTTTTTTGAGTTAACTCATCACTTTATTCAAGATCATGTTAAATTACTGAAAAATGTATTTACCTACTTAAGGCTCTCTATTAACTAACTAACTACCTTCAATGATGTTAACTTGGGTTTAGATTCAGTTATATGCAGATTTTAGTTCCTTGATGGTTTAAATTCGTTCAGGTTCGTTATTAAATTGAATTCACGAACAAGACTTATTTATATAAAAAAAATGTAAAGTTTGTGTAGTAATATTGTAAGAGTTTTGTGTATAAGTTGATCTGAAAGAAACTACATAAGTAATTGTTTGTTTTAATGTCCAGTGTAGATAGGTCTGCATCAAAGTACATACAGGGATATTTTTTAAACGTTATATGATGATACCATCTGTATATACATTTCTATTTTCTAATCTCTTACTACTACTACTACGTCAAGTAGGTAATTAGTGTGTAGTCTCGTATGTATTTAATTGTAACATTCGTACCAGTACTTACTAAGTGTAAGCAGAGTAGATCTTTTTTGATGTATGTATTTTTATAATAAACTATTAATTGTAAACTTTAAGCTCTTTAATTAATAACTAACGAAAAAATCAGTTGGTCGAGAAGATTGAAAGTAATGAATACGAAATAAATCATATTAAGAACACCATATTAATCTAAATTAATCTAATCTAATTTTGCATAAAATTTTGAATTTTGATAGAAAAAATGGAGTAGCTTTTGCAGGTAACGGAAATATTGCAGTTTTGAGTTATGAGTTATGACACTCTTACAACCGATGTGCGAAATATTTGTTCTTGCTCGAAACTCGAAGGTGCTCGTCCGTGCCCCGTGGTGCTCCTGATTTGTTCATTTGTGATTTGTAACGATTATTGGAGATTGTGTCCGTTTAAAAAATTTGTGATACAATTTTCATCGGACAAGAACCTACTTTAGTTTTTTTTTTTAATTATTTTTTCTCCTGCTTTTGATAAATTTAATTCAACTTTATACCCAGTTGCATTAAGGCTGTTTTACATTATACTTTTTTCGTCTAGAAACTTGAACAAGTTTGAATACTAGAATCTAGTCTCTAAATTCAAGGTTGTTTTAAATATTAGTTCATAAACCGATTGCTGGCGTCGCAGTGGGGAAAATTTAAACGTGGAACAAAACTGCAAACATACAAAATTAAAGAGAAGTTAAATGCTCAAAAACGAATTTTTATAAAAGAAACCAAACTAGATTTCAGAAAATTTCAAAAATTCTGCATATTTATTATTTGCAAAAACAAAATACGAAACCTAGAATTTGGCGTCAGGACCGGTTATTGCGGAGGTACTTCGAGGTTATATTTTCAATCACAGTTATGTTTATCTTTTAGGGTGTTGGTAATACTGCGACGTGTACTTTATGCGCAAGTCTAGTTTGTAAACTTTGACGAAAAATAGGTTGAGAACTAGTTTGGAAATAAGTTTCTAGACGTTTCTAGTATGAAAACTTGGATGACTTTTTTCTGATTTACATTATTCAAGTTAGTTCTAGTATCGAACTTGTCAAAGTTTCTAGATGAAAAAAGTATAATGTAAAACAGCCTTTACAGAGTTTTCGTTTTTCCATCCCAACTAGGAAACAGTGAAAAAAGAAAAGTCGACAAACAGTACGGTTTACATCACAGTTTACATGCTCAGGTTTGCGCAGTAAGGCTCTAAAAAAAATTGACATTACGTTTATTTTCCGTTGCCAGGAAAATCAAATACAATTTTTATTTTAAAATTCCCGCGCATAATGGGCCAGAAAATATGCGCGTTCAGTGAACAGCAGCTGCTGAGTTGCTGACTCAGCAATCGTTTGTGATTAGTCGCGTTCAACGGAGAGCAGCTGCTGAGTTGCTTACTCAGCAATAGTTTGTGATTGGTTCACATTAAGGTAATAGCCAATCTCAGACGATTGCTAAGTAAGCAATTCAGCAGCTGCTCTCCGTTGAACGCGACTATTGGCTATTACCTTAATGTGAACCAATCACAAACGATTGCTGAGTAAGCAACTCAGAAGCTGCTGTCCATTGAACGCGCACATTTAGTCGCGTTCAACGGACGGCAGCTACCGTCCTGACATCCTGTTATAATGCGTGCGACAGGGAACGCACTAGAAAAATAAAAAGAGAAATGTGACTAATCACGCCCACTTGTTTTCGATGTCGACCACAGCCCGTTGGTAATTCGTTCTCCGTGAACCGAATTGAAATAAACTTGCTATATCCAGTACCCAAATTTCCGATTCTGTATGTAGTAACTAAAGCTGGCAACGGTTAACCGATTTAGGATATTTTGGATATTCACGGTATACAGCATGTCACTCATGCACATAGAGTTGCATGAAAAAAAAATTTTCACTTAAATTCACATTCAAGTTATGCAACTCTATTTGCATGAGTGACATGCTGTACACCGCGAATATCCAAAATCGGTGAACTGTTGCCAGCTCTAGTAGTAATTTCAAAATCCTTTTTTTGTAGAAAAAATCCCCGTTTTTAGAAAAAAAATCCCTTAATTCCTAAGATTCAAAAAAGTCCCTTAAAAATAGATTTATCCTTTAAGTTAGCAACACTGCTTGCTGAGCCACATCGAACAATTTCAAAACTAACCTAAAAGTCCTTCGCTTTTTAACTGAAGTCTATAATAAGCAAGGAGTCTACATTTAAATCAGTTTTTTTTATGCGCGTTAGTTGACCAAGCGGAGACGGCATATCTTTTCCGCGAGCTTCGATGCAGTAGCGCATTGTTCGGCTCCGTACACTTGCAGCGGCGTCGAGCTCATCCACTGTTATCGCATCGTATACTGTGTTACGACCTCACTCTTTCGAAGCGTACGCTCGTGATAGATCAAACTGATTAAAACCTAGACACTTTGATAATAACCTATCAATGTACCATTTGTATACCTATATTTCTAATCACAGCTCTACCGTGTTAAGCCAAAAGGTCGTATCTAGCAATTACACAGTTTTGAGAAATTTAGCATTTAATAAAAAGTTATTTGCCACTGCGGGTATTTGAGCTGTCCCGTATCTAACAGCTGTATAATAAGTCACTGTAGAATGACATATGCGACTTATTTTCTTAACAGAAAATTGGATATCCGTCAATTATTTTACGATAACGGATGTCAACAAACCGCCATATTGCAGAAACTGACCCACTGCAGTCACAGATTCTGCAGTGGTCAAATAAGTTTCTGCCGTAGATTCCCTCCTGTTAATTCTTAACTCGTTGGTGAACATTTTGAGGTTACGTAATTTGAATTCACAGACTCAAAGCTTCGCAAACTTTCTAGGTGGCGGATTTCACAAACGTTACTTAAATTTAATCATCCGTTAAAAGTAAACGTTGCCATGGTTACATGTGTTGAAAGTATAGGAATGATTATTCTTAATTGATAATTAAAGTTAATAGCGTCTTCCACTGGCTGCACATTCGGTGTATCTTCATCTCCTTGTATTACACGAGGTTAAAATTAGATGAAAATATAACGAGTGTGCACTAGTGTAGCCAGTGGAAAACGCTATAAGTGACGTTTGTGAAATCCAGCGTAGGTGTATTAAATAAAAACCGTTATTTAAATCTTTTATTTAAATGTGAATTTTTATTGGTTGCGACGATTTAAAGTTTTGCTAGCGAAAAGAGCGACTTTTATTTCTGATTGGATTAAAAGCAGTTGGCAACGCTGAGAGATGTTGACGTAACGTTTGAGTTGACAGCTCGAAGATGCCGGAATCGTAGGAAGCATGCGTCCCATGACTAAATTTATGATAAAAACAAATATTGGCATTTTAACTTTATTTTTATATTGCGAATACCTTATCTACTACGTGGCTTTGCAAGAAGTAAGTATGATCGCATGAATTAAGGTTATGGCATTTTTTTATGTGATGGCAACATCTATTTTAAAAGTTGCTGGTTTTAGTGTGTGTGGCCGGAGTTAAACGAGAAAAACGAAGACCCAGAAGTACAGAAGAAAGATGAGTTGCCAGTGCGGGTTATGATACTCGCAGACACGCATTTGTTGGGTTCAAGACATGGCCATTGGTTTGACAAGTTAAGGAGGGAATGGCAAATGTACAGGACATTTCAAACTGCGATGGCCCTGCACAAACCCGACTTGGTATTCGTGCTGGGTGATCTCACCGATGAAGGCCTGTTCTGCAGCAGTGCAGAGTTTGAGTATTACGTGAAGCGATTTTACGATTTGTTCGCCGTACCGGAGGGTACGCAGATTTATATCGCAGTTGGCAATCATGACATCGGTTTTCATTATGGGTAAGCAAACAAAATTCTACATGCAGGATTTATACCTTACGTATTTCTTTAGCATTAGCCCGTATTTGAATGAACGTTTTGTATCTGCCTTTAATGCACCTGCTGTACAGTTAATTTCGTTAAGGGGCAACCATTTTGTTATAATTAATAGTATGGCTTTGGAAGGTGATGGCTGTTTCTTATGTAGGCCGGCAGAGATTCAGCTTACCAAAATAGAAAGTATGTAAAACATAATGGCTTTAAAGAAAATAGTGAAATTATTTTTATATACACAGCGGGTATTGATGAAACAGTTACTAGTGCTTATCGTTTTAAATAGTAAATTTCACCACCTTGCATAGAAAGAACATTTTAATATTTTTAATTTAAAAATAATACAAGTTGCAGCTGCTCCATCAATATTCTGAGTGTCTTTCGAGCACCTTCTAGCTTCTAAACTATTCAGCGCGTAGAAGGAAATTCAAACACCGTTTAATAGTTTAGATTCTAGCAAAGAAAACTACATTTCTTGTTATACTCCTGAAAATTCTGAATATTTTGCTTCCAGGGTTACTGAAATGTTCAAAAGGTACTTTCGTTGGTAAATGTGATCAAAAATCAAAACTCAATTTTTACAGTAAGCCGATATTAATGCAGGTGTGTAAATGGTAAATTATTTTTTGTTGTAAGTCCAGTTTTAATAAGCACATAACGTTTGTAGCATTATCCCTTATACAGACAGTCCGATATGGAATGTCATGATGCCGATTCTGCTCCTCTACCAATCAAAAAGGAAAGGTTCAGGGAAAGATGGGAATGCCTCAGTCAGGAAGCTACGAATCAAATTTTAAATCAGCTCAACCCCAGGCTGGCATTTTCTGGACATACTCACCACGGTTGCACGAAGCCATTACCTACTGGGGAAGGCTTAGAAATTACGATACCAAGTTTCAGTTGGAGGAATAAAGATAATCCTACATTTGGATTGGTAAAGAAAATTATTTTATTCGCCAATTCAAATTATTTAAAAATATATTGCGTTTCAGGCTGTGTTTAAGCCAAACAATTATGCGTTTGCCAAGTGCGCAATGCCGAGAGAATCGACTGTTATTAATTTATACATATTCGGTGCAGCTTGTCTACTTTTCTGGTTAATATATTCGGTGTTGACACGTTCAAGGAGACGAGATTTGAAAATGTGCTGACATACTTTACCCCTCCGGGGGTTAGTTTAATAAGTTCAATCGTTTACTTCCACAAGTTGTTATTATTTTTATTATTATTGTTGTCTATTTAAATTTATCTGTAACGTAATATATGATGTAATCAAGTACTTGTACCTACATTGAATGTGATGCCGTAATGAAGTCATGTGGGAATAAACTTTCAGTATTACTAAGTCATTAAGCCATAATATGTATAAATTAAATGATTAATAAATGTTTCCCTAACTGATGAAGCGTACATGCATTTTAAATAAATGTTTCCCTAACTGATGAAGCGTACATGCATTTTATTTTTTATATGGGAACATATAAGTTATTGCATTTTCCGTAATAATAATTACGAATAATTTGTGCTGACCTCGTTGCTTTTACTGAAGATGTGCTCCCTGCTGTCCTCATCTAATCACAAGTTAAATTGAACTTGAATCCGTTCATTTTTGTGGTTTAAATTGCATCTATTCTTTTAGGTTAAGTTTGTTGTGATTTTTGACAGACTACATCTGGATCATCGATTAATGACGCGCAGATAGGACAGTTACCCAGATAGGACCAGGCTGCGACAGTCACCCAGATAGGACCAGGAATCATTCTCGAATTATGATTATCGATGTCGGCTGCGATATGACGTCAAAATGGACGTAGACTCTCATTCAAAACTATACAAATCGTTCGGGAATTGCATCATTTTGACGTCATGTTGCATACGACATTTGTCGAGTGATTTCAAGAATTGGGTCCCAGGCAGTTGAATCTTTTATGGCCAAGGTCAAATAGGTTTGTCACAGACAATACTAAAGCAGACCCACCACGCATATGAGTTAAAATGCACCTAGCAACTAGGTAATTTCAAGCAACTAAACCAGGTGTCACTAAGGTTTGTTGCATTTACAATAAGCCAGGAGGGGCCTATTCTTGACAAGTGCATTTTTGCATTCGCAAATATGCGAGTGAACAAATGCATATAACGAAGTTTTAAAATAAGACCAATCAATAGAAAATAGAAGTAGAACACAAATGCAATGTTCTTCTTATGATTAACCTAAAAAGCAGCTTTCACGCTACAATAGAACCCATGTGCGAGTAAAAGACGTTGATTGGCCAATGCTCATGCGACAACAGCAAAAGTTAAAAGTTGGTTATTTCGAACGGACGAAAACGGCAGACGGCAACGGTACCTAAAAGCATCCCAACTTTTTTAAGTTTGAACGGCAGCAGCAACAGCAAGCGGGAACGGCAAGTTTATAAATAGGCAGTAAGGCTCGGTGAGAGCAGAAACTGTAACGGCTGTGACGTACAGTCATGCGCATCTAAAATGCACCGCCTGGACGCAAACCTCATCCTTAAAGCCTTGTGGTACAAGTCTCATAGAATTGTCAAATTGTAGCACTTAAGCTGCGTATGGCTGTACCGCCTAACAGCGTTGTTCTTGCTATTACGTGCGTAATAGATCTATTATATTTTGGAATGTAATAAAAGAACACGAGTATTTAACTGTTTCACAACGACTGCGAAACGTAAAGTGTATAGTGCGCGATTTAGTGTCCGCTTAAAAGATTTTGTGATACAAATTTCATCGGACAAGAACCAACTGTAAATTTAAACTTAAAGATTGTAATAAAAGAACACTTGTAATAAGTTCATCCCTGTGTAATCTGTGGAGTTTATGTTGTTCATCGCAGTCGTATTACCATTTAAATCCAAACCATGCGCAGACATTTTCTGCGCGGCAAATTCCAAATAAGTTTCATGAAATTTATGGATGCTACGAAATATTTCAATGAAATGAAAATTTTGTAATATTAAGGTTGTAGTCAACATGGTCAAATTTCCCTCTTCTCATTCTCACTTGTTTGAATATGTAGAATCGCGGCCAAAAAAAAAAAAAGTGGACACTTGGCCGCGACAAATTGTTTAATTTAGATCACAAATGCTTTCTGGTGTTCAAATTAAATTTCCTATTTCGTCTTCGGGTTCTAATTAAAGAAAAAAGTTGCAATAAACATTATTTTATTAAAATTGCGTACGAATGGTGTAAAATAATACAGAACTAATGTGATTGTGGAGTTTGCTCAGTTTCACTTTCATTTCGGTATTTCATAAAATTATTCTAAGTAAATTACAATAATTGCAAAAAACAATAGCTCCAACAATAAAAGAGCAGTCCGCAACAAGTAAGTACATGAAAAGTGATAAAAACTGCATATTTACATTATTGGATTTTTACATCGTTATGTCTTTACAGTTTACAAATATAATCAACAGTAAAATTTAACGTTACGAGTAAATTACAAGAAAAAACAAGAAACTTCCGCCTTTCGTTCTCGGTAGTTTATTTTGGCACTCGGTACCTTATTTGTTTGTATAACTCACATGAAAGCGGTGATTCGGTTTCACTGTTATTATTTATGTAGGTGTGCAACTTAACCTATTGTTAAATTGTTTTCCCCGATTTTAATAATAAATATTTCTGGTAAACCAACGACAAAGAGATTTAAAATTGTTCTGTAGTAGATCAAGAAGCGCTTAATCAAAATTAATTTCTTTAATGTTGAAATTGAAACTAAATGACAAACGAGTAAGTGAATGTGTAGCCTCGCAGTAAGCCGTGGAAAACGTGGGCATGTCGTAGCTTGAAACAATGTATAAATTAAATGCGCTTCATTAAATTTCCATATTTTAGGCAGGCCATGGAATTTGGTGAATGGTTAGTCCGCTGGCTGTCGCTTTACATTTTAAGTATAATCAAAGATTTAACTTGAAGGCTGAAGTCAACGTGACGCGGTTCCAACCGGAAGCCAATTCAAATATAATCAAAGACAGACTTTTTTTCCACAGCCTACCTAGAATATCCGCCTGATATCTATTTCCAATAAAATATACTCTGCATCATTCTGGTGTACATAAGGTGTAAGAGATAAAAACTTGATGAGCATGCACGTGAAAGAAAAAAATGACAAATCAGGCGCATGGGGGTGAAAAGGATGCTTGATTATGACAGCTGCAGTTGCAACATAACCTTACTTTTAGATTTACAGTTGGTTCTTGTCCGATGAAATTTGTATCACAAAATCTTTTAAGCGGACACTAAATCGCGCACTATACACTTTACGTTTCACCGTCGTTCGATAGCTTCGTCGAAGCTTTTGTGATACTTACTTTTAGAGTGTGAATGAGACATAAAAAGTTAAATGTGAATAGTTGCTCGATAAACATCACTCATGTTCATAACTGTCAAATTTAATTTATAAATTATAAATTAAACAGCGACATGCCCACCCACAGTGTTGCCAGATTGGGTAACTTCTTGCAATTTGGGGGCTACTTTTTACATAACAAAGCGAAGTAACTGACATCTATTGGTAACAAATGCTACCTCTGAAACAGAAAACACGGCCGCCTAGAGCCTAGATTAATAAAATGTTGCGTTCGAAAACTATACCTTCGAGCGTGTTAACGCATCCTTCTCACTCGCGACTTTTAACTTATTTTGCATCTCGCTCATCTGTTTCAAGAAGTCTTGTATTTGTACATTATTTCCATGACAACGGGCGAACTTTTCACGTCCTATTTAAAAGTGGGATGCGAAAAGTTCGCTGTTATGCGCAAGAAATACTTGGCAACACTGCGCCTAAAAAAAATCCAAGGATTACTTCGACGCTTTTCTCAATTAGACACTCGTTAGAATGAATTACATTGAAGCATTCAAAACTAAGTATAAAAGAATATTACATTTCTATCAAAACTTTTGCTTGTTTTAAGCAGAGTACACCGATGATGAACGTCATAAATTAGAAAGTGGTTTAACTAGCATCTGAAAATATGTTAGATATTTGACAAAAAAAAAAGGGGGTTGGAAACATCACTTACTTACACGTATGTACAGTAGTGGACAATAAAATCCGGGCAAGTATTTTGACATATAATGCGTATTTACATAAATTTGGTAAATCAGGCTTTTATTGAGGTTATGTTTCTGTCAAAACGCAAAGAAAAGTACGAACGCAACGGTTATTATTACCGCTTCATTTTCTTGACAGCGGTTATCAAGGGGATGGTGTTATGACGTATGTGAGCAACATCATCATTTGTGACCGTGTTATTGAATCAGTAACACAGCTTTCGACGTGTGTAACGAAAAGCGGTTATAAAAGTGAGGGTAGGGCCGTCTTTGCTGTTTGGTTTTGTATTGACATGTGTGGATATACAGGGTGTCTCAAAACCTATGTCTTTAATTAAAACTGTAAGGTCTTTATTATAAAAGAGATTGATTCCCCAAATATGAACGGTATTGCTCAAAAATGAAAAAAATATTATAACAGATTTTATTAGATATTGTAAGTATATTACCATTTATTATTACTAGGGTTGTGAGTGAGTGTAAATGTCTTTCGGAAAAATATCAAAAATGACAATTGTCTGGACAGGACAAATACTATTTGTCATCAAAGTGTCATGTATCTATAATCCGCATTAATTTAAAAAACGTTGCGCATTTGTTTACCTTTTACCACTAATTTTGTAACAACGTGAAATGTCACAAGGTGCTGGCAAATGGTAGTTACAGTTTGTGTGCAATAATATTTTTGAAAAAGTTCTTTATCTGCATTAAAAAAATTCGAAGTTGGTTTTCATTTTGAAATTTTATGTCATAAGTGTCAGGACAGTGTCTGACATTTAAATTCGTGTCCTGTCCAAAAAATAAATGTCCGGACATTTTACAACCCTATATTACATATAGGCCCAGTATTATAAAAGCAAGTTAACTTTAACTCCCAGTTTATTGCTATAACAACAATTGTGTCCACAATTGTTACCATGGGAATAAACCGATAGTTAAAGCTAACTTAGCTTTATAATACCGGCCCTTAATGTATTATATTTAGGTTTTATTTTCATATTTAATTTTATAAGATTCTACTAAAGATGCCTCTTTAAACGAAACCGGTCTGGATAATTAAAATAAAAAAAAATTGTAGAAAAGACTCAGCATTTATTACCTTTATCAAAGAACTACAAAAGAGCAATGGAGTATATTAATAATATATGTAAATCATATTGTTTTTGTTTCATGCATTAATGTCCCAATCTCCCAATGGTAATAAATTCTACGAAATATGTTTCAGTGCCATATCAGATCAGTTTTACTTATGTTCACAATTGCAAAATCAATTTATTTTCATTTGCTATGAATCATTCGAATTTAGTACTTACGAGATTCAAATATAGCTGCGCTCGTTTATTCAACTCCGTTCACTCTATTTACTCTTTCCGCACTCTTGTCTCACTCTTACTTGTATTAAAACTTATTCGCTCTCACTCTTTAGAGCAGTCATTCTCAAAGTGGGCGATAACGCCCCCTTGTGGGCGCTAGAGGCCTACAGGGGGGCGGTAAAGGGCACAGAGAAAATTGGGAGAAACTAGATAAGACTCATATATGGCAGGCTATAATTTAACTAAAGTTATTAAAGTAATGATTGTGATTGTGATTTTTAAGATGTGGTAAAGTTAAAAATTTTAGGGGGCGCTAGAAAATAATTGATTCTCAAAGTGGGCGGTAGACGAAATTAGTTTGAGAATCTATGCTTTAGAGTATGAAAAGAGTAACTAGAGTGAACGGAGTAGAATAAACGAACGCAGCTTATGTTTTCGCGGTAATAGATAACCGTTACTTCATCAGCTGATAGGTGGGGTACTAACCTTCGACCATACGGTGTATGGTCGAAGGTTAGTACGGTGTATGGTCGAAGGTTAGTACCCCACCTATCAGCTGATGAAGTAACCGTTTATAACGGCTTGCACTTGTTGTACTCAGAGTATTGTCTGTCTCAAAATCAAAAAACCACCACCTGTTGAATTATGTTGCTAAAAAACAAAATTCCCAGATTTATTTTGGTTGGTACTTCAAGTTGTCACTGGAATTTATGCACGTCAGTAATTTAACGACAAAATTTAAAATGTCACATTTAACATTTCATTCGCATAAAATCTTACGATGCCGCGAAAACGCAGAAATATTTTAAACTGCGCAGTTAAAATTGTCTTCCCCCTAAATTTGTCACTAGCAAGAACACGCGGCAGCGTTGCCGGTTGTATCTATGAGGTAAATTGCAAGGTTGGTGGTTTTTTTTTAATTTTGAGACAAAAGATATTTGCATCTTGTTTTAACCTCATGTAATAATACGAGTTGAAGATACTCTGAGTATCACTAGTGCAATGCTAATATTTGTTTCGAATAGATGCGAAAACCGCAGGGTTATGTTTGTCTAATATGTACATTTAGAAAATAAACGACGTGAGTCCAAACTTTAACAATACATTAATGACGTGCATTTATTCTTTCCGAAATTGAGGAGTACAGTAGCGCACAATAAAATCCGGGCACGTTATTTGTACAATGTAAGCATCATTTCAATATTTTTGACGTTTAATACATATACAGAATGTCACTGGTAATTCTGACGTTTAATATAAATTTCATTTATTTATTCCGACAGAAATATAACCTCAATAAAAGCCTGATTTATCAAATATGTCGAAATATGCACGACATGTCAAATTCCTGCCCGGATTTTATTGTCCACCACTGTACAGTAGCGGACAATAAAATCCGGGCACGTCATTTGCACAATGTAAACCTCACTTTAATATTTTTGACGTTTAATGCAAGTCACTAGTAATTCTGACGTTTAATTCAAATTTTATTTATTTATTTGTCAGAAAGCCTGATTTACCAAATTTGTCCAGAATTTTAACATTTTTTAATTGTAGGGGTGCATTCAGAAACTGCACTTTCGCATCTTTCTTTATTCCGATTCTTATCAGAATTAGTGAGTTTCGTCATGTTTTTTTTACCTTAGTAACAGGCTTACCTTCTTCACTTTGCTTGTATTGTCTGTTTTTTGTTCTTCTGTAATACCTGTCAAATGTTTCTGATATAACCTGAATGTTAGCACAGATAATAGATCTCTCCAGATAGCCAACGAGGTAGGAACGAATGGATGCTATAAAAATAGTTAGTTAAATACTCAGTAGATGTCACTTGTACGCACAAATTCGAAAACTGAACATTTGTCACAAGCCATTTGCTAATTCCGACGCTCAATTGGCTCATTTACCGCCAGATGTCGCTTTTAAGTAACAGAGAAATAAGTTTAAAGTGGTGATAATGTCACGTACGGTTATAATAAGCGATTAATTCTCCTTTTAAACTTTGCATCACACCTCTTAGATATAGAGTTTGTTTAAATGTTACTTATATTTACAGGTATCGGTTTTCCACTCTGCTATTGTAATAGTAGCGCCACCACATATTTGGTGAGCTGCCTCCAAACTAAACCTTCCAAACCGGGGCGTCAAATTTAAAACATGATGAGCCATCTGTCTAGTTCTATTATCTGTGATGTTAGGTAGGAAATTTTAAAAACTTTTGTTCTACGTTTAGAATTTTGCCACTGATAAGTATTATAGAAGAAGAAAAAACTATAAGTACTATATGCCGATCGTATAAATCTGAATTAAAAAAATATACGACGAAATGACGCGACATGACAAGAGCCGCAAGGCTGTTTCGGAAAAGATAGAAGAAGATAGCTACATAAAAGTTCTTTGACTTATCGATCGATCGATGGGCATATATAAGGTGGCGCAAAAGTCCTCACTCGATTTCCCAAGGCAGTAACTTTGTTTGTAAATAAAAAGAATTGGTTCTGTTTGTTGATTATGTTTATTTAGACGTTCAATTTTTTTTCCATTAAGCCTCGAAGATATCGATATCGGACATGTGGCCGCAGCCAGAGATGCACATTCGGGCTCGTTTCACAGCATTTTCCATGACTTTTCTCAAAAATTCTGGCGATAAATTCTCCATTTCTAGTCGGATGTTCTTTTTTAGGACCGCCAAGGTCTGTGGCTTGTTCGTAAAGAAAGAAGTCTGGAACGGTCAAATCGGGTGATCTTGCTGGCCAGTGCAAATTGCCAGAACGAGAGATTACGCGACCATTAACACAATTATTTCGCATTCTTGAGTACAGCGATTCGTGGTTGGTCTACGTGTATTCTGCTTCTGTTTAATTTACAAATATCAAAATCGTGATGACATAAAACACCATTTGCAAAAATGAGAGCATCTTCCGATAGGGCGATGATTTTTGTGCCACCTGTTAGTAAAGAAATGAACTGTATGTATTAGTATATTTTACGCCATGCTTAATATGAGCTTTGTTCCTACACAGTACTAAATCAGTTCGGAACTGTACTGCTCATGCGCTCTTGCTAAATACACAGCATTTTTAGTAAGAGCGCATGATCTGTAGCAAGAGCGCATGAGCAGTTCAGTTCCGAACTGATTTAGAACTGTGTAGGAACAAAGCTATAGTTCTCTAAAATTCTGTGACGAAAAGCACCAAATAATGTAAAGTGCGTTAAAAAGAACCGTTATCAAGTAGGCTTATGTCAAATGCAAATTTTGCAAAGTCACGTCGTAACCATACGATTAATATAAACATAACCTCACTTTTTATATCCATTTAATTACGATTTTCTACAAAATTGATAATAAAACGCTATCAACGCATCATTTATTTTATTACAAACGCCTCGAAGATGTAAACAAAACCTTTGACTGTTGACGCTATTGACAGTTCGTAGTTATTCAAGGTTGCAACATACGTACTAGGCTACGACGTGCCGCCATAAAATAAAAGCAAGTTCAGAGCCTTCTCGATAACGAATTTTTTTGAATGCACGTTATATGAAGGAGCGATCAACTAAATTTAAGATTAGAGTAGGCAGTGCATAAAAGTAGTATTTTTGTAATTACCGCTGAATGTTTAAAGTTTACGCGAAATTTTATTCTTAGGTTAAGCAGATTAACCAAAGACATGCCTTAAAAATTCCAAGGATTACCAGATCTGATTTTTATTTGTTCATTCGATACTATTCAGGAATTAACCCAGTTCATAGAATATAGATTCTGAACGTGCCCAGTTTCTGACCGTACCGTTTCTGAACGTACCCAGTTTCTGAACGCACCCCCTATAAAAATAAAATTTGAGTTTTTCTCATTTTAAGTTGCAACTAGGTATCTTTTTATTAAGTTCTCTAATGACATGGATTTTGCGATTTTAATTTAGATTAGAAAAATAACTTGTTTCAGTATCAAATCAAGTATCTAACATACTTTCAAAAACACACCCCTATTAGTGATGTCGCAGACTTGTTAATTACACAACATTAAACGAGTCAACAATTTAACACAAGCAGGATCGAACGAACCAAGTCCACGGCTCAAATAAGAAGCACTTATTTTCTATTATCATTTTGCGGTGAAGCAGATATTACACACTCTGAAAACTTTTGCTGGTCTTACACGGCATGCCATCATTCATAAAGCACTATATGCCTATTTGTTTATTTTAAACGTTTACTATTTTATTTATCGCGCGCGTCTTTACGTTCTAAAGTAACTTATTATTATTTACATTAGTGCAAAATGAACGGTGTTTTACAATTCAATATGCGCTCAAGCCAAACATTTAGACGTTTTTTTTTTAAGTATGTTTTATGAACAGTTTTAGTTTTGTGATTAATTTATCGAACTTTGGAATTTGTGGCATGAAATTTAAAAATATTGTTTAGTTTATAAACAAGTTCATAAAACACTGATTGCTCCATTTAGTGAATACATCTATGACTCCAATTATCAAGGCTTTTTTAGAATAGTGTAATATTTTTGGCACAGCTAGTTTATCAGCTTTTTTTTTCTGCTCTTACATATTTAACGTTTTTGTATAATGTTATTTTAATACTGCAAGTTTACAAAATAAATTGTACATATTTATACTTGTATATTCGAATAGGTTTTAGTGTATGTACACATTGCTACTGTATAGGATGATTTAAACGAGCGAATCGTTTCCATCATCTTTTATTTCGCAACGAATTCGTGCCTCTCCCTTTAGTGTTCTTGCTACGGTGTCACCGAATGCCATGTTCGAAACAATCATGGACCGTCCGTCCATTTCTTGCCCCGACACACGGCCGTATAATATGCACAATTAACCATTTGTGTGTCACAATGAAAGCATTTTTCCTAAAGCTGTACACAACAAACAACAATTAATGATTCAATGTTTTGATACAATGGTTTTAATGCATATTATATTGATATCTACATGCAATTGATTTTCTTTATTATGTATAAAATAAAAAAAGGTGTTCAGACAATTCAAGGACGTAGAAGACAATAATATTCGCTTTCACCGGCATAATAAAATAAAGATGATGTCAGTGTACCAATATGTAAATAAAAAATTAGTTTCTTCTGCTTTTTAAAATGCAATAAAGAAAATCAATTTTTCTAATAAATCTACCTACAGGAACTACAGCGTTTTCAAGAATCCGACGCCTTTAACATCAGATCATTAAAAACGCTTTATGATACAATGATATGTAGGTAGCACATTCAGTCGGTGAGCTGTCCTGGACCTGGCGGATCACTAGGGGGGAGGCTAAGCAAATGTTAAGCTTCCAAGAAAATAAGAGCGGTTGGTTTTGGTTCTAAATTGCTTTTCTTGGCTTCCACCACGAGAAACTCAATGTCTTCGCGATCTCTCCTGGCGAAAGACTCCGCTATCAATCGAGCGACATCTTGATGCTGAAGCCCTTCCACTCTAGTCCCATCCACTTGCAGGATTAGCTGCCCCACTTCCAGGCCTCCTGCGCTATAAGCTGCACCATTTTCCTAAAAATATCAATAATTATAGTATTTTATCGCGTATCCTCCAGTATTTATTACATTAATGTTTATTATTCTAGGCAGGGGGTGCTTCGTGTTTGCGCCCCCTTCTATGGCAATGCCCAAAATCGGTTTTGTTTTCCTAACAGTAACCTTGAGATTTCCTTCTGCGTCGGTAGCAACTCTGGGTGCTTCCGTTCGTTCGACGGGACCTGAGAGGCCATCTCCCCTGGCCAGTCTTTGCATTGATTGAGGTCTTCTCATTGCACTGTCACTCTCAAGCAGCGACTGCTCGTCTTTCATGTCGAAACTTCTCGATAGTTTATGGGCCAATTCCTACAACATGCATGAATTAGTAATTCTTTCAGCATTTCAGTATTATTTATTATAATAAATAAAATTCGGCCAAAGGAAGATTTTTTTGCGACGATTTTCTAAAGTTGTGACGTTGTAAATGCATTTACTGACTTGAGTATTTCTTGCAGAGTATAACTGGCCTACGTTTATTGTGATGAGTGTTTGAGATCACTTCTTCCTCGAACAACGAGTTTAAGAAAATTTACACAAATTTATTGAGTGCCTCACTTTTCTCCACTTTACAATTTTAAGAAAGTTGTGGAAACACTTTAATAATAAAAAAAACTATCTGGAATGTTCAAACAAATATGACAGGTATTCTTTTTTAGTAATATTTTATTTTTGTCTGAAATAAATCCACTTAAGTGTAAAAAATTATTATTTTTTAAATTAAACTAAATTCTGCATATTTCTCAAAATCGGACGGTTTTACTATACAGGGTGATTCACACCTAAACTATGAGTAGTTTCAATAAAAATCCTCTCTGGAAATTTATCTGTAATCATACGGGCTATTTCCTAACTAAAATATCGGAAGTTTTATTATTCTCCATTCTTAAATAAAAATAATTAATAATAATAAGGCTTCTGTGCTATTTCTACCTGAACGTAAACAGATTGCAATATATTTTGAATTTTAATAAAATTACAACGTATAAATCTTTGTTCCTGAAAGTTTATATTTATGTCATATAACAAACAATAATACAACAATTATAAAGGAAAAAAAAAAGTCTTAATTCTGCTAAAACAGGAAATAATTTTCTCAATAACAGGAAATTCTATTGAAATACACAGGGGGAAATTCAATTTAAGGAAATTTTTAAACACGATGTGAACAGCCTCTGAATATTTTAAAAGGGAACAACGTGGTTAGAAGGCCTGGAGGTTCTGTTTTCAAAAGAACTCTTGTAATGAAAAAGAAATAATATGCACAGAAGTAGAATGGGTTGCCTATCTTCTGATTTTAAGGCGTTACGATTTAAAACGGATACACCATTTATGTATCCGTTTAGGGCCGGTCTTTTAACTTCCTTGTAAACTCCCTTTTTACTAAAACGAACATTACATAGTTGTATCACAAAATCTTTAAACCGGACACTAAATAGCGCACAAAACATTGTGACACAATTTTCATCGGACAAGAACCAACTTTAAATATTAAATAGTGGCTATAGCAACAACGCGTATTCATGTGACTGAGATAGATGCACTCGTCTAGTTAATCCGAAAGAGATGCATAATGCTTGATAGGCAGCTAAATGATCTTTCAGCTACAAGACAGATAAATTTACAAGTAACTTAAAAGGAAGTTAAAAGACTCTTGAAACTGGGAGCGGAAGATCGCCCTTTTCTTGTAGTAGATTAGCAATTGTTTTTGTAAACAAAACAATAGGGTATGACAGGTATGACATTTGAACGTATACCTAATGAGATTCATATGGCGTTTCTCTTGAAACTAGGAGCAGAAGATTGCTCTTTTTTGTATAGTATCAATTGTTTCTGTGAGTAAAACAATAACGCGTGACAGATATGACATTTGAACGTGTGCCAAATGCGATTCGCTTAGCGTCATCTGTTGCTCTTGAAATTGGAGTAGAAGGTAGATAATCATTTGTTTCTGTAAACGAAACAATAACATATGACAAATTTGACATTTGAACGTGTGCCAAAAGTGATTCGCTTAGCGTCATCTATTAAAAAAAATTGATGCTCTTGAAATTGGAATTGAAATTGTCATTTGTTTTTGCAAACAAAACAATAACGTATGACAGATGTGACATTTTAACGTGTACCAGATGAGCTTCGCCTAGTCCCATCTGTAAAAAACATTTCTCTTGAAGTTGAAGCAGAAGATCGCTTTTTCTTGCTGGTTTCTGCAGGCAATTTTTCTTTATTTCTTTTGTTTCATTAATACATAGTTCCATGTCGAGAATGCGCGCTAAATTCAAACATATACGGTAGCAAGAAGAAGAAAGGAAATTATTAAATCATACGAATCTTGAAGTCATGCGAGTACGACGAAAAATCGACAGCGCCATCTGTTGAGAGAGCCGCGAAAGCTCTCTGCCTCTTTCACATCAAATGACCTTGATTTTTCAATTTCGCCAGTCACGTTTCTGCCGTTTCGTCGGGACCGGCATCTACAGAAAAAATAAATAATACGACGATAGCGCCGTCTGTTGAAGATTGCCAAGTATCACAACGGATGACAATGAATAAACTTGAACATTGTGGAAATACAATTTGAAAGTTTACAGCGCGCGCGCGAAATTCAAAAACAAAATAAGAAAAAGAGACAAGGTCTGAAAAGAGGAGAACACAGACGGTGTTGCCGAGTAAAAAAAGTAGCACCATCTGTTAGCGAGTACCATATCTCTCATTTTGAATGACATTGATTTTTTCCTAAATGCTAAGGTAAGCTGAAGATATGTAGACAGCGCCATCTGATGGAGAGCTGCGAAAGAATCTCGTCTCTCTTATTTCGAATGAGGTTGATTTTAGAAGTCACTATTTCTATTCAATTACATCTCTGTTTCTTGTCATTTAATCAAAAAGGTGCTCATGATGGAACAATACAATAATGTTCATCCATTCCTTTATACAGGCTGTATCTATTACATAGTAGCAGCTACGTTTCGTTCGAAATTAACAAAAATAGCGCTGACAACATTCGTTTAGGATCACTAGAGGTCCTTTCAGTTTTTTTTTCGTTGCGTCATAAAATCATAGTCGTAGATGAAAACATGCTGTTCTTTTTACACGAATGACAGTTAAGTATTCAGTAGATTCTTCTGAGGCGATGACGTCAAAACATGCACGTCACTTCGATTCCTAATGATCACCCTTCGTTTTTTTTTTTGTTTGGATTGAGGCGGTGTTGCCAAATCGAAGGAAATATCCCAATTTTTGGGAAAAGTGATTCTGCACGTGTTTATCGAGGCCGTAAAAGTCATGCAGAAATGCGTTCAGTGGCCGCCCGCCTTAATAGATGGCGCCATTTAAAAAAGATTGAGTACGAGTATCACTCAGACAAAATTGAATACAGTGGAGTTCGCTTATAGTTGACATTTAAAGGAAAGTCATACTAGACGGACGACATCATCTACGGAATGATGTATTAAGATTTTCTTCTTAGAATCATGCAAGGAACAGCGCTACGACCTCCGGGTCCCCTAATTTCTGAACACCCTGTATTATTATTACTGATTTCCGATTTTAAAATCTATACAAATGAATGGAGAAACAATGTTGAAATGACTTGTGTTATTAAAAAATACGCTAGTTAATGAAGTGAAGTGAAAAATGATCAAATTTATTGTCACTTTGGACGTTATTATACAGAATGTTTATGGAAATCTCCCGTTAAAAGTTTTAAGTGAAGTTTAAAAATAAATTTACTAAGAAGCAAAGTAACAGGAAGGTAAGATTTTAATCAGAAAAATAAATTCTGAAAATAATATAAATCGAACATTTTCCATTGTGTTTTCATATTTGCTCCGTTTTCTCATGTCATAAAAATCTAACGACATAGAAACGCCCTAAACGCTCCGCGGAACAGATACACGTAAGTCGATGAAAGTTTTAAAGAGTCATCAACTTTCACTTTCTACATTCACATAAACCAGAGCAAATTTTAACAATTGAAAATCAATTGTGAATGCAAGTTCATGATCTCATTTATAATTAGGTTTAAAAAAAATACTCACGCACAATTTTTCATTGAAAAAAATCGTGTCAGGGTTACATTGTGCAATAGTAACCATAATACATATACAGAACAATCAAGGAAAGTAAAAAGTTAATACCTGAAATAGTTATTAATAATTTTTATATACCCTGTGCTTTTTTGGCTTTGTCTTTATGATATTCGACGTAAAACTAATTGAATTACATCATAAATAAATCATGCAACATAATAATTAGTAGTGCATTAATAACTACTCTAGCATTTCTTTAGTTTCTAAGCAAAGTAACATCTACGTTTCACCTATGGGTACACGTTCCCCTAACATTGATCGCTTTCAAACGAAACGAAACGAAACGAAACGAAAAAAAAAAGAAGTGAGTATACAGAACTTGAACAGATTGAAGTTTAAAATATATCAGGTCATTCGTATTCTACTCGCACTACTTCTCTGTAACAGTGACTTCATGCCCCATGCAGTGTGGACGGTGAAAGTAAATCTTGATACTCGAAGAAAGTACGTGGGTCGAAGTCTCAAAAGAAAGGCGGCCTTTTGACAAACAGGCGCAAACGTGTACGCGCGTTTATTTCAACGAAGTGTCTTCATGTTTTTCATGTGCTCGCACAACTCACAAAACTACTACTGATACATTTAGAATTTAAAAAAAATAATGCCAATTGAATCTAACGCAAACTCACTGTTTACAGGCGTTACTTCCTCTTATGCTTTGCGAACAGAAACACTTTTATGCAGGATATCGATAAGTTTTTAAAATCACATTGATTTTGTTCGTTGGTATCACACAGCAACAAAGAAATATAAACATGAAAACGGTAGCTAAAAAAAATTGCTAAAAGATGTCGATTGTTTTTGCTTTCGTAGACCTTTGGGTACACTCGGTACCGTTGCATCAAAATTTTAAAACTTTAAAATATGAAGGTGAAGGTTTTTTTAACCTAAACACTGCAGACAGTGCAAAACTCTTTTTTTTTTAATTGCTATTATTTTCATTACCTGGTAGATTAATTAAAATCCCCCCTCGCATGTGCGGTAGATTACATGAAAATCTTCCCCCGTATGTTGTACCTGGTAGATTACATAAGAATCTGCCGTCGTATATGCGGTAGATTACATAAAATCTTCCCCCGTATATCGTAGGGGGCTTTAATTTTTTTAACAGTGAGTTTCGTGTTCCTCTTTGCCATAAATTTTCCGTCACTTGTGTGTGTTTTTTCTTTTGGTGAAGATTTGACCTTGTACACTTATTCTCTTCCGGAAGCCCTGCCAACGTATTTCATCTTCTGTTCATCTCTTAAGTTCCTTTGTACGTATGGGAATTTCATTCTTCAAAGATTGCTTTATTTTTCATTAAAAGACCCCCTCCTTCCCAGTTTCGTTGTGAATAACAACTGCGTTAATAAACTGCGTTCAAAAACTTCCACGTTTGGAATTGGTCATGGCTTGAGAGAGCAAGAAACACGGCATGCCTTTTCTCATATTAAAACGTCAAATAAATGAAGTGACCAAAAGCACCGACATACGTAACCAACTCCAAACGTGGGAGTCTTTAATGCCTGATCATCAAATTCAATATTCATTTTTTTAAACATTTGAAAATGTTTACATTTTTAATTTTTTTCTTCAGTTAACTCTCTTGCACGAGCTTCTAATCAATAACGTGCTGGAAAATTTACTTTTCCCCCGCAATTGTCTTGCTTCTTTTTTTAGAAACGGTTAAATTATAAAAACTCTGTAAATGATTTTAATTTTTAATTGTTTCTTAATTGCAAGCACCTTCAAATAAAATAAAATTAGTTTAGAAAACCTACTCCTTGAGTACGATCTACAAATTTTCAAAACAAGCATTTTCGTGGCGTTGGTGATTAAAAAAAATATATTTACAAAAGCACTCAATAAACTATCAAGTATCCAACAAAAAAGTATCTAGTTATCCATGAAAAGAAAAACGTATGTCGTGGTCCTTGTACATACGTCAAAAATTGATTCAGCAACCATAACCTCAAAACGTTTTTTATATGTGTACAAGTAACGGGTGTCCAACAATTATTGTGGTCTTGGGTGGCCGTAGAATCAAACATTTTTAACTAATTATTGTTTCAAATTGCAATAAAACATTAAATACGTACACAAGAATTTATTTGTTGTTTGACAGTCAATACTTGAGACGTCAATTCGACGACGCGAAGTAAGAATCGACATTCACGTTTGATTCCACAACCTCCCAGGACTACTACAATAATGTTAGGCAGTGTTGCCAGATCAGGATGACGGAAAATCCTAAAATGACGAACAAAACCATTCCCTCCTCTTTCTAACTGTAGCAAATAAACACCATAACTGCAGTATGTAAATTCAAAATATGTCTAAATTATTATCGTTAACAAATTCCTTGTTAAATCTTTTAATGGACACTTTAAAAATTGCACAAACGTTTCAGTACCCACTGATAACTTTGTGTATTTATTTTTCACTCCTGACAAAGTCATCAACCGATAGTGAAATGTTGAACGATTGTGCAATTTTTAAAGTGTCCATTAAAAGATTTAATGAAAGAATTTGCTATACAAATTTTCATTGGGCAAGAATCTACTTTAATTATTGCTAACGTCTAAAGCAGGCGTAGGCATTCGGCAGACTAGATCTGATCGTTTGTTCTGCACTTTTCTACACTTTTTGCACCAATCGCTCCCGAGAGAGTGAGATGTATATAACATAATGTAAGTAGGAGTGAGAAAAATAGAGTAAAGGACTTAAAGTGTATAGAACGTGCAGAAAAAACGAACAAACCTAATAAGTAGTGAGTGAGGTGACAGACTGATGGTCGTATGCACAGACAAATCTCAAGATGGACTTGATACTTAAAGCTAACTTTCATATCAAACTGTTCGCCATATAGTTACATTGTTCAAAGTAAAGGTTTACTTTGGCTTAAGTCTAAAGATTTGTCTGTGCATACGGCCATGAGATGTGTTCTGTTCGTAGACACTTGCAGTTAGTCCCAATAGCAATATATGTAACGAGCGTTCATTAAAAAAAACGATCAAGAAGGCTGTGACACGCTTTTGTTGTCAGCAACTTCATTTATATTTCAACTTTGACAAATTGACGGCGGTTAACCTTGTGTCAACGAAACTCGAAAGCTGTTCGAAGTTTTTTTGGAATATTTTGGCAAGTATTTTGTAAATTTCTGTGCAAAAATTGATGGAAATTGGACGTATTCTGTGGCAAGGTGCTTTGAAGAAGTTTTTCGGAGAAATTATTAGTCGGGACGTGGTCGGGACACTGTAATTACTTGACGTCCGAGGTCCTGTGATTTAACCGTTTGTGATTTTTCTTGTGGCCTTACATAAAGAACTCCATATTTACCACGTCAGTTGCTGATTTAAATGACCTAAGACAGCGGATTGTTAATAAAATTCAAGAACTGAAGGAATCTCCTCCTGTCTTAAAGAAACCTGATGAACGCAATTAAGCATAGAACCTTGAAATGTTTTCAAGAATAAGGTAGACACTTTCAGCATTTATTATAATTGTTGTAAAAAGTTTTATAAGTCACAGTAGTGTTTATTTTTGAAATGTTTTCTTTGAGTTAAAGTGAGGTTATAAATGCAAGTGACACTAGTCATATGAAGAACTCTACGCTATACGTTCAGAATAATTTCATAGCTATCTAGACCGTTTTTTTAATTGAACACTCGTTACAAAACACGACCTACAAGTTACACTTAACATTATTAAAAATTAGAATTTCCCTTTCCAATAAATATCCCTAGATTTGATGCATTTCATTCAAAAATTCCCTTTTTCTCTTTTGAACAGAAAAGTACCTAGTTTTAGGGATTTATTCCCTAATCTGGCAACACTGATCTTAGGAGCCACTAGTTTGAACTTCTTTAAAGAGATAATCTTTTTTATGACACAAATTACTTATATACAGTGTGTCCCCGGTTGGACCTAACTATACTTCCTGTGTCTTCCTTATTTCGTATTTTAGGAAGAACAGTCATTCTTCATAAAAGGTTTTGCTTCTTCTACCAAGTCCTTGACCGCTACCAAAATTTCGAAATAACATACAGGGTGGTTAGAAAACGAGACAACGTGAAATTTTGTTGAGAGTAAAGTACCTTTTTTTGAAGGGAACACATAAAACTGGAAATTCAAAATTACTTAGCAACTATAGACCAATTCACAACCAGTCTCAATTTTATCCAGTTTTGCTAAAATTTTTGAACAAATCCTGCATGTTAAAATGTACCCAGAGTTATGTAAAAAACAAGATTTTTGACCAGCAACATGGTTTCATGGTGAAAAGGAGTATAGAAAGTAATTTACTTACATTGATTTCGCTAAGGCATTTGATAAAGTGCATCATGATATTCTTCTAAGTAAGCTTTGCATGTTTGGATTTTCTAAACCTCTATTTTTTAAAACTTACTTATGCAATAGACAACAGTTTGTATCCTACGTATGCTCCAACCTAATACTGAATAAATATCATCTCGCAAGAGTTCACAATCATTAATAGATTCAACATTGCAATAAATTTTCAAAATACCACTTCCGGTTGCGTAGAAATTAATTTTTTTTCCGGTGCGTTATTTAACCGGAGTCGAACTCTAAGCCCTCCCGAGCCGGTCCCGAGTCTCCTACGGGAACGGGCGGGGCCCCAAAAGACTCGGGAGAAACTAAGCTAACATCCGTCAAAGGCTCGTCCGCCTGGGGTTAATAGGGCACCGTCCAGATCGAAAAAACCACCCCAATCGGGATGGCTCCATTTAAAATACATTGGAAACAGTGCGTCGCTGGAACGCATAGCGTCATTCCGGGTGATCGGAGCTTCAAGTGCGAGGCGGCATCGCGTTCCTCGTCATTTTCTGCCATACGATGACGAGCAGCAGCGTGTGAGAGAGTTCTGTAAAATCGCTGCGTCTAGTTTTCGAGAAATTTTCGTCGATCTGTAAAAACGTCGGTTTTCGGGCCCCTCGTTAAAATCCAGGACCGGACTCGGAGCCGTGCGTCCGAAGGTAGAAACCGCAGCCGGTCTTACGTCTTCGTTCCGAGTTCGGTTCGATTCGGTCAGTAAATAAGGGCCGTGGAATTTTTTGAAGCCTCAAATAGGGTATCTTGCGGAAACCCCCATACAAAATTCTTCCCTCCTGGCGTCTGATCGCGAAACGGACTCCGGATTCGGTTTTTTTGGTATTTTTTACCCTACGATGCCGAAAGGCTCGTCTCGACTCGATCATGTTTAAGGGTCGAAAAAAATTCCCGAAAAGTTCTCTGCTCAGGGACATAAGCTGACGTTTCGCCCCACGGCTGCCCACAGCGACCGCCACCAAAAATCGTCCAAAGGATCATTCTAGAAGGCATATATACGAATTTTCATAGAAAAATTTCTTTCGGCCGCAATATCAAAAAAACACGAAAAAACCGGGAAATAAGGTTTTTTTTTGGGATACATTCCGAAACGGGGGGGAATCGAAAAATCGGTGACGTAGTAAAGATTGGCCTCAAAAAATCCTGTCGAAAGTATTATTTGTGTTTCTTCGAAATTACCAACGGCGTGGTTGGCCCGCGAATGCACTTTTCCCGAGTTTTTTCTCTTTACACTTATTTATTACTGTGTAATCTTTACACTTACTGTGTAATAGACTCGCGGGCAAATCATTTATAAATATTACAAATTATAATGGTCCAAGATTTGATCCCTGAGGTATACCAGATTTCGCCAAGTTTATGTTATTGTAATAAATTACATTTCAATATCAAAAAATTTGGACTTCTTTCTCTTTTTAAACTACATGTCCCTTATTATAGTGTAATGATTCGTCGACACCAGCCGGCGTCAAATTGTATCTTGCGTCACAGTCGTCTAGTCGACGCGCCTTAGGCGACAGCCTAGAGAATTCTGACGGCGGAATAAACTAGACCAGACAGTCCGTCGCCTGCCAGAATGTTCGCGAAAAACAGCCCCGGCTTATAAAGCACGCGACCGGGAGTTCGAGGAAAATTAAACGTTGGACAGTTCGGCAGACGTTCGCTCGGTTGTTAAATAAATCAGACTAATACCCCAATTCTGTAACTCATAACAACATTGCTAAGTTAACAATATTGTTAAGTGAGATATTTTGACCAATCAGTACATAGAAATCCGTTGTATCTAAGCCCTGATTGGTCAAAATATCTCACTTAACAATATTGTTAACTTAGCAATATTGTTATGAGTTACAGAATTGGGGTGATAAGCTTGTAAATAAATTATTGTAAGTTATAAATAAATTAGTGTTACTTTTAAATAAATTAGTTTATTAACTATTTCGTGTTTTGATTTTAAAATAAAAATTAATAAAACCCTTAAAATCGTTACAATAGCATAAGACCGGGCCGCCTATATACGTGTATGTATAATTATGTATGTACAAGTATAAAACGCAACCCACACTAAAATCATGTATCTATGATTCACTTATTTTTTATTATGTATAATCAGGCCTCTATTTAGTTCCTTTACCTTTTTCTTAATATTATACTGCAGTAATCATATTTAGTTTAGTAGAGCATGTAATAAGGTTAATAATTAACCTGCATGTTCTAAATAAATAAATAATTCAAATCACCCTGTATGTTATTTCGAAATTTTGGTAGTGGCAGAAAAGAAGCAAAACTTTTTATGAAGAATGACTAAAATGCGACATAAGGAAGTTCACAAGTATAGTTAGGTCAATCCGGGGACACACTGTATATTGGGAATGGAAGTTTAAGTTTAATATTCCTGTTTCCAATTTCTTCTAACGAAAGAATACATTGAAGTAAATAATCTGAATTCAATTCCTTCACATAACCTGATTTTCTATTTTGACAGCACCCTTAGGTACAGTTCAATCTACGACACGTAACTTTTGTTTCCATGGATGTCTAGATGTAGAATTTTGTTGAACGCTCGTTAGTTATCTAGATATATTACGTGTATTCTATCAGCGGTCAAGTGTTTTCCGCTGCTTTATCATTGGTTTACTGCACGGTGAAATGAATACCAACGGTGGCAGCGTTCAAGTGAGATAGCGAACCGTTACGTCATCGCATACCCGCTTCTCCCTCTAACACATTCAACCCTCTAACACAGGGTGCGTTCCATTTTATCGCATTAATTGCATTATGCGTTTGATGTGTACAAAAACCGTTCCGTTAAACATTAGTAGTACGGATCACACTGACGTACCAATGCAATTTAAGTTGGAGGCTATTTTAAACGCATCAAACGCCTCATGTCAAGACGAAGTGCACTTGACGCGTTTGTTGTATCTTGGCAGGTCGAAGCAACTAAAGGTGCGTCTAAACATGTATCGTATCCGCGTATCCGATCGTGATCGTGTATCATAATCAGCCAAGTGTGGACGTGTTGCCGTGACGCATCCCCGTATCGTTTCTTTGTATCATTTGGAACGCGGATACGATGCAACTACGTCACACTTGGAGTCGGAATTTCGCCGAAACATCAAACAGTGGACGCAGCTAATTTCACAGTGACACACGTGCAACGTCGAACAGACGATACAGTTGCATCAAGTCGGAAAGTAAACGCACACACGGATACAACAAAACGGATATGAAACGCAGTTAAGTGTGGGTGCATCATTTTTGCGTATCATATCCGACCTTCCGATCATGATCGGATACGCGGTTACGTCACATGTTTGGACGCACCCTAATTGGTGTTTTTAAGTAAATTGAAGCAAGTTCTTTTTGTAGTTGCGATGGATTTCGTGCAAATTGTCTTAACAGGACGGAAGATTACAATTTTAAATCCATGTAGATGCTGAAACAGCAGTAGAACTAAATCAGAGCGAGTCTTTTTTAAATTTTAAATTCAAATTGATATAATTTTAATACTACTTTACAAGTAGTGTGAATATTTTAATCAGTGCTGGCATCGTCGAGGCATATTGCGAATAAATTGTCGTAACATGTCTTGTGGCAAATTCCTCCATCCTTCCAGAAGGACGTCAGCTGACTCCTGAAGAATTCGAGGAGCTGCAGGACGCTTCCTAATACGCCTGTCGAGTAAATCCCAAACGTGCTCGATGGGATTTAAGTCTGGACTCATGGTTGGTCACTCCATCACTTGCATTTGTTGTTCTCTCGGAGAAAATCTCTTGTTAAATTTGAGGTATGAATTATCCTATTGCAGGATGAATCCATCACCGACATTATTCGCAAATGGTACAACATGCTCTTGAAGAATGGTGCCAATATAAATCTGGGAGTTGAGACGTTGGGGAACAAGTCTATACTCATGCCCCCCAAACTAAGACTGATTCACCTCCAAATCGGTTCACTTCCTGTATACACTGGGCAGCGTATCTCTCTTCAGGACGTCTGTACACTCTTATACGACCATCACAATGCGTTAGAGTAAAGCGCGACTCGTTCGTGAAAAGTACACACCTGCAGTGTCGGAGTTGCCATTGAATATGTTCGCGGGCAAAGTTTTGACGAATTCGTTTATGATCCCTATTCAAGCGAGGAACTCGAACAGAACTGCGAGAAGTCAGATTAACTTCTATAAGTCTATCCCTATTCAAGCGAGGAACTTGAACAGAACTGCGAGAAGTCAGATTAACTTCTTTAAGTCTTCTTCTAACCATCTGATTAGAAATGGTGGTACCGGTGGCATTTTGGAGTAAATTTTGTAGCTGGAAGCTCGACGGCGCCGGCGCAGACAAGAATTGACAATATACCTATCGTCCCGGGGGGTAGTTTTTCTTTTACGGTCCTGTCCATTTTTCTTGGAATATCTACCCGTTTCTTGGTACCTATGCCACGCTCGGCATATAACAGATGGACTCGTTTGGAGCTGGTTTGCTACATATCTTCAATCAAAGCAATAACTTTCGCGACTTCAATATCATTTAATGAACGCATTTTGGACTCACTCGCATACACAAGTAGTGAAACTGTTAAAACTGCCGTTTCTTATGATAAACAGTTATTTACTTTGAAAACTAATGCATGTTTGTTTTGTCCTCAAAAACCAATCTGTTTTGAAACATCTTTTACATTTAAGCGTCTGTAAAGAAAATGAGCAGTTGAATCACCGTAATTCTTTTTGTACTTTATCAGTAATATTCTAAAATAGAGAATAGGGAAGAAAAATCCCGTGTCAATCATTTTATTTAAAAGATACAGGAGTTCAAAAAAGCGTTCCCCTAATTTTGTTGATCGGTATAGGGACCGTGCACATGCCTGCGTTCAGCGACGCCTGGCGGTGATTTATGCATTAGTGGTATGAAAACATTGTTTTTAGGTTAATACACCTGTGACACGTTGAAGCGACGTTATTAACGTCACTCTGTAATTTTTAATTTTGCAATTACAATGGATGTTGAAATATATTTTAAAATCTTATTTATGTAAGTGGACGAACATCCTATGCATAACTTCAATAGCCAAGCGAAAATTTTGGTATTTGCGGAAGAAATTTTGCATGGCATTGATGGTCAATAAAATTTTTGGTTGTGCGCAGATTTGTTATTTCTTGTAATTGTATTAAAAATATTTAGGGCTTTTTCTAAATTTACTCAAATCTTGCAACAAGTTTTATTGTTTGATGATCAGTACAATTTCTAAATAGGCAAAATTTGTGCAAATCCTGCGTGGTGTCACTAATAGATGTGAAAATATATTACAAATTGAATTCTATTGTTTATGAGCACAGTATTTCAGAAAACACATCAGAAGATCGGCAGTTGATTATTGTTGGACATGGGCGTTTTCCGTTATTTCTAAATTTTTCCTTTCAAACAGTGGATTTTAAATGCATGACCTTCGTACACAAATTTATGGAAATTTGCCTAAGTGGAACGTATTCTTCACTCTTTTTTGCTCTGTGTGACTCATAGAATTAATGTAAAAGTGCTATAAATTAAACAAAAATCTGAGTACAAACCTCAATTTAAGAAACATCACTAATATAATCAGTCTTTTAATACAATTAACACAAAGTATTCCAGTTAAATAGTATAAAACATGTTCCACATGCATTTGACATGAAGTCGGTCTGATGATCGGTTGGGGCTATTGTTTATATTGACTTCTTCACATGAAACGCATACCATCAGTATCCTGACCGTAAATGTATTCACAATACCAAGACTAACCATCCGTTAATCATCAACCGCATTTGAAACTGGCCTACATTTGTTGACTTGCTTTCCGACTTCTCATGAAATTCTTCAAACTTTCATTTCATCTGAGTCTCCTGCACATTTTTCGAATAGAGTACGTTGTACTTAATGACTAATCGATATTGAAATCTATGAATCACTCAAAACAGCATACAAACTTAAATGTTTCAATCCATATATATTTTCTTGCTACTGTCTGGATAATTGTAAAGTTTAACATTCTTCCTGTTACTATAACTCTTATGACAATTTACAGTTGTAGTACATAATAACTATTTGATCTTCTGGTATGAAATTAATTACAAAATTCAAGTTCAAATGCACACTGGGCATTTGAAATGACAGATGTACATTTGAACTGTCATCATACTGTCACTCGTGTTTTCATACCACTTATGCAAAATATGGCCATTGGTGGCGCTGTCATCGCATGTGCACGGTCCCTATATTAAGCGTTCCGATTCACATCGAATTGGATGCAGATGCAAGTAACGTATGTGCAAAACGGAACGCACCCACAGTCAACCCAACCATTAACTGTCACGGTTGACAGTTATGTTGGTTAATATCTTTGATTATATAGACTATGTGGATAGCGCGTTGGCTCCGTACACATATTCCAAAAAAGCGGCAGATTTATATAGAAGTTCTCTTGAGCGTTATGCGCACGCGCGAAATTGAAGACTGGACAATTCGTGCACGCACTAACTGACGCCGGATTAGTCCTGCGCAATGAGGTTTTATGTACTTCTAATACTGTCTCACTCTCACTTACACATTCCACACTTCTATCGCTTCTATCATTGTTTAACAATTTGGAACATCAGATGTACTCTTCTTACACAAAGAATGCGCTATCCACGTTAGTCTATATAATCAAAGGTTAATATTGTGTAAAAAGAGAAGCGGGTATGCGGTGACGTAACGGATCGCTATCTCACTTGCGGGAATGCTGCCACCGTTAATATTCAATTCACCGGGTTTACTGTGCATTAGTGTGTCGTATAAAATCTATGTTAAGCGAATAAACAGTGAGTCTCTACAAAACAGCATGTAGAACGCAAAGGCAACCAGATTAATACAAAATCGACCTTTCTGTATAAACTCTCATAATTGTTATGATTTGTTGTTCTGTTATAATACTAGAAGTAATTATTAATTTAATTATTATTTAACTATTCTGTATTATTTATATTATTAGCGAAAAGCAATGTGCCTAGAGTGTATACGAGGTGTGATCCTAAAGTTCCCGGAATGGACTCATAAAAACTGTATAACGCATCTACAAATTGCTACCACCCTGTATAAACAAATAATTGCATTTTTCGATCATATTGAAATTTGAAATTTTGTATTCTGAAAACTTTTTTCATTCTTATAATTTTTTTTTTGTTTAAATAATATTTACAAGTTCTGCACGTAACCCAAATATTTTAGCATGTAAAGGCAGTGGTGACATCTGTACGTTCTGTTGTTAATCAACGTTGGCAATTGTCGAAATTACAATAATATCCATTCACGATCTTTTTAGAGTCTAGAGGGCCATGCATTTTTTTCGTTAAGTTACGTACAGTTGCGGACAATAAAATCCGGGCACATCATTTGTACAATGTAAACCTCACTCTAACATTTCTTATCCTACTTTTCTTTGCGTTTTGACAGAAACATAACCTCAATAGAAGCCTGATTTACCAAATTTGTCTAAATACGAACGACTTGTCAAATTCTTGCTCGGATATTGTCCGCTACTGTACATGAATTTTGATAGATCTCAAAATATGACAAATGAAAACTTCTGACACTTTAACGTCAGTCCCATCGACTATATTGCTTCTTATACTCTACGATGGCATGAAGAAAGCAAAATAATATAACATTAAAACAAATAATTTCTTGTGACTTTTTAATACTTTAAGTCAAAATGCTAAAAATCATCAATGTTTTTCGGCGTCAGTTTTCAAAAATATAACCATCAAATTAAACTGGAACATATTCACTCGGAGGTACCAACAAAAATGTCACCCTAACATGGCCTACTCTGAGTCTAAAAAGATCGTGAATGGATTATAGTCAGTCACTCGATATTTTAAAATTACTTAATTGTCGTTTCGATACTACATCGGTTGGCAATTTGGATTGAATGAAAAAGCTACCAAGGTCAATTAATTAAAAAATATTCCAAGAATAATATTTTCAACGAATAAATAATATCATTATTTTATTTAAGCAAGTTGTCAGATAGCTTTTAAAAATCAATTCAGTCGTTGACAAGTTTTTTAAGAAAAAAAATGTAATTTATTTCTCTTTTTTGTATAACATTTATAATTAAATCTTTCTCCATAAAAGAATTAGTTTAGTGCAACATGTACAACTTGTGAGCTGGTTTAGCAGAAAGGACGATTTTTTTTGCAGGTTCTACAGTAGTTGCCGTTGCACTTTGTAACTATCAAAAAGTAGATGCCAAAGACGAGTGAGCAACAAGACAAGACGTGTGCCCATCTAGAGGGCCAATGCATGCTGTGCTGAGGGGCTGAACACTTACTAGAGGTCTGCCCCAGTACCAAGACTTGACTTTCTGCGTCCACCCGCCCAAGCTGGAGCGCAGGCCGCCCAGGTACCCGCTCTGCAACACCACACTCTCACTCTTATGTTCTCCTGATACTGAAGTACCATAGTACCCATATAAGTGGTACCCGCACATGAAATCATTTAGATGGTAGGTACCACATAATTTTCTTTTTAATTTCTAACAGCGTTTTTAATATGCATGTACATATTGAATTACATAATTTTGAAATTAATTGCGCGCAGATTCATCGTTAATAATTTACGGCAGGGTGCATTCACACGCACTGTCATGTCATAATTCTTGTAATTACGTACAAAGGAGAAACTAGAAGAAAAAAAAATTGTTTAGACGCTAATTTCGTGCGATGACTTTTACTTTCGGAGGAAAAAGTTGGAGAAATTAACAGTTGCATAATTCAGGTTGGCGATCTCAAATCGAATAGGTATCTATCTACACGACGATCGATTTGATGACGAAAAGAAACTAAAAAATTAATTGCACCAGGTCTTGCAGAAACACACTATATCCTGATTGAAAAGATAAACGGCCCCAACTTCTAAAAAGAAATTTAAATAATTACCAACATATCAAATAAAGTAACGTAAAAGTGAAACTTGAGCTGTACAACACATTTCACTTTGTGAACCGAGAGAGTGGTTTATAATTCATGACGAATTGCTTATTTTCATACAATGTAATTTATACGACGTGTTTTTCCAAAAATATACTATTTTTTTAATTTCTAGTGTTCCAAAAGGATATTTTTATCACTTGGAACATAATATGGTTTTTTTATTGCTTGTACAATAATATGATTTTTTTTATTACTAGTATAATAATATGATTTTTTTATCATATAAAATTTCTTTCGTATTCAAATCCCTCAAATCTATATTAAACCGCTTTAATTATATCTGTTATATTGAAGTGAAACGTTACAGAATGAGTTTACAGCTAGTATAATCTAAGAGAGAAAATGTGAAAATGTACGTTATTACTTATTTAACTGCTCATATCAATTATGGTATATGGTTTCACTTATCATTTACTGGAACACATTAAACTAGTTTACGGTAAACAACTTACATAGCGGGCAATAAAATCCGAGCAAGGAAGTAGGTTCACAAATTTGGTGAATCAGGCTTTTATTGAGGTTATGTTACTGTCAAAATGTAAAAAAAAAGATTTGAAACGTCAAACTTAATAAACCGAAGCAACTCTTCTTTCTGTCCAAACTTCACCTGGCAAAGTCTATGCTATTACTTTTTGAGCGGAATTTAAATGAGGCATTATTTATTAACACTTTTAACATTAAAATTAGCATTAAACGTCAGAACGTCAGTGACACTTTGTACCGGGTGATCAACGAAATTTATAATTAGAGGAGGCTGTGATTGCTGCTATTTTATGCTGTGTGGTTGGATACCATACTGAGAAATGAATAAATAAATTGACAATTGTTCAGTGCTGCCAATGACTGACAATGATTGTTGTGAATTACTTTGTTACATTAAAGTATTAAACTTTCATTGCTTTAAGATTTAAAATACAGGGTGTTTCAAAAGCCGCGACGCAAAATGAAAGGGATTGTAGGGAATCGAATTTCAAACATTTTTTTTATATAAACATGTGTCCGATTTCTACTCATTTAGTAGATACAGAACCTCAAAGTTGTTACATGTAAACTTTTATTAAAGTACAAACATTGCAAATTAAAATTAAACAATAAACTACTGTCAAATAGACACTTGTATAATACAATCAAGTCATCACCACCTAAGAACTATAATAATTTATGCAGTCGGAATTCATACAGAAGAACAGTTTTTGGAAAGAATTAATTTAGCTTTCGCTGAAATCCAAAATGGAATTTTCAATTTAATTACGCCCATGACTTAGTTCGTCGATGTCAATGAAACTTGTGTGTTTTTGAATGTTTGCTTTAAACAACCCAAAAGGATCACAATCAAGTCATAGCAAGCTACGTTAATAAAATGTACATGTAACAAAGTTCAGCCCTGTATCTAGTAAATGCGTAAAAATCGGACACATGTTTATATGAGAAAAATGTTTGAAATTCCGTTCCCTATAAACCTTTTCATCTTGCGTCACGACTTTTGAAACGCCCTGTACATTAAGGCTGACTGTTTTTGGGGTAATGTACCTTTTCATGTTGAATTTCATAAGTAAATAAATATATAAAATAATTTTTTTTGCATCTATCTTACCTAAGTTTATTTTGCCTCTGATAGTCACTTTACTTTTGAATTGGCGGGAAAAAGCGGAAATTTTTGTTGTAAATTTCGGGATTTTAGAGTTCTGTTGGCAGCACTGCAATTGTTATATTTGAGGTTATGCTCATGTTTAACTGTCAAACTGCAGTTTGACAGTTAAACTTCAGATTTTAAGATATTCCCGTTTTATACCTGCCGATGACAACAGCTTCTAATCGGTGGTTGAAGAGAAGCTTAAACTTACTGTTAATATAAGTGAGGTTAGTTTGTTCGAGTTTTTTTTCATTTTATTGTCTAATTTGTGTTTAATTTCATACTCATTAGTCTCTCATTATACTGATCTGAAGTTTTATCTTTAGATTAAACTGCCATTTTAAACTCATGCTATAATACCGGCCCTAAATGTCACAATTCTGACACTTAAAATTTTTAATTTCAAGCTGCATGCCTTACGTTGCCAACTTTATGGTAAATATCACAGCCTGCTTTAATTATAGATTCCGTTGATGACATGGTATGTGTAGCTATAAATATTAAAGTAAGTTTTACAATGCAGATATGACATGTGGATTTTATTATCCGCTACTGTACATACAAAAATAACACAATATTACGTTGGTTTCTTTATTGCTTATTTCTTTGCGTTTATTTTGTATTTGTCTACCATACGTTCTTTGCCATCTCTTTATCACCCGCGCCCTCTGGGTTGCTACTTTCAAGCTAATTGTTTGAAACAAACGAATTATTTGAAAACGTCGTCTTCAAAACACCGAACTTAATTTTGCTTTTAAAACAAACTAGTCGTTTTAATTTTGTAAAAAAAAAAAAAAACATTCTGATATGCAGTGGCGACTGGCGAGCATGAAAAATGGGCCATTATGCAGTCGTACTTTTCGATTACAGAAATCTGTAATCATTGTTGAAATGTCAATGAATTATGTTACCGGTGAAAACGGAAATATTAATATAAAACCTACGTTTTCTTTGAAAACTTCTATTGAAGTTATTAAAGTGCAAGATCTTGTTTACAATTTACTGAATTTATTAGAAGTTTGATTATTACGACGCTAGAGCCGTTTCTTGTTGTTGAACCTGGTTACTAAGGGCATGGCCAACTCCATTAACATTCACTGACGTGTATGTATGGCCGTTTCAATTCGCCTAAAATTCGGTTCCGAGAAAGCATGCCTTGGAGTACTCCCCTCAGCGCTCCCTATTAAAGATACTACAGAACTACTGACAGTAAATTAATGGCAACTGCAATTACTTAAAAACTCACAAGAGGCGCTGAGGGGAGTACCCGTCAAAATTTTTAAAAGTCTAATTGAAACGGCCATACATACACGTCAGTGGTTTCTGCGGCAATTCCTGCTTCCTAAACATAACCGAGATTACAGAAGACGATATTCTCAATGCCTTATCAAAATTAAAAAATTCCTTTACTGCTGGACATGATCAAATACCTAGTTTCCTGCTGAGGGACTGCAAATTGGCCTTTGTGAAGCCGCTGTACATGATCTTCAATGCTGCTCTAAAAAACGGTACTTTTCCCTTTATTTGGAAACTATCCAAGGTAATTCCCGTGTTTAAAACTGATAACCCTTCAGACATAACGAATTATCGTCCAATTTCACTGTTGTGCAATTTCTCTAAGGTCTTCGAAATTGTATTATACTCGTATCTCTATCCTTACGTAAGGCAAAACACATGCCCTGAACAACATGGCTTCATAGACAAGCGCTCAACTGTAAGTAATCTTACTTGCTTCTCTCAATATCTATGTGAGTCAACTGATAACGGCTTTCAAGTAGATGTTGTGTATACTGACTTTGCTAAAGCCTTTGACAGGATAAATCACGAACTTCTGATTTCAAAATTGAATTCCTTTGGTCTTTGCAACTCATTAATATTTCTTTTGCAATCATATTTTAGGTTTTATCATCAGAAATACTCGAGACTTTACTAATTATAATGTCTCAAAATATGCTGTTCAGTGCTTTTATTCTTTCGCGGTTACAGTATGCCTCGCTAATTTGGTATCCCATTTACAAATGCCACATTGAAGCCCTGAAACAAGTTCAACGTGGTTTTTTCAAATTCAGGTGGTTTAAGGAATACGGGGTGTACCCTCCCAGAGGTTTTCCATATGAAACTTTACTTGCTGAATTAATGCTTTTACACTAGCCGATAGGAGATGCATATCTTGCCTGTTATTTTTACACAAGTTAATTAATAATGAAGTTGATGCTGCTTACCTTTTGGAAAGACTATCATTCCATGTACCACGCATGTCTTGCAGATCATTATCCTCAATGTATTTAACTACACCTAGAACTAATGTTCTAGTTCGTTCTCCTATCCATACTGTTTCCAATTTATATAACCAGCTTTGTAACCATATCGACATTTTCCACCTAAATTGTAATAATTTTAGGTGCAACTTATTAAACTTTTATGCTAGTGCTCGCAATACTGTCTAACTTATAAGCTTTCACTAAATGATTCGATTTATGTCTACCTTGTTTTTGTTTTTGTTTCTTTTTACTTATAATTTAGTTTGATTTCTTTTACTTAATTCTCTACATTTACGTTTTTGCTCTGTAATTGTGCACTGTAACTGCTTCACTGACTTTCGGCGCTCCAATACTGTTGACAGCTGAGTGTCATGACGCTGGATGTTTGGATTATCAGGCCGGAATAACTTATTATATATTATCTTTATTGACTTATTTGTATTTGTTAATCTAGTGAATTTCCTTAATCACTTTAAGCGTTAATTATTGTAAACGAAGAACAGATCTGTCGATCGGAGGATATCTAACTTGTTGTTTACTTAATTACGTTTCGTATTATTTCATTGGGACCCCTTCTGGGTCGCACTCGATACCTGTAAATTATTTTTCCTATTTGTTAGCTATTTTTGAGCGTTTTTAAATAAAAACAAGTGTGCTGGGCCGCTGATTTTTTTATTTTATTCACTTTGCCCACCTTTTGCTTTGGGGTTTCGTCGAACCCTCCCATCTCCAAGAGCTTAGCCGAGCGGTGCTGGAGAAACGTCAGTCACTCGCACAATTTGCTGCCCTTCAGGTAGGTAGGTAGCAGTTACCTTATGCAGAATGGAATATGCCGTTACGATTCATATTCCAACAAGATAATGATAATAAAGCTTTATATTTTGTCTTATTCGTATTATTATTAACTTGAAAGTACTTCGTGATAGACTGACCTTAAATATAAGGCCTGGATATTTTATCAAGAGATAAAAATTAATTTACTAGCAGAAATTAGTTGCCTCCCTTTTGTCCGATACTGTATATTTCGTTGTTAAATTTTTTCCTCAATCGTTTTGTTTACAAAATCCGTTATTAATAAATGTCTAAGTCCTACGCATTAGTAAATAACTATTGTAAAACGGGATTAAAGATAAAGCAAATGAGTTTGTTTATGTTAAAAGTTTATACTTGTATCAAAGTGCCTGGACTTAAATACTTTACTAAACGGATATAAATAACGGGATTAGATAAAATAATTGGAAGAAAACTGAATAAATTACTTTTTCAATTATAATTATAATACATAATTAAAAACGCTGTCCTTCCGAAAGGGGCAAACTATGTCGTACTATGGTACTGTGATGCTACTTATTATTTTCAGTGTTGTATAAACAAATATTGTGTAATGATTTTGTTTTTCAGCACAGCAGGTCTTTTACAAACTCTATCGGTTTCTATCTAAAACCCAAGCGCACGTTTCTAGAAATCTCTTATGGTGTAGGTACTAAAAAAAGATACTCTAAGAACTACTTTAACACTATATCAATGATGGTAATCATCACAACAAAGTCGGTGTGTGTGTGGCAACACAGCTTACCTGGTCCTGGGTAAGGTAGGCATGGAACAAAATAAAGTATGATCAGTTAAGTGAGTCAGTTGCCCGTTCGTTCGTGTACAGGAAACACGTCGGAAAAGAAACTGTTACGTGCAACGTATTAAATGTTCTACTGCGAGTGAAATCTTCATGAAATTTCATGCAAAAAGTTTCAGGTGAGTCTCTAATTGTAGGTAAAAATACAAAAAAAAGGAACAGTTTCATATTTATACACTATTTATACTGTGTTAAGTATATACAAAGTAACAGCAACATCATTTTTTAAGAAGCATCCTTTCCATTCCGTTATTAAAAAATAAGGCGTAGAAAATTTTAATTATTATAGGCGATTTATTTATCAGTTAATTAACGATTTTTTTTTCATAATATAGATAAGCAAATGTTTTGTTTAGAAGTAAGCGAAATAACTAAGCAAGTAATACCTAGGTACATTTTTTTTTCTTTGAAGAAATTGAAGATTTACGAAGAAGTATTGCTCACCGGAAAATAGTTTCAATATTTGTAATTAGCTCTCGAGTTAAAATAGGGAAGAAACTCAATAATTATGAGCAAATTGGGCCAAAAATTTTTATTATACACATAGTCAACAACGTTTGCAATTGAATGTGATGGAAATGTTTTAAACTGAACTGAACTTCTTTTTTTGGTTTATTTAAATTTATTATTATTATAGTAGGTAGATTTATTACAGTTTCAACATAAATAGAAGTTATAACTAGAGGGCGGATGACCTTAGGAAAAACCTGAAGTCATCCAAGCCATAATCATTGTAAATACAACTCTTGTACATTTATTTTATATTTAAAATAATTTAGAAGACGATATGCCGGAAGGTCACAAAAACTACGTCGAAGATCTAGGATTATATTTTCTTCGTCAGTACAAGAAATATGGTTTCATTACCATTCTCAAATCTGTTAGAAAAATCACATTAGCACGTGGCCATTTCTACTTAAAATGATTTTAAGTAAAAATGCTAATTTTTTGTTTGTTTGTAACGTTGAATAGAGATGTGCGATATCACATTTTCAATATCGGTTATCGAGAACTTAAAAATATCGACATTAAGGCCGACTTGCTCAGTGTCCGGTTAAACCAGTAATTTTTTAACTGTTAGTTAAACATCAAACCACAGTTTTTATTCAAACTGTTGTTCAGTCATTTTTAACCAATCGATTTATTAACTAAGGTTTAGTGTAATGGTGGCAGCTCTGAAGTGCTTTAGTATCTAATTTCGCTATTTAAATTTTAACTTTCTTATTCGTAGCACAGTAGTTATTACGTGTGTCAGAAGGTATAAGTACGAAAAAATTCAGAAATTTCAAAAAAAAAGAGATTAAAATACTGAAGTGTTATGGTTTCCACAGATGGTGGTAGTAGTAGTTGTGGAAAAATACGGTGCCAGATTTTTCCAAATCTAATAAAACAAAATACAGCAATATGAAAGAAATCATGGTATAAAATAATCTTTTACTAATTCTCTTGAAGACAAAATGTTTAATTCTGTTAAACACAAGAAAAAATAAAGACTTTAGTATTCAGCAAATATTTTATTAATTACTTATGTTTACTGAAGTTTCGCCAAACACATTTTTGAATTTTACAAGTGAATAACGGAAGATATTATACAATGCATCCTACTAATTTCAAATATCATAAAGAGAACTTGTATGTTAACAAATTATAAATAATAATGACAGTAATAATAACAAAAATAAGTGAAAATTATTGTAATAATGAGTCTTAGTTCAAGTTCTCTTTAAGTCTAAATTGTTTAGTTTTTTTTCCGTTATTCACTTCGAAAAAGCCAAAAATGAAACGTCAGCAAACGTAAATAATATTTGCTTGTTACTAAAAAGTCTTATTTTTCATACTCCCAAGAGTAAGAAAACAGTTTATTACAAATACTTACCAAGTAACCGAAATTTTTCAGGTAGAACTGTTTTCGTATTTAAAATCTTTTTTCAGGTTATTTTTATGTTAATTATAGTTTGAACGACCGAATTTCATGGTTTAACAAATGTCACAGTTAAACTACGTGTTACCTCTTAATCACTGTCTGAATCTGAACAACCAAAAAGAAAAATTACGCTCTAGTTATAACGTTAATCAAAGTTTAAACCTTCGGTGAGCAACTCAGCCTAAGTGCACTTTACATTCTTGGATTTAGCGTTTGATTTTGCGTTTGACTTGCTCAAATGACGTTTGATTTTTCGTTTGACGTGAAATGTTCTATTTTTCATTTGATTTTTGAAAATAGGTCGGTGTCTATTTCCATTTGATTTTTCATTCGAGATTCGAGTTTCGAGCATGCGCAGTTTGTCATTTGTATTTGCAACAGCAGAAATGTTGCAGAAATACCGATAGATATTTGATATGGTTTAAGCTTTGGCTTAAAGAGTTGCCTTACGTCATTGATGATATATTGTTTGGAGAAATAATTAATATGAGTCTTTAAAATCTTACTGTGTTTCATGGACAATAAATTATAATATTTCAAGATAACAATACCATTCGAAATGTCATTATTTTAAGGTTATGTTTACACCCAAATTTACACTTACAAACTGAAAATGACAGTTCAGTCCAATCAAAAAGTCAAATAGATGGTAAACAAAGAACTGTTTGATTCTTTTGATTCGATCAGACAGAAATATCAAACACAAAAATCAAATACAAAGATCAAATAATGTAAAATACACTTAAGAGGAAAAAAAAAACAAATATTAACGACATTAGGTCCGTTCGTTTTGTTACCGGCCGGTCTTATTACATTAGATGTAAGTAGCGCAATGTCAGTTGTCGGCACGCTCCGAATTCCTTTTTTTTTATGCGCAGGCGGCTGACGTTGTCGTTATGAACCGAGAAGTTTTGTCATTGTTTATATTCATTCAAGTGACAAAAAAAATAAAAAGTCTCGTTCTTCTTTCGCACATCTTATTTCGAGGTGCGCAGTTTGTATTGCTCGGAGTTACTCTAAAAGGTGTCAAATGAAGTTTTCAGCCAAATTCGAAGATTTTTCGATCCGAGAGAAACGAATTTGACTGAAAACTACATTTGACAACTATTAGAGTAACTCCGAGCAATACAAACGAACAGACCTATTATCGATATATCGATAAATATCAATAGTTTTAAGTTATTATTGAAAAATGTGATGACGCGCACGGAATAATTACATAATTCAAATAGCGCGCCCATCCTCGCTTATATTATAAGGCCTGTTCCTACAACAGCCTCTGACTAGTCCGAAACTGTCAGAAGTATGCGCCGATCGAAGTTTCACATTTAACGCAGCTTTCGAAAGCGGTGATTAATTCGACGGGCGAATATATTTGACAGTTTTGAAGCTAGTCCAGAGCTGTGTAGGAACAAAGCTGTAGTAATTCACGATTCGAAAACAGTGTGGAAAAAGTAACGAACATTCCAGTAACTTTTAGCATCCCCTAGAGCGCGCCCGGAAAGTTGTAGAATCTTCTGCTGACTCATAGATGGCGCGACTACCCCAAAAAACAAATATGTAAATTTATCAGCATCACGGATGTAACATTAAGGATGGGTTTACAGAAAGCAAATCAAATATTTAATTTCGAATTAAACTAATCACGATTAAGTTGCCATAAGAATTACATTGCGAACTGTCAAATTAACAACATCATTAAAATTTGATTGCAATTAAATTTTCTGTAAACTGGCCCTACATATAACAATAGAATAATTCGATTACGGCGGTTTGCAAATGTTTTGTTTCTAAAGCACATTGATGAATTGATAAAAATTTAAAATAACTTCTTTATCATTTTTGCGTAAATTAATAAATATCAATTGTAATAAAAAAATTATTCTCTATCGATTGGTAAAATAATATACACGGTGTTCCATTTAAAATGTCTTTTCGCCTTTACCTCATAAACGCGACGTTCAATTGTTTTATTTTTGACTGCGTCGTTGCAATCAACGTGAAAAGTACTACTAGATTGCTAATTTAACCTAATTTGTCACTTTTAGGCCCGATTTATTCACTTTCAACTAACCAAGTGAATAAACCAGGCCTAACAACTTAAAGGGTGTCCCAAAATTCACGCAAGATTTGAATTTTGCGCCATTTGTGCGGTAGTGTTGCCGACGAAAAAAAAAAAGACAGCGTGACAGCTGACAGTTCAGGGTTATTAAAAATGGAGCGCTACACGCGTTTTCATTGCTGAGCAATATTTTAAAAATAATGAAGGTCTGGCAGTTACAGTTCGCAATTTTCGATTTTTGTGCGTAAATTGCAAGATATGGATGTGAACGACATGTGGTTTCAACAAGACGGTGCTACATACCATACAGCCCAAGAAATAATACAATTACTGCGTGAGTCATTTCTTGGTCGTGTAATTTCCCGTTTTGGTGATCAGAATTGGCCGCCCAGATTATGTGACTTAATGCCGTTGGAACTTTTTCTTTGGGGTTTTTTGAAATCTAAGGTTTATGCCAACAAGCCCACGACCACCGACGCCTTGAAGGAGGAAATTAAGCGCTGTATCAACGAAATTCAGCCACATTTATGCAAAACGGTCATGGAAAATTTCAGCGAAAGACTGCTGCCAGCAAAGCCGTGGAGGTCATTTACCCGATATCCTATTCCATACATAACCCTAAACTGTATACTTTATGAATCAATAAAAAATTTACAATTTTTAATTATAAACCTGTTTTCTATAAAAATTACTTGCGTGAATTTTGGGATAGCCTTTATAACAAAGCTAGCAATAGTGTCAACTTAAGTTTGAACAGACTGTATAATGTTGAAAGATATACGCTGGATTTCACAAACGTCACTTAACTTTAATCATCGATTAAGAATAATCATTCCTATACCTTCAACACATGTAACCATGGCAACGTTTACTTTTGACGGATGATTAAATTTAAGTAACGTTTGTGAAATCCGCCAATAGTCCATTTACTTGACATCCACACTGTCAATGTCAAAATTTAGAAAAAATTCATGGTTTTGAGTGTACTTGTACATACATTCAGTTACTCACGTGTCAGTGGATAAAAGCCAGATTAGATATGGCATGGCGTATAATTAACGTTAGAAAAATTTGTTTGCTCTCAAAATGAACAGCACTTGTCCAAAATGTATTAATTATTATGAATGAATTTAAAAATACTGATGAATAACACAGGAAATGTCACAAGTGTGCAGTGATGCCAACATAGTGTCAGTTTGACAGTGCGGATGTCAAGTAAACGGACTATAAGTACATAAAGTCAAATATTATCGAAATTCAAAATTGTGGCTTTTTTCAAATCAAATAATATTATGCACTTACGCGAAGTGTTGCCAACCTATACAACTGTAAAATCCCTTTTGTTGTGACAAAAAAACCTTTCTACATTGAAAAAAAAATGCAGTAAAAATTATTTACCGAAGCAAACACTAAATTATGAAATAAAACAAAAAAAAACTCTCCATCAAACAAAACAAAACTAAATTATTTTTCAAAAGTATGGCATTATCTAATATCAGTAGTACAGTGTGATCAACAACGACTGAAGGTTTGCGTCTGCAATATTCAGATACAAATTGATATTAGAAATAATAAAACACATTACACAACTTCAAGAAACAAGTACCGAGTGATTTTTTCATTTTTTTATCGACTCTCCTGCCATGGAATTTGGATGGCTTATGTCTTAGCTTTACTTTAAAACACCATCAAGGAATGTAATGACGTAATTTTCACTTCTTAAGCTAAGACATGTCGTCCAGATTTCATGGTAAGAGTTGATAAAACGCACGGCGCTATGTGGAAGTTATTGTTGACATCTTAGTTGTAAACTCCCGTTTTGGACTAAGAAATTGATAACATAATTGAAATATTTCAGACGCAAACCTCCAGTCATTGTTGATCAGGCGATATTTTATTATTTAATTATAAATTATTACATTAATTTAAAGGTACTTCCGAAAGCGTGCCCGCCTGTAAAAATTATTCCTCTTAAAGGGGTCCTTTGCCCTTTTTGTTGTATTCTATTGCATCAAAACAGGGGCCTATTCCACAAACAACTTTGCAACCTTGCTCTTTGCACTTAGCGTTTTCTCGTCTTTTCGACATTACTATTTTTATATCATATTATTGATTTCTATGGCTTTGCAAATTAAGATACGGTGGCGTGCAAAAAAATCGCGTACACTCAATTTTTGTTGTATTAAGTCGGTCTTAATTTATAATCTGTCAGTGTCAAACAATAAAAATGCCGAACTGACACAAACACAATCAATTTTAATACTCTCTTAGAAAATGCATGATGAATAAGAGCAGTGGCGGATAATTATGATCTAAATAAAAACACTTTTACACGAACAGAGAAGATGTAGATAGAGGAAGAAAGTGTAAGTAGAAAAGCAGCTTTGGGACATTAAAAAAATTCAACTTGTGAGAAAGATGAAGCCCTCTGTAATCATTTAAGGTAAAATCCATCTCAAACAATAAGAGATTTACAAAGCTAAAAATAGGTAAAAACTCTGTTACTTGATTTTGAAGGTGTACGCGATTTTATTGCACGCCAGTGTACTTTTCATAAATTGCAAATCAATTCAATAACCTGCTAAATGTTGGTAGGACCAAAATAAAATAACTCTTTTCTGCTTTTACAAAGTGAAAAGTGCAAGGTTGCAATTTTGTTGGTGAAATAGGTCCCTGGTAACGTGAAAGAAACGTCACAACCTCAAATGTAGAAAAATACGTGATAATAGATTTTGTTTATTATACACTGTGAACAACAATGATTGAATGTGCCGCTCCACAATAATTTTTTATTGTGCGCACGACGTTACTACAGTATAAGAAAATTACCCAGTAGCGACACTCTGTGACGTCAATCAAAGTCGACCCCTCTCCACTATTTGATACCTACACTCATATGTAATGTATACGCAAGGATGATATTTGCAAATCAGTAGGTATCAAGCAGACTTGCGATGGCCGTATAATGTGACAGTTATACTTGAGTGTCGCTACTGGGTAATTTTTATACTGTGACAGTCGACAGCAAAAAGTAGTAGAAAAAAAAAACAGTTTCCTGTAATTACTGTTTCCCATTTATAAAGATTTTAAAAGTTTTAAGCTTGTCAAATTTGAACATCATCTGAAGTGAAGTCGTATGTAAACAATACCATTTTGAGAAAGAACAGTTACAGGAAACTGTATATACAATTTTTTGCTTCCGACTGTAGTAAATATGTACGCTCTGGTAAATAGCTGTTGCGTAATGAAAGAGTGATGATATCTCGGAGATGCAAATCCTCAATATTTGTCGATCACAGTGTAGAACGCATGACGGAAACTGTTTTACCGATTATCCGATCATATCTCTTCTCTAAAGTAAAATAAAGACAGATCTGATGATTGTCTCACTGACAGTGCAAAAAAGGCTCCAAGGCCTCCAAAAGTCCCTTTTGAGTATAAAAAATCTCCAAGTATGGATAAATCCCTCAAGTTGGCAACTCTGTTTACGCGTTCTAGCAAAATAAGGAATTGGGAAACCCCTTCCTGTTTAAGTTTAAAACCGTATTGTCAGCTCTTGACCTGTCATGTGAGCTTACTTTTAACAGGTTGGCAATAATACATCGTGTCATTTTAAGAAATCGTATCATCAACTCGAAACAAAAGCTCGTTTTACACGTTCTAGAAACAGTTTTGCAAAACGTACACACGTAAAGACCACACCGGTACTCGCAAAGTAACAGTTTCTAGATTAATAATGGCGTGCCTACGAATGAATTCCTGATTAAAGTAAACTGTGATTTTTTTTTATAGAGGTGGCGGCACGCAATACAAGAGCACAGTATAAGAATCCACACAGTAGCGTCACTCGAATATAACTGTCACATCTGCCATTTTGTTTGATACCTACTGATTTGCAAATTACATTACATAGGTATCAAATAGTATGGCGTCTTTTTTTGACACTGACGTTTAAGTGTCGCTACTTATACTGTGACAAGAGTGAGAGGACAGGTGTCAATAACTGTCAGTGTCATATTATCTGATCATGACATCGCTTTAAAAAAATGTGTAAAGTAAAAGCAAAGAACAGAGAAACATTAAATTAATTCACTTCAAAACAACACCAGAGCTTGAAGCAGATGCTGAAAATGCTGTGTTTCAGCTTGAATGCACAAACGTACCCTGCGCTTCATGTTTTCAAACGTGTTGGGGGGTTATGCCAGCGCGCCAACGCAAACAAATAATTGACTGACAGCTGTCAGTGTTACAAACCTTTAGGAGAAGAAACATTGAAATCATAGCCTACTTTAATTAGGAATTTAATTGAATGCATGTTATAAATAATTAAGTATTTTAGTTTTTAATTTTACTTGAAGGCTTCCGCGGTCGTCGTCCATGTTTGGGAACCGCATCACGTTGACTTCTTCTACTGCCGACGTTTCGTTCTCCATTGCAGAAGAACTTCCTCAGGACTGCCGCTGCTGCTGGTGTTGGTGCTGCTTCTCGTTAGTCGTTGAGACTCAACTCTCAGGAAGTTATTCTGCAATGGGGAGCGAAACGTCGGCGGTAGAAGAAGTCAATGTGACGCGTTTGCAACCGGAAGCCAATTTTTTTCCATATTCGCAATTCCCGTATGTGATTATTTTCGTCACTAAAAATCGGTGAAATAACATGAAATTAGATTTCTATTTACAAATAGAGAGGAAGAATTATAAGGACATTGCATAACATGAAGTAGGTAACATTAAACTAGTCAATAAAAAGTTGTTACGTAATGTTCCTCGAATTTCCAATTAGAAATCGTATGACAATTCAGACGAATTTGACTTTGCACGAACCCGGACTTCAAGAAAATTCAAAACACTTAACGACGAGGTGCAGTCTTACTTTTTTCTATTAAATGACACTGCTATTACTTTATCGTTCTACGATAACCAGCACATTTCGCTCTCGAAATAGCAGAGACTAATTTAAATCGCACGCTCGGTTCTGCTTTTATTGAGGTTCCCTCTGTCGTGTTACAATGTTACAATGCCTTCGCAATAGTGAATATTTTATTCAATTCGAACAAAACTTGTTAAATAATAATTGATTGTAAAACGTATATGCAAATTATTAACCTGTTGTTGAGAACGCGCTTCAGTAAAAGACATTTAAATAGTAAGCGACAACATAATTCTCAAACAAGTCGTAATAATAATAATGGCAGTTGACAAGACCAATTTGGATCCTTTTAAGCTCTAGAAGATCTCGAATGCAACAAAGTCTCTTATGAGGTCACCTAGCGGGGTCACACAGGTGTGCGGCACGTAGGCCTTATTTATTGGTCATTTATCTACTTAGCTCGAAATAATTATCCTAATACAAAATGCACCGCGGTCGTACCCTACGTATCTTTTACGTCGAGTTCACGACGTGTCGGAAAGAGACGGCGAGAGTCGTGGAGTTTACGTTCCACTTTTATGTACTACATGCGAAAGATGAGACGGATGTTTGTGTTGCAGTCGGTCGTAAAATAACTTTCCGGATTATATGATGCGTTTTTCTCGGCAACCTTTCACGAAGAAAACACAGACAGCCATTGTTGACGGTTACCTCTTAAAAAAGAGTTCCTCGGCTCATCTCGCGTTGAAATCTCCCAAAGTATTGCGACCTACAAACATGATTGCGCGCTGCAATTAAACTATGTATGTATAAAGTTTAATCTCGCCAGTAAAAAAACAAAACTTATCAACAGTAAACTGGTTACCGAGGAGAATTTCATAATTTGCGTTTTTAAATAAACACACAGCTTATGCAATCGTGTTTTCTGTTGTGGTCAAGCTTCTGACGTAAACGGACTTTGCAATAAATAAGTAGGTAAGTATTCACTTTTAGCATTGTTTCAATAAAAACGTGTTTGCTAGAAATTTTCCGTGGTCGTTTTCTTTAAAATTAATTGAAAATATGTGCAAGTTATTACATTAATTTATATGTATGTAAGTACGTACAACACAGACCAACCAAGGTAAATCAAATTACACTTCATCTCTCTTTTTTAATTAAAACTGCGAAACGCAATTAGTTCTGTTGCCTTAATCTGCGCCGCCTTTTACAAGGCTTATGAGTTATAAGTTAATAATATTGACAAGGCAACAAATTTATTTAATGATTTTTCTATATATTTTTTTTAATTAAAAGGTGTTTTAATTTCAAAGTAGTTGTTGCACATTCATATTTATTTCACACTGTTGTTCTTTTAATTGATTTATAAGAAGTTGCGTTTTGCAGTAATTAACAAGTTCTTTCTATATATTATTAAACAAGTTATTAATAATAAGCGGGCGCGGCTAACCGAATCTGGGGGTGAATCGTACTTGCAATCCCCTTGCCGATTCAAATGTTACACTTCTTCTTCTTCTGATCATAAAACCTTCCTTTCAATTGAAACACCGTACTTGTCACAGTTTCTTATTTGTTCGTGGGGCGCCATCTATTAACTAACACGGGAAGCCAATAGATTAATCTCAAGAGAGATGAAAACTTTGAAACATAAATCAAGTTCCAATACATTTACTTTCCTAAACGAAACTTAAATTAGTCGTAGAAAAGAATGCCATCTCTTTGCCCGCGTGTGTTACGGTTGAAAAATTCATTCAAGCTATTCACAATATTTGCCTGTCGCCCTGTATTTGTGCGGGAAGCTAGGGTTCAGTTTGGCCTACGTGCAGATCGTCACATTACACCAGACTGCAACACAGAACCGTACGCTGCTACCTAGTCCTACGGTATCTGTCCATTTCACTCTTTCACCCGGCCAAAAAGACTTCATCTTGTAACGAACCCGTCTCAGCGCAGTTGAGGAGGACGCAGCTTTCCGCGTCGCATTCAGTCTTCCGACAGAACTCATGATGTGTTGACCCTTTTGTTTGTGTGTTTACGATTTTATGCTTCCTTTCATGTGAATTTTTGATGGAAGTTTGAAACGTAATCTACTCCGAAATTTGTTTAAATGCACGCCGAGTGAATTCAAGCTCGTTATAGAGCTTCTCTAAGGCCTGTTTTTTGGACAAAGAACAGGTAGGTCTTACTGGCAATTTTGTACGTACTTACTGTTTCGTAACGCGTATCCTTCCTCTACTAGGCATTTAGTGGTAGTTTTTTTTTACCTTTGTTGAAATCATCGACATGCCTTTGGGAGCTTGAAACGAATAGAAGCCTCGGCGTCACGGTCCACCCTTCGTCCGTGAAAAGTGAACCCGACCTGCAGACGTGACGCCACTTGGTGACGTAATACTTACGCCGATTTACGTTAATGACAGCGCTAGCCTCCGTTGGAGGGCGCTCTCTCACTAGTGACAGCTGTTTGCCTTTACGCTGGATTTTGGTTACAAGGTCGGAAATATTCTAATTACATTTATTTACGTATTATGTCGATTCACCTAAACGCGGCGTTGTTATTCTTTTTATTTGTTTAATCAAGTGATTTTCATTAATTACTTTAAGCTTTAGTTGTGAACGAAAAGCAGATCTGTTTATCGGATAAAGTCTAACTTGATAACAAAGTTATTTAGTTTCACTTCTTGTTCGATTCATTGGGAGCCCTTCTGGGTCGTACTCGATATTTGTAATTTATTATTTTCTTATTTTTTTTTTAATCAGTTTTGAGCTTTACAAATAAAAACAAGTGTGGTCAGCTGGTGATTTTTATTTTATTCAATTTGTCCACCCTTTGCTTTTGGGGTTTCGTTGAACCCTCCCGTCTCCAGGAGTTTAGTCGGCGGTGCTGGAGAACTTCGAAGTTACTCGCACAATTTGCTGTCCTTCAGGTAGGTAGCACGTGGAGCTACATTTTTTAATTTATTACCGACTCCTTCAAACGGAAGAAAAAAATTGGCGAATCAAGAGAACGTAAGTGTTTTTTAGAGCAATTTGTAGTGGCAATGGTAACGAATTACTTGTCAGGTGCAACACACAAACTCACCGTCGGAAGCACATCCAAAGCCTCCCGTGCATTAATTGTCAGGAGCAATACACATACTCTTCCGTACAACTTATTGTCGGAAGCCACCACACATCGTATGGCGTCATCAAAGCAAGCAGCCGTTGAACAAGAGAAGAAGTGGAACTCAAGCAGAAGCAATATACCCTGATATAGCTCCTATGTCAAACCTGTGTTCAACATCCGTTACTATGTTACCAGAGGCTTTGCCCTCCAGTAGCCCAGACGATAGCCAGAAGAGTAAAGCGTCGTACATATCGTTATTTATTGATTTTTTATATTGTTCATCCGTTTATTTATTTGATTGTTAAAAGCTGTGTTGAATAAAATTATATACCAGAACACGCCTACAGGTTGATAAAAAATAAAAAAAAAACACCCTGTACATAAAGTCCGTCTAATAGATCTTTTTACGCACGTCATTATCAAACGATCCTAATAAATAGGTACAATTTATATGTATGTGCAGCTATCTGCGTCACTTGTTTTGGTTGAAAGTATTTAAAGGAAAAGGAAAGTATTTATACGGAAAGGAAAGTACACGGGGTGATGGGAAAATGGCGCACCCGCACCTGCTTAAAATTCTTGAATAGATCGACAAGAAAAAACTGACGAAAGAAGAGACTGCCCAAGAACATGTGAACAATGTGAAAAGAAATGTGTGTTTTAGTTTTCCAGAAATAATTAATGAAAAATTAGCCCCAAAACGACGTTCCCATGATCTGGGAAGTCCCTTGTTTCGGCAGTCTATTCAGCAATCACCTTGTATATTAATTTATGATAATAATTTAAACTATGTATGTGTGCAGAAATCAAAGTTTATTATTTAAACTATTCGTTAGACTTGATTTTTGCAATGTTAAATTTCTTGCGTATTTGTAAGGCACACACACATGTAAAAAAAAAAATGATACACGCAGAGTTAACCATCACGTAAATCACGGAGACAAGATTGAAGTTGTCTATTCGAATAAGGACTTAAAGTATAAAGAACCGGAAGTCTGGTGCGAGTCTATATGTATACTTTGGGGCACGTCTCGGCGATTAAGGCGTACCTCGTCAAGTACCGTTGCATTCACCTTTGTAAAGATAGATTTCAACCTTTCAACTCGGCAGAACATCTCTCATGTTTTTAGAGTATGTCAAGTTATATATTCACGTTTTTTCTTACCATTAACAAATAAAAAAAAAAGCTTTAAATAATTCATTTTTACCAGTAAAAGACGGAGACAAATAGAACAAACAACACGTGCTACTTTACTTTTTTCTTTTGGCCGCTGACCTTAATCCAGGCTTTGTTTTAACGGTGAATTAGAGAATGTGGGACGTTGAACTGCTTGTTTAGATGAAACATTTTGTTTGAGAAAATGTTTCCCCAATTAGATTCATCAACATTATTACGGATGGTGAAGCTGTAATTGATGAGTGAGACTGACGTGATGAAACTGCCGAGGAGTTGATGTTAATTAAAATGAGCAAAAGAAAATTGCCATGCATCATTTATGTTAATTAGGAAATTTATCAGAAGCGTTCTGTACATAAGAAGTCAAAATTTTACAATCGTTCTTAAGAACTACTGGCATCGCACGCACAAGTAAAGCAACTATAGAAGTGCGAACAAGCTCGTGATGATACTCAATTAATCAAATTCAATCAAACTTTAGAGCTGTAAAGAGTTACATTCTCCTCGAATGTCTACACTCGTAACCAGGAAAGATGAAGGGTCGTCATACACGCGTATGATTTAAGATGCGACAAAGGTGTAAATAAGTTTTTATCTCTGTCTTCTGTTTTATTATGCGGCGGTTGGTGACATTGGTTGGCGCTTAAAATAATTTCAAACAAATGTCAATTTGGAGGTTATGTTTGTAATTTGAGATATTCAGATGCCAATAAATCGAGACCCGAGAACCATAGGGTTCCAAGTATACTCATATAAGATAGAATATTATATAGAGCTTTATAATTAATGTTTGCAGTTTAAGAAATATCAGTGACTAATGCATTTAGAACTAGAAATAAATGTTTCCGTCTATAAAAGGTTTTTGTTATAAATGGAATGTAATTAATTGCGTTTCATGTACAATTTCTTGACCCCCTGAATTGGTGCTAAGTATCCCTAATTTTTTTTTCCAAAAAATAAATAAATTTACTTATCTATACATGCAAAAATGTTTACTGTATAATAGAAATTTACAGTGCTTAAAATATGAAGAAATATTATTTATATAAATGTTGAAGAAGAGGGGGCCCAGATGAGATCCTTGAGGAACTCCGAATGTTGCAACGACACTTTGGGAGATGTTAGGTCTGTTCGAACCTCGAGTTCCGAGTTCCGACTACTTCCGAACCGTTCAAAACATGCACTCATCACTGTTGTACTTCTCAAAAGAGGTGTCAAAATAATTTACTACTTCGAAGGCCAACTGATTCGAACGGTTCTGAACTGGTCAGAACCTGCAGTTCGAACAAACCTATAATTACCAATTTTAACAAATTGAGATCGATCGCTTACGTATGAAGTCAGCCATTGAAGCAGAGAGCTCCATGTATAGGAGTTTGCAGCTAAGCGCTCGCCACCTGGTGTCAACTAAACAAACCCTTGTAAGCTACATGACATTTCGTGTTTTGGCGCCGATCCTGAGTGTATGATGTATCAGAATTGTGTTATACGTGATATTTACATTAAATTAACTTGTGTATTTGTATTGGTACGCACTTAAACACGTGCATTACAAAAATTCCGCATACCTTACACAGGTTCAGATTTATCCGCGGTAGCGCTGCGATCTTAAAATCAAACGCCTATAGGGACCATGCACATGCGAAGCCAGCGCCACCAATGCACATATTCTGCCTTAGTGGTATGAAAATACGAGTTGTTTAAAATTATTAGTGTACATTTGAACTTGAATATTGTAATGTATTTTAATACCAGGAAACTCAAGTATTATGTACTACAATCATAAATTGTCATAAGAGTGCAATGAGTCTAAAGAAATATTTTCATATCACTAATTCACAAATCACCACGTCAGGCGGCGCTGAACGCAGAGATGTGCATGGCGCCTATACCCACCGCAGCAAGTTTAGTCACTAACACTGACAAGTTGATTTTGTGGAAAGCTTTACTGAAATCAGTATACACCGCATCAACCTGTTGATTATTATCGAGGGCTGATAAAATGTCATTGCTATAAAGTAGTAAATTAGACTCGACAGACCTGCACCTGAAAAAACAATGTTGTTGAGGTACAATAATATTTTTAACTGTTGAAAAGATATGATCGTATATAAGAGATTCAAAAACCTTTGCTATACCGCGGAAAGTATCGTTCTAGACCCTGATTTATAAATAGGAATAATATGAGCATTTTTCCAAACTGACGGAAAAATTCCGAGGTTTAAAGACATTGTAAATAAAAATGTAAATAAACTTTGATGAGTAAAAATATCAACTTTCGCTGTTCACCGAGAGATGGCGCTTTAATTTTTTCTACACTTTCTCTCTTTTGTATGTACCTACTTCAAGAGAAAAATTAATATCGCAGATTCTTTGAAACGGACACTGAATATGCGCACTAACACTTAACGTTTCGCCGTCGTTGGGTTGACAGTTATTTACTTTCTGTGTTGATAGATGTACTTACCTGTAATTCCGAATAAAATGATTATTTTTAATTTTCTTTTAATGTCGTGTGTTACGATTTAAAAAAATATAACCCTTATAGCTACAGAGATGCCCTACAGGCTTGTACATTATTGGATGAAATAATTTTAGTAAAAGTTATACCTATAGATGGGACCACCGGACTTTTTAAAGAATTTATTTTATTAAATAGTTTTTATTTCATTTATTTGAATTTTTTTTTTCATTTTGCGGACTTGAGTGTTATTGGACGAAATAATTCGGACGAAAGATGTATAGATGGCGCCCATAATGTTTTTTTTTAATTTAGACAAATCTTCATTTTTTAATAATTTTTTCTGATAGTTACTGATAAAGTGATAACTACACCAGAGTATATTCATCACTCAGTAGGGACAGCTTGGGGTTTCCGTTGCTACAGTTTCTGAGTGCGTATGTGCGAAAACTGGCGGACTTTCCATAAACGGCCGCGTGTGGCGCACCGGTGAATTCATCATTTTTTAATTCAGCATTTTGTGTGATGGATGCGGAGTGATGAGAAAGATTGAACAGAAAACCATCTTTGTTAGATTATAATTAATTTATGTTGTGTAGAAAGCCTGAAGTTGTGTAAAACAACATCGCATTCTATGATTTGCTTGCAATCATTTCCATCCGTGCCATGTTTTCAACCAGCGACATCTAGTAGCAATAAAATGAAAGCCCGCCAATAACGGCCATATTGGCTCTGAAAACGGTAGTATGAACATCAAAGGCGCCGACGCGAGCTGTCCCTACTGTGGTTACACTTTTGTGGACCACCATTTGTTTCGAATTTTTCATACCAAAAAGGTGCACAACTCGAAAAACAAGAGAAGACTTGACGAATTTTGCGCGCGAAATTTGAAAAAATTTGGGTTTCATTCAAAATCCTAAATCCAGTTTATAACGAAATGTTTACTGAAATCGTATTTATGCAGACGATTTTGAAGATGAAATCGTACCAACTGCTAAATAATCTTACGAATACGATTATAATCGTACGGTTGGCAACATTGTGCCTATATGACGGGGTCATGTGGGTTGAAGTCGTTTCAGATTTCCCTGCATTAAAATATGTAATAAATTGCAAAATAAAAATGAGAGGATTATAAGTTCAGGAATTTATTTCCTTTGTTCTCACAAAAAGTTTCATTACTTTATTAGAGAAACTGAAAACGGTATAAGCACACTCTCTGCAACAACTGTGGCAAATTAATGAATTCGTCCAATCTGTTGCCCATCGACAAATAATTTAAAATCAAATTTCATTCCACTAACCGTAACAGTAGTGGCTATAATAGTAAATTAAAAATCCAATTAGTTCGTCCGTATGGTGTCACAGTCAATTTTGATTGCAGGTCATATCGCTCGTGATCATGGAGTCTTGGTTGGTCGACGTGAAGAGAGTGCGAATTCCGCGACCCAAATTCGGTTCTGGAAATCGATGTTGCACTTATCCCACCGAACCGCCGAAGGATTATATTTATGACGACATGGGGGGCGACGAGTTGAAAATAAGAGCGTCATTATCGTCGAAGTCAAGCCTGGCTAAAGCGACGGAAGATCTTAGGAGAGCCTTGCAGGAGAAACTGTAATATCGTGAATGAAAGAAAGAAAGAAAGGACTTAATTTATTAGGGCAACGCGTACAAAATGGTTAAAACATACAAAATAGTTTTAATTCGTTGACATATGACATAATATCTTATCCATTCCTTCAGTATTTGTTATCGGAGTAGGCCGTAATTTTAAGTTAGTAGGTTGGCTATCATGTTAAATTAGACACATTGGCTGCGTTCCGCCAAATTTAGCGCTTACGTTTCGCTATTGCTACGTAGCAGAGCGCTAGTTTGCAGCGTATTAGCTAATTGAGAACTGGCTGAACGGATTCTTTGTTTTACTCCGTAAAGCGATTTAAAATATGGCTGCGCGGCCGCTAGGTTTTTCGCTCTCCCTTAGCAGAAGTTTAGCTTCGGCTTGAACACGTATATGACGTCACGCTACGTGGCGGACGCGAAGCGCTACGTAGCTTTCTGCCAGGCTGAACGCAGGCAATGTCATTAAATTGTGACAGTTCAAAGCAAATAGATTGACCGGTGTTGTCAATTTTCAACTTTATGTATGCACCTCGTGATGAAAAGCAAATATTGCAACATTGCCTAATTCTAATAACCTTAAAATCTAATTCGACATTCATTGTCAAAATTTAGTTACAAACATGAGTACTACTTCTCACTAGACTTTCACGGCATACTGCGATAACAAATATTGAAGGAATGGATTATATGGACCATTTAAATCTTGGTTATTAAAGAAAACTGAGTAAAAATTAATAATTGTTAATTCCCAATTCGGTTCCCTCATTTATTAACAAAGTTATGAAAACTGAGTAAAAATTAATAATTGTTAATTCCCAATTCGGTTCCCTCATTTATTAACAAAGTTATGAAGTATTAAGCAAAAAAAAATTTCAAGGTCGAATGGACGTGTCAGACGATGAACTTTCGTATCAAACTTGCCATTGCTTTATCGATTTCGAAAGATTGAACTGCTGGTTAATTCTGAAACAACTGAATGACCTGAGTTACGGCTTCCTAGATTAATACAGAACAGAATCCTTTGACAGTTGTGGATTGTACAGCCGTTACAATTTTGAATTAAACTTACAACGCTGCCACGAGTAACATTTGATTTGAATTGGAATTTTGTGTAGGTACATTTTATGTTAAATAAAAAATAATTAAATACAATGCGATCGAATAAAAAAAAATTCGTCAAAGTTGGCCGTGAACAGAAAAGCCGCATGTCGTTTCTTAATTCTTTACATTTGAAAAGTGACATTGACAATTAAAGTCTACAAATGATTGGCTGCCTCAGAGGGAACACGTTCCATCAAGTGGCGTAGATAAGGGAGGGAGGATGAGCCCCCCCCCCCCTCCCCGAAATGTTTCTAAAATATGTTCTGCGAAATACATACAAAAGAAATTTTTCGTATGGCGTTATTTTTTGTTCGCCGTTTTACATTTTATAAATAAAATGTCAAGTAAAGTAGAGTCCGTGCTCGTTAGATTTTTTTGTTCCCCCCCCCCCCCCGAAACAAGTTTCTATTTACGCCACTGATGTTCCTGTAATTCTTCATGAGAGATATTGCGATTCTTCTCCATTTCTAAAATCTTACAGTTTCCTGTAATCTTTTCGGTTACAGGAAACTGCAATCATCGTTGAAACGTCAATAAGAAGTGATCGATGAAAACTACGTATTAATTTAAAACGCTGTATTTCAAAACTTTCGTTGAAGTTTTTAGATCAATTGAAGTGCAGACGTGTGTCAAACTTTCTTTTAAATAATTTACTGAAGTTAGAAGAATATAACCTAAGTTTGTAAAAGACGATAACTTTAGGACTGTCATTTAAAGCCGGATACCATCTGGGAAAAAATAGTATCCCGTTTTTATTCCTCGCCACCGTACATCAGTTCGACGTTTGTTAAATAATTTTAGGGTGAGACAAACGGATTTAGATTCATGGCCAACTTTGACTAATTTTCTTTTCGATTTTCCTTTCACTCCAATTCAAGTTCACTTTTATTAAGAGATTAAGCGTTAGCTGTAGCAATGGCATTTATGAATTTCGAAAATGATACGTTTAATTTGATTGATACTTTTAAATCATTATAACACAGAAGGTGAAATGATCAACACAGGGTGAGTTCGCGATTACGCTCGCCGAGCGCTCTGATCAAAAGTGTGAGGGAGAGCGACTGCGTTTCACTGCATGTAAGAGTGAGAAAAAGAAACACTCCGATCGATCTGAGCGTAATCGCGAACTCAGCCACAGTTGATACCTTTTTGACACTTGTGGTTGCAAGTTGAAACTTTTGACAAGTGACGGATGGCTTTAGTTGTAGTGTGGCTCCCTCTTCGGAATAATAAAATGGCTCTGGCACCATTCAGATATCCTTTATTAATCCTGGAAGTCTTGAGCCAGCAACTTCTTGGTTAGATCCACTAACCACTGCGCACTTTGTCTTTCATTATCAGCAATTAATAACTGTGGGAATAAACTTTCAAAAAAAACTCTAATTTTCAAATGTCAGCTGTCAATTGCACGTAATATATTTTATTAACAACTGAAACAGTATCTCTTGATCACTTTGATTAAGTGTTGCATTTTCAACGTAACGAGTGTTCAAGAAAATTTTTATCTCTAGTCATCCACAGAAACAAAAGTACGTGTCGTAGATTGTGAACCGTACAAACAGTGTTGCCAACTGTTCAGTAATTACCGTATACCGTATTTTCAACCAAAATACGGTATACGGCCCTGATAAGGTTACCATATGCAATTGAAGGCATTATTCCAAAAAACAGACAAGTCCAAAAATGATAATTGTCTGGCTTTTGCAGGAAACAAGTGGGATTTGCCTTGGGATTTGTTTTTATAGAATCGCACATATTTCTCCGTGCAAAATCGTCGGACATGTCTGCTTCATAGCGAAACAAATTATACCACTAGACAGCCATTGTCTTAACGTATATAAAATAGCGACAACTTGTAAACCAGATATTTTGGACTTGTCTGGTTTTTGGAATAATGCCTTCAATTCTATGTAGGGTAACGTGATGAACTATTAAATTTAAAAGAAGTTTCATTTTTCAATTTCCTATAATTGTAGAGAGTAAAGATAATTTATGGCGCCATCTACAGGACAAAAAGTGCAGCTACATAATTGTATCTACTAAAATTACTCAAGGAAAAAATCCCCTATTTTATTTTCACGGGAAGTACATATAAGATAAGTTTATAAATATAGTCTCTGTTAATTTTTGGTTCATTTCGTAATCGGTGCTTGGAGTGCTGTGAATTTTTAGTCTAAAAAATGTCCGATGGTGACTCTAGTGACAAATAAAGTTGACTTGTCCAATCACTTCTTGCTCATGTTAATTATAACTGCGAACTTGAGACCAATAAATTAATAAACCAAAAAAATTAATTCTACACACATTAGATATGGAATGACGTATAATTAAGATTAGAAAATATTTGCTTGTTCTCAAAATTAACAGCACCTGTCTAAAATGTATTAATTATTATGAATAAATTTAAAAATACTGAGGAATAAAGTAGGAAATGTGACAAGTGTGCAGTGATGCCAACATACTATCAGTTTGACAGTGCGGATGTCAAGTAAACGGAATATAGTTTTTCATTACATTGTGAAGTAAGTTTTGAATTAGATTTTTCCGAAACGTCACTTTAGGTTATGTCACGTTAGGTTATAAACAAACAACTACTTATTTGACAAATGTCAACCGTCAAATGTCAATCTTGACGTTTTTAGGAGGAAGCCATCCCTTTTTCGTTCCACCTTCTTTCATCGAAAAATTAAAATCTACTTGATGAACTTTTCAATATTGAACACTTGCTATAAGAAATCGATAATGCAAGCAAGCTACTAACTAGAGGTATAATTTTGTTCAACACTTGATATTTTTGTAAAAAACAAATCGACAAGTAAGTCATCAGAAATCATATTCGCGTCAACACAGAAAGACAACAAAAAATAAGAAATGCTCCATTTATCATAGTCAATCAATCTACAGAAGAATTTTTTTTATCACTCAAGGGGATCAGAGAAATCAAAAATCAAGTTTATAATTTTATTATAACAAATTGTTTTAGTATGAGGAATATAATTGAGTTAATCAGGTCAACTGTTTCATACTGTACGGATTATTAACGACATTGATATATTATTTGTTGCTAAGTTAATCAGTGTTGTTTTATGTATTTGTTTTGTATTCAAAGTAGTTAGTACTACGTTAGTATAGGTTATAGGTATATACATAACTGTGATATTCTGTTATATGCATGTATGTAGCACACTTAAAGCAAATTATTAATGTATGTTATTTTTAAGAGGTGTTACGATAAAAATTATGTTGTACTTATACTCAAATTTGCTAAGTATGTATATTATTAATTAATCAGTATGTTTAGTAGGTAATTAGTTAATTGTACTTTTTGGCAGACTTTCAAATAAATGTGTACCTACAATGCGAGAATGCATTTTCGAATTTTTATTTTTATTCACGACAATTCACTCTGACTTATCGTTTACGAATTTATTTTATTTTAGGCTTGCAATAGTCATGCTTAAAAATTCCAAGTTGGTATTACTATTCCACTATTTGTTAACGTACAGCTTTACTTGATTATTCTTTTTAAATTCTTCCAGGTACTAGCAATTTTTTCCTAAATTTTCGAATGAAACGGTACCGTTCAAAACTTATTTGAAAACTCACCCTTTTAAGTAAAAAGTGAGAGATCATTTAAAACCAATATAATACAGGGACATCAGAAATGATTTGAACCCGTGTTACCCGCCGTATAGGCAACACATTGTACTCTGTTGGTATTCATGCAGCCTTTGTGTTTAAATCGTTAGAGATTGTATTATTTGGATTAACAAAGGTTTCGTAATTTATACTAGCATCTGCAACATTAATTTGAAACAGCGACTTCATTATTCTCAGTGCAACCACTTCTAAAAAAAAAAAAAACAACCTAATTCAAAGTGGTCACGTGGGTTGAAATAATTTCTGATGTCATTGTACAGATAGAACGAAATACTTTATTAAAATTTAACACAAAGATATTAACGTTCTCTTGTCGCCATCATTCAAAGCTTCTCGCGTCTAATTTCGCCAAGGCGCATTTCGAGCAATAAATATTCAAAGTTCACTCACAGAATCCGGATATTCCGTCTGATGTAATGCGGTCGCACTTCCAGACCTCGACTCCCCCGGACTGGAGTGCCTCCTGCTCCGGGTTCCTGGAGGATTTTCGTCCTCACCGCTGCAGTATTCCTGTAAATTTAATTAACACGCAGATAGATAACAGGCGAGGACTGTTTTGCTTAAACATAAAACTATTGCACATTTGATCACATAAATTATAGACAACAAATAAAATTATTTAAACAACCGACGCGACGGTTTAAAGTAATATCTATTTACAGACGAATTTTTAATAGGTAACCAGCTTTAAATGCAGACAAGAGCTTTAATACGTTGAAAGTAAAAAAAAGGGTTAGATTTTAGAAGGATTTTAAACATGAATAGATTTTTTAACACTACTATATGTAGAGTGGCCCAGTACACACTCTTATAGACTGTATCTGTCACTTATTATCTACACTAGTAGATAGGCTATGGTCGTTCTGAGCCAAAATCCCATTTGATTTAACATAGGGGGTCGTGTGTAGAAGTTGCCTATACGAAAGGTGTAGGAACGGCGTGTGTAGAAGTTGCCTATATGAAGGGCGTAGGAACGGCGCGTGTAGAAATTGCCCTTTTTCTTTTTACATCAAAAACCCAAATCAATATTTAAAACAGATAGCAGTTAAAATAACAGATACCAGTTTTTATCTGTTATTTGTAAACTGTTTTCTGTTTTAAATAAGGATTTCGGTTTTTAATATAAAAAGAAAAAGGCAACTTCTACACACGCCGTTCCTACACCTTTCATATAGGCAACTTCTATGCACGTCGACTGCCGATACTCCTTGCCCCTGAAGGTAGGCAACCACACATCGTGCCACCGTTTTCACAATTTAGACCCCCAATGTGTTAAATCAAATGGGAAACTGAGCCAGAACCGGCATAGCATATCGCACTAATTCTCCTATAACGCTATCCTTTTTCGGAGCTCCTGCGTTGTCAAGTGTATCTCATGCTTTCAAATGAACGTAACTACTGTTGCCAATTTAGTGATTTTGTCACTAGATCTGGTGATTTTCTATTGATATCTCAGTAAATTCATGCAGACACCTTGGTCAAGCATAAAAATTGAGTTCTTCTTTACCAACAATTTGACATTAGATTAGGTGACTTTCTCTTGAAATTTCAGACAACTTTAGTGACAAACTGATAAGTCTAGTGATTTTATTTGAAATAAATTTCTATATTTTTCAAGTCTAATAGTACTGGAAAAAGAACTTTGATAAAACAACAAAAAAAAAGCTGTTCTTTATAACAAACGTGAAACGCAAATATCAAATACTAATATCTAAATTATAGTCAGCTAGCTACAATATGAATGAAGTCATAGATCATTAGATTACACAAAAAACGTATAGACAGTGCAAGTGGGAGTAGAGTAGAGATATGTTGGTGCTCAGTGCTACAAAATATGCAAAATAAATCTCAGGCAACAAAGACGGAGCGTCATATATTTATTATCATATATCACATCGACTGTGCGTAATTCTGAGATCTATTTTGGGCAAACTACAAGCCTACAATAAAGAGAGAAGAGGATAGAAAAATACACACTAACAGTAAATCACCTGATTTTGGTGATCTTCCTCGTTCAACTCTGTTATTAATTTTCCTGAAGGTAACATAGTGTTAGTGGCACTCGCGGGTCGCGTTCTAAAATCAAAAATAAATTATTTATTACCTGACTTGAATTATTCAGTGTGTTTTTGTATTATTTATGTAAGCCATTTATGTGTGTACTTTTTAATTGCATAAATTCCCTAAACTTGTGTCGCATGCAGTCACACATTTCTTTCTCTCTCATTTTCGTTTTATCATAATGTCTATTCAAAGGTGTTAACGAAATCGTACACAATCTTAAAATTTTAGAATAGGCAATCCATCAAACAAACCAGAAATAACTTTATGTGCTAAACGCAGGGAAGTATAATGTGTTGCCTATTTTCTAATTTTAAGGGGTCACGATTTAAAATGGGCAACCTGTAGAAATTATATTCTTTAAAACTTTGTCCCAAATGAAAGTGTTAAAGTACCCCCAAGAAATCTGCGTTTATACACAAAGTATGCCCCCCACAAAAGTAATTATTAATAATAAGAACCAAAGAAAGAAATGAAGTCGAAATGAAGTTTGAAATGTCTTACACCGGCACAGTCGGTGATTAAAAAATTCTATGAGATGATTTTTTTTAATTAAAAATAGCTTACTGAAATGGATCGTAGAGAATTTGATTTAAATAAGAATACTTTGGATAAATAAATCGTAACTCAAGGCTGCTAAATTAGTATTTTTTTAATTTAAAAATATTTGGAAAGGTTTTAGTGGCTAATAAAATTACTATTTTATTTCTTTTTGTTAGAAAAATAGCATTTGGATAAGAACAAGACAAACAAACTATAAAAATATTGTATAACAAATTCTTTTTAGCCCCGGTTTACCAATCACAAGTTTAACTTTCAGTTTGTTCCCATAGTAACTATGTACTATGAAGACAATTGTTGTTATGGTAATTAATTTTAACTTAAAGTTAACTTGTGTTTGATAAAAAACCAGGCCTTAATCGGACAATTAAAAAAATAAAAGAAAATATTTTTGTACTTTTGGCACGCAAGGTAAAACATATTGAGTATGATACTAAAAAAAAAATTGGTAGCTTTAGGAAGCATTTTATTTCGATAATTTACTACAAATAAATAAATTAAGCAGAACATCATCGTGATTTTTAAATTTAAACAAACTAATAGCCCTTCTAATGCAAACCAAAATAAAATATTGACTTTTAATGACAATAATCCGAATCATACACTTTAGCACTGTTACGAACATAATCTTGAACCTTTGATTATATAGACTAACGTGGATAGCGCATTCTTTGTGTAAGAAGAGTACATCTGATGTTCCAAATTCTTAGACAATGATAGAAGCGATAGAAGTGTGGAATGTATAAGTGAGAGTGAGACAGTATTAGAAGTACATAAAACCTCATTGCGCAGGAATAATCCGGCGTCAATTAGTGCGTGCACGAATTATCCTATTTTCGATTTCGCGCGTGCGCGTAACGCTCAAGAATACTTCTATATCTGTCTCATTTTTGGAACACGTGTACGGAGCCAACGCGCTATCCACGTAGTCTATATAATCAAAGTCTTGAACTGAAGAAGAAGAAGAAGACCTATTGTTTAATTTACTTAACATAATTTTAATTTCGAATCGCCGTGTGCAAATAAAAATATATTAATGTTTTGAAATGAATAATAATTGACTGTTTAATAAAATTTATCCATTTAGGTACTTCCCCTACAACTACTTGATTATCATAGCTGGTTCGTCGTCCATTTTGGATCTCAGTCAATTGGTGTTGTGTATGTGGTTAACATATTTGTTAAAATATGACCGGATGTGCATCTCCTAATTGTTCATTCAAGTCATTCACAAAATGGTTTCAAAATTTTCAGGCAAGTAATTTCTTTTCATCATAAATATAACATATTTACATAACCTCACATTGGGCTCACATTGAGCTCCAAAAGGGACGACGAGCCAGCTGTCTTGTATATAGAAGCTATAACCTCTCCCAAACCCCTATGTTATTTCTTATGCGATCTTATGGCATTCAGAGCAGTCACATTACTTGCCATACGATTGTTTTAAATCGAGACATGCATTGAAAAATCGAATAAAAACAGGAAACATGAAGTTAAATTTTATTAAAATACACATACAGGTGGTTTCTGATTCACTGCCAACTACTTAAAAAAATGAACTTTACCAACTAATCTATTTTAGTTAATTAAAATACTTTAACAAATAAAAATAAATAAATAAATAAAAGAGTCCTATGGCATTTGCTTCGTTCTTAGTCTGGAGAGTGTAAACTAACAGGTGATAACTTGTCCGTGTAATACAAGACAGTATGGCATTGAAAATAAATAGAAAGGATATTCAGAAAATATTGGAAAGAAGAAGAAACTCAAATATTCGTTAAAAAAAATAACTGATAATGATAATAAAAGTCATATGGTACAGATCTCGCAGCCCGGGAAGAACCTGTAGACGGCGCTTAACAACTTATACAGGGAGATCGAAATTGACTGTCCTGATCCTACACTACTTTCCGTGAGCCTGATATCAATAATTACATCTATCACACGAAGGTGCACACGGTCCGTAAACTATAACGGGTACCTCATGTCGACAGTGTTGAACGAGGGACGGATGGAGTGCTGGGTAGCGTTTGTGCCGTCAGCTATAGACCTGTCAAAGGGTGCCTGTTGAAGTTAAATGCAATTTTGATCAGTTGTCAAAAGGAAAATGACACTAAAAATCATACCTGTTGAAGGTGAAGCACTTGAATGGTAAGTTGCACCAAACTCTTAAGCCGAGCTTAAATTTGAGATTTCCCAAGTGTCAAGTGACATCTGAGTGACATTTTACCGACGAAGCTGTCGAACGACTGCGAAACGTTAAGTGTACAGTGCGCAATTTAGTGTCCGCTTAAAAGATTTTGTGATACAAATTTCATCGGTCAAAAACCAACTGTAAGTACTTATTATTATCTCTGACTGAAATTTAACTTTAACTTTAGTAACCATGGCGAGTAAGGTCTATCGGTGACGTTGTGTGCTGCTGTTGGTTAGAACACGGATGAGGCAACCGTTATATAGTTCCGTTCAAATTGATTGGCATCGCAGTAGGCGAGGGCTGAGTGAATCGGTCTTTATCCCATGTCAAAAAAGTTACTAGAATATATTGTGAAACTACCATTAAATTATTTTGAGGTTATGTCACGCAAAAATAAAAGAACTTTTAAAAATTAGTTAAAAGCGATGGAATATCTTGTTTCTGTACGAAAATGCATTGACAAGGAGAAGAATATTAAATATTACGAGATTCCTACTGTTTCTACGATTAAAACTACCATTAAATTATTTTGAGGTTATGTCACGTAAAAATAAAAGAACTTTTACAAATTAGTTAAAGGCGATGGAATATCTTGTTTCTGTACGAAAATGCATTGACAAGGAGAGGAATATTAAATATTACGAGATTCCTACTGTTTCTACGATTAAAACTAAACAATTTGAAATTTTTTGTATCGACAGCAGAAGCACGCAGAAGTTAGGGATGTTTATTTATTATCAAGGATGCATTGCTGCAAACATAAATCTGAATTTCCAACGCCTACCGAGATGCCATTCTTTTTGAAACAAAATATAGTTTACGGACCGTAGGCGTGGTGCGTGCATAGAACATTCACGAAACTTACATCCAAATCTGACCTAATTAATAAAAAAGAACATAATTGCGGTTACAGTGAAATAAACCATTTTTCATGAATGAACGGCAATGAACTGTCAACAAAATCTTGGGATATCTGGTAACTTCCCCAGATCTCCCTATGTTGCTAACTTCATTGTAATAATTGAATGTAAATATCGATATCAAGCTTGTGGAAAGCAGTGTAGGATCAGGACAATCAACTTTGATCGCCTCGTCTTGCTTATGTAGCATAGGTCGTATCACAGGTAATTTTGATCACAGCGTACGTCGTAAAGTGCGTTTTACTATGTAATGACGTTACAAAAAATAAAATGCTGACGTAAATGAGGCATATTACTTATAAACAAATTATAGAAATGCGAAAATAAGAAAAAAGAATGACGTTAAGAAACCACGATGTCCACAATATATTCGTTATTTTCAAACTGACATTTCAAAGACACAGTGGCGAGCATTAAAAACGGGTCATGTCGTAAAGTTAAGCTGTTCAAAATTTAGCTGTGTGAATCGTACTTTTCGATTACAGAAAACTGTAATCATCGTCGAAATGTCACTATTACCTGATCTTTTGAGAATCAAATAATATTAAGGTCCGGTTGCACCAACTTTTTAAGCAGAGCTTAAATTTAAGTGGTGTTTAGACTATGACATTATTTATAGATTTAACAAAAAGTTAGTCACATTCTAATGGACACATAAGTTGAAGTTTAATGCCCGGTTGCACCAACATTTTAAGCAGAACTTACATTTAACTTATGTTTAGAATGTGACATTTACGTATGGTCAGTGTAATGTCAAATACGTTCTGATTGACATTTAAACTTCAACTTATGTATCAATTAGAATGTGACTAACTTTTGTTAAATCTATTAATAATGTCATAGTCTAAACACCACTTAAATTTAAGTTCTACTTAAAAAGTTGGTGCAATCGGGCATAAATGTCAATCAGAATGTATTTGACATTATACTGATCATACGTAAATGTCATATTCTAAACATAACTTAAACGTAAGCTCTGCTTTAAAACTTGGTGCAACCGGGCATAAAACTACGTTATTCGCGTCTTTGAACGAAAGAGTCGCCGCGCGGCAAAATTATGTGGAACGTGAAAACTGTTGATGAAAATACACGTGTGTTTGACAGTTGTTGTTGGTGCGAGTTGTTAAGAAGGGAGTCAAAACAGTGAAAAAGTGTTTTATTTGCGATTATGGCTTCGTATCAAGTGTTCAATCGAAAAGTTCATCAAGTAACCTAACCTTTGAATTTTTTATAATATTGTGAAGCAGAATGTCACTTGACGTTTTGCGTTTTCGTTCGCTGCACTAGTATGCACACAGAGTATTGAGTATTCGCATCTTGTTTTTTACCTCATACATTAATACGAGATCAAGATACTCTGGTCCGTATTAATACAGCAAAGGGGAACACTAATAAGTCACGTTGTCGTTAGGTTATAAGCAAAATATTACCAACTGTCATCCGTTAAACGTCAATCGGTTTACGAAGTCTCTATCTTCTTTTAACAAAAAATCAAAACCAACTTGATGAACTTCTCAATTGAACACTCGTTATAAATTATAATATGTTCCGTAGCGCAGTGTAAAAATCGCACCTTTTTAACACAAAAAATGGCGGAGAAGTGATGATATGCAGCGGCATCTGGCGGAGACCGAAAACGCGAATATTGAACAACTTTCATTGAAGTTATTGGAGACATTAAAGTGTAACTGTATGTTAAGATTTTTTTAATAGTTTACTGAAGTTATCAGAAGTTTAATTATTGTATAACATTATAACCTAAGAAGTAAGACGTGAAACGTTAGAACTGTCATTTATAGATGGATAGTATCTAGGAAAAAAATAGTATCCCGTTTCGCATGGTCGCCACTGTACAGTCAAGATACGTTTTTCTTCTTCAAATAAAAACAAACAAACTTGCTCGAATACAGGGTTGCCAGAGGCCGCGATTTATCGCAAATTGGGCTACTCATATTCTTTATTTGCGATGACTTTTTCGACTTTGCGATGGGCGACAACTTTGTGCTATTTTGACTGTAATATTTCGATGCATTTTCAATTTTTCTTCTTACATTTATTGCGAATTTTTGAATTTTCGCGGCTAATTTGAAAAGAACCGAGTTTAGAACTAATAAACTTCTTAGGCTGGGTTGCACAAAACGTTTAAGCCAACATTAAATTTCAGCCTAACTTAGAATGTGACACGTTAAGGTTGAAAATAATTTTAAAAACCTAAATTTTTGGATTTTCAACTGTAGGGTTATTTGCGACATTGGCCGATTTCTGCTCAACTCCAGTGCGACCTCTAACTTCTAACACTTGGCAACCCTGCTCAATGATGTCAAATGACAAGAAGTGAATTGAAATTTTCTTTGGGCCATCAAATCCAAACAAAAATCTAAAGATTACCTTCACCGGCGTTTCACATGCATAATCACCATCACCATTGAGGAAATAATGAATTTATTCCTTTACTTTATCACCTCACTGTGTAACGTTTATTTACGTGATCGAGAAAAAGTCGTAAGGGAAGCCCTGACATTTATTTTAAATAAAAGTATGTTGGCAACACCGCCATTGTTTTCGGTTGACATAATTTGAGGTTATGTTTAAAATAAACCACTGGTGTAGCGCGATGAATAGTTCTATCGACTAAGGTGGCTGTTTATATTATTATTAAAAAAAAGTAGGTTTGTTTATAAGATGTTATGTAATTTTTGACAGAGAAAATATATAGAAGTTTTCTCCTTAAAAGTATTATTTTACTTTATCACACATTTGAAATTGCTCGAATAACGTTTATAACTGTGTGTTATAAATTGGCGCCCAACTTAAGGACCAGTGCGTGTGATAAAGTGTAAGAAAAAAAACAGTTATAACGTCGTTGTCAAAAGAAAAAAAATTTCCGCGACGCGACGCAGTGAACGCGTACGAGAAAAAATGGCGGCTCCAATTCAAATGACGCAAGAACAGTTACAAATGTTGATAATGTCCATGAAAGGAATATGGCAAGACCAAGAGAGTACAAGACAAATTATTCCCATGCCCTCTTCAGGCAATTTTGTCAAATGTACGACGAGGTTTGATGGTCTACCAGAGTCGGACATTGAAGCGTTTATATCAGCGGTGGAAATTTATAAAGATTGCGCAAACGTCAATGATGAAAATGCATTACGCGGTTTACCAATGTTATTGAAAGGCATTGCTGCGACATGGTGGCAAGGTGTTAAAGCGACAATTGACAATTGGGATGCAGCTATTAACTTAATGAGACACACATGTATGGTCCAAAGAAGCCTGCTTTCCGAATATACCGAGAGATTTTTAACGAAGAGCAAAAGAAGACATCCCAACAGATTTATTTGTTTTGCAATAAAAGGTCTTTGTTTGCTAAATTGAGTAAACCTCCTGATGAGGAGATACAGCTAGATATGGTGTATGGATTGTTACATAGACGAATCAGACAACGCGTTTCACGAAATGAGGTAACCACATTTAAAGAATTGTTGGATAAAGCAAGAGTTGCTGAAGAATCTCTGAGAGAAACAGATGAAAATAAAAGGAAAAATATTTCTACACATATAGAGAACGTGATAAGATGTAAATTCTGTCGTCGTAAAGGACACATGGAAAGTGAATGTCGCAAGAAAAAGGAGGAGCTGGATTCACCGCAAATCCAGGGTGATAAAACTGTTAGTTGTTACGGCTGTGGAAAACCCGGCTACATTCGCAGTAATTGCCCGGATTGTAGGACAAAGAGCGACGTCAAGAAAACTGCCCAAGCGGATAGTCTTGATTTTACAGTATTTACACGAAATCGATAACTCCAAAAGATTTAGACCACACGTGAAGATACAAATCGGAAATTTAGTTGGTTTGGCTTGCATCGACACAGGAGCGAAACACTGCATTGCAGGATACAAACTGTATCAGAAACTATTGGTAACAGGTGCAAAGTTCACCAAACAAAACATTTGGTTGATACTTGCTGACGGTCAAAAACATCAACGTGAAGTGCTAATTACAGATGTAGAGGTAAATATCTGTGATCGAATCATACCCACAACATTTATGGTGTTATTGGGATTTGAAAATACCAAAACGCTTTTGGGAAATGATTTTCTAATCGCTGCTGGTTTTTTTATGTATTTACGAAAACAAAAAGTGGTGGTTCGAAGATGATGAAACAAACATTTCGTACATGTTTGAATCAGAACCGACTGTAGAGGCAACTATGGCACTATCCACGATGGATGTCAAACTAAGAGATGGTGAAGCAGCACATCTGAAACAAAGTGAACGACAATTATCCAATGAGCTACTTGAAAATAATAGTGATACCTTTGAAGCAGGGGGAGAACCTACTCTGTTTGCTGAACATCATATCGATACGGGTAATCATCATCCCTTAACTACTGCACCGTATCGAGTGTCTCAGACGAAGAAAGATCTTCTACACCGCAAATTAAATAAAATGTGTGGAAGAGAACTTCGGGGACCAGATGATATGAGTCGGGATATGAGGGCTATCATTGAAACAAAAAGTTTCGCTCCAGAAATAACTCCGTATCTACTCCGCATGGTGAATACAATACGAGATGTTCGAGACACAGTAGAGAAGGAACAAACCAGAAGGAAGAGTTTCGCGGATAAGAAGCGAAGAGATCCAGGAACCTATCATGTAGGAGAATTTGTATGGGTAGCGACGCATACTAAAAGAGATGGAACTATGAGAACATCTAAGTTTGATCCTAGACGCGATGGACCATACCTAATTGCGAAGGTATTCTCTCCAACCAGTTATGGAATTGCAGAAATAGCAACACCTAATGTGATACTGGGAAAGCAGCATGTATCAGCACTTACGCCCTACCATGGACCAGATCTCAAGAAAGCCAGTCCCACGGTACCAATTAGGAAAAGAGGACGCCCTAAGAAAGGAGATGTTTAGTATACGAAAACTAGACATCATCGTATACTAAAGGGGGAGAACTGTAGCGCGATGAATAGTTCTATCGACTAAGGTGGCTGTTTATATTATTATTAAAAAAAAGTAGGTTTGTTTATAAGATGTTATGTAATTTTTGACAGAGAAAATATATAAAAGTTTTCTCCTTAAAAGTATTATTTTACTTTATCACACATTTGAAATTGCTCGAATAACGTTTATAACTGTGTGTTATACTGGCTATTTTTCAGCCTTTCCCCATTCCGGAAGAAAATTAATCATTTAGGGAAAAATCCCCGAGGAAGGGGGGGCAGTTCTCCAAGGGATAGGAAATTTAGAATAATCAATATTGTTTTCGTATATCTGACATAACCTCAAACTATCATGCCATATCGATCAAAAATAAATATTTTTTTTGCTTATACCGGCAAAGGTGGTCAAAGCAAACTTTTTAAAAATAAATTTCACGGTCTCCTCCTATAAGACCTCTTTTCTCATTAAGTTTGAGGCAATGGTAAAAATCTTGATTGTAGTGATTGTATGCTGCCAACATTGTAACGAAAAAAATATTAGTGTGTTTAGTAGTTTCTTTTTTCTTTTAATTTTAATGAATCATTAAAAAAAACTGTTTAGAACCTTATTGATGTCTAAGGGCCAAATTCTGAAACATCACACTCATATTCAACTCACACTCAAATTGACAGTTTCATTTGTCAATTTGAAATTCAGAAGCGATTAAAGATTTTTTGACTTTCCATTGTAAATCACTGATGATCAAAATACTTGTACTGACCATAAACTTGACTGTAGGAGTAAATATAAACGCACGAAAGCGTAAGAGTAAATATAAAAGAATTTCAAATAACGTCAAAAATGTCAAGTTTGAGTGTGAATTGAGTATAGTTTGTTTTCTTTCTATGCTACCTGTCAGTGTCAAAATTCTAGGGTTTCTGTTGGAACACTGCTTTTATCACTAAGGCCCGATTTTACAATCGTCGGATAAGCGTTATTCTTAAAATAACGTGACGTAGGTGTGACGTAGATATGGAGGAACAGTTATTTGGAGGATATTTGGCGAACAGTTATTCCGTCCTTGTTCCACGATTGTAAAACTGGGCCTAAATGTAGAACAGAAACTTTTGAAATTCCCTAACATTCAGGTAACGGGTACCAACATCAGAAACATTTGACAGGTATTATAGAAAAGAAAAAAAAAAACTGAATACATGAGTGATGTTTCAGAATTTGGCTATTAAGTTATACTATTTGAGTATGTATATGTAATTTTATCCAGAGTGTTGTTTATAATCTCACCTTTGCGCCCGATCGGCCACCCCCATTCCCACACCAGAGTCCTCGCTGGGCGAACGATAATCGTCTTCGTTATAGGCGATATGTTCGGGTTCGATACCCGAGACATAATCCTGGAATTACCACTCTTGTCAAACTAAGGCTCCTTAGTCCTTTATGCCACGTTCTTTCAAGAGCCCTGTCGCGCGTTATTTTTAGTGCGAGAGCGGCAGGGGGGGTGAAACTTTAGGAATTAAAGCTGAAAAGCACGATTACGTGGTGGATTTCGGACGCGCCCCTTGAAAAAAGGCGGCATAATTATCTGCTCTACTTAAGAAAAAAAGTTACAGACTAAACTACGCTTCGCTAGAAAGAGGAAAATCAGCAGAACAGGATAGAAAGAGATGTACAAGTTCAGCGAAGTTAGACAAGGAATAAGTAAGTATTATCGAAATCATAAGCGAAGAGCCCTGCGTCATACATTATACGAGTCTGGCGTTGAATCATCAGACATAAAAAGCATAACTCCATCCTTTTCTTATTCACCATTGGTAAGGAAATAATACCGAAATTGAAATTTCGGTGATTGATGACGCAGGACTCTTCTCTTGTGATTTCGATAATAGTTGAAGTTTTGTTTATTAAAGGATTTTAGTTGTAATGTATTTACTTCTAATTAATTTCAGTTTTGGGCAACAGAAAAATTTATGTATTAAAAAAATTACAAATCAACTGTTTATATTACGACATCTGCGACATCTTGCGGACGAGTTTTGAACTACTAAAAAAAAGTAGATATTTTATGTCAGATTGCATATACAGAGCGAGCAAAGGTAAAATCCAATCGACATTACCGTAAGCTGTGACAATCAAAAAGTATATGTTTAATTAATTCAGCGGTTGGCAATTGTTAGTGAAAAACATTTCATTGAATCTCATAAATATGATTTCTCCGGAAGAGAAACAGCACAGATTAATTTTAAACCAGATAATATGAAACTTGCAGATTTGATTTTCAAACCAACCGCGACCATTTGGGAAAAGGCGTTGTCAATTTGGCATTAGAGTATTTAAGCGAAATGTTTTGTATAAGGTGTGCAGTAACAAACTGTAAGCTAAATTTAAAAGAAGAAACTACATATTTCGTAATTTGATTTTCCGAAAGGTAATGCAGTCGCACCTCTATAACTCGAACCTCCACGACTTGAAACTTTCTGTAAGTCGAAATTTACTGCACATTGTGTATAATTGAAATCTCTTTCTTTAACTCGAAATTTCTATAACTCGAAGTACCTAATTTTCCGGTCTCTTGAGATTCGAGCTATGAAGGTTCGAGTGTATGTAGTAGTTTGTTTTTCTTCTATGATACCTGTCAGTGTCAAAATTTGAAAAATTTCCCCTTTCCAAAATTGGGTTTCTGTTGGAGCCCTGCTTTTATCACTAAATGTAGAACAGACATTTTTAAAGTTTCCTAACATCACATTCACACAGTATAAGTAATTACCCAGTAGCCGCCATACTGTTTGATGCCCTTATGGAAATGTAATTTGCAAATCCCTAGGTATCAAACAAAATGGCAAATTCGACAGTTACACTCGAGTGACGCTACTGTGTAGATTTTTATACTGTGACATTCAGGTCACAGGTACCAACATCAGAAACATTTGACAGGTATTGTAGAAAAAAAAACGAAATATATTATTATAGAAGATGAATATAATAAATTAAAAAGATCTTCTTTTTCTTCTGCGCATGTAAAGCCTTGGACACATATACGCGATCTCGACCACGATCACGATAGCGATAGCGATGGCGATCAAACGCTCCCTAGTAAAGAAATGAGTTCGCACATACTGTTGCGACTAGGCGATACATTGTAATTTTGATCGCCATCGCTATCGCTATCGTGATCGTCGTCGAGATCGCCTATATGTGTTCTTCGCTTAAGGCGTTTCGTTTTTGCGTTACCGATTTCCTAATCTTTTGTTTCTACTTTGTCTTCAGTGATCGCTCTATCTGCTTACAAACTCTAAGGTTTTGGTTTTATTTCGTTCATTGTTTCTAGTCGCTTTCCATGACAGTTGGGGATACTGAAGGTTTTTCTGGAATTCGGAGCGGAAGAGGCGTGTCTTGGATTTCCGGCTTGCTCGAGTTCGGCGTGTTTTGTGGTCGCTAATGGCCACCCAAAAACTTTAAGTGGTCAAGAATCACTGTTTGAGTTGGCAGTGCTGAATTTTATTTTAAATGGTACAACTGCAGTAACTTACGGTTGGTGACGGCTTGACACTGACAGCCGTCACTTTGACAACGTCACCTTGACATTTCAAATTCAAATTAAAGGCGTTTTCGGAAAATAACTCGGATTGGAAAGATTAACCCTAGCAGGTTAGTAGTCAGGTTAGTGAATTTTCGAACGCGAATGTGGTTGTCAGGTTAGTATCAGAATGACCACGTCTGGCCAAATTTGGTAAACCCGTCATTTTGTGCAAAATAATTGACAAATTATTAAATACTTTAATTAGAACAGATCAAATTATTCGTTAATACATGTCACACATTTCAAATTACCCAAATTTCAAAAAAGGAAGTAGATGAACATAACCTCATGACAGAACCTATGTAACTCTACTCAATGACTAGAGTTACTTGGGTCGCATACCTGTACTAATTTTCGAAAGCAGAACAAGTAACCAGGTTTAATTTACGAACGCTTTTCCAAGAACCTGACTGCTCCGACTGAATTTCCGAAAACGCTAATTTTTATTCACATAACCTTAATATTGGCGCTGTCAAATAAACCAACAAAACATATATCCGGTTGCAGTGTTGCAAATAGCCGAATAAGAAAATGCTCTTAATTGTATTGCCAACTCAAACAGTTATTCTTGATCATCATCCAGACCTCGGGTGTTTCGGAGTGTTGCCATGCCTACGCAATGAATGGACACTTTTCATTGGCGCTCGTATTGCGTAACCATGGCAACGCTCCGAAATGTCCGAAGTCTGATCACGACTAGGGAATTTTATTTGAAATGCTTCCACACAACCACAAAGTTTGAATGTTCATTAAACACGCTGTCTTTTTTTTTCTTGCAACGCAGAGATAGGATTCAAACAAGAAACTAAATGAGGCTGACAAGTTGTCAAATGAATAAATAAATTGCTTTTATCTCAGAACATGTTTCGTTTTCCACGGCCTACTCCAGTGATTACTCAATTAATTATTTATCAAAAATTATTATTAGATTGTAATTACATTATAACAATTACTTTTTTGGATTACCTTTAAAATCAATCAACGTTTCACTATATCAGTTGACAATCCTGAAGCTGTCAGCTAATGTAGCAAGAACTTTGATAAGTATCACGCGTTCAAAAACTGCCACGTTTGGAATTGGCCACAACTTGAGATGACAAGAAGCACGCTATGTCTTTACTTATATTAAAACGTCAAATAAAGCGACGACCTGTAGGTTTACCAAACCAACTCCTACTCCAAACGTGGGAGTTTTTGAACGCATGCTTTTTCAATATTGCAGCATTTAAATAAATATTTCAACAATGAAATCAAAAACATTCATTTGTGAAGCTGTAAATAAAAAAAATTCTCGATTTTAAAATTAAATCCACGTACGAAATAAATATTAATTATTATCAAAATACTTTAGCTTCCCAAAGCTACGCATACATACTTACAAATATGATCTGTTTATATAATTTATTTTGTCATGTAATTGATTATTTTATTTTGATTTTAAACGGAACTTAAAGTTTTTAATAACAATAATTGCGATTCGTTTAATATTTTGCACAGCAAGCACCACATATTTCTATCCGAAACAAAACATGCATCAAGTACGTACTTAGCAAATTTTAGTCGGTATGTTTATTTAAAGTCGATTTATTAGACTTGAAAATTAGAGGAGTTAAATCTATGATCTACTTTTGCTGAATGTTAGTTAAGTACATAATTAAGACATACTCACGTCGTAACTAGGCACCATAATGGTATGATTCGCAGGTGCAGGAGCTGGTAAAGGCCCGCATTTTCTCTGAAACAACGCACCGCATTTAATAAACACGCAGACATTTATAATAATTATTTGGAAAATTATCAAATCTAAAAACGATTAATAATCTTCTTTGTCCTGCTTCCTAGCAAGTAGGTATGTTAAAGTGTACCCTTTTATATTTACCCTGGAATGTCTGAAGTCGTGTTCCCGAGGATCTCGCCTACGGGGAGGATCTAGTTCACTTCTATATACTAATTCGTCGAAACGCATTCTATCTTCAACGGCAACTATTTCTCTTAGTTCAGTCATTAATGTGTACTGGAAAAAAATAATAATACGATATCATTTATTACGTTACCTACATACAGGGTGACTGACAATCGTCAAAAACGCTAACAGTCACCCTGTATATTGAGAAAACAATAATAAGCATGGCTTGCTTTGTTTTTTGTTTCAAAGTTGAAATCGTGCAATGTGCGTGAAGTTTTAAATAAATTTTTCGTAAGTTAATCGCTGATTTCTTTCGAAAACCCAATGAAGTTACCTTTTCAGGAGTATTAAGTAATTCAGTCATGACTTGTACAAAGGCATCTATGGTCATATGTCTAGCTGAATATTCGTCAGTATAATAACACAGATTGGTAAATTCAGGCTTGGACAGCAAACATTGCGCTTTTTCTTCCACCATTTGCAACGAGGCCGCCCACTTTCGCGTCGTTTGGGCCGCCCTGCTTCTAAAAGAACACAGTTCAAAGCAACACGTACACTCAATATAATTCCATCGCAGCTACCCTAAGGCTCTTTATGTTTACATACATATACAGGGTGCTGAGAATCATGGTGGTGTAGGTTAAAATAATTTTCATTTCTGTCATATAGGCCCAGTATTTCATTTAAGAGTTTAACTTTAAGCTTCGTTTTATTTTTATGGAAACAACTGTCTTTACAATTATTACCATGGGAATAAAACGAAGCTTAAAGTTAAACTCTAAATGAAATATTGGGCCTAAGTCATTACTAACGGGTGGAAGGATGATATATTTTTCAAGGTTATCGGCTAGCAAAATGCTTGCAAAGTGCAAGGTATCGTCTCAAATATGAGTACAAGCAAAATGCTTGCAAAGTGCGTTAGCATGTGGGTAAAAAGCAACCAATTCGCTTTTCCCACCGTGTGCGCTATTTAGTGCGCCTCTGACTGATAACCTTGAAAAATATAATCCTTCCGCCCATTAGTTATTACCTAGCATTAGCAAACGTCAGAAATCATCTTACCCCGGACTGCAAAGGTCCCAGTCTCTGTCGTAAGCGGTGCAAGAATGAGGAACTTTTCCAACGTCACGAACCAGAAGTGACATCCTTTTGTGGTACTTGAGTTGCGACACGGCCTCGTCATGTGTCACGTCCAAAAAGGACTGGCCATTCACTTCGAGGATTTGGTCACCGACCTAACGATCACATCGCAAATTAACAAACATTTCAAATTGTGACATCACTAAATTAAATCAATAAATTATATTACGCTGAGTTTTTTTTTTTTTAATTTTCGATCGAGAGTAATAAAATTTACCATATTGGGTGTTCAATTTGAACCGTTCACCATTGCTAATTGAATTTTCATCTAAAGCATCTTAAAACGAAGAAATATAAGTATCCGTCGCGTCGGTTTTATTCTCGAAAAGAAATTTTTAAATCCAATAAAATTCTTACAAGACATCTCCACGAAGCCATTTAAATGGCAATTTAAGGAGCTTTGAGTCAGGCGATCAATAACGACCCCGACTGCTTGGGATTTTAATCTATTTTAAGACAGTGTACCATCTTGTATAATCGTCAAGCTAATGGTTTGTGCTCACACAATAATTTTCTTAAATTTATTTGCTCCTGTTATTGCAGGTAATAAAAACAACGACATAGAAATAAGCGAACACTTTAAGTTTTAAAATGACTCTAGAAATTTCGCCAAATAAGTTGGCTGTTTTGTCAACGGGCAAAAGAAACAAAAAGCAGCAGTGAAACGTCAAGAAATAGATTTTCTTTAAAATTATGTTTAAAATTGGTTTTACTGTTGTTATTGAGAAGGTAGCGCCAAATTTCTATCTCTTTTAATTTGGGGTTAAACAAATTCATTCATAAACTCCCTCCCTAGCAACAGTAACTCGGACGCCATCTTGGATTCAAAGATGGCTGCCTTCTACGATCGGAAATGTTCGTTTCAAAGATATACACGTCGTGTCGCATATCAAATGAAACGTCACGGTGAGACGAACTGGACTGAGATACCAGCGCCATCTTGAAATCAAAGATGGCCGCCTTCTACGATCGGAAACGTCAGTTTAAAAGATAAACTCTTTCTTACTGCAAATCAAATGAAACGATTCGAAAGATACCAAGTCGACCTTCACTCGGACGCCATCTTGGATTCAAATATGGCTGCCTTCTACAATCGGAAATGTTCGTTTCAAAGATATATACGTCGTGTCGCATATCAAATGAAACGTCACGGTGAGACGAACTGGACTGAGATACCAGCGCCATCTTGAAATCAAAGATGGCCGCCTTCTATGATCGGAAACGTCAGTTTAAAAGACAAACTCTTTCTAGCTACGTATCAAATGAAACGATTCGAAAGATACCAAGTCGACCTTCACTCGGACGCCATCTTGGATTCAAAGTTGGCTACCTTCTATGATCGAATATGTTCGTTTTAAAGATATACACGTCGTGTCGCATATCAAGTGAAACGTCACGGTGAGACGAACTGGACTGACATATCAGCGCCATCTTGAAATCAATGTTGGCCGCCTCCTACGATCTGAAACGTCAGCTTAAAAGACAAACTCTTTCTTGTTGCATAGAAACGATTCGAAAGATACCAAGTCGACCTTCACTCGGACGCCATCTTGGATTCAAAGATGGTTGCCTTCTACGATCGGAAATGTTCGTTTCAAAGATATACACGTCGTGTCGCATATCAAATGAAACGTCAAGGTGAGACGAACTGGACTGACATACCAGCGCCATCTTGGACACTATCGGAAGTGTCAGTTTAGATCCTTCGTGTCGCGTGTGGTTCGCGTATAAAATGGAATGACCCGAAAGATACCAAGTCGACCTTCACTAGGACGCCATCTTGGATTCAAAGATGGCTGCCTTCTACGATCGGAAATGTTCGTTTCAAAGATATACACGTCGTGTCGCATATCAAATGAAATGACACGGCGAGACGAGCTCGACTGGCATACCGGCGCCCTCTAGGACTCAAAGATGGCGGCTCTGTGACTGAAAATCGCCGCGAAAAAGATAAACACGTCATGTCGCATATCACATGAAACGACTCGACGAGGAGGAGAAACCGAACGATGAAAAATTAAGACTCAAGAAGAAAAATTACGATAAAAATTCGAGCTGAAAATTGAAAAAAAAGTTGACGCCGAAAGAAAAAAATTTAAACCCACCCGAAGTCGAAGAGAAAATGAACAAAATTTCATAAAATTTCGAAAAAAATTTAAACATTAATCATGTGCAACACGAACGAGACGAACCTAACTCAATCCAACCCAACTGAACCCAAGCCAAAACGAAAAGATCAAGGTCAAGCAAAAAAAAATCTGAAATTTTTTTTAAAAACGTTTACAAATACTCAAATGTTAAGCCAGAAAGAAATAATAATAAAAACGGGGAAAAATTATCTAAACAATTACTATTTCGAGGGACGAGGGCGGAAAAGGTCAAAGGTCAAGATCGAGCAAATAAAAAAATTCGGAAAAATGAGGAAACAATTTTTAAAAAATACAATTTCGGAGTAAGAGGTTGGAAAAGGTCAAAGGTCAAGCTAAGAAAATTCGGTGAGAATGAGGAAAAATCTTTTAAAAAATTACAACTTCGAACGGACGAGAATGGTAAAGGTCTAAGGTCAAGGTGAAGCCAAAGAATTCGGGGACAATAATCATTTAAAAAATCTAGCATTTCGAGAGACCAAGTTTGGGAAACACTAACGTCAACGAGTAGAACACGACTCTATACTGTCCTTTTCTGTCCGGTGAACGCTATTAGCAATAATAATAATGATCATAATAACGGAAGCAATTTCCTAGCTGCCGCGAGCACCGCCGACCGCGAGCGGCCCTTAATGCGCGAAGCGCTTTCTTCGTATTTTTCTCTGTGGGAGGGGATCAACGAACAAACAAGAAAAAGCCAAACAAAAACAAAAGGCGATCGTTTCATGACCGAATTTCAACTACTTACTCATTGGCAAGATGAAAAACAAAAGCGAAAGACGAACGATTTCACAACTACGATTTTTTCCGCAGAAAAAGAATTCTTTCAGATGAGATAATAATAAGAATGAATGTTGGTATTAATTTGAAAATTAATATAACTTTGAAAACAACAATAATGATTTTATTTGAATTTAGCACGGCTTGATGAATCGTGAAAAGAATTTCAAGAACACTAGGGCCGCGTTCACAATCCTAGCCCCGAGAGCGTCTTGAGCGTGTAATCGCGTCTTCCTCGCTCGCGATTTTTAACATATTTTGCGTCTCACTCATCCGTTTCAAAACGACTTGTGTTTACATTATTTCCATGACAACGGGCGCACTCTAAGCATCCTATATAAAAGTGGGATGTGAAAAGTGCGTCCGTTGTCTGCTACCTACCTGAAGGATAGCAAATTGTCAGAGGGCAATTTAAGAACTCCAACACGGCCGGCTAACTCTTGGAGATGGGGGGGGGGTCGTACGTAACTCCAAAAAGTACAGGGACAATTCACAAATAAAATAATGTTTACCAATACAGCACAATTGTCTTTATTTGTTAGAATAAATCGCACGCTACAAAATAAAAATCAAAATAAAGAAAACGCAACGAGGTTGTCAAATATCAAAGCCCGAAAATTCGGTACCGACTTTCAGTTACAAAGACAACGTAAATTTACTAACCTCGGCAATAGAAGGTTGCTTACTTTATAAGTTAATTAAAAGCGCGCAATACCGTAATGTCATATAAAAATAATCCGACCTTGATTACATCGTCCGCGCCCCACACGGCAGCTATCGCCGTCGATGTCCCGCGAGTATCGAATCCGATGGAGGACCGCTGAAGCCAAGAAGGCGTTTCGCCATTCCCAGCATCCTCTCTCGTCGAAAGTGACCAACAGCGGTTGGGTGAATCCAAGCCCGGACCGACGGGGGAGTAATGAAAGTGAATGTAACCGTCGCGTCGTTATCGAACTGACCTTGCGATAACTTCAAGATGGTCGGCCCCAGATATCACCACGAAGGTTTGGATAGCCAAAGGGGGTTGCTCGTAGTACTCGCAATAAATAGAAGAGGGAAAACACAACCACAAGAAATATAGAACAAAAGGAAAAAAGACCTTACACTCTGAACCACGCCTAAATACACGCCACATTTACCTAATCTCAATCCGCCGGGATTAGGCTTCGACAAGCATTAAACAATGCTTATAAATGGGGGTGATGATGTTAAAAATCCGGTAACCAATTTACCGTTAATCTTCAATCAAGGCGTTTTCAGCCTGTTGACTTTTCTAACACAAAACCCACACCAATCGCACCACAACGTCCACTCCCTGCAACGAGGCACGAGCAACCGCCAGCCATGGAGCGTTTTCGACGCATGTAAGATATAAAGAGGGAGGGGGGGTTGATAGACGAAGACAGTTGACTCGCATAGGAAATGAGGGAGACACAAACAATTCCGCGTTGCGTAGTAAAGACTCTCGTTTATTTGTCAATTGTAACCAATTTACAGTTAATCTTCAATCAAGGCGTTTTCAGCCTGTTGAGTTTTCTAACACAAAAACCACACCAATCGCACCACGACGTCCACTCCCTGCAACGAGCCACGAGAGACCGCCAGGCATATAGCGCTTTCGACGCATGTAAGATATAAAGAGAGGGGGGTTGATGGACGAAGACAGTTGACTCGCATAGGAAATGAGGAAGACGCAAACAATTCCGCGTTGCGTAGTAAAGACTCTCGTTTATTTGCGCACAAATGAAACGCGGCTGGCAGAATAACGGATTTTTCGTGTTACTTCGCCATACAGGATGACTCGAAAAACTGGGAAGGATTTTAACGGAATTTTCAACCGTAACATGCGGTGAAAACTCGGAGTGAAAACTACCGAATTCAGCATAATTATGTGTCCTACTTACAAGTAGGATGTGAAAAGTGCGCCCGTTGTCATGGAAATAACGTAAACAAGGGACGTTTTGAAACAGGTGAGCGAGACACAAAATATGTTAAAAATCATGAGTGAGAAAGACGCGATTATATGCCCAAGACGCTCTCTGAGCAATGATTGTGAACGCAGGCTATTGAAGAATCAATTTTGTAATAAGTTGGTAACACTGGCCGGATTCCTTTTGAGTTTCACCTCAGATAATAGAACTAGATGGATGTCACATCGAATGTTCTAAATTTGACGCCCCAATTTGGAAACAAACTCGATTTCTGGCCCCACTTTAAACTAATTTCTCTGTTACTTAAAAGCGACATCTGGCGGTAAATGGGCCAACTGAGCTCCGGAATTAGCAAATGGTTTGTGACAAACGTTCAGTTTTCGGATTCTTGCTTACAAGTGACATCTATTGAGTATTTAACAAACTACTTTTAGAGCGTCCATTCGTTCCTATCCGGAAAGTTCTATTATCTGTGATTTCACGCAGAGCTTTATTTTTAGGTTAGGTTCGCAGACTAACCAAAGTCACTTAACAATTCCAAAAATTACCAGATCTGATTTTTATTTGATCACATCATATTTAATTTTAGATGAAAACAAATTTACCATGAGACCAGCTTTGTCGGCCACGGAATCCTTGTCGACTCCCGTAATAAAAATCCCCAGATTGTATTCAACGCCTCCTCTTATCATCAATCCCAAACTTTGCCCCGGTTCAATACAAAGATCCACCTGAAATGAGACGACTAATTATTTATTACTTAAACAAAACAAAATTTCCATGAAATAATTTTTAATAAACTAACATGATTAAATTCATCCAGTTCATCATCGCAATTTTGTATTATGTAGATGTAGAGGTATGCATAAAACGTGCTTGTTCAGAGGTGAGACCAAACTAAGCGCATAATTACATAAAGCTCGCGAAGCACGTTTCACATCAGTGACCCCCCTGCTTTGATCTCGATCAAAGCGAAACATCATGTAAAACATATCGCGTACAAACGCAAATAAAACGAACTTCACTTACTCTTCTCACGCTTCTGTCTTTGCTTGACGTTCTGCTGTAGCCGTAACGCTGAGGAGGTACCATTCCAGCTCTCGTATATTCCAAAGGGGGGGAGACTGGCCTGCCCTGTCTATCCATCCACGAACACGTTTGTCTGGTGTGCCAAGCAGTTCCCCCAACTACTAAACCCGTGGACAAGGCGGGAGATTTCACTGTCATGCTGAGTTTTCTGCACGATTTTAACATCTGAAATGAGACAAGCAAAAAAAATTTTTGTAGAAAGAATTACTGGTGACGATCTTAAATTTGCCAAACCCACAACGACTTTCATAAACCAAGGGTGCATTCGACATAACGCCCGGAGTGTTCCTTTGTCTCATTCTTACAGGCACTGAAACGCATTCGCTCCCCCTCACACTTCTGCTCAGAGCGTGCCCCGAGCCTAATGTCGAACGCACCCCAAATTAAACAATTTCGTCGTCGGTGACCTAAATATGTACAAATTTAATGCGACAATTTTATTAGAAAGTTAAGATTGATAGCATCGGCTAACCCGCAGTTTCCTTTAGCATGCTAACTGCTCACTTCCTCTCTGGCTATTGACGTTAACACGCGACGTGTAAGGTAATCAGTCAATTAAGTAAGTCGATAGGTAGTTGACCGACCGCAATAAAAGTCTTGTAACAACAAAAAAAAAAACATTGGTAACTTATTTCACCTAAATTTTATTTAGACTAAGAAAATTGTATCAGTTGTGACAGTATATTCTAAAATGAACGAAGTCCTTTTAACTTTGTAATAGATGTCTCTTCAGTTTCGTATTGTAGTAATAGATGGCGCTATTGTAAATATAATTAATAAAAACAATAAAGTATCCTACTTTGCGCAATGTTTTGTTCTTATCGCACACGTTATTTTACATTGCTGTCAACATCAACCACACTTTTTACTTTTAACTACTTTAACTAAAAGGGGTACGTTCAGAAACTGCATCTTTGAGTGTGTGCGTTAGTCTCACTTCTGATTTTTAACCTTAACATGTTTTGCTTCTCGCAATATTACTCTTTACAATGTTTCGTCCTTAGTACAGACATTATTTTAAACTGCTACCAACGAACATTTTACCAATAAACTGTGGGGGTACACTAGCGGACAATAAGATCCGGACAAGAATTTGATATGTCGATGTCGTGTGTATTTAAAGAAATTTGGTAAATCGGGTTTTTATTGAGGTTATATTTATATCAAAACGTAAAAAAAATTTGAAATGTCAAACTTAATAAACTGATATCTAGCATCAACTTTTCTTTCTGTCCAACCTTCACCGACCGATTTTTTGAGCGGAATTTAAATGAGGCATTTTGTTAAAATTCAAAATAAATATTAACCGAAAAATTTGTATTAAACGTCAGAATTGCTAGTGACATTTTGCATATGTATTAAACGTCAAAAAATGTAAGGTTTACGTTTACATTATACAAATGACGTGCCCGGATATTATTGTCCGCTACAGTACAGTCGCGAGTATTAAATTTTGGTCATCAGTCGTCACTGTCAATCAAAACGTTAGTTTTAATTCCAGACAGGGCCGGCGGAAGCGCGCACGGAAGGGACGCCGAGGCCGGGGTTGACTTGGGTTCATAAGTCCATTTTTAAAAAACAGGTTCCTTTTAAAGCGACTACTAAATTTTTTACCTGAAAAATCACTTTTACAAGCACAAAATTTTCTATTGCATGATAAAATATAGCGACCCTTTCAAATGGTGACGTCAGAAGCTAATACGGTTCAAACCATTCTATGAATTGATTTCAACGCGAAAATATACCTTAATGCCCGGTTGCACCAATATTTTAAACAGAACTTAATGTAAGGACCCGAAAAATGCGTAAAGAAATTTTGAAATTATTTTCAAGCTATACCTGTTATTCCCGAAAGAAGGAAACACGTATCGATTTACTGAGACTAGAACGTGCTTTCAAACCAGAGGCGATATTAGGTTGCGATGATAAAATTTCTCATTCCCACTGATTCAGCATTCGGAGATGAATACGCCGTTTGGCTAGCATCTCTGTCCTTGAACGCGCGATGCGTGAATAAAAACGGTGAAAGCAAGACGAGTACGCCATCACGTGAAAAGCGACTCGCCGCTAGAAACTTGAATCAACCACGGGTTTTGCGGGAATATTGCTGACTTTGAAAAAAATCCCTCTCTGGTTTTCCAGGGTGGTAGCGAAAGCTTAAATAGTCACCGCGAGAGAAAAACAGGCAGTTCCCGGTCGCCTAAGTTTTGTCCGCGTTAATTTCTCGTCGTAGTTTTGGTTTAATTAATTTTTGTTCTAAGTTCGGTTTTGTTTTAATTTAATATTAAAAATTTTTCAAAGTTTGTTATCGGTTTCGGGATAGTTGCATGAAAACTTTTTTTTTTCATTTAGATTCACATTCAAGTTATGCAACTCTATTTGCATGAGTGACATGCTGTACACCGCGAATATCCAAAATCGGTTAACCGTTGCCAGCACTACTAAGAAATCAACCGCTTAAAAATCCATCGATTTCAGATAAAGAAACTAAAGCTACAATAAATAAGGAATTAAATAAGAAACGGGGAAAAGATACAATAAAATAAATCGAAGCAAAACTTTCTCTCGGTTCAAAGCAAATAATTAAAAAGGAAACGGCGCAACAAAACCCTTAGAAAAATACCTACTAAAGTTGCAAGAGTCATTGGGCTAATTTAGGTTCTTACACACAAAGTCCTCACTCCAACGTGGAAAACTCAATTTGATGACACTTCATGTGAAACTCTCTCAGGTACACTGATATCACTCGACTTATGACTGTTGTCTTTGTGTTCAATAACGTCTCGACGAGAAGTGGACATACAATTTTTATTATACCTAACGTCTTTCATATCTAACGTTACAATAAAAGCGCTCGTATTTTATCCTCCTTTTATTGTTACGATAATGAGAAACCTACAAATGTTTTCAACACAATTAAGTAGGGCTTTCCATATCACCTCTACCATTTTAACAACTTTTAATTATTGTTACTTGCTAATATAAAAATAATATAATTAAATAGTCAGCCTTGGAAACAAAAGTATGCATCGTAGATTGAACTCCGCAGGTGCTGTTGATTATTGCAAGAACTGTCAAAGTTGGAAATTTAGGTTATGCGAAGTCGGACAATTCATGTTAATATATTCTAGGAAGATATTAGTTAGAAAATATCTTTTTGCGTTGGCCTCTTCCAACAACGAATATGTGTGTGTGTCGTCAACAACTGTAATTAATTATGAGGTTAATCAAGTGTTTACCAACTTTTGACTAATAATGTAAGAAATTGATTATGCAAGCTGACATACGATTTTTTCCAAGGCTAACTCGATACAAATATGTGAATATAACTTGTCCCTAAAATTGCTTGGATGTTTAAATTCATTTCGCGTACATTTTGAGCGATTGCATTTGCAAGGAAGAGACCGTACGCATAAATAACCGGGGTCGCACTGATAAGCCCAGGGGTTGTAAATTTCCTTAAGAGTAACATGCTGAGAGTTGTAAATTTATTAGATACCGGCGGCGCCGACGATCGAAGACTTTGCTTTGTGACGTCATAGTTTAAAGCTCATGAGATTTCAGTAGCTCACAAAGCTTCAAACGCCGAAACGTTTTTTTAAGTGTAATCTGTGACGCCAAAAGCAAAAACATTTAAACACTTTTGCAGAAGTTCCTAGAACGGTTTCAATTTAATCTGGCTTCAGCTGACACAATCCTATGGCAATATTTGCAACAACAACGACTTTGATAGCTACATTAAATTTGAAGAAGCATTTGTTACAATGTTTAGAATAGAAAAAGAAATCCGAAAGGGCTAAATTGATGGAACGTGTTGAATAGGCCACCACATTCTAGAAGCTTCGCTGGCGTTCTCGTCGGCTCTAGTTTTTTCAAAAGTTGTTTACGTTACGTATACACGAGTGACACAATTAGATGAGCGCTAAAGATGTAAAATTATTTACGTTTGTTTATTTATAATTTATGACGAATCCGCGAATTTAAATATAATTTCTTTTATTCCTTCTAATTTTTCCTATTTTTTTCTACTCGTCCAATTTTCATGTAGTTGTCATTTGCTTCGTCTGACAGTTTCGAATTTACTTGTCCGGAATTATTCTTTTTCCATCCTTATTTGTTTATTTTTTTACTTGGTTGCTCCTCTGATCGATCGTAGTTTTCTTCTTTCTGACAGTTGTGAAATGTTCTCTTCTTTTTTGTAATAGGTTCCTACATTGAGAATTTTTTTCTGTTTCGGCTTTGTTCTTTTATTTTTGTATTTTCATGCAGCTAATTTTTTCGGTCGATCAACATTTGTTTCTTCCGAAAGTTTCAATTTTTTTTATCGCCTTATTTTTCTTATTTATTTATTTTTTCTTGTGATTGTTACCCTGATTGACCATAATATTGTTTTAACGCTTATAATGTTTTTAAAACTTATTAACTACTATATAGTTCATTTTCTTTTTAATTACCCTCAATTCGTTCTTTATTTCTTCTTTGTTATTATCAGACTTCGGACATTTCGGAGAGTTGTCACGGTTACGCAGTACGAGAACCAGTTAAAAGTGTCCACTCATTGCGTAGCCAGGGCAACGCTCCGAATGTCCGAAGTCTGGCCATAGATGAAGTGAGCCACAGTGTTGCCATTAGTTTTTTACTAAAAATTCTGAACATTTAACTTTAGAAAATCATTAAAATCTTCCTTTTTTTGGAAATAGGGCGCTCCGAAGATAGAAATACGATTTACGAACAAACATGCAAACATCCTGTTATCCAGGCACGTTATTCTTTACGGAACACCCTGTATATTATTGTATTTTTTAATTCTACTTCGAATTCTAGCCCGAATTGATGGGTCGCAACGTGGGTCTAGCGTGAACCGTTTTCGAGTTATTTGAAGTTTCTCAAGTGACACAAGCGATTTTCAAAAATTGAAAAATTCTTCCCTTTTTTTTGAAAATAGGAGAGAATATCAAAGACGCAAGTTGAAAGGGCCCTCCGAAGGTAGAAATGCGATTTTCGATAAAACAATCGAACATAGTGTTAAGGAGGTACGTTATTTTCTTATGGAACACCCTGTATATTATTGTATTTTTGAATTCTAGCCCGAATTGATGGGTCGCAACGTAGGTCTAACGTGAACCGTTTTCGAGTTATTTGAAGTTTCTCAAGTGACACAAGCGATTTTCAAAAATTGAAAAATTCTTCCCTTTTTTTTGAAAATAGGAGAGAATATCAAAGACGCAAGTTGAAAGGGCCCTCTGAAGGTAGAAATGCGACTTTCGATAAAACAATCGAACATAGTGTTAAGGAGGTACGTTATTTTCTTATGGAACACCCTGTATATTATTGTATTTTTGAATTCTACGTTGAATTCTAGCCCGAATTGATGGGTCGCAACGTGGGTCTAACGTGAACCGTTTTCGAGTTATTTGAAGTTTCTCAACTGACAAGCGATTTTCAAGAATTGAAAAAATCTTCCCTTTTTTTTTGAAAATAGAAGAAAATATCAAAGACGCAAGTTGAGAGGGTCCTCCGAAGATAGAAATGCGATTTGCGATGAAACAATCGAGACACGTTACTTTTTTATGGAATACCCTGTATGTTATTGCGCTTGAATTCTAAAAAGACGCCATATGGACCTAATACGCAGCGTATACGAGTTATTTGAAGTCTTTCAAACAGTGCAAGCGATTTTCATAAAACATCAAGTAGCCCCATCTACAAAAATTTTCGCGTACTTGATGAATTAAAGCGCCAAATTTGAGAAACAATAACTGCAGAAAAATCAAACATTACTGAGTGTGTTTAAAAATTAACGGAAATAATAATAATAAAGACAAAATTCTATAGTCGAAATATTGTTGGTGTCAAAATTATAATAAATTTAAAAAAAAATGAAATTATACAGGGTGATTCATAACAGGTGAAAAAAGAATCAAACCTCACGTACAAAATCTCACTTCAAGTTAAAATGTCAGGCTCTTGTCCAAAGTGGTAACTAAATATGGCCGCTGTAAGTTACGGGCGGCGCGGAGCACTGTCATGGTTACGCAGTACGAGGACCAATGAAAAGTGCCTATTCATTGCGTAGCCACGGCAACACTCCGAATGTCCGAAATCTGGCCATAGATAAAGTGAGTCACAGTGTTGCCAATAATCTTTCACTAAAAATTTTAAAACATCACCAAAAGCGCCAGAAACAATAATTTCAGAAAAATCAAACATTACTGATTATATTTATAAATTAACGGAAATAATAATAAAGATGAAATGTTGTTGCTGTCAAAATTATAATAAATTTAAAAAAATGAAATTATACAGGGTGATTCGTAACAGGTGGAAAAAGAATGAAACCCCACATACAAAATCTCATCTTAAGTTAAAATTTCAGGTTCTTGTCCAAAGTGGTAACTAAATATGGTCGCTGCAAGTCACGGACGGCGCGGAGCGTTGTCATGGTTACGCAATACGAGGACCAATGAAAATTTAAATATTTTATTTTTTTAAATTCTTTCATCTACAATGACTTCTATTTGCGAAGACAATTTATTAAACAATTTCATTGAGAATATAGAATATAGTTTTTCAATATAACCCATCAATAACCAGTGAATCACTCTCATAGAAACAAACGAAAGGAAGGCTATCGGCAAGTTTCAACAGATGGCGTTGTTGAATGTCTTATAATAAAAGTCTTATAATAACGCAACATAAATTTCATATGCCTAAAGCTGCTCATTTTAGTATTTTTTTTTAATTTGATTAATTAGTTAACTATTAATTTGATCTTTTGAAATGAAATGCTATTACATATTTTTATTTCACATTTTTAAACGAACAAGTCGTTTTTGAATTTCTACAGAATTTTATAAACGCATAATAATACGTATTTGGTAACAATTAATAAAAGATAAATTTGAACCAATTTAAACTTGAATATTTTTTTAATGAGGGAAAAAGAGATAACCCATTAACTTCGTCTCCGTCCAGCTCGAAGGAACTACAAGAGCCAAATTAAACTTATTTTAATATTTTCACGGCGCGGCACACGGGTTTTAGCGCAGAGCGAATTTAAGCTAACCACTTACTTTGAGAGCCTCTTCGTGCGATATTCCGGTGAAAGGGGTTCCATTAACTTCAAGAATAGAATCGCCGGGTCTCAAGCCCGCTCTCTCTGCAACGCTATCTTCTTCTACTCGAGAAATATACACACCAACGCCTGCAATTTTACACACAAGCGTTATAGGAGAAGAAAAAAATCGACCAAAAGTACATGCGATCGATTTTATTTTGTTTGCCTTTGAAGAATTTATTTATGAACTGGCAATACTGTCGCTATCGATTTAAAAATTATTGAAACTTGAGTTAAGAGGCATGTATGGTCTTGTAAACTTCCAGCCAACTTTCGTCATTAATGACGTTAAACCAGTACCAACTGAACTCAAGATGTAACGTACGATGTATTCGTTGAAGTTTAGTAATATTTTGTTACTACAAGTTCTTGAAAATGACAATGTTGCCACCGCTTCAATTATCACTAACGTCAGATGTGTTTACCTTGAATATACAACACGTACATAACCTATACACCATCAACCACTGATCATATGTAAACACTTCAATACTTGGCAACATTGTTATAGCATTACGTCATATATATGAATGACGAAAGTTGGCTGGAAGTTTACAAGAACTGTATACATATTACAAAAGTAATAGCATGAGAACGCTGGTAATAGATGGCGCATAAAAGTACGTGCAATTAATTTTATTTTTTGTTTGTCTTTTACGAATTGGCAACACTGTCGCTGTTGATTTTAAAATTGTTCAAGCTTGAATTAAAGTATGCAAACCTGCGTCTTTTCCTCCTTTAACACAAATTCCAAAGCCGTGCGTACCATCAGCAGGATCGCGTACCATAGTGACAGTTCTAGTGGAGAGTTCATGAAGGCTGGGTCCGTAAGGGACCCTGTAGTTACTCTGATGAGTCGTAGAAGGAGGACTGCTCGCCGGAGACCTCCGAGGTCTTTCCACGTTCAACTTGGTGTTGGATTGATTATTGCCGAAGAGTCGCAGAACTTGCTCAGGAGAAATGGGCCTCTTCTTATTGTTGCTCGGAGTGCGATTGAAATTTGGGCTCGAACCTAAATACGTACCTGAAATATATAAATTACGTTTTAATTAGAATAATAGTCAATTTAAGCTGAGGCTTCAACAACTGGGTCTAAAGATGATCATACCTCTAGGGCTCAAGGTACTATAGTGATGCGTATTATAATCTCTGGAAGAGTGGTGGTGCATAGCAGAGGAAGGTCTTTCTATTATGGTGTAAGACGTCCCCGGGGGTGAGTAGTACAACCCCGAACGACCTCGAGATTGGCTACGAGGACTGCAATTAGGGCCGAGGGCGTCTTCTGCTTCGGCGGGCACACGGCTGCGAGCTGGAGTCCTGCTCCACGCCAAGCTTCCATAACGCCCTCCTACGTACGAGCTGCCCAGCTCTGCTAATTCGGAAAACTCTTCTCCTGCCCGCATCTCCAAGGCTATCCTCCAGCCGCCGTACTACCGTCACGAATACTGAAGCTGAAACAATTCAACATAAACTTAGGATTATTAATTTGTAACTTATTGTAGATGGACGAAATAAATACAGTCATAAAAGTATTTTATAGTTCTATGATTGGGCGTGAACTTGTCCTTTAACTTGTAACTTATAAGATGGACGAAATAAATACAGTCATAAAAGTATTTTATAGTTCTATCATTTGGTATGGCGCGGCGCGGCGTCGGGCGTGAACTTGACCTTTAAACGGAATTGACGTGATCAGCTGAAATACGAACTCCGAAATACTTGCTTGACAAATGCATGCAAAGCACCTGACGTAAATTATTCCGTACAAGTTGTATAAGATAAGGGCTTGCTTTGAACACTTGCTTTAACATGTAAACAAATAAATCACTACGACACGAAAACAATTCAAAACTCCGTGTTAAGTATTTTTCTTTAATTTTAATTTTAATTCTACTGTAAGTAAAGTTCGTTTCCATAAGCAACGTGTCCGTCGTAAACATTTCGGCATCTTTCTATGTCCCAGTTGTTACGGTTGAAAAATTCATTTAAGTTATTCATTCGTACGTGATTTTTATCATATTTCTCAACGTTGCACAATATTACATCAGAAAAACCATACGCTGTTATTTAGTCTTACAGTATATCTCCATTCCACTCTGTCGTCCGGTTAAAAACTGATTTCATTAGTAACGACTTCCGCCTCAGCGCATAGTGGAAAGAATGCCGCGCTCGTTTCGCGGTCATATCTGCATCAGCGCTCGCGCCGTGCGTATTGTTTATTTGTGTCTTCAATCTTTGTGTTTCTTTCATGGAGTTTTGTGATTGAAACCTCAAACGGAATCCTCTCCGAGATCTGCTAAAGCACGCCGAGTGAATTTCAAGCTCGTTAAACAGCTTTTCGAAGGCCTGTCGCTGAAACAAGGAACAGGTATGTCTTGTGGCCATTTCGATTTTGTGCTGATGCGTAACGCGTATTTCTCTCTTGTATTAGGCTTTTAGTGGCAGTTTTACCTTGGTTGAGAATATCGTCAGCCCTTCAGTGGAAGGAAAAGGCCGGAATCGGAGTTTGAAACGTATAAAACCCCGGCGCACCCTTCGTCCGTGAAAGTGGATCCGACCCAAGGTTACTAAAGAGAGAAGGTTGCCTGGTAACTCGTGGAGTGACGCGTCATCCAGTAGGCCATCTATTTGTGTAAATGCATTAAATGGGCCTACTGAGTGACGTTGTGGTGACGTTGAAAGTTACCAGGCAACCTTGTCTTTTGGTAACCTTGGATCCCACCAACCTGCAAACGCGACGCCGCTTAATGACGTAACACCTTGCGTCGAAGTACGTCATTGACTGACTGCACTTACCACAGTGAGAGAGCACTCCGACACTATTGACAGCTGACTGTCATGACGCTGGATGATTGGATTGCCAGGTCGGAATAACTTTAATTATCTTTATCGACTTATTTGAGTTGACTCGCCTTACCGCGGTGTTGTTATTTTTATTTTTCTTTTATTTGTTAATCGAGTGAATTTCTTTAATCACTTTAAGCGAAGAACAGATCTGTTGATCGGATAATATCTAACTTGTCAGTTTACTTGTTTACTTTCATGTTCTCTTCATTGGGACCACTTCTGGGTCGAACTTGACACTTGTAAATTTATTTTTCTTATTCGTTATTTATTTCTGAACATTTTGAGAAAATAAAAACAAGTGTGCTCAGCTGGTGCTTTTTATTTTATTCACTTTGCCCACCTTTTGCTTTGGGGTTTCGTCGAACCCTCCCATCTCCAAGAGCTTAGCCGAGCGGTGCTGGAGAAACGTCAGTCACTCGCACAATTTGCTGGCTTTCAGGTAGGTAGCACACAGTATTACGCGTTGCCCGTCCCTTGCATTTTAATCAGTATGTCGTTTGGTCGGTTTATCGCCGATAATCGACTTTGCTAACAACAAAGAAGTGGCAACCAGAATTTAAAACATTATAATCGGTAAACACATTCGTAAATGAATTTAGAGAAATTAATTAATTAAAGGTAATACAATATAGGTAGGTTTTATTTAATCGATTTCTTCTACAGGTTCATCGACCCCTATACAGATTCAATGACTCTTTTCAAGTTTTCATTCAATATCGACCCCTTTAGGAACCCCCGGACTCTAATTCTAATTCGTCGGATTCGCTCTCCTTTCTGTATCTATTTTATTTTATAATTGCGGAGCGATTTTCATAAAACAGCGAATTATAATAGAACAACAGTAGGCTATAATTTTACTTTGGTTTTATGCAAATGTGACGGCTAATTATAAGCTGCGTTTACATATTTAGCGTGAAATGCAGAGTATTAATGGTAAAATTATTCTCGTAGCAGCGACCTCTTTTGAAAATGTGTGACAAGCGAAATTACACGTCATTTTCTACATTTTCATTTAATACAATTAATTTCCTCAAAATGTATCTAAAGGCCGTTTTACATGCTAACATATTTGGTACAAGATTTCTTAATAAAGAAATTTGTGACCGTGTAATACTCAAATTTGACAGATTTTGCCAAATCTGTAATCTGTAATCAATAAACACATAACAAAGATGGGTCTCCTGTTTAGATGATTTGATATTTTTTGAAGTTATCTCAATGACAATCAGCTGTTTCTAGTTGACATTTTTATTCGCGAAATCAAACAAAGTAGGCGACCTGTTTCATATTTAGGTATGCAACAGCAATATTGTTCAACTTATTCTCTCTTTTATCGGCCACGTTGCAATTAACAGAGACCTCTCGCGTTGATAATTAAGTTGTGAATACTTGATTGATGTTCGTTTGGGAAATACTTCGAATATTCGAACTTACCCTTGTAGTCACGTGATCATGATCTGACTGCCCACTTTGAGCAATCTAGACCACACAAACGAACAAACCTTGTGAGAGAAAATATGGAAAAAATAGAACATGTTTTATTTTCATCACAATTATTATGTTAGTGCGCTTGCGCGCACAACGTCACTGAAGTTAGAAGCTTATAGTTACCAAGTGGTTAGCAGCAGAGTAACCAGCTGGAAAATTTCAATTTGTTTTCTTACTTCGTTAGTTTGTTTATAATCTTCCCATTACTCAAGGTAACACAATTAAAAAAAAAGTATAATGAGGGTCGTTTTCATAATAGAACTAAAGGACACTTATGCCCGTATGCACAGACAAATCACAAGAGGTGCGTTCGGCTTTAAACTCCAAAACAGGAGAGGCGTTGGAGTGGAACTACGAAGGAGTACTCCACGAGCGCTCTTTAAAGTTTATCCCGAACGCGAAATGTCAAATCAAAGTCATGTGATTTTCACTTACTCTGTATATTCTGCAACAATACCGAATTATCTTCATTTATAATTGTTTCTCCAATTTTCACAGTAGTGTAGTTTTTCAAATTAATGTCCACTTCGCGATAAACTTTCACTGCAAAATTCACGTAACCTATAAAAATCCTATGTTACAAACTAGCGGGAATCGGTGGGTTGATCGGTGATCAACCCAACGGCCAACGAACGAGAACGGCAGGAATGCTCGATGGTCAATGCGCATGCACACTCTCTTAACCAAGCTTAGGGAGGTAGGGCCTGAGGATTGAGCTCTTTCTACTCCAGGATGCTAAAGCCGAACGGAGAAAGATAAACTCTAACAAGTTACCCGAACGAAGTTGGAGTACTCGAAGTGCAAAGAATTCGAAGCCGAACGCACCTAAGGTAGACTTAAGGAAAAAATGACACTTAAAGCTAACTTCATATCAATTGTGCGTCGTATACTTTGATTATATAGACTACGTAGATAGCGCGTTGGCCCCGTACACATGTTCCAAAAAAGGAGGCAGATATAGAAGTATTCTTGAGCGTTATGCTCACGCGCGAAATTGAAGACTGGACAATTCGTGCACACACTAAGGCCCAGTATTTCATTCGGAGTTTAACTTTAAGCTTCGTTTTATTTCCATAGTAATAATTGTAAGGACTATTGCTTCCGTAGAAATAAAGCGAAGCTTAAAGTTAAACTCTGAATGAAATACTGGGCCTAACTGACGCCGGATTAGTCATGCGCAATGAGGTTTTATGTACTTCTAATACTGTCTCACTCTCACTTACACATTCCACACTTCTATCATTGTCTAACAATTTGGAACATCAGATGTACTCTTCTTACATAAAGAATGCGCTATCCACGTTAGTCTATATAATCAAAGGTCGTATAGTTACATTGTTCAAAGTAAAGGTTTACTTTGGCTTAAGTCTAAGATTTATCTGTGCATACGGGCACAGGTGGGGTCCTGTGAACCCCACGGAATATATTTTCACGTGACATTTTTACAATTAAACTTTAAATTTTACCTGCCAACTGTCAAAAATATACTTAGTGCGCATGCTCACGTTTCAAAATATTGTTATCGTGTAATACACTAGATATGATATGATATGCAGAAATCTTGTTTCAAATCTTATAACAGATTTGTTAGCAAATTTTACACAAAATATAGGACCATGTAAAACGGCTTTAAAACACAACAACCAAATAATTTTCGTTCTAACGAGTTAAGAATAACAGAAGAGAGTTTCTTGTCCAAACTGGTCACTAAATATGTATGTCATAGGCTAGATTCATTGCTTAGCAATTTTTCAACTTTTTTGCTTTAAACATATTACAAAAATTATTGTCTGTGTTTGTTTTCTTTCATATAATTTTTCTTTCTCTCCATAAAAAGACATTTTTTTTTTAAATAAATTATTGTAATTTGCAGTTATCCGCTGCGGTGTTGACCACGTGTTCGTACGTCGATAAAATAGCTCACAATTTGATTTGAATTTAGTTTCGCTTTTTCTAGTAACAAGGTGGCAAGAAAATATCTTACAGTGTTGCCTAACCTGCGGGAAACTAATTTTCATAGAAACGTAGTGTGTTTGGTCACGTGGGACTTCAATATTTTTGAAAACCTTACTCATACGTTAGTAATAATAATAATAAAGGTCTATTTGAGGTCACGGTCGAATAAATAATTCATCCCCCATAATTATATTGGTCTGACGAAAATTATTCACGCAACCGATACGCAAGTACTCACGTAAAAGTTTAATACGCGTCAATAGTTTTGGTGTGTATTGCTGAAGATATTAAATATTTCTGATTATATAAAAATGTTCACAGGTGAAATATATGTACTTATTTCAGGGAACTAACTATTTAGTATCTTGGGCACATAAAAATGTTGCTCAACGTACTAAATTCTTTAGTTTCTTGGACAAAACCATTCAGTTTACGTTCAAATACATAGTTTTAAATTGCGCGCCTTTTTTGATTTTAATTCCTCCCAGGCCGTGTGAGGGCGCAGTTTATTGCTCTGCGTATATTGACATCTAATTTTCTTTCATCTAAGATTCTGTGCCTCCATCTTCATAAAAAAGTATTTCAAGATTTTCTAAATTGAGAAAGAGAGATAGATGTTTATTTGTGTTATGATTTTTCCTAAACTCTTGCTGTACAGTGTACATTAATCATCAAAATTCCAGCATCAACCGGACGCTATGAATTTTAATTTGAATATCCTGAGAAACGAAATATCTCGCTTAAAATCACACCGGAGCGATAATGTAAATAAATGGATTATCGGTATTTAATTAAGGTGAACAATGTTTGGGAATCGGGAATATGTGAGACTGCGTGGAATTTCGAATGCCCGGCACGATATTGAATACAGAATGTCCGATCGTTTTCGGCCACTTACGAAATAAAGCGTGAAATATGCTAGTTTCCAAAACAATGGGCGCATTCAGCAGACCCGAAAGTTGTGCAACTGTTGACCAAATTTCTGCTGAATGCGACCTCTCACAAGTCGATGAGTTGGAACGGTCGCCATTTTTTGTAGCGTAACTTCTCCGCTACCTGCCTGGAACATGTTATGATGAGTGAACTTCATTCAGCAGAAATGAGTGCTCAGTTTCAACTGTTAGAGCGGGAACTGTTACTGATATGTTCTGCTGAATCAGCCCAATGAAGCATTGGGATCATTTTAAGCAGTGTTGCCAACTCTGTCTGACAGAAAAACTGCACACCAGCTTAAAAAACTGTAGAAATTATCATTTAAGACTGTTCTTCTAGATTACGATATTTATTATTTATTTTATTTACGCTCTCGGAGGTAAAGGTTCTGATCGCGTCTTTCTCACTCACAATTTTTAATATATTTTGCGTCTCGCTCATTCGTTTTAAAATGTCTTGTGTTTACATTATTTCCATGACAACGGGCGCACTTTTCACATCCCAGTTATAAATAGGACGTTTAGAGTGCACCCGTTGTCATGGAAATAATATAAATACAAAACATTTTAAAACGGATGAGCGAAATCGTGAGTGAGAAAGACGCGATTACTTCCCCAAGATGCTCTCAGAGGTAAAGATTCTGAACGCACTCCTGGAGTAACTTCCAGTTGTTGACGGCTCGACACCTGTCAATTTACAAGTGTCATTCGATATGTCAAATTCAAATTAAAACGCTTTTATTCACATAACCTAGAATCTTGTCACTATTCAGGTTACGTCAAATAAACCAACAAGACATTTGTATATCCGGTTGCAGTGTTGCAAGTAGTCTAATAAAAAAAATGTTCTTAATTGTATTGCCAACTCAAACAGTTATTCTTGACCACTTTGTATAAAGCAGTAGATTTGGAGACTTCAACTAAAAACAGTCACGAAGTTGAAAAACCAGTGGATCTACTGTTAAAACAGTAGGGTTGGCGTCACTGATTTTAAGACAGTTTTTAGGATGTTTATTAAAAATGTTTCAGATCACTTTGTCACAGTATAAGAATTACACAGTAGCGTCACTCGAGTATAACTGTCACATTTGTTCTTTTGTTTGATACCTACTCAGCTGTAAATTACATTGCATTTTCATAAGGGTATCAAATAGAATGGCCGCTTTTTTTGACACTGACGTTTAAGTGACGCTACTGGGTAATTACTTATACTGTGACTTTGTCTTCAGTGTTGCCAACTTAGTGGTTTTTACACTAAATTTAGTAGTTTTTAATTTAAGTTTGTGATTTTTTTCTTAATTTAGTGTTTAGTGCTTTTTTTGGTGATTTCTTAAAATAAAACCGTGAAATCTTGTGATTTATTTTAGGGGTCAATTTTTCGAAAACGTTGCTCAAAATGCTGACACTGAAGCCAAGCAGCTTAAGTTTTTAGTTTTGTATTGTTGTAAAACTTTGTGTTGGTATTATTTCAGTAGCTTGTGTCGATTTGCGAAAATCAGCAAGCAACAGATGGCGCTTTTAATAAGGAAAACAAAGAGCTGTCATTAAGGCTTGCTCTTGCTCCCATTCATTATTATTATTATGTTGGATGAAGTCTTTGCATAGGCATAAGCATGCTAGTCACACAATACGTATGTTAAGAATATTTATTCGTGTGGAAGCATCACATACAAATTACAATTCAATTTAATGTTTTTCATAGGTTAACCAAATGTCATTCCAATGATTACAGGGCCCTTCGCAAAACTTCCACTAGGTACCAGCCACTCAATTGTTAATTTTCAAGCGCGCGTTTTTCCCGTGTAGTAATGTTACTGTTTTTATGTTTATCTTTTTAACGTGTTTCATTTTATACATTTAATAAAATTTTAATGAAAGCTTGTGGCAGCATACTTATTTTGAATTTAGTGATTTTTTAGTGGTTTCCGATATCCGTTTTAGTGAAAACTTTTTTCGACTGTTGGCAACACTGTTTGTCTTGGAAAAGTGAAGTCATCGAATTAATTTTATACCACTTTCCTGTATTTAATTTATCGATTAATGTGTATCAAACAATAGCTCGAGTCAGCCTTGGAAACAAAAGTAGGAATGAGCAGTACAGGTGCTGTGCATATCGTAAGACCTGTCAAAATTGGAAAGTTAGGTTATGCGGAGGAACTGAAGTCGGACAATTTATTTCAATATATTCTTTTGAGAACGAAGATAGTACTTTCAAAATATGTATCGTTTTGCGTTGGCCACTTCCACCAACGAATATGTGTCGTCCGACAATTGGAATTCACGATTAAAAGCTAGAGCTCGTCCACATATCGGGTGATCAACTAAATTTTACCTCTAGTCAGTGTTGCCAACCCTGTAACCGCAGTTTTCCCTTTCCGAGTGGTTAAAATTTTGGGTCAAAATTCCCCGAATTGTTCAGATTAAAGTTGGTATGTCGCGATCTGAAAACCATAAGGTTCTAAGTGATTTTAGAAAATTCTTTAGAATATCATATTTATTGTATGCGCTTTAAGAAAATTAATTGAGATGCACTCAGAACTACATAGAAACTTATGCTTGTGCATACATATATGACAGATATGACATAATGTATCATTTATCGGCATTGCTAGAATGATTTCAAAAATGATTTCAATTTATTGAAAGAAATGTTAATTAGGACCATGTGGATCTTAGGTCGCGATGTGTTGTAGCATATGGGGTAATTACATGTCATGAAAATACAAAACAAACTGCTTCAGTTATCATTCAAACAATTGTTGACGAATCACATTTTTCCCTTAATAATTGTATAGATTCCCTTTTTCCCTTTTCGTTTAAAAATTCCCCGAAAAAAAGAAATTTCCTTGTCAGTTGGCAACACTGCCTCTAGTGGGCTTCGAAAGCAAAACTTGTTGTCTAAGATTAGCACAGATTTATCAAGTAGCCAGATTCCCTGTAGAGAAAGAGGAATTGATATTAACTTAAGAGTGAGATGATAAATACACCCATTTAAAAAGCATTGCACATCCTATGTCACGTGACATAGGCTTCTAGTGACATCCTTGTCGGATACATGAACCAAAATTATTCACAGATATTCGCTATTTCACTCACATGCTGATATCAATCGAGAATGCAGGAAACATAAGGCACTGTCTATCTACCCTGTACCAGATCATTGGAGATTAGTGCTACGTGGTGCTACCTTGCAATCACGAATTGAATATGTCCAAACACCATCTATTTTCCGTCCGTTTCGAAAGTAACTTTCAATCATGAAAGCTTTGTGGACTACTGCAAAGGCTATTTCTAATAATTCAATATTCAATTTCTGTGCTGAAACTTACAATATCACCGCACAACACAATACCGATAACTTAAATGTCAAACTAGACGCGACTGTGTTTGTCTTACGACATACGTTTTCGAGTCATGGCCAACTGCGAGGTAAAATTCAATTGATCGCCCGATATGAACATTTTGAGGTTAATCAAATGTTTATCCAATATAAGCTGTATTCTTTCGAGCTGATCTAAGTGAATGAATTGAATGCAATAAACCTTATTTGGTTCATTACATTCAATTAGTTCACTTTGATCAGCTCGAAAGAATACAGCTTTTGACATACTACTATAAGAAATTGATTAAGCAAGCTACGACATACGATTTTTTTCCCAGGTTAACTCGACGCACTTTTTTGTTGAAGATCCAATATGTAAATGTTATAGAGACTTTCGGGGACACTCTATGCTCTACATAAATTACGTAACGTTACAGTTTCGGTGCAAATAACACGGAATGCCGACTGGTTTGATGAGAAGCAAAGAAGCCAGCCAACTCGACTGTCTTACAATAGTTGCATTGAGATTGAAAATTGACATTCGTATTCAGTCAGGCTATATTACGTTCCTCGACAAAAGCACCGCTTGTGTGCAAGAGATTATTGATTCTCTCGGCATTGAAACTGGGCTTCCCACAAAAGAGAAAATATCTATGCAAACTGCTTTGTTGTTAACTAGTATTCTGGTATATACACTTTTTCCCTCTTTGTTAAATCAAATTCTTTAATCTACTTATTGTTATTTACAGTTGGTTCTTGTCCGATGAAATTTGTATCACAAAATCTTTTAAGCTTAAAAGATTTTGTGATACTTATTGTTAGATAAGACGGAGATGGAAAAGGGGGGGGGGGCTTAATAGAAACTCACAATTTTCTACATTTAGCTACAATCTCGGTAAAAAAAATATCTATATATTTTTTTACAAAGTAACGATTAAATTAATTAATTAATTAATAAAATGAACCGCACCAGGTTCAGTTCGGTACGGATCTCCTTCGCCAAATTAAACATTAATATCCAACGCGTATAATACTCGTTCCCATTGTTATTCAACAAAAGGAATATAAAATAAATATACCGCAGAACTGGTACAATGTAAATTAAAACTAATGCACGCAATGCGTGCGTTAATGCGGTAACTTGACGGGTCACTATGACGACAGATTGTTTTTAACTTTTATATTCCACCTCGAACTTGCGTTTATTTTTGTTTTAGAATTAAAAAAAAAACCGGCACGATACGGCTCCATAAAAATAAAAAATTCTACCTGCTGTTACGACGATGTAAACCGATAGTTTTGCATCCGAATTTCATGACAGCATGACATTTATTTATAAATTATGATAATTTGTTTGCATGCTTGTCGTGTTTCTTATGCGAAACGACCTAACGAAAACATCATTTGCATTTAATGAGGTTAATAAAGCAATTAACTGCTTTAACGTTTCATAAATAGCATTGGAAAGACAACTTTTCATCAAAAAATAAAATAAATCTTAGAACAAAAACAAATATATCTTAATAAAAAGGATTTCTTTTAACAATCAGCGTCATGAAATCACTGCATTTTCGACATGTTTGAACTCACCAGTGTTGCCATATATACAGTGTGATTTTTAATGAAAAATGTAAATAAACTTTTATAATACTCAGCTGTCAAATATTCGGATGAGGCCGGTAAGACAGGCAACCAACTGCGTATTTCAAAATGATTTAAAGAGGAATTCAAATTTTACAAATATGCAAAAGAATTTATTAATTTTTAATTTCGATTTTCCTTTCCCCTCTTAGAAATAACCCTAAAAAGAACGTCCTTCTAAAAAAAAACCTTTCAGAAAATTTGCCCCTAAATTTAAGGGAATAGAGTTGGCAACACTTTTCGCCGAGCATAAAAGCAGAATTCTTTTTTACCAACAATACGTGCAAACTCCTTTTTTTTACATTTTTGCAAAAACGATATTTTTAGTAGAATGAAAAAGAAGATTGATTGAAGAAGAAAACAAATAGTGAATGACGTTTGATTTCAGTCCGTTTTTGGATTAAAAAAAAACAATATTTAAGTTTTCTTTTTTATATGTTCTTATATGTTCTAAGTTTTCTTGTCTTTTCTTAGCTTTGCGCAGTACCCGCCAACTCTGGCAGAGCTACTAAGGCTCATTTTGCCAGTCACATAGTGTGATTGAAGCTGGGTCTGAGACTTTGGACAACACAAACATCCATGGCTAATGGTAGGATTCGAACCTACGCCGCGCCGCCAAGCGACACGACTTTACGAAATCGGTTAGGCTACCGCTAAGCCACCCGGCGACCCATATGTTCTAAGTTAACACATGAATTTGTTTTCCACAGCCGCCTGAGACCTGAAATTTATTGACTCATACGTTATGACATCACCTATTATCACTATTCCATTATAAAGAGAGTTTTTTTTTTAATCTGGCGTCGAAGTTGGCCATGAAAATTTAATTGTGAACCATCATCGAAATGACACTTGTTAACTGTCAACATCGTCAACACTGCATCGGGAAATTGTTGACGGAATTCGTCAAAACAACTTTGAATTGAGAATACTGCCACTCACCATTATTAACTCGGTGGCCGTTACGAAAATATAAACCATTTTATTAGAAAACAACAATTTTATTTTCAAAACTCAAAGAAATTGACAGATAAAACAGATGTTTAAAAATTGAGGTGCGTTTATAATAAACACCTTGTCATCGCCAAATTTAAGAAAACACCCATTAGATTATCTCTAAAAGCATACTTGTATATAAGAATATAAATCCTTTGCTCTTCGTCAATAAACACCTTGTCATCGCCAAATTTAAGAAAACATCCATTACATTATCTCTAAAAGCATACTTGTATATAAGAATATAAATCCTTTGCTCTTTTTTAAACGTATCAACCTATTGTCACGATGTCATTATCTGGACAGCTGAATGTCAAGGCGTATGATTCATTCGTGTGCCATATGCAAATCTAAATGTCAAGGTATATGACTCATCTGCGTACATAGATCTGAAGACAAAAGTCGTGCCGTGTGCAAATCTAAATGTCAACGCAACGATTGACGCAATACCCCGGGAACAAAACCCCTATAAATACGCGACAAGCGGAACGTTAGCGGCATAATTAGTGTACCATCTAGTCAGAGTGTCATGTAGTCTGTTTGTCTGTAAGTGCCCAAAATAAGATGTAAGTATTTGTAGTTGTAATTAATTGTTAATAAATGTTTTGTTATACTGAGCTACGACCCTTATTTCATGTTACTTAAATTGTTACCGTAACAATATTGGCGAACGAACGAGCTAATACGATGGGCGTTGATAGGGAAAAGAAAGAGACTGGAAGAAAGGAATCGCTCAAGAGATGGCAGGCAGAATGGGAAGTCACTGAAAAAGCAAAATGGACTAGGAAAATTATACCTACCACAAATAGGCATTTGGTATAACAGGAAGCATGGACAGGTCACTTATTACCTTACGCAACTGATTAGCAGGCATGGGTGCTTCGAAAACTACAAGTGAAGTTAATATAAAATAGCTGATTCTGCCCAATGCAAGTACTGTCAAGACACCGAGGACAATGCTGAGCACACCGCATCTTCGTGTGTAGGAGATGGGAACAGGAAAGGAACCTCCTCCTAGTTGATGACCTAGTCCCGTTGATGACAGAAAGCGAAGATAATTGGGATAGGTTTTGCATTTTTGCGAAGGATATTATTTCTCAAAAGGAGAGAGGGAAAAAAGTAGACCGAACATATATATATATTTTTTTTACTTATTATCACCAATAAATCATTATTATTATTATTAACATCTGCTGCAATATCGGGCATACTTGAGAAAAGGAGAGAGAGAGAATGGGGCAAAACAGGAGAGAAGAGAATAGGCGAGGAAAGAAGAGGAAACAAGAGTTTAGCTGGTAGGCGTCTGGGACTCCTTCCCAGTGATGAATCCAGTACTCTTCCGGCGTTGAACTAGCCGGGTCTGTCTTTAGAAGATTCCCCGACCTCAATAAAAAAAAGGTATCAAACAATATGGCGATTTGACAGTGACATTTGAATGTCGCTACTGCTTGATTCTTATACTGTGGTACAGGTGTCAACTGTCAAGTCAATGTAATAATTCCCACCTCCTTTAACTTTTTCACTTTTTAAAATAGAAAGAAATGACTAATAAAGACTAATTTAAAGTTTTGCATCTATGTTCACAGAAAAACAATTGAGCAATGCATAAGCAAGATAACAAGCGATCAATATAAAAATGAATTAGGGTAGGCGTTGGAATTTAAATGCATGTCTTGGATAACGTCATATTAATACTAATTGTTGACCAATTGTAACACAAATAACACGCCGTTACTCACGCAGTTATTCATAGAGTTCAAATGTGTCTTGATGCAGCAGGCAGTGGTCATTTTACGCATCTGTTTGGTTGCATCCCCAACTCGAATTCATTTTTCATTTGATCACTTATTTGGCTTTCAGTGACAAATTTTTAAATAAAATTCACGAATATGATTGTTTCATGTTGGCAGTTACTTCAATTAATGAAACACTATATTTGATTTTCAATAATTTAGTTTTATTTGAAGTAAACGAAAGTCTGTGCAGCGTGCCGGATTCTTACATCCCTTCCCCCTTACTTTAGAAACACTTTAGGCATTTTAAACACATGAAATAATGTTAAATTTTCGGTAAAATCTTGTTAACAGAATTATTGCATCACTGCGTGTAACAAGACCTCTGCAAACGAAACGAATGACAAGAAACATAATCATGCACGTCAACGTAGCAAAGGATGTGACGTGACATAATTATAATGTATCTAGTGAAGGAAAATTGTATAAGTGTCTATTTCAAAGTAAATTAAAAAGCTTAGACGCTCGCATAAAATATTAAATCTGAATTGTTTGGTGGGTAATTGCACCGCATGGTTAACAAGGATACAATGTGTCACGGATCTCTGTTGAGGTAGGTCATAAAATAATCACAGAAATTCTAAAAATACAAACTCAATTACTTTTTTCCTATAACGGCACTTTTCAATTATTAACATTAAGGTTTTCTGATGCTGTACTGAATACATACCTATGTATATCACCATATCAGGCACGTAGATAGTATAGGTATATGTAGATGCCCATTTAAGTCATGACCCCTTAAAACTTAGAAAATAGGCAACCCATTCTACTTCTGTGCTTTTAGTACATTATCAAAACACGAAGCTATTTCTAATTCGAGTGATGGGTTGCCTAATCTAAAACCTTCGGGCTCACAATTTAAAATGGACCACCTGTTTAATCATGATTTCATAATACAGAAAACGAATAATTAAATAAATAGTTTTTATACCTCTAAGCCTAGTCTTATTTTATAACGCAAAAGAACTCTTTCTAGGTTCCTTTCAAATCAGACCTCTCCACCTCGTCCGAACCTTCGAGGATTTCGCTGCATTTGCAATTCCCCGGTTGTGATTTGCATGTTCCGTAGGCTATTCTTATGCGTTCGTATTTAAATGAAACCGAAAGCTCTTTATTTATACAATGCAAAGCGTGGAAAACCCCGCGGAGCATAAAAATCACATGAATTATTCATCGATTTTTATTAGCGGGGCGCACGTGGCGAGGCGGAATGTAAAACGACACAATTTTGCAACTTTCTTGAGTTTGACTTCCTAAGACAGAAATTTAAAAGAACTTATTCAACAGGGCGAAGAAATTATCTCAAAGTTAAAAAAAGAAAATAGAAAAGTCGTTTTTAATTTCAGTGTGGACCTAGGATTAAAAACAACGGGAAATTTTCTCAGTTTTCTCAAGAATAAGTAAGAAAGAAAGGGGCAAAGTTGCAATGGAATTTTCTTGGGCGCCTAATGAATTTCTTTCAACACCTTCTCGCGTTTATGTGATCCTGGTATTGAACCTTATGGATTCTGCACATTAGAGAGATATCGGTAAAGCGTATAACGCTTACGTTCGTAAATTACGCAAAGCAGTATTGTGTAAACGTATTGCAGTATTTACTTCCTAATTTACAGTTATCGGAACATTGAATACCGCGATACACAAAGATATCTTATAACTTTTAACTTAACTTTTTATATTTGTGCGAAATAAAAATTTAATTAAATTCTCAAAAACAGAAGCCTTTTTGTCTAAAACTAAGTGGTAAACAAATGTAAACAAAAGCCTGCCGTCAAAAGTTACAACAGTGCGCATGCGGGACTTATACGTTATGCAAGTAACGCACGGAATTATTTGCTCGTAAATTACTTCATGCGGTAACGGTATTAACGTTTTCGTCGTTAAGAATCGAATCGCGCATGTCTCAAATGTCAAATTAGCGCAGCGTAAATACTGCATAACGTTATTCGCTTTACCGATATCTCTCTATTAGATTCATTGCGTTCAGTTAGGTCAGATAAAACAGAATTCTGTAAAACGACTGCGTGTGCCTATGACTACAGTGACTTTATAGAATACAGTGGCGACAGTAGTAGTCTTATTTCTCATTTGCCTGTTGATGGCGACAACTACTTTTGCTTATTTTTAGTGCAAACGTGTTTTTTTTGTGTTGTCTGCACTAAAAAGTCAGTAAATAAGCATAAATGATTGTTTTCGCTTTTTTTTCTGTTCCCATTACATAAAAATATTTCTTTTTTCATTTGACATTTAGCCTGTTAATGGCGGTTCCTGACTCAGTGTCGTCACTGTGGTTATAAAGTCACTGTATCTATGACATAGAGCGGCCATATTTAGTGACCAGTTTGGACGAGAAACTACGATTCTCTCCTGTTATTCTTTACTCGTTGGTCCATAGTTAGCAACACTAGGCATTTTTGTAAATTCAACCGGGTTGCTCAGGTCAGTTTTGACAGGTTATTGCAGTATTCCGAACCGGGTAATGTAAAATCGGAACATTTTACAAACGCAACTAGTAAAATTGGTTTAAAAACATAACCTCTCTCTCGTCATAAATTGAGTCAGTATGAGTTTAGAGAATAAAACTAAAAGAAAAATTGTTGCAGTTACTGTTTTCTGGTTCCAATTAATTGGAATTACTATTAGAAATAGTTATGTATATAAGTATATGGAGACATTATTCTTTTTTACCTACATTCGCCGTTTTGTACAGTTAATCGCTTCTTCTTGCGAAATTAATTAATGGAGCTCTTATAAATTTATAAAAACAAATCCACCGATTGTGCTTATAGGTTAGGATCAATTAACCCATGTAACCCTACTCAGCTAGTAGGGTCACAGTATATTCATCAATCAGTAGGGACAGCTCGTGTCGGCGCCTTTGATGTTCATACTACCGTTTTCACATCCAATATGGCCGTTATTGGCAGGCCTTCATTTTATTGCTACTAGATGCCACTAGTCACGGATAAAAATCATTGGAAGTAGATAACAGAATGCGATGTTGTTTTACACAACATAAATCCATTATAATCTAACAAAGATATGTCACCAAATTTAATTTTAAATGACTTGCCTCGTTCCTACCTTGACAGATGACAAGCTCTGCTGACTAACGTATCAGCTGTTCCCCACGACTAGCAATCAGTGAAGATGGGGGGTGAGTTAATTACGATGGTAAAACAACAAAAGGGGGCCAGGTCGGACATGAATAATCAAACTGATCGAATACAATCTTGTGGACGTACCCGAATCGAAAAAAATGGACAGAAAGTCAAACGTAAACAGAGGTTTCTCTTAACTCACTCGTACGTGAAGGGAGGTGAACGCAAACATAATTATAAAATTCAAGTTTTATTACACATTAAAATGAATAAAGGGCTAACAAATAATTTACACAAAATTCGACATGTGATTATTTATCAAGAAGTTTTATCTAGGCTGCAGGTTTTGACACAACTAAAATTATCAGCTTAATTTACGCTACGATTTACTTGGGTAGATGCAGCACAACAAATAGGCCGAAATTCGCTCTCAGAGGAGGGTATGCAAATATCGGACTACGATATGTAATACTAAATAAAACAAATAAATACCTCACGGAGTCACTGACTAAGCACAATAGAATTGTCAACGTCTTGTCAATTTTGCCAACCGAAATGAGGTTGGTATCTACGGAGCCATCTGTCGATCGCGTTCAGTGTCGACAATCCGGTTCAAACTGGATTCACAGGGCCCGTCAAGATGGCTGGTCAGGTTTCCCTCATAGCCCGAAAAATACTACGAGTTGACCGGTTTGAGCCCAACTCACGACGGAACAATATAAGAAGGCTAAAGAGCAGCAGCATACAACTAAAAGCCTGGGTTTTTGAAGTATTCCAGGCTTGCTATGGGGCTTAAAATACCCCAAACTCGTTCGGTGGTGTAATCAGGAATTCTGGCAGGGCCGTGGAGGAGTTCTCCTCACATAAAGAACAAGAACCCCGAGATTACACTAATACACGACACCACCTTACGATGGCCGAACGTAGAATGAAGCGGGAACGTGAATCTAAGACGGTGGACGCTGAATAACGCGCGAAAGTCGCAAGCGGTAACCAATGGCGAACCATGATATAGTCACGTGGTGTCCTACATCAAATGAGCATCGTGATAGCGGGGAAGGAGTACGGGGTTGCCGAACATACCGAGACGCGGCTTAGACGACGCTTTGTTGCCACGTTTTCGTAGCGGCAAATTCAAACGTAACAGATGGCTTTCTGTTTAATCTTTCTTATTACTCCGCATCCACCACACAAAATGCTGAATTAAAAAACGCCCATTTAAGAGCAACTGATGAATTCACTGGTGCGCCACACACGGCCGCTTGTGGAAGGTCCGCCAGTTTTCAGACATGCGCGTTCAAAAACTGTAGCAACGAAAACGCCAAGCTGTCCATACTGATTGATGTGTGTACTGTGGTAGGGATATTTCGGTAGCAAGCCGGTTTGCAAACCTATTGCTTTAACAAACACTTTCGTGTTTGCAACCCGTATTAAACGAACGCGTATTTCTTTAACTCAGTAGAAACCTAGGCAACCTGGTCGAATTTACGAAAACGCCTACTGAATGCACGTAGCAGGGTTGCCAGTATTTTCACATTTCAAGTCGCCAGCCATAGTAACTGATGTCGCCCAAATCGCCTACTTTAACTGCGTTCGTTTATTCAACTCCCTTTTCGCACTTTTCTCTCACTTTAATTTGTATCAAAAGAGCTTTCCTCTCATTCTACTTTTACTCCAACCCTACACGGAGTGAATAAACGAACACGCTCAAAACGCTCTCGGAGGTAAAGATTCTGAACGCACTCTTGCACTTGTCTGATACTAATCTCCGTAAAAATTTTTAGTGGTGGTTCATCAGCGATACGCCTACTGTTCCTTCCCCTCACCCTTTAGCCCCTCAGAAACCTTGTGACTGTAAGTCGTGAGCCTTAACCCCAAATTTTTTGGCTAATCTTCTTACTGACCACCTTTCTTCAATTAAAGTAATTATGTAATTGCTTTTTTTTGAGGCAACACTTTAAATACAGTGCGTTAATATCGGTCTGTCACTTTGACAATTATTTTTACTTATAAAGCACGGTTCTCATCATACGGAACGTCAACGCCCGTCAAAAGATACTTCAATGGATTTTGTATGGCAATGTAAAAACCATTGAAGAATCTTTTGACGGACATCGACGTGATGTTGACGTTCAGTGACGTATAGTGAGAATCGCGCTTAAAACGAAAATAATTTCAAACAAAACCAAGGTCACAGCGAGGCATTTTGAGTGTACGCTTTTCCTTTTAAGTCCGCAACTGTACATACGTAAAGGCGTCGAAGTTGGCCATGAAAATTTAATTGTGAACCATCATCATCATGACAGTTGTTAATTTGACAATTGAACTTGCCATTCCTAATCTTACTTTCGAAGTTTCGAACTCGAGGACTACGATGGGACAACACAAGAATGTGACCTACTGTAATATACGAAAAAAGACAATAAGAATGAGATCTGTTGTAACAAACGCAAAAAGATAATAAGAAAATAAGATTTACAATAAGTAATCAAAATTGTGGTGCGTTCACAATAAGCACCTTATCACGGCCGACTTCGACGCCAAATTAAAAAAACGCCCCTTATAACTTACACGATTTTTGGTACGCACGTTATGTCGAGGACTTAAACACATCTTCATTTATAAAGAAAACTGTGTTACCAACACAAGTCGGCGACTTGACAGTAATAAAGACATATGTACATAATTAAACAGTAACATAAGTATGATTGCTATTTTTAGAAACCTGGAGTTTACTTTCTTTTATCGTCGTTCATAATCTCAAAGTTTGACCCAGAATAAAGTATTTATTTGATTCAATCAATCCAAGATTAGCAATTGCCACATTCATAAATGAAAAGTTAATACAAGTTTGAAATTCATTAAATTTTCAGAACTTCGTACATTTACAAAAAAAAGACTTATTTACAAACATTAAAAAAAAAAAAAAACTAACGATAAATATTCACCTTTTCCTTCAAGTTTGTCATGCTATTTCCAGCTTTTCATCTCCACGAAGAAAAACGATTCATATTCAACAGTTAACTTGCAGTTTTCTATTGGCAAACATTTTATTGCATTGCGTTTTGCGCCTTTGATTATTTTCCAAAATTAAAAAAAAAAAACGCGCACGTAAGTTTTTTTTTCTCTCTCTGCGAATAAATTTATACAAATCTGTTCTTTTTTTGTGAACCACAGACTATTTACTTATTAGTCGCACTCACGTTGATGATACTATTCCATTTAATCAGCGGCCAAACCCACATTTGAGTCGATACGCGCGAATATAATTAACGGAAAGCCTCTCTTGAGCGGATTTGCGGTGCCAAATGTACAATTAAAAGATTCATTATTCATGAATTGCTTTTATGGCGTATGCAAAGCGAACGTCATTAGCACCGCTTAACAAACGCTCTTAATGAGAGAGCCACCCGCGAACGTTTCTATGTAGAACGAGTGCTTTTCCGAAGCTGGACCGAGGAAAACTGAACTGAAATTGTGGATTTTCTTCGCGCTGCCATTTTGGACCTGCGTCTTCTACTCTTACGTCACAATCAATAGAGGTTCCACCTGAGCTCGCACAAAACTCATCGATTATTTCTGATGTTTTCTAAGAATAAATGTCAAAGTGAAATACTGTGATCATACCGATTAATTGCACTTTTAAAAATATGTAATTTTCATATTCGGAAAGTTCTATTGAGTGAGGGCATATAGAACAAAAGATTTGTCAAAGTATACAGGTGATTGTTTTAAAGTGAGAACATAGGTTTGTAACAAACAGAAAGGGATTGAAGAGACCATTGTACAGTTGTGGATGTCACTGTCATTCCACTGACATAAAAGTTGAAAAATTCCTGCATGCATACGTCAGATGAATGATAGCGACATCGGAAATTTTCTGTCTGCAACTGTACGTTCTAACTCCTTGCGAAGACGTGGCGTTTTCCCTACTTTAGAACCTAATGCTATCCCTTTCACACTTCATAGATTTCAATCTACAATAATTATCTGCGCTACTTGTTCTCATAGAACTTCTATGTTCTCAGTTTCAGTCAAATACTAGTATGTAGTTGTTTGTTAGTTTTTGATGCTATCCATAGTATAAACCAGGATTAATTAATGTTCAAATCATAAATGATCTGGTAAGCTGTACAAAAAGAATTTAAAACAAATTCATTAGACAGCGAAACAGAGAACTTCTAGTGGAATTTATTCAGGCGTCTAGTGGTGGATTTCACAAACGTTACTTAAATTTAATCATGCCTTAGAAGTTAAAAGTAAACGTTGCTATGGTTACATGTGCTGAAGGTATAGGAATGATTATTCTTAACCAATGATTAAATTTAATCGACTTTTATGAAACCATAATGGCGGATTTCACAAACGTTACTTAAATTTAATCATCCGTTAAAAGTAAACGTTGCCATGGTTACATGTGTTGAAGGTATAGGAATGATTATTCTTAATCGATGATTAAAGTTAAGTGACGTTTGTGAAATCCAGCGTAAGTCTAGTAGAAATATGTTTTTGATTATAGGTAATACTGTTCCGAATTGGCAAACCTGCCGATCATAATTTGAGGTTATGTTAGTAGCGAAATAGCAAACTTAACCTATTTAGATTCAAACATTTCTAGTGTCTCTTTTTTTAAGGAAATAACTTGTTTTAAACACAATTAAAAAGTATGATTTCAAGGTATAATAAATAAATGTATTTAATCGTCGTCAATGACATCAAATAAAGATGTTGATGATCGTAAGAACACTAGTATTACAAGCTAAAACGGTCTATTAGCTGAGTTCACATTTCAGCTTTATCGAATACACTTTGTGAATTTTTTGAAGTAGCCGTCCACAATATATTGTACGCAAGAAAACTTTATCCGGAAACCATTTTTGTTCGAAGAAAAAAGTATGGAATCATCGTCTACCAATCCATGCATCCCAAGCTAAACACTTACATTGCGGAAACTTTGAAAGCCGTGTTGTATCATTCTAAAACTGGCCGTTTGCGCAGACTCTTCGTGTGTATAAAATCCTCAAATACGATAGTGGAAAGATACGTTTTTGATGTCTTACAGTTCAAGCAGAATATTCAAGAGTGAGTGCACATGTGTTAAAAGTTAAGCAAGAAAATGCATTTCTTATTTGGTTTTTTTTTTTAGTGATTACATGTATGTTCAATTGGAACAGAATCTCAGGGCATTTTGTCTCAAATTACACACGTGCCCAACATATTTGAAGCCTTTACCGGAAGACAGTACCTTTAACATTCAGTTACATACGACGGAATATTCGGCGATAGAATTTAATGAAGACCCAAATTTTGCTGTGAGATAATTCAATTTCAATTAATTTGAGAGACATGATCAGAGCTGAGATTAAAAACATTTCAAATGCAAAATATGAAGTACCAACATTTTGCATTCGAAAATTAAAATTTGAAATGCCTTATTAATGAAGTATTGTTTGATAGCTTGAAATAGTACTATGTACTAACTATAATAAATGTAGAAAATATGAGTTTGGAAAAACTTTAAATATATTTCAGGATTTTCCTTGGATTCAAATTGGATGCAGTAATAAATTAAGTTCGCCAGAAATAGTGCCACTACAGGAAATAAACACAGATGCTTTAAAACTTGATATTTATGTAGAATGTTCCAATAAAGTTAACTAGTATGTTTATAGTCGTTTCAATTACATGTGTGAAATTAAGAGTGTATGTATAGTGTGATTATTAATGACAGGATGATTTGAATTTACTGCCATACTAATTTGTTAATGCGTTGGCAACACCCGGTTCTGTCACTCGCCTTTTGTCATTTTTCTTCTGATATCAAGAACAATGGTCGCGTTTAGAGTTTAGAAAACTAAAAAAATCTTTAAAATAGTATAACAAAATATATTTTTCAGTATAACAATATACAAAGTGGTCAAGAATAACTGTTAGAGTTGGCAGTACAATTAAGAGCATCTTTTTATTCGGGTGTTTGCAACACTGTTGGTTTATTTGAGGTAACCTGAACAGCGACAAGATTGTAGGTTATGTGAATAAAAGTTAACGTTTAAATTTGAATATGAAATGTCAAATGACGCTTGTAAATTGACGGCTGTCAGAGAAAGCAGTGTTCCAACAGAAACCCTAGAATTTTGACACTGACAGGTACTATAGAAAAAAAGACACAGCATACTAAAACTGAAAACAAAACAAATTAATATACAGGTTAATATCCTTTATTAAATTGCATTTTCTGGAAATTTTTTGTAATGAAAACCCACTTCCTAGTTCATAATTACGTCTTGGCAGTTGGTCTACTACCAGTCATTGCCGATGAAGTTGCAATAAGAAAATTTCGGTAATATAAAAATCCTCACACAACATAAATACAAAAAAATGTGTCAAGAGTTAAATAATTTAAAAGAGCTAGACGACACAAAACACAGGTTTATACTTACTTGTCAGAAATTATTTCAGTATGCAGAATGCAAGGTAAAATACTGAAGGGAGGGGGTTTAATACGTATTTTACAGTTTTCTACGTGTTAATGTTGTCTACGCGGTTATTTACGCGTAATGTAGAAAACTATTTTCTACCACAAATGACCCAACCCTAGTAGCAATGTAGTTATATAGTTCAGGGATACAAAACGTAAGCGAAACCGTTCCACAGTTCCAGCAGTACTCAACGCGCAACAGAACCGGCTCGAAGAACCCAATTTACAGTAATTTTGCATCACTGATGTAGTTCTTAAAGTCGCCACCTGGCAACATTATGTCGCTCATGTTGGAGACACATTTTCAAAATCGCTAGCAACCAATGAGAGTCAAAGTAACGCCCAACGCTTGATTAATGGCGGATTCAACGCTCCATGACGTCACATGTACCTCGTTCAGCCTACGCTTTATTGAAGCACTGCAGCAAAGCGGTTACCTGAACGCGGCCAATAATAAAGCTAGATTTACATCAAGCGTACTGTACGCTCATTGGTTGTTGCTCTTCACATAACGAGCCCTAACCAATAGGAGTACAGTACGCCCGACATTTTGATGCGCTCAACGCTCCGTTAAGCTTAAAGTTTGATTTACATGGAGCGTTGAGCTCGTCAAAACGACGAGTGTACTGTACTCCCATTGATTAGTGCTCATTACGTAAAGAGCAGCAACCAATGAGAGTACAGTACGCCCAACGTTTTGACGCATTCAACGCTCCATGTAAACGCTAATAGAAAATCCCTCATTTTGTTGCTAGATTTAGGAATAAATTTAAAAAAACGTAAAAAATTCAATAAAAAATACATAAGGTTAAAGAAAACAAACAAAATACTGTCAACTTTAGTTGATTAATATATGTAAATTAAAAAAAAAACCATTGAAAAGAATGGTAACTAAATAATAAAAGTCAAAAAAAAAATCAAGAAACAAAATTTAACAGAAGTATATTAATAATTTAAAAAAATTTAAAAGAACGATGGGAGGGCAAAGAATTTGAATTAATAGAATTGTAAAAAATACGAAATTATCAAATTTATAAAATAATAAAAATAAAAGACAGTCGATTTTACAGTATAATTCAGTGGATTAATGCCTAAATAAAAAAAAAACTAATAGCGTTTTCGATTGATCGCACTAGTGCGCACTCAGAGTATCTTCATCTCATGTTATTGTATGAGGTCAAAAGAAGATGCAAATACCCTGAGTGCAACCGGTGCAGGTGAATCGAAAACGCTATAAGAAAAAAGGTGGAAGAGGAAAGGTGGGAAGGATAAAACAAATGAACAAAATTTTTAAAAATATACAAAAAAACATATAGGTTAAAAAAATAAAAACAAAAGGCAATCAGCTTCCAGTTTCTTTTTACGAAATAAAACTTGAAAATCCCTTTTTTTTAGAAGAAAAAAGTCCCTTAATCAATAATTATTTGGAAAAAAAACCCTTAAAAAGGAATTTAGACCTTAAGTTGGCAACACTGAAATTTAAAATAAAAAAGTAAATATCTCAACTAGTTAAGAATAGCTGCGTTTTATTGTGCACTACCGGTGGCAAAAAGTATACGCCAGTAGATGCGTTACAATAAAACGGTAATAGTTACGCTTTAACCTTCAGCTGTCAAAGTGGTACTATTTCGTCTTGATTTAACGGAATAATGGAAAACGGTGAAATACCGTTTCCGATAATAGCTCGATTTTTACAACAGCAAAGAGTCATTGAAGACGAATTGATGGATTCAAATTGAAATGACATATCCCCACCCTCTCTACCGTGTTCTACCGTCTTGAACGACGGTAGAGAAAGTTGCCACCAGTGGACACCAGCAGCACAATAAAACGACGTTTTACTTCTACCGGCTGACGCGAACGTTGCAATAAAACGCACCTAATAAGCAGGAGGGAGTCATACTAACAGTAGTTTCTTGCAGTGTTGTTCAAACTGGTACTTTGGTACCTTGGTACTCCGTTGTTAAAACTGATAGTACCTAACTATGTCTTTCAACATTTCTTTAATTATTTTTAATAGTAATTAATAACTTTGTAAAAAATGTAAATATAAATGTGTGATTCACACCAGACGCGCTTGCGCTGTGCTACCATTCTAATGAGCTCTGATTTCCAGTGTCTTATTTATTTATTTTTTTGTTATTATGGTTATTTCTTATGTGTTTTTTGTTTTTATTGTATTCTGGCCGGTAGTACTTTGATTAAATGTTGCTCAAGATTTCTTGATACTGGATACTTAAATCTGGTACGTACCCTTGGAGCTGCCAACCTGGTACACAAAAAATTCCTGCTTGGAACAGCGCTGGCTTCTTGTCCAAAGTGGTAACTGAATATTGCCGCTGTATATCGTTTCTGGGACGTCCACAGACCAACAGTTCACCATTGTTTACAACACGCTTACTACCAATGTGTGTGTGTAAACTAAACTAAATATTCTAGACACTGGAGTTCAATCATAAAAATATTTGGAAGGAACTTATGTACTTACATTATGCTTGCTGCGCCACTGATCATCGAAAAATTGCAAAACTAACCTAAAACTCATTCACTTTTAACTGAAGTCTGCTATAACCTATCAATGTATCGTTTGTATATACCACTAATCACAGTTGCTAATTTTTTTTTTCATTTAAAGTAAATAGTAAACAGGTCATTAATTTAAATAAAAATGACCATGTGCTAATGTGATTTTTCTAACAGATTTGAGACCGGAACACGTCATCTAATTCATAGTTTTTTGTACTGATGTCAACAAACCTCCATATTGCAGAAACTGACCTACCGCAAAGAAGTTACTTCCGTCAAATGTAATTGCATTCTCCCATTGCCGTACTCTCCCTCCTGTTAATTCTTAACTCGTTGGAACAATCAATTATTTTTTGTTCATCGTAACCACATTTAAAACGCGAAATACACTAAAAACTATGGCGCCAAATTCAAAGTTTCTTCAATCATTAAAAATCACACTTTATTTAAAAAAGTAAATAAAGTTTTTATAATTTAAGAAAATTTTATACTTCACTATATAAATCCACACATGTAAATGAATTGCATAATATAAATATAAATAAATAAAATGATACACTGAGAAAGTAACTACATTTAAGTTTAAATTTACTTATTCTCGTTTAATAAAAAATAAATATATTTAGCAGTTAGGCAATTAATCTGAAGTTAAATTTATAGGTTGATCATTGGAATTGAGTGGCAAGTTACCTGAAAAGTCCTCTGCTTTAGTTACGCTGAGATCACTCGGTATTCGAGGAAATGAATCGACCAAATTCCTGCCAGAAGAAAGACTCAAATCAAGCATGGAATAATCAGTTTTTGACATTTTTGAGGTAAGATCACTGGCTTCGCCGTCTTTCCTGCTCAAATCCAAACTGAAATCAATCTTTGGGGCACTTATACTCGAGATGCTTAAATCCGAAGCAGAAAATTCCTGCTTCGGTGGCTTAACAGTGCTGGATATGCTTAAATCGGATGCCGAAAAATCAGTTTTCGAAGACTTCGATAAACTAAGATCGAAAGTATTAAACTCCAGCTTATTCTTCAAGTTTAAAATATTTATGTCGGTGGGAAAATCGAGTTTGCTTGATTTGGTGGTGGTGGTGGTGTCTTGCGGTGCCTTCATTTTATCTGCTTTAGATTTGCTAGTAGTCGGAAGCGGACTGCTTGTAGATAGAGGCTTCAACAATTCTTGCATTTTGAACAAATTCGTCGATAGGAACATGTTATTAGCAGCTAAAGTACTATGTGCCATCGGATCCGGTAAGCCCAACAAGCTTGTGGCACTGGGAAATTTGCCCGCATTAAAGAGTACGCTTGCGATATCAGTGGGCAACATCAAATTCGAATTCAAGTTCGGATTTAAACCGGATAACACAGATGAGTTTTTGCTTATCGACGGAATTGAAAGTAGATTTTCCTTGCAGTCACTGGGACAGCCGAGAGTCTCCCTAATATATGACCACAGGACGTTCTCGTTTTCATCTCGAGGAAATTTTGATATCAAAGTGCTTTTTAACTTGTCGAGATAAGACGAGGTGCTATTGTATCGATCCGTGAAACTGATGAAATCCATTTCTTTCTTGTAATAATCGACGCACTTTTTAATTTCGTTTTTAATATTCGATTGCAAGACAGAATCCTGCACGACGCTGTAAGACATCAACATGGGGCGTCCGTACTCGTTAGGTTTATTTTCCGGAGGTGGAATCACCCAATATGCGATTATATTCGATTCCAACGAAGCATTCTCGTAGTTGTATGGAGCTGTAAGGCATATTATCAATGTGATGTTTGATTTTTTGAGACGAGTACTTGCATACGATGACTCCAATGCAGGGAGTGTAACTGTTGTCTGAGACACCTTTCATACGTATTTGATAATCGAGTTGCGCATCGATATCTCTTAGCGTAGGAGCACATGCCAGGAATGGATGAGAATGATACCATCCGACGAGGGTCAAGTTTTCTTTATCGATTGTGCGGGATATCTCTGCTTCCACTTGAGGGGCACTTTCACGATCAGCTTTTGTATTCCTGCACGGAAATGCATGACTGATTTGTAAATCTGTAAATCAACCAGTTAATGGCAATATTTTTGAGATATCTTAAGTTTTCAAGTAGTTGTGGTTCACTCTGTATATGTATTATAAACTTACTGTGTGTATTAACATCCCAATGACCAGCCAGATACCCGGAGACTTCAGATTTCGTTAAATGGCAGTGGAAATCCATAACCAAAGCAGCATTTGTAGAGAGAGATACCAAAAACGGTTGAATTTTTCCTAAATTGGAGAATGGGACACATTCTATTAACGTATTTGCATCACTAAAAAAAAGGTATCAATTTAGCATAAATTATAATACTTTTTATTTAAAATTTAAAATAATTTCAAACTTTTCATTTGATACAGCATAGCAGTTATCATCCCTCTCAATTAGAGATAAACTTTTGATGTTTCATTTTTAAATTCTTCTGAAAAGTTGGATAAATTGATTTAAAAGAAAAGTTGCGCTAGTAACCAACAGAGGGCACTTCATATTATCCGTTAAATCAAAAATCTGTTTTTGCTTCGAGGATCATGGCTCATAAAATTATGGTAGGGAGCTTGCAATAAATAATCATAAGATGACACTTTTGTACCCGTTTCAGGTACGCTTCAGCCGCTTCACGTACAAAATATAAAAATAGAATGGACAACGCTCACTATAAGATTGGATGAAATTAACAACCAGCAGACGGCGACTCGAAAATAAAAAAGTAGATCTTGCTTTGAGCTTTCATTAATAATTAAAAGATGGCGCTCCTGGGGTAGCTTTAAGTAAGCTTTAATATTATTGGACAAATTATGGAAAGGTCAATTTACATCGGAACGACATGGCACAGAAGTAATTGAAAATAGATCTGACTTTAAGCTGTCATTAATAAACAAAAGATGACACTTTTGTGCTTGATTTTAATACAAAATAGAGAAAGGCCGGTTCACACCTGTGGATATTTTAAAGTCATTGTGAGACATGATGAAATGCAACAGATTCTTAAATGAAAGCTTTAAAAAAATTGGTTTAGTAAAGAAGTTGAAAAATAGTAAAGGAGACTGTGGTTTAAGAAATAATTAAAGAAGTTCAACTAGTAACCAATAGATGGCGCTACGTTTCGCCCAATAACTCGAAAGGTGGCGTTTTGGTATCTGTAATTAATTTATTCGTACAGAATTTAAAATATTTGCTTTAATAAAAGCTGTTGAATATAACCAGATTTGAGCAAAGAATAGAACATTAAATATGTAAGCATGAAAATTAGAAATCCTTGTAGTAAGCAATGCATTTTGAAAATAATTTTCTAACCCTTTCTCAACTGATCGCAGCCAACAGAGTTCATGCAGAGCTTTCTTTACTGTGTTCTTAACAAAATAAAATCAGAACTTACTGCGTAAATGTCCGATTAGCTATGGTGTTATGTTTAACGATCACTCGTTGTATGGGCATGTGTGAAGCTAAAGTTTTCATACTCTCCATCGCAAGCTCAAATTCTCCTAAAAATTCAAACAAATAGGTATAATATGCGGTGCACCAGAAAAACAGTGTATAGCAAAAACAATACCTTGCACAAGATTGTGTACTTTGCTCAAAAACAATTCTTCCTCTTTTTTCCTCCTCCGCCAAATATTACTGTAAGAATCCAGCTTTTTTCCTCTGTAGTTGCTCAGGCGCAACCTAACTTTGTCGGGATTAATGAATTACTTGCAAGCAAATGCTCATGCACCGGGTGATACAAAAACGATGGCTTCTCGTTCTTTTGTTTTCTAACAGAATTCTCCGTTCCTATGATGGTACATTTTCATTGAAAATTTTGTGGGAGATACAACCAACAAACATAACCGCATAAATAAATCTATTCACAATGTGACCAAATCATGCACTTAAAAGTCCCTAGATTCAGTGTTGCTAATACGTTTGTAAAAATTCTGCCGCTTCTCCCTCCAAGCTGCAAGCCTCTAATAATCAGAATCAGTGGATTTTGTTTTTATATATTGGCAGAATTGATATAAAAAAATATACGAATTATAAAGGCACATAAAAATAATTTTAGATTTTATTTTCGCATTTGTAAGCATTAGAAATAGTTTTGCCAAAAACAAATACAATTGTGCAAATGAAGGAGAAGTGATTCCACTCTGTGGAGTGCAAATGGATGTTTTGATCGGTTATAACCTCTCGGTGTAATGTATGTAGTAGAATGGCGGAAAATCCCACTGATAATAAAAGAAAAAGTCGTCTGGCTGTTTTTGAACAGCTCCCATCCAAACAGGAAAAGAGCCCGGAGCATTTCAAGTTCAAATCAAACCGAAACAGGAGCCCTCCTTCGTCTGAATGTGATCTAGTGATCGATGATGAAGATGATAATCTCTTGGTATGTAATTTTATCAATTTTTTTTTAAAGCACTTTGTATACAAGGTCACAGACAAAAATTCCATCAATTATACAGGGTGCATTACAATCTTCGAAAAATATTTTGTCCTATTTGAACCTGGTCTTAAAGAAGCTTCGAGTTGAATTGTTTTTTTGGGATTCAGTTTAAATTGAAACTTATAATTTAGTCCCCGACAAAACTAATATTTTTATGTCTTTCAGCCATCTTTCCCGTACATTCCTTAATTATAGAAAATATGTTTCTTTTGGAGTCTTGCTTGTCTTTGTGTAGTAGCGGTTGGTTTCACTTGTAAGATAATTATGTGGTAAAGAAAATACGGTTTATAATGTGTACTTTTACTAAAAAAAGGAAATTATTAATGAATCAAGCAATTGATTCAGTTTAATCGTCCTCAGAAGGTCATGAAATTAAAAATCGTGTCTTAGCTAGATTCAGAAAATTAGAAATCCCAGGTCTTATGAATCTAGCTAAGATATGACTTTAGGATGACAGTAATAAATTGGATCGCTTTGTAAACATTTTATGATTTTTCCATTTATAGTTTGTTATTGTTGCATCATTCAAAGGGGATTAATCGTTAAAATTATTACTTATTTTATAGCCTGGCGCAAAGAAACGAAACCGAGGAGTTCGTTTGAAGGAAGAACCTTTGAATCTGATATGCAGTTGGGTTGATTGCTACAAAACATTCAATAATTACAGGAATTTTATCACACACGTCAATGAACACCCTATGAATGCCGAATCCGACGAGCAAGGTTAGAATCTTTTTTTAAGTCCTGTTTAAGAAGTATTTTATAAAACCTTTAGAATTCTCATAAACTGTACGAGTGTGTCTTCGAGTGTGATGGGATTTTCTTGCCAGTTAGTGCAAACAAAATAGGTTATAATAAAGGTAATGAATTAAGTGAAATTTTATATTAAAAAAATCTCCTAGATTCTGTTTTACTGGATAAATAATTTCCAAACTTTATTACCACTTGTTTATTATTTATTTGATGTAATTATAAACAGTCAGGAAATGAACAGCAATAAAAGCAGGATGGAGAGAATTTCTCATGTAACATAAACACACATTAAACAAAATTCTTACAAAACTATTTTTTTTCCAATGTCATTTATTTTTATTTTAAATTGTGTACATTAAGTAAAGGGGTCTTTTTTGATAGCTGAAACGAAAACTGGAATGTCAAAAATAAGGCCCTTAATAAATTAAATTCGAAACAAATTCTGAAACATCACTCATACTCAACTCGCACTCGAATTGACAGTTTGATGTTAATTTGAAATTCAGAAATGCTTTAATTTTCATTTTAATGGTTTTCTGATTTTGCATCGCAAATCACTGATGATCAAAATGCCTATACCGTCCATAAACTTGATTATTATATGAGTAAATATGACAGCATTTTTGAGTTTCAAACGTCAAATGTCAAGTTTGAGTGTGAGTTGAGTACAGGTTGAGTATGAGTGATGTTTCAGAATTTGGCCCTTAGTCTAAATCTGAAACATAACTCAAAGATAGGCGTCAAAAAAACAAAAGTGTTTTTTCACATTTCGATAGTTTATGTTAAAACCATAGATATTGGATATCGTGTGGCAATGCAAGTGCATAGGAAACGAATGATTCCAACATTAAAAAAAGAGATAGCTTAATACAATTACCCAGAGAGAGTAAAGAAAGGAAAATAGAACCACATGACTTCGGGCAAAAAGTCAAATAACTTGCATGGCTGAGACGAGAAATGTTTAATTTTTTAATTAATTTCTTAATTGTCGGATGTCAATGTCATTTATCAGACGTATACATAAAGGAATTTTTCCACTTTCACGTCAGTGGAATGACAGTGATATCCGAAATTTTCTGTCCGTAACTGTACTATAATCGTAAATTGTCGTAAGAGTGATTTATTCCCATGCAATGAGTTAATCTCAAGAAATGTTTTCATAACACTAATTCACAAATCATCGCCAGACGGCGCTGAACGCAGAGGTTCATGGCGCCTATATTAAAAAAAAAATGAATTATTTTATTGTTTTTTTAAAAATTTAGTTTAATTCGAAAGATAATTTTCTTGCAAATTTTTATAAACAACAATTTGTTTCTTCATTGCAGGATTCAAATGCGAATGGCAGCACTGTACTTACATTGCGCCATCTCTGATGATTCTAATAAAACACATCTGCTTCCACGGCTACCACACCAAGCTTAAAAACATAGGCGAAAATGTCTTGGAAAGGATGAAGCTACCGAAGTGCACTCAAATGATCGAATACGTCCTGCCTGACGTTGTCCAAGATTACACTTGCGAGTGGGATAACTGTGAAGAATGCTTCATGACTATAGCGGAATTTTTGGACCACATTTGCCTGCACGTTAACTCAAATCCAAAGTATTGCAAAAAAGGAGAATTCATCGAATGTATGTGGAAAGGTATTTATAATTTATGATGTTCATAAGGTTTTAGATGCGTTTCTTTAAAACTGTTTTTCAAATGTACACCAGGAAGGTTTTCAAAATTAAAATTTTTCTTTAAATTATTAGGTTTTTAAGCAAAGGAAAGATATTTCTTTGAAAATTTGCCAAAACTAAACAAAGAAGTAAGAATGTCCTTAATGCAAATTTATACAGGGAAATCACAAGTGATTTCAACCCACGTGACCTTGCCGTATAGGCAACACATTATACTCTGTTGGTAACAATAACAATGCGCCTGTTACGGTGAAAAAAATTGTTGCAAGTAATTTCTAGTTTTCGGGTCACCCTGTATTTGGGGGGAAACGAAATTGCGTCGCTGTTTTCATCATATTACGCAATTAAACAAATGCAATAAACATCGAAACACAATAACGTCCTGTTACACGTAATTCTACTGTATCTCTCAGCCATGGCCTTCTAAATGAAAAGCATGTTCTATCTGGCCTGCGCAAAAGTGCAGTTCAGGCGTGCTCCGCCAAGCAGTGCTTACAGGGCGCTTTCTTAACCTAAAATCTTGACAGTTCTGTCACATGTGAATGGTGGATGAGTTCGTGTAAGAGCAATTAATGTTATTGTTGTAAAAATTTGAGCATACTGGATATTATTTACGTTGGAATAAGGTGGAGTATTTATGTCCAATTTCGACAACTTAATTTAGCATTAAACCATTACGGTTTTAGATTAGAATCTTACCTGTGGTAAGTTACAACATGTATAATAAAGCTTTTCTCATTGTGCGTAATTATCAACGCCTTTTTTAACACGTTTTACATTATCAAAAGTCGAAACTCTTTTATATAACTTGTTGTAATTATTCATAACACGAAAGCTTTTTAAAGTGCCAGTCTTTCTTTATTGCGCAAGCGTACTTCACTCCGACGAGATCAAATGATTTTTGCATGAATCTATAAAGTTTATACCACATAAATTATCTTGTATTACGATAATTACAATATTAATTAATTTTGCGTGAATTCACTTTGATTGACAGTAATGACAGTACACTTCACTCATTGCTGTCAGTGCCCCATAACCAGCGCCAAAGTGTCGACTTTTGGCGTTTTCTCGAGCACAAAAATTCAATGTAAATTTTTCAAAACGCCCAGGCCAGTTAGAACTCGCTTTTGATTTAGAAGGCCATGCTCTCAGCAACCCGCCTTTGCAGAGTAAGATTATTGTTATAACGTTACGTAAAATTTTGACCGTTGAATTCTAGAATATTCCACAATGGTCGTTTAAAACCGTAAACGACCCCCGGAGACCCCTTTCTTTGGTAATCGATCGCGTCGCGCGTCGGTTTGCTAAGTTTGCTTCATCAGTCTTGTGATCTTGTGACGGCCCGCTTGGCTTACACCTCGTGTCTGGACTTTTCCGCCCTGTTTGTGAATTTCACTAATCTGTGATTGTTTAAAGTGCGAATGGAACGGAGTTTATACTCCGGATATTGTAACCTTTGGATCTAAGTCGTCTCAAATATTGACTGTTAAACAACAAATAAATGTTTCTTTACGTATTTAATGTTTTATTGCAATTTGAAACAATAATTACTTCAAAATGTTTGACTCCACAGCCACCCAGAGCTACAATAACTGCTGGACACATGTTATAAATTTAATGGCAAACCATGATATAGTAACGTGGTGTCCTGCATCAAATGAGCTTCGCGATAGCGGGGAAGGAGTACGAGGTTGCCAAACAAGACAAGAAGTGTCGGGCGACGCTTTGTTGCCCACGTTTTCATAGTTTTCTACTTTAAGTCTCAAAATTCCCACTTTTCGGGTAATTACCAGCATATTGGCAACTGACTGCATTTTGATTCCACTTTATTTTTATTTATTTAACAAATTTTTGTGTGGAATTTATACTATCCCTTTTAAAAACACAAATACATAAAAAGAAGTGTGCGTTACTGCGTGGTGTCTTTATTTCATTTCGTTTAAATCCTAACCTTAGTTTTAGGGTTACGTATTGACCTGAATAGCCGGCAGTTGGGATTGTAACCTCACTTTTTTCAGTGTTGCCACTTCTAGAAAACAAAACCTAATTCAAATTGGCCACGTGGATTGAAGTAATTTATGATTTCCCTGTATTTAAAAGCTTCATGAAGTTCACTCTAACTTAATTTAGGTTTACAACTCGCTTTTTACAATAATTCTGCATCAGCAACACAATTTACTATTAAAAGTGGATTACTTTTAATCATAAAAAAATGTAAAGCTGATTATCATAATACATGCTTCAGTTAGATTTTCTAAGTAACAAGTGAAATAATTTTCACATACTTCTAACAGCTTTAGTAATTCAGAACAGCTGAATTTTTTTCATTTAAGGTTGCGCTTCTAAATTTACATCTCAGTATAAACTATCCGATCACTTGAGGTCGCATACTAAAGAGAAGGTGTTAGCCTGCCCGACGTGTGGCAATTTATTCGCAGCAAAGACCAAATTCTACGACCACCGAAAGCGACAGTTACCACTAGAAAGTAAAAAAACCCTGTTCACGATTCGATTTCGAAATTAACACTTTCCGTTACAGTGCAGAGTTATCAGTGTTCGCAGTGTTCGAAATTGTTTCCGAGCGAAAGACTGCTGCGAGATCACATGCGCTCACACATCAACCATTACAAGTGCAGCATGTGCGACATGACTTGCCCCAAGCCTTCGATCCTCGCAAAGCATGTTAGGTACCGACACTTAAACGAGAGGCCGTACAAGTGTAACCTCTGTGAACATGCGTAAGTACTAATCTATTCGATAATGTCACCGTCTGTGATGGAATACTGTATCTTAGAGGCGTTATTTTTAGTTGTGTAACCAAGTTTAATTTAGATCAACACTTAACGACTCACTGCGCTGAGAAATTAATGGCATGTGACGAGTGTGATTTCCGATGTCGTTCCTTGTACGGCTTAGATCGACACTATCAAACAATTCACGGACAAGTAAGATCTTAACGAAAAGTTAATTGAATCTCAAGCTGGTTTTTAGGGTTGGACTCAAACGTACGAGTGCCATTGTTGCCAAGAAAGATTTTCAAGGGGCAATGCCTTAACTAAACACTTAATAAAGAAGCACGACTTTTATTGGCCTTCAGGCCATTCGAGGTTCAGGTATTATTTAAAAAAAACTGTGTTAGATTTTATTTTCGAAAAGTTGAATTTTGTAGGTACAAGGAAGATACCGATGGTATTTATCGTTTGCAAACCGTCCGATACGAAAGTTTAGAAGTGACGCAGGAAATGATGCGTTCCTCAAGTCAACCGGCTGTTGCCCCCGCTTCCATAAAGTATGATATAAAGGAGGATACTTCTAGTAAAACCCCATCCTATGTGCTTATGATATCGGAATCCGGAGAAGAGAACGTCGTCTGCCCGACTGAGAATAACATTGTGATAACTATCGATGACGTAGATGAGAAGGGGCAAGTTGTTAAGACGGAGACGATGCACTCGAATGAAATCGTTTGTGCGCCTGAAAACGTTAGGTGCTTAAGATCCAGGAAACATTAATCTTTAATCAGCTAATGTGAAGGTAGATTTATTTTATACAACCATAAATCCTACACACTGTTAAAATAAATTAAATTATATTAATTTGCGGCTTACAACAATTTTTTTGGGTTTATTTGCGTTTTCTTCTATTAAATAAATAGCACAGTGCCTTCGTTTTTAATATTTTTAATACCGGGTGCCCCCAGGTCATGTGTTCACCCTTCTAGAATTTTTATTTCTTTAATCGATTCGCATGAAATTTGGAAAGGATAAATTAAACAGAAAATTTAATTCTTCCGGCTTCATTTACGATCATTTACGATTCCGAATTTGTTTGATTTGGTAATTTTGGTTTGCATAACAATGAGAAAAAAGTACCGGAACAAACGGCAGACGTAAATGCAGATAAAACAAGAAAAAATCAACGATTCTCAATCGGCCGAGAAATTAATTTCAAATTTCGCGCGAAAAAATGTAGTCCGACAAAATTTCGATAGATGGCGCTGACGCCAGCACAATGGAAAGGATGAATTAACTTTAGAAATACTGAAAGAAAATAAAAATTGCAAAAAAAAACATCTTTCCCTCTTTATTAAAGTAAACAAAATCAAAGGCAGGGACCAATGAAAATGTGAAAGGAAAAGAAGATACTACTGAAATAAACAACAAAGAAGTACAGATTTAAATGCAGATAAAACAAGAGAAAATCAACGATTCTCATCCAACCGAGGACGTTTGAAGTTTGAAGTATAAATGAAGTAAATACGAGAAATCAATTTCAAATTTTGCAACCTATCTGAAGGCCAGCAAATTGTGCGAGTGACTGACGTTTCTCCAGCACTGCTCGGCTAAGCTCTTGGAGATGGGACGGTTCGACGAAACCCCAAAGCAAAAGGTGGGCAAAGTGAATAAAATAAAAATCACCAGCTGAGCACACTTGTTTCTATTTAAAAATGCTCAAAGATAAATAACGACTAAGAAAAATAATTTACAAGTATTCGAGTTCGACCCAGAAGAGGTCTCAATGAAAAGAATCACGAAATGTAATTATTAAGTAAACTAACAAGCTAGATTTTATCCGATCGACAGATCTGTTCTTCGTTTACATCGCTTAAAGTGATTAAAGAAATTCACTTGTTTATCGAATAAAAAAAAAATAAAAATAATAACACCGCGGTAAGGTGCGTCAACACAAATAAGTCAATAAAAATAATTAAAATATTTCCGACCTTGTAATCAAAATCCAGCGTAATGACAGACAGAGAGGGAGCGCCCTCCGACGAAGGTAAATGCAGTCAGTCAATGACGTACTTCGACGTAGGTATTACGTCATCAAGCGGCGTCGCGTTTGCAGGTCGGTCGGATCCACTTTCACGGACTAAGGGTGGGCAGTGTTGCCGGGGGTTCAACTAATTGCAAACACCGATTCCGACCTTTTCCTTCACCCAAAAGAGGTTTGACTAAGGTTTTCTCTAATGGGTAAAACTACCCCTAAAAGCCTAATAGAAGAGAGAGGAACGCGTTACCAACAGAACATCGCACAAAATGGCCAACAAAACATACCTGTTCCTTATTTCAACGACAGGCTTTCGAAAAGCTGTTTAACAAACTTGAAAATCACTCGGAGAAGATTCCGTTTCAGGTTTCAATCACAAAACTCCATGAAAGAAACGCAAAGATTGAAGACACAAATAAAAGTTATGCACGGCGCGAGCGCTGATGCAAGTATGACCGCGAGATCGAGGTCATTCAATAAGTTATTCTATAGGTACAACCTCAATAAAAAATAATGAAACGTTCTAAACCGAAACGCTGTAGTCAGAGTGCAACAGTGCCTAGTCAGAGAGAGCGCATTGATCAACGAATGTCTCCGACCTGCCTACTCACTACAACATTAAGCGGGATTAAGTGGGTGGGTGTTCGGACTGCGGAACCATTCGTTCGCCATAAGGCTTCGTCTCACTCGGTATCTTCTCTCTGACTACAGCGTTTCGGTTTTGAACGTTTCATTAGTTTTGATTGAGGTTGTACATGTAACGAGTGTCTAAATAAAAACCTGGTCAAGTAGGTTGTGATTGAGAATTTATCCATTGCATTTACATAACATAATTACTAAATGTAGCGTACTTAACCAGGTTTTGATTTAGAGATTTGTTATAATTGCATTTTCTTTGAATTCCAAAATTGACCTGTTCAAAGGTTGCTAGGTAGGAAGTAAAAAAGGCTGAAGGGCTAAAAACTGCCTTGGAAATTTCCGGTGAGCCACTCTGTGTTTAAATAACATTCAAACATTAACACTGGGATGGCAATACCTATACTATAGAATCCCATAAAATGGAGAATTTGTTGTTTCCGAAATTGAATTTACTTTTTCCGAAATTGAAATTACCTTTTCCGAAATTCAACTTATATTTCCGAAATTAAATTTACTTTTTCTGAAATTAAAGTTACATGCGTTTTCTGAAATTAATGTTACATTTTCCGAAATTGAAGTTGAAAAGGTATAGACTAATTATATAGAGAGATAAGGGTCCCAACTCCCAACATGGGAGAAGGATTGCCTATCACGTGATGGATTGTTGAACCCGGTTGGTGCATTTACCGCCGGAACGTATTAGGAAAATAGTTTTGTGCGTTTATTTTGCTACATAATATAAAAATCAACATGTATTTATTGCCAAAATTATGTTTGCCGTTGTCTTAGGTTTACGCGAAATAAGAGATATGTTTCTTGCACTTTAAATTGACCGATATTGACTGTCGCCCTTGCATATTACTAATGCTTGTGAGTCTTGTGACAGTGCAATTAATACGCAATGTTATGTCTGCAAGTTATTAAATCTATGGAAGCATAAATGAATACCAAAAAATATTTTCAAATTTCGCGCGATAAAAATGCAGTCCGACAAAATTTCGATAGGTGGCGCTAACGCAGATATAAATGTATATAAATGAAATGCATGCAAAAAAATAAATTTCAAATTTCGCACCGAAAAAAGAGCAGGCACAGAGCCTCATGAGAACAGGCTCTGTTTTAAATGACGTCCAAAAAGTTAGAAGTGTTTGGTTTTGAAAATTTTAAATATGTAATGTAAAAATGAGTGATTTTTCGAATTACTTAGAACGAAAATTCGCGACGCGTAGCTTTCTGGATTGAAAAACATGTCATGGAAACTAAAATTACCAAATAAATAAAACACAGTCGGACTCGTAATGATCTGCAGATTCCAAATATATGTAAAAATATATAGGGTGTTGTTTCATTTAAAATAAGAAAGTTGATTAATTTATCCTTTTCGAAATTCATGCCAATCGATTAAAAAATTAAAATTCTAGAAGGGTGAACACCTGGCGTGGGACACCCGCTATATATATAAAAAAAAACTTGTATACTACAAAATTTATTGCATATCACATTATCTTTACATCATAAATATGTATTCCTAGGTCTAAATACAAAAATGATCATATAAAAAAAAGTTGAGCTTAAGTATACTTAGTCTTATTAAATTAGAGGTACAATTATGATTTTCCTTTTTTTTAAATATGAAATAAGACATTTTTTTTAAATTTAGGAATCATACGCGAGTATTTTAGAAGAGTTCAAATATAAAAATAAGCAGTAATTAATAATAAACAGCAGTAAATGAGTATTTTAATTGGGGGGGCAGGTTATATCCTGGCAGTGTTTGTTTATTTTATTTTTTAATTTAATTCACGAGAGAAGGAAACTATTAGAGAGTTAAAAGGAAGTGAAACGAGTTATAAAGAAGAAGAAGAAGTTTTTGAAAGTGAAAAAAAGAGTAAATTAAATTATCCTACTGAATGGTAATAAATTTTACAATCTGTTGCTTGATCCTTTCCAGTTACCGTTGTTCCTGGTATGCATGGGTAACGAAGTTCGGCTTCCGTAATGGTCTTCTTCAAACGCTGCGTTCACCTTACCGTTTTCAAACACCTCCTTCGCAGGGATACTACTCGCTGTGCTGTTTCGATGGTTCCTCACCACATTATTGTTGCCGAACTCGTTCTTCGCCCCGAGCGTTTGCATGTGCGATTTTCTTCTTTCTGCCATTACCGAATTGATCCTCACTTCTAACGCTTTCATAGTCTCACGTCTCATTGTCAGTCTTCTGCTGAGTATTGGTGTGCCTCCTGTGCGTTTAATTCAATAATTAAATTAAATCGTTTCGTTTTGAGTTGCACGTACCTTGTGCACCGTTTGCGTTTAACTTCGCAAACCTTTTCTTGAAGGCTACGTCGAGGGTACCGATTTGTCTTTTTCTTTGCGCTGCCCTTTCAAGGTTGTGTATGGTTTTACGTCTTCCAATCCGGTCAGGTCCTGAACCAGAGTCGTTCTCGTAGTCACCGTCGTCAATGCCCTGTAGTTTCTGTAGTTGTTTGACTATCTCCACCGCCTGTCTATCCAAGAGTGCATTTGGAGATAAATCTTCTTTCTACAAAAACAATAAATTTTGTGTTACTATAGGCTGAGAGATATAAGAAGTCCACGATCGGATTAAGTGCCTACTTGTCCCTGGAGGCGGAGCCTCTGTTTTACACGCAGCACTCTCTCACTCTGTTTTACTTGTATATAAGATAAAGATACCGGGTCTTTAACCGAATTCCTAAGAATAGTGCCAGGAGACTTAATCCGATCGTGGACTTTTTATATCTCTCACCCTATAGCAAGGTTCCAATGAGTTTATGTATACATACCTTTTTGGTGCAGTTGAATAGATTGAGATCTGTCGATGCTAAGATATGCGCTAAAGTACCAAATCGATGGAATAACATAGCCACGAACTGTATAACCAAAATAAGAGCGAAGAAAAACACAAATACAAGCCCAATAGGTTCCAACTGGAGATACTCTTTGGAAATGTGAACCTGCAAAGTAAACTCATGAGTGCACATCGACGGACTATTTCGTAACTGTTACACGAAATGAACACGATGAAAGTTATAGAAAAGAAGTGAGATGGTTTGTTAAAATAAAAAAGTCTTTCGAATAACTTCCATTATAATTTGCAAGCTTAAACCAAATGTAAAAAAAAGTTCTCCTTCCTTTTTTAGTGTGTGATTGATTTAAGCTAGAAATTCGTTTTTAGCGTTGTTTATTATTAAAGACCAATGAACCAAGTAAAATTAAACAGATGTTAAACACTTTACAGACACAAAACAGAATGGAGATTAAGGTTCGGATCAGAAGGTGGCACATCGGGACTACCGTTCGTTCTCCTGCGCTTCCTGAAAATGTGTAGCCGAAAATCGGAATTTATTTGATCGTGTCCGAACGTGAACGTGAACGTGACATGACAATGGAATCTATGAAAAACTACTGAAGTTTCAATGAAAAGCTATTTCTCTATTAAAAATGATCGCTTGAAAGATTGAAATTAGCTTTCGCAATGTTTTCTTTAAATAAATTTTAAAAAATTGTAAATTATTCTTTGATTGGAGATATATTAGAGTGCTCGTTACTTCGATGAAAATGAGATGGAAATGAGAGAGATGAGGAAATGAGTGGAGTTTTGTTTTGTGATAGTTATTGCCCCTTTAATTTTTAACAAGTTTATACAGCCATTCATATTTAAATTAATTTAAAAAAAAGAGAGAAATTAGTGGTTTTGTATGTACAGATATGTGCAAATACTAATCTACTAAACACTAGGTACAATTTATCAAATATAGGGGGTCTACAATAAAAAAGTACCTCGAGTCTGCCTTGGAAACAAAAGTACGTGTCGTAGATTGGACCATACAGGTTCTGTGATTATCGCAAGAACTGTCAAAATTGGAAATTTAGGTTATGCGAAGGAAATGATAGAAAATGTATTTTAATATATTCTTTTGAGATAGAAGATATTACTTTCAAAATATCTTTTTGCGCTGGCCACTCCCATCAAAGAGTATGTGTCGTCCAAAATTAAAAGCTAGATCTTGTCCACGTACGAACATTTTGAGGTTAATTTTTGACGTATCAAAAACGACGACATACAATTTTTTTTCCAAGACTAACTCGAGGGATATCTTCGTTGAAGACCGATATAAACACTACACAGACGTATGTAAAAATTAAATTTTATTACAGGTCATTTAAACCATAGTAATTTTGCAGTAAAAATAAAACGCTGGCAAGTAATTTCATTTTATTGCTGCATTATTGAAAAAGTTTTTTGTTTTCAGCTCAATTTGAAATATAAAAAGTGCATTTTCATTTATGTAATAGATTAATTATCAGACTTCGGTCATTATGGAGCGTTGCCTTGGTTACGCAATACGAGGACCAATGAAAAATGTCCATCCATTGTGTTGCCATGGTTACGCATTACGAAGACCAATGAAAAGCGCATATTTATTGCGCAGCCATGGTAATGCTCCGAAATGTCCGAGGGCGCACTTTTCACAATCCCACTTTTAAATAACATGCTATCATAAAGTCCCGTCACCCCAGTAGGCCTTGGATGTGTAAGGGCACGCCTTTTCTTAGAAAATTGAATGACGTTTATAATTTGTATGTGTCACATTAGAAGTGTCAAATAAATTGTCGCTATGTTGACGTTGGAGCAAAAGAGCTTCCTTCTGGAAAGTTATTTTAGAAACGGTCAACGGTTAGAAAATGGAGAAGGGAGTTATTCCGTTCCTGAGTGCCACGAAGAAATCCGGCAAAGATGCCCGCTTGTAATTTTAAATAAGAACCGGTTTAGGAAACAAATAATACGACTAGTAAATAACCATTTTCAACAACTTTGATGAATATGGTTTAATATTGGAATTTTTCGTTAATATACCTACACGTTTCTTTAGCCTGTAGCGTTTTGACATGTGTCATTCTGATTAATCAGTTACTTTAAGAAAAGACATGCGTTCACACTTCCAAAGCCTACTAGGGTACCGGGATTTTATGACCACATGTTAGGATGCTTAAAATGCACCTGTTGTCAAGGAACTATGTAATGTACTTACAAGTCGTTTTGAAATGATGAGCGAGACGCAAAATATGTTTAAAAATCGTGAGTGAGAAAGACGCGATTACACGCCCAAGACGCTCTCGGAGCTATAGATTGTGAACGCAACCCAAGTCAATCCATTTCTGCTTTATTTTATTACGTGGGAATGAAAAAAATGTCAAGGCCATGTGTTTTTGTTTGTTTGGAAAAGTTCGCCACTCAAAATACCACTCGTGGTCCGTTGCGAACTCCGGCATTTCACCAAAGAAAATTTCATTAAATTACTCTTGGATGAACAATAAATATCAAATTTAATTATATTTTGTAGATTATCTATCGAGAATATTTTATCCTGGCCATTTGCCTTTCACCCCCGTACATAATTTTAGCAATTTTTATTGGGTGCGTTTTTAAAGTGTGTGAACAAGTGTTCGTGTACTCGAACATGTAAAAAGGCGTTTTTAAATACAAATCGAACAACCTAGCTAGCGTTTTAAAATTTCCCGAGTTACTCGAACATAGTGTTCGAGTTGTATTCTCTTGCACCTACTCGGCAGGAAGTGCACGAAGTACAGTGGCGGGAATTGAATAAACATAACCTAAAAATTCTGAAGTACGTCGATCACACAACACGATGGATACTTCGCCTTCATCGTCAGAACATTATAAGAACGATAACATATTATAGAAATCAACATTTAAATTCATTACCTATTTATGTAGATATATAAGCAACAAAAAACAAAAATTTAAGGTTATGTACATATAAATATGACATATTAGCGTTTTTAAATTCTAGCGATCGAGCAAGTGTTCGAAGAATTTAGAAATTGTTCGAACAAATTTGGTTTGAACAATAGGTGTGATTTAAAAACGCACCCATTATCTATAAATTAGTTTCTAATTAATTTCGATTTAATGCCTTCATGTTAGACACTTATTTTTTAAGTTGGCCATTGTGTTTTAATTTTAAGTTGTCATTCTGATTTAATTTCACGTGACAGCTTTTTAGAAATGGCGGTTCTTGCGGGTTCAATTTAGCAGGTTTGTACTTAACTTTTTCCTAATTCCTTTAGCTTTAATTTCATATAAATTGTTCAGTTTAGATTTAAAAATGGAATTTCTTGCGAAACACGTCATTTAACCAAACGTCAGTTGCATTATTACTAAATAATAAGTAGATTTGGAAACCTAACCTCGATTTGGAAATCTAACTTCGACTTTTCTTACAGTGACTTACGACATATCTATTAATCGATAAATAAATAGGAGTATCAAATATTTACAGTTGTTTAGTACTTAAAATATGAATGGCAAGATCCAAAAAAAAAAAAGTTTCCTAAATTAGTACCCTCCCCAGTGATGAGATGCATGTGTATGCGTGATTTCATCCGCAACTGTCCCAACTGTGTCACCTAAACCACAAAGTGTGTGTTCGTATAGTGTCTTAGTGGAAAAGTGTGTAGTTAAGAAAATGTGAGGAATTAATCACAAGGTGTAATAAAAAAAAGTGAACTTGTGAATACACAGTAGGTAGTCCCTCTTTCCATGCAGGCATATTAGTATCCATACGCCTTCCAGAAGAATTTGAGACCTGTAAATACCTCGCCCGTTTCTTCTATAATCGTAACGTTGGTACGTATCCCAAGCGGCCACTTAACATGGATTTGATCCTTATTAAGTTGCAGCAGAAACACGACCAAAACAAACAGAGCATTGAACATGAAGAATGCAAATACAGACTTGTTACGAAGTTCAATCAGCTCCGCCGCTATCCTAGCCTGTAAAAAATTTAATCCAAGTTAGACACGCATTAAGGGGGGCCGCATATTTCCCTGAAGCTGTCCTAATAAGAGAGTTTTGAGTTTTCCCCAAACAGCAACAAACAATATGCGATCCCTTTTCAATTACCTCTTTAGTGGCATCGTCATAGGTCAGGTTTGTCTTCACACCGAAGGGCCATTTGATATGCAGATAGTCCTTCTTGAGTGTAAGCAAGAACACAATTAAAACAAAGAGCGCATTCATCATAAAGAACGCAAATACAGACTGGTCTCTCAGTTCCTTAAGATCTGTTGCAATACGTGCCTATAATATTTTTAAGACAAATTAATTAACAAAGAAACAAAATAGTGAACTGAGATGACAGCGAAATGATTAGGTATATAATTTACTATTGAGTATATCTTTTGGTGCTTTGAAGTTTGACATTACCCTTGGACTCCAACAATATGTACACGAGAATACCTTTTCGTCTTTATCCTCATCTATCGGATGCAGGTACTTGTGCAAGAGGTCCTTCCAGAATTGCGTCTCGTTGGAACTCAAATATTCGACTTCCCCCTTGCCCAAATCAGAATCTTCAATCCAATACGGATTAACCAGATCGTCCCTTTTAGGTTGTGGCACGGTCGATGTGGCCTCCGAATCACTGTCATTCGATGAGTTTTCCGCCTCTTCCTGTTCTTCGGGAACTGCCCCGAGGTGGTGGTCTCTCGAGGAGGCCGACATGCTGCGTTTTCTAGACACGTGCCCGTGAGGATCAATTACCCTGAAAGAATTTCTTTTCTGTACGCAAAGTACGCCCGGTTTTGTTTGTTTGTTTGTTACTTGTCGATGTGGTCGAGTCTTTTGTTGAGTTTCTCCAAAGTCTCTGCGATGTTTATCAGCTGAGCTTTCTCATCACCGTGACTCTGGTGTGTGCACAACATGCACTTGAAAAGCCCGGCTAGAGAAATTTCAATGCTGCCAGCATCGTCTTCGCTTGTCCCTCCACCTTGCAGAAAACCGAGTAGTGATTTTTGTTTCGCTTTGCGCTTTGCTTCTTCTGCTTGTTTCTTTTCTTCTTCTAATTCCTACAATCGATAAAAATACAAGACTGAACTAATGAACTATTGAATAACCTTGTATAAATAACTCTGTTGAATAACCCTGTTGAGTAACCTTGTATAAATAATTTAGTTGAATAACCCAGTATAAATAACTCTGTTGAGGAACCTTGTACACATAAATAACCGTGTTGAGTAACTCTGTATAAGTAATCTTGTTGAATAACTCTGTATAAATAACTCTGTTGAGTAACCCTGTATAAATAATCGTGTTGAGTAACCCTATATAAATAGAATGTTACTTACTTTTTTCGTTTTCTTAACTGCCACTTCTCTGGTGCCCCAAGAGACAACGTTCAAATTAATAATGGAATACAAAATCAGCAAGAGGTACATAGATGGAATGCTCAGAAGATAAATTATTCCCGGTATGATGCACTTGAACTCCTGCGGATGCAAACAAGCGGCTATGAAGAAAGAGCTAGTCATTGCGATCAAGAAAATTGCAGACGGTGATCCTATTCCGTCCTCCCGTAACTGCAGGGCCGTACCAACGATTACCGCCATCATAATCAATGCGTATCCGGTCGATAGAATCTGCGCTGTTATTAACTGGAAAATAAAACCCTGTGACTTCTGCGAAAGCAACTCGAGAGATTCACCTGTATGTTCGATTTGCACGTGAAACAGACCAGCATGAAGAAGAGAATCGGGATGATGTTGTAGTAAAAGCTCGTCCAGTTGTCGATTTGGAACGCTGCGACGAAAGCACCCACCAACATAAGAAATATAGTGCCGGGGCCTAAGATGGTTCCACCCATCAGAAGTATCTAAAATGACTACTGGTGAAAAAAAATATACTCCAGCTGCCGCGAGCCCCGCCAAGAGCGAGCGGCCCTCAAAGCGCGAAGCGCTTTCTTCGAATTATTGTTAATTATTGAAAAATAAAAATTTGATAATTTATTCTTCCTTTACGTCTTTAAAGACGGTAGAAAATTTCCTGTGAAATAAAGCCAACTTACCTGATATGCAATGTAAGGCATGGAAATGTTATCGTTAATATCAATCGTCTTCCTAGAATCCGCCAGCAAATCCATAATATTCGCAATAGTCGATGGAACCCATCTACGACGTTGATTGAAGAACTCGTTGAATCCTTCCGGTGCGTGCGTGTAGGCGTCCGACGCAGCTGAGTATTCGACTCGATAGCCCCTTTGTAAAAGCAACGTGCACAACCAACGGTCTTCCCCTTGATCGTACTGCACGTAATGCCTGGCCTCTGCGGAGGACGTGGTGTATTTTTTCATGACGTTGTCGTCCATGAGGGCTTTTCCTCTGAAAAGAGAGAAGCATCCGGGACTGCACAGCACGCATCCGATCATGTGTTCCGTTGCCTTTTGTAGCCAATGTCCAATTGCGTATTCGAAGAGTTGGTACCAAACCATGGGTCCCGAACCGACGGGGTGGATACGGCCACAGGCAGCACCTTGCAATAAACGTTTTAGTTAAAACAGAAGAAAGTGGGATATATTAAAGGACCTCGGCCCCGCCCGCGAACCGTTCACGTCGAACGCCGACCCGATTGAAAATTTCGCCAGTCTGTGACCGCTCGCTTGTCGAACCGACCGCATTGAGAATTATTCTCGCTTTGTGCAAATTTTTCATTAAACGGTGTTTGTTCTGGAGTGAAAAATGAGGCGGGTATGTTGCCCGGATGTTAATTGGTCCTAGACTTTCTTTTCAGCCTTTCCAAGCTTGTTCACGGAATGTACGGCAGGTATGTTTTTAGAGTTCGTTTTTCAAATTGATCACTCGTTATTTGAGCTTACCTAGATTTTTATTCTTTTTCATTAAATCGATGAGTAAAGTGACGGCCGATGGTTGAAAGTCAATGTCTCCGTCCAAAGTCAAGAGATAAGTATTTTCGGCGATCGTGGCCTTACGGTCGACGGAAATCGGCAATTCCATGAGCCTGTGGCCTAGCAGGTAGTACATGTACATCACTTGGGACCAACGCTTCCTATGTCTGATCTTCATTTTGTCCTTGAGGTGAGCGATCATTTTCGTCTTGCCAGGCAAGTTCCAGATGAGACGGCCGCCGTACGGCGTCGGCAACTTCTTAGGCGGTCTGATCCTGATGTGAGTTTGGTGCACTTCGGACGCTGCCTCGTCGATTGTCGCCACCAGCAATTTCACGAAACGATTCACTTGAGTATCGTCGTCGTTGTGATCGGAGATTTCATAAGCGTCATCGAAAAAGATGTGTGCTAAAAAAATTGTAATTGTAAATAACTCATAAAGAAGTCTTCGTAATTACAATTGATTTGCTCGATCTTTTCCTTACGTCGTGAGTTCTTGACGTAAAGAAAAAGATCAAACGAATCAATTGTACCACAAGATGTAGCCCTAATTGTAGGAAACTGTTTATACATACTTTCAAATTCATAGTAATCAGGATCAACGACCCGCAAGTATTTTTGGGCCACCCGCCTAGCGGACTGATCCTCATCGAGTCTTAAAATGGATTTTAAAAACTCCATCATTTCTTCTTTGTTTTCGTGCCACATGGTGGCGCAAGCGTATATCCTAGTGATGTTATCCGAACTCTTTATCGTCTTAGGAGAAGACCCATCCGTGTGATTGGAGATGGTCTCGTAGTACTCGTCGCCCTTCTCCTTCTGAATTTCCTCCAAGTCTTCAGATTTGACGTCCGCTTCATCGTCCCTCCTGCGATTTAACCCCATGCTTTGATCAATGAGCACCCCGTCGTACATCGGCATGATGAACAACTTTTCAGTGCGCGCCAAACGTTCGCATTTCGGCGTCCAAATATGCAGCGTGATCCACGTTTGAGACAGGAGCCACAGCAACCAAACCCAGGCGTGCTGGTGTGATATGAAATCGTTCAAGAAATAGACCGGAGGACTGTCGAAAAATAGGTACGAAGGTATGGTGTCGTGAAAGAAACAAGGATCACCGTTTCGGAGGCCGCACGCGGCTATCAGCAAGGAAATCGAAACTGGAATCGTCAGGTTTACAGGAAACGCATACGAGAAACCTTGGATCATAATTTTGCAGGCGAATTTTCCGAAAATGTAAGCGAAGTAAGAGCCGCAAATGTTAATCATTAGGACGTAGATCGGGGACCAGTCGTTAGAAGGAATCGTTGTGTCATCTCCGGTGGGTATGACCTCGGAAATATCCGGAAGTGACGTTTCGCCTAAAACCGGCTTAATCTCTAAGATGGTAATCGGATGGCTTGCAAAACCCTCGGAAAACTCGTAGAACAGAAAGCCTATTTCGCCTTCCTTGATCATTATGATGAAGACCATAGCCAGCAAGTACACCAGACATTTCCATATCGACAGGAATATGTAGGAGAAGTATCTGGTCTGGTCGAATTCGTCTTTTAGTTTGCCCAGTTTTTTAACAAACGGAATCGGCGAGTGTTTCGAAATGTAGTTTTCCCACCAACCTAAAGAGATCAGAAAAATCGAGACGGGGATCAACCATAAATCCGGTTTGTTTTCGATGATGGGCCAGACTACAAAGCCGGTTGCTTGTGCCGCTATGGCAACGAGATCGACGATAACTTTTAGAAATCTCTGCGATTCCTTGTTGCTTCTTGATAAAAGACCTGTTGGGGAAAACACGCAAGTAAAAATAAGGGCCAAATTCCTTTTCTAATTATTGCGAATTACCTAGGACTCCTGGTACGAAGCAAACGCAGTTGGTAAGCATGGCTCCTTTCACTACGTCCAATTCTGGTAAAAGGTAGAAGACTAGTATTGCGAGTCCTATGGTTTGAGCCGTTTCCATGATGAAGAACACTAGAAAATGGGAAAATGGGGGTTTCTTCCACGATTTGAATATGCACATCCTGGAAGCTCTGAAAAGTGCGCCGAGCTGAGGAACGCAGAAGGCGATGTACAAACACCACAACCATGCTACTCGTTCAGGTTCTGGTAATTTCACTATAAATTGTTTATCTCTTCCTAAAAACAAAGAAGAAAATTTTCACATTTTTTTTAAATCAACAAACGGCAAAGGGCAGATACGATTTTGCCTAAATTTCTGTCGTTGCTGTAGTTACCATTTACTGTTACTTTGACAATTGTACAATTATACAATAAACTTGTATAATTGTAGGTAAAAAACAAAGTATATGTTGTCATAGACTTTGGTTAAAAAGTGAATGACTTTTAGGTTAATTTTGAAATTTAGTTGGTTTTGGCGCAGAAAGCGTAATGTAAGTAAGTTCCTTTCAGGTACTTTTGGTCATAGAACTCCAGTGTACAGCAATACACTTGACATAGCTCGAATCTTATTTAGTTAAATTTAATGTAGTTAGGGTCGGTATTATAGCATTAGTTTAAATTGCAGTTAAACTTCAGATTTTATGATATTCCCGTTTTATACCTTCCGATGGCAACAGCTTTTAAGTTTAAACGACAATCGGTGGTTGAAGAGAACATTAAACTTACTGTTAATATAAGTGAGGTTAGTTTTGATCGAGTTTTCCTCATTTTATTGTCTCACCAGTGATGCCAACTCTAGATTTGAGTGGTTTAGGGATAAAAAAAAAGTCTGCATTAAAGACGTTTTCGAAAATTCGCTCCGAGTAGAAATGTGAGAGAGAACATTTAGAGATTTATGCTCGTATGCACAGACAAATCTCAAGGTAGATTTAAAGAAAAAGTGACACTTAAAGCTAACTTCATATCAATTGTGCGTCGTATAGTTATATTGTTCAAAGTAAAGATTTACTTTGGCTGAAGTCTAAGATTTGTCGGTGCATACGGGCATTAGTGCACGTAAGAGTGAGAAAAATGGCGTTCCGACGAACTATCGAAATCGCCTTAAGTTAAACTATTGTGAAGTTAGATTAGGATCTGTGAAACCAACCGCCAAACATTGGATAATAAAATTCACTATACTGCGCCCATAAAACAGTTACGTATACAGCAAATTATGGTAAATTGGTACGCCTACAAGTTAAAACGGATAAATCATATGGGCGTAGGAATCAGATCATAACAAAAGCGAATATTAATTCAACGAAAATTAATTTTGGGGCTAAAATAACCCTCGAGGGCTATTTGAAAATTTACAGGGCTAAATTTCTCAGAAAAGAGCTAAATCTAGCCCCAAAAGGGCCTAAGTTGGCATCACTATGTCTAACTTGTCTTTAATTTCACACTCATTACGCCCAGTTTCATAAAACGTAGTTAACCACTCGATCAAGTTAATCGTGTGATTAAGCAATAGATAAATATTAGACGATATGAAGTTTTACCTCTAGATTAAAGTTTACGTAAACTGCACTTTTAAACTGATGCTATAATAGTGTTATAAACAATGATGAACTGTTGGTTTGTGGACGTTCCAAAATTATGTAGAACGCTTGTGTGCACCTTTCACATCCAGCGGCTATATTTAGTGACCTGTTTCGACAAGAAACTACTGTTAGTATGACTCCCTCCTGTTATTTTTAACTCGTTGGGTGATAAAGTTTGGACCAAGGTTACTATCTTATAATATAAGATTATATTATTATATTATACTATATTATTATATGCTATATTATATTTATAATTTATTTAAGAATTAGAAGTTTTTGAATTTTCAAAATCGTGGGGTTTTAAAGCGTTTTCGATCGAAAACACTTTAAAATTGATATAGGGCCTTTCCTGACGATATTGAATGGTTATTTTTTAATTTTTGACAGGAAAGCAAAATAATTTATAATAAAAAAAGTTTTAATTAAAATTTAACGTTAATTATACCTTTTGCAGAGGGAAATAAATAAAGAAGTGGACCAATGACGTAATAGAAATGTGTGTATACCTGAAAATTTATTATACAAAGTGGTCAAGAATCACTGGCCGCGTTCAGGTAACTGCAGCAGCTGAGTTGCTTACTAAGCAATCGTTTGTGATTGGCTGTTACTTTAATTTGAACCAATCACAAACGATTGCTTAGTCCGCAACTCAGCTGCTGCAGTTACCTGAACGCGGCCCATGTTTGAGTTGGCAGTGCTGAATTTTATTTTTAAATGGTACAACTGGAGTAACTTCCGATTGTTGACGGCTCGACACTGACAGCCATCACTTTACAAGCGTCATTTGACATTTCAAATTCAAATTAAAACACTAATTTTTATTCACATAACCTATAATCTTGTCGCTGTTGATGTTACGTCAAATAAATTAACAAAGCATATATCCGGTTGCAGTGTTGCAAATAGTCGAATGAAAAAACGCTCTTAATCGTATTTCCAACTCAAACAGTTATTCTTGACCACTTTGTAGATAACCTTTTACTTTAGTAAGCGATTTGGACAACATTTCAAGAATGCTTTATAGATTTGGTTTGTAACTCGGCTAAGATAGAATACACTGTGATTACCAATGATTGAAGATTTGCATCTGAAATATTATCAATTTTCCGTTCCGCAATAGCTAGTTACTATCTATTAGAATGTGAATGATATAATTTTTACACAACGCCGTGCGGACAATAAAAAATTATTGCAACGCGACACAAATTCAATCGTTCTTGATCACAGTGTAGCATTTTACTTACTTAGTAGTCAATTTGACAGTTTGACTTTACCTATATTATTGAACAATCAATATTTTTTCGCAACATTCCGATGAAGGAGCCGTTACAGTGCAGAAAAAGTAAATAGATAATTAATTGATGTTCGAAACCGTACCAGTGCCAACTATAATCAACTTTCCGCCTAGAAATGTCTAGGGGAATGTTCATGAAGAGTTGGTATTTCTAGACATTTCTAGGTGGAAAGTTTATTGAAGCTAGTGTTGCCAACTGGAGGGAATTTTCTCTTTTTTAGGGAATTTTTATGCCTTAAAACTGCAAAAAGGGATTTTTTGAAGAAAAAGGGAATTTTTGAAGAAAAATTACTTAAATTTTAAGGCAAATCTTGACAAAAATGCAAAAATGCATGAAAGTAGCTAAAAACAAGCCTAAAAGGAAATTTTGTTAAAATATTTTATGCCACTGAAAAGAAAAGATTTATAGTACGATCTGTGACGAGGTTGATCCGCACATAGATCAAAGGCACTGACTGAAGAGTTGGCATCATATTAGTTGAAAACCCCCTAAGTTGATACTAAACACCCTTAATCTTTTTTTCTCCAAACCCTATTTCAAGAAACTGAAAACAGGAAGATGAAAAGTGAAATGAATTTATACAAAAAAAAGTAATTGTCATAAAGCACACACAAAAAAAAATGTAAACTTTTATTAGTCAGCTGGTTAGCTCATCAGCGGTCAATTACTCAGATAAGACTGGTAAGACAGACAGGAAACCAACAGCGCATTTCAAATCGATTAGAAAGAAACATAAATGATTCAACTATTTTTATTACAAAAAATTGTATTAATTTTAAATTTAGATTTTCTCTTCCTCCTTAAAAATAACCCTTAAATAAATTTCCACCTGAAAGGTGCATTTCATAAAAGTTAAGAATTTCCCCCTTAAATTTAGGGGGGAAATTCTTAAGTTGGCAACATTGGCACTAACCAATCCAGACCAATCGCACGGTTTTCTAGGCAGGGCTGGCGATGTAACACCAAGTCTGGCGACTTTCTTTGGAGCTTGGTGACGCGGTGATTATTTTTTTAAAAAGCTAAATCTGTTGATAAATAACAAGAATGAAAATTATTATATTTCATTAAATTTCATTTTGCGTGTCAACACTCGATAGTATTCAGGAAAACTAGGAATTTTGAGTAACTGGGTTCGCCGGAATTGACGTCTTAAATTTAGGCTATGGTGTTGCTGTTGAATCGTTTTTTTTTAATTAACAATAATACCATCCATTTGGGACACCTGTGGAAATACCTTGGATTCGTTTACCACATTTTCGAATAGTGTCGAAAGTTAAGAAGATTAAAGTTGGCAATCCAGATACGGTCAAATTTTTTAAATAAATATTTAGAAAGCGCAAAACTATCAAAGGCGCATTTAAGACGTCCGTAGGAAATAATAAATAACGAAAGGAATGCACATAAACCGAATGTTACGCAAAAAAAATGAAATAAAATTTTTAATTTATGGGTCGCTCATTAGAAAACATTTTTGGTTAAGGCGTCGCATTCATAAACTTCTCAGACACAAATCTGGTTTAGTAAATTAAATTCTTTTAATGAAAAAAAAAAAACAATTTGTAGAAATAAATTTGAATCAAGTGGACATCTTAACGGTTATTTTAATTTAATTTGCGCATAAATTAAAACGCCGACAAACGAGCGTGCAATTTTATGAACCACATAAAATAAAATGCAAGGAATTAATGAATACAGAAAATATTTAAAACAAATTAATCTCACCTAATTCTCTATTACAGTAAGTGGTAATTTTCTCCGGCTTCAGTTGAGAGGTCATAAATAATAGGGTTCCCTTGGATATCACACCGGATACTAAAACTATGACAAAAGTGACTATGTATGCTATGAACTTTGTGCATTTGACGGTGATTTCCAGACATTTCTGGTTGGCCATCGAGCCAGACTCTTCCTTGATGGGTGGATCTCGAAAAACGTCCCATCCTTTCGTTTCTTGTACAGTCCTCGTACTGAAACATAAAAAAAATCTATTAAAGCAACAAATAATAAGTATGTAGAACTACAGTTAATAAAGTATGGAGAGAAGAGTTTTAATCACGAAATTTCAAAATCTCAGTCATAAGAAATAACAGAAGGTGATTGGTGTAAAGGAAAAAGCACGATGGGACATCTAAGTTATTTCCATGTTATTTCTTGTGGGATTTTGAGTTAAAATGGACGTACGTTGGGAAGTCGGGCTTATTAGGACTTCCCTTTCATTAATCATCAAATCGTCCAAATTAATTTACGTCCTTCAAAATCCCTGTATAAATAAATAAGGTAAATTTGCAGACGTTTTCTGTTATTGAAGAGAATCACGGAGTGGCTGACACCTATCGGAAGTTTTGTAAAGGGTCCTATAATAAGGAAAACAGAATGAGAATGACATTTGGTTAACCTATAAAAAACATTAAATTGAATAAATTTTGTGTGACGCTTCCATACGAATACATATTCTTATGTACTTATATATTGTGTGATTAGTGTGCTTATGTCTATGCAAAGACTTCATCCAACTTAATAATGAATGGATGCAAGACATAAATGACAGCTCTTTGTTTTCCTTATTAAAAGCGCCATCTCGATCTCTTGATTGTTGTCTTGATTTTCGTCAATTGTTATTACTAATATCCTGTTTTTTTTGCGATGTGCAATAATTGACTTCTTTGGAATGCGAAGTGATGTGTGCTACAGTGAATAAACAAAAACGTGTTCGAGCGTTTCTATTCGGCCGTTGACCAGCTGGTTTATGTAATTTATCTAGGACACTGGGTCTTTGGAAAAACACCACAAATGTACAGATCCGACAGGTTATGTAAATATCAGCGTAGAAAGAAAATTACACCTGCGACGATAATTTATTTATAACTCGAGTGTTATAACAGCGTAATGCGTGCGTATTTTTAAAGTAAACCGGAATATGAAAGTGAAAGGCAGTTTTTGAAGTAAATAGATATTTGAATATCAGTGCGCTATTAATAATAATTCCGTTTTGTTTCGGCTAGGAAAATAATAGTCGTACTTTTAATTGAATTTTCTTATTATAAAATTTTTCACACACTTGGTGGCATCATTTTATTAAGCATAGTCAAGTCACGTTCACTTTTAACATAAAACCTCATCGAGAATTTCAAATGTCAAAGGAGTGTCTTTGAAAGTCTCGCAAAAATTTAAATTTCCCACCTTTCATTTCTTTTTTGTAAAGTTCAAGAGGGGAAGATACGGCATTTGACGGAAGTTACCACTTTGCGGTAGGCCAGTTTCTCCAATATGGTGGTTTGTTGACATCCGTAAATCAAAAATAATTGCCGGATTTTTGTTTGTATCTGAGTGTAGAACGAGCTTTTGCGTTTATTTAGCAACTGTGATTAGTAGTATATGTATACGACCGATACATTGATAGGTAATTACAGACTTCAGTTAAAAAGTGAACGCCTTTTAGGTTAGTTTTGGAATTTTTCGATGATCGGAACGCAACAAGCGTAATGTAAGTAAGTTCCTTCCAAGTACTTTTATGATAGAACTCCCAGTGTCTAGTATATAATTGACATTACTAGATTCTTATTTTGTAAAATTTAGTATAATAAGTGCATTATAACCAATCAGTGGTGAACTATTTGGTTTGTGGTCGTTCTAGAATCTTATAAAATGTTTGCGTGCGCCTATAAATATGACTTATAGCGTTTTCGTTTCACCTGCACTTATTGCACTCAGAGTATTTGCATCTTGCTTTAACCTCATGTAATAAAACGAGATGAAGATATTCTGAGTGCACACTAGTGCAATCAATCGAAAACGCTATTACTTATTTAGTGACCAGATTGGACGAGAAACTAATGTTAGAATGACTCTCTCCCGATATTCTTAACTCGTTGGTAAAGTTAGTGGAATGCATAGGCGTACACTGGGATTCAAGATACAAATGTGGGGTAACGATAAGTTTCAATAATAATTACGTAAATAATGACATTTAAATGTGTAATGTTAATTATTTTAATTATTAAAAATCGTTATTTTCCGCAAAGGTCGCACGCAAAGAATAAAAATCACTGGATGGCGACGCGGGAAATTCAAACCGTGACTTCAAACCATTTTCGCTCATACTTTCATAATAACCTTTGTTAAATTTTTTTGAAACATCCTCGTTTTTAGTTTCATTAGTACAGTAGCGGCAAGAATTTGACATATCATGCTTATTTACATACAATTTGGTAAATCAGGCTTTTAATAAGGTAATGTTTCTGTAAAAACGGAAAAAAATATTTGAAATATCGCTCTTCTTTATGGCCAAACTTCACCTAGCGTTGCCAACCGTAGCAGATTTCTGCTACGGTAGCATTCTTTCAATCTCCCTAGCAGCGTAGCAGAATATTCTAATTTGTAGCAGTTTTTTAATTTAATGCAAAATTTAAAGAAAATAAATTTCGGTACACCTATTTATATTAAATTACGGCTACGCTCGGCTAATCCTCCTCTTGGTATCTTTTGAGTTCATAAATTGGTAGTTGGTACCTACTGAGGACACTTTGACATTTCAAATTCAAATTAAAACGCTAACTTTTATTCATATAACCTACAATCTTGTCGCTATTTAGGTTACGTCAAATATATATCCGGTTGCAGTGTTGCAAATAGCCGAACAAAAAAATGCTCTTAATTGTATTGCCAACTCAAACAGTTATTTTTGACCACTTTGTATTATTACTAGAGCAATTGTTTTTTTATAAGTAGGCAAAAAAAGTTAAGATATCTTGTAATGCGAGAGTTTAAATAAATCTTTTAATTAAACACAAATGAGTTTTGAAGGTGGCAGAAAAAAATTTAAAGTAGCAAGAAAAAATGATCGATGTAGCACAATTTGTATTCTGACTGATGGCAACACTGACTTCACCTGGCAGAGTCTATGCTCTCACTTTTTGAGCGGAGCTTTAATAAAAAAGGACGAAAGAATAATTCAAAAAACACATACAAATGTAACAACGATTGTCTAATAAGACATAACACAATACATAACGAAAGTCCCTATATATAAGAGTACTGCAGGCGTCCATGTTGGCTCCAAATTGACGGCAAATTTAAAAATAATTCAAATTCTCTTCAAGTAACGAGCAAAAACCCAGAGGATATGAAAAGTTTTTTTTAACGAATGCTCTTTGTTGACCCGGAAATTCTAATTATTACGTTAAATGCTTTAATTAATTTTTTTTTTGTTGCAACACTACATAAGTTCTCTTTTTTACGTCACAATGTTTTTCCTTCTTTAATGAAATCATATGGTTCATTGATCTCAGATTTCTTTAAAAAAAAATTCCATTGACGTCATCATTGACGCTTTTCTTAAATGTTTATACTTATTTTATAAATGAGTTATAGTTTTCTTTCACCTGATCTACTTATTTTGTTTAAATTATCCAAAACGGTAGACGCAGGCGCTGATACGTCACTATTCCAGCGACAAATCGCTACGGTCGGCAACACTGCTGGAAAGTATACAAGCAGCTTTCGTTTATACCCGTGATTACTAATCATGTAATGGTGATCACAATTCTGCGTGTTCGTTCTCTGTGATTACTTTCTATGTGTGATTTTGTATGATTTGATCACAAAAACGTAACCTAGAAATATTACCGGTTTCATGTGTTTTGATCAATATTGGGTGATAATAGTTGTTTTCCCGTTACCTATTTTGTGCACGCAAACGAGCCCAAAAGCCCAAAAAATCGCGAAGCGCACTTTCCAGTTAGCGTTCGGACGCTCGCGTATTACGCTCAATATGTCCTTCCCCTGCCCTCTCAAGCACCACCTATTATTTTTGTGCTCGGAACACATGTCTCCCACTCTTGAATTCTGCCCTGATACGGCCCCTACAAGATAACTCCCGAACAAATGCGCATTATTGAAAAATAATTAATGTCAAATATTTTAATAAAATGGTTTATTAAACAATTTTTGAAATTAATTTTCAATTTGTTGTATGTCACACCTTTACAGATACGTTCCCGTAAGTTTGTACTCGAAGCTCATGGGTTTAAAACTCAAGTGTGTTTAGTGCGCTAAATTCAGAGCTAACGGGAAAACGCCTCATATGATTCTATCACTCTATTCACCTAATCAATGGGCGCGTTCAGCGGATACAACAGTTGACTGAAACCAGAAACGTGTTTCATTTATGTTGCGTTTAAAGAAGGGAAAATTGAGAAATCCAGCAATTCAAAAGAGGTTTAGAATCTATGGTCAGTATAAACAAATGACTCGCTGGGACCGCATTCACCGTAAATTATTTCTGGTGAGTAAAATCGGCAACTGTTGGCAGTAACCATTAACCGTTCAGCGTACCAAACAAGTCAACATACTCAACAGTTGCGTCCGCTGAACGCGGCCATTGATTCTATGATTGGTTTGAACGAAAGCAGCTACATTTGCACTTTGTACGGTGCGGTGTGTTGCCTATACGAACGGATTACGTGACTTGGATTTTCGCAAGCTCATTTTGTAAATGTGAAATCGTCGTTGCATTCTCCTTTCGTACGTACTCATTATTTAATAAAAAAGAACTAAATAATAATTTATACGAATATAACGATTGTCTTAATAAGATATTACAAAAACAAGAGTCCCTAGATAAAAGAGTACTGCAAATTAGCGTCCATGTTGACTCCTAATTGGCGGCAAATTTAAAAGTAATTCAAATTCGTTTCGAGTAAGGAAGAAAAATCCAGAGCATAGAAAAAGTTAAAATATGAACAGTTTTTTTTATTGAAATGGGAAATCCTAATTATTATGTTAAATACTTTAATTAATTTTTATTTTCTTGCAACGCTACCCAAGTTCTTTCTTTACGCGACAATATTTTTCCTTCTTTAATGAAATCATATGGTTCATTGATCTCAGATTTCCCAAAAAATAAAATAAAAATCCATTGACGTCAACACTGACGCTTTTCTTAAATGTTTATATTTTATAAATCAGTCTCAGTTTGCTTTTACCTGTTCTATTTCGTTACTAAAATGATTTGAAAATATATGTTTCAGGTAATTTCAGCATGGGTAAGCAAACCTAACCCGCCCACCCCCCCAATCAATTTAACTGATCTTACTTTCTAAACCTTAATTCTAAGGGTGAAAGGTGAAACAATCTGAAACTTTTTTCAGAATGATCGGAGCAATTTGGGACGGCATAACCTAACAGTTTTTGACTTTTCAAAATTCAGATCCGCCATTTTGGCTCCATTAATTCAGGCGGTACTTTTATTTTATATGTACAGTCGGAATCATAATTCATGACGCTTCCAGAAAAGTTACAGTATCGCATCCATCTCCTTCAAAACTATGAACATTGATACATCCAAATCTTACTACTTAAAAGTGAATCCGAGATGTCGTAAGTTATTTTTTGCTTGGAAACTACACACAAAATATCCACGATGAGTTTTTCTGTAAGAGGTATGTCATGAATTATGATTGCGACTGTACATAAGTTTGTTAGCCTACCATTACTGCATTCTCCTTCCTTATGTACATATTTACCATTTGATAAGTATCTACCTAATGTAAAAATTGATTATCCACAGTACGGGATTAAATGTCAATGAATTTGAAAGTTGCAATAAACAATCCTTGTAATTACAAAGAAAGTTTCAAACATATGGCAACACACACACACATACAGTGATGCATGATTTGAATTGCAACATTTTTCAGGTCGACTTAAGCCGATATTTACGGCCCCATTGCAACGTCGCCGTGTGCCATATTTTCGCAATGAAATTAAATATTATGGCGAGTTTCTTTGATCTCATATTATTCACTGTGTGCGACTGGGTGCGGTAAATTATCTTGGAGATTGTCCAGCACTTTAGACATGCGGTTGGACTTGTAGATGACCTTGCCGTTTACACAAAATATACAATGACATTTTCGAATTCAATGTGCGGAGCATAAAACCAGGATGAGAATTTTTGTACTAAAAAAACGTGGCATGTTTTTAATGGTTTGGAACCACTCCAAATCTTTATGAGGCGATAAACAACCACGTAATGCGAAAGTATCTGAAGAAGCTTTTAATTTATTGTTAATATACTATTCAGTACCGAAATAATTGCTACTTCTTCCTAGAACAATAAATACCTACTGCATAGATTAACTTACGTAAATGAAATGTGTGAATTTCGCTGAAAAAAATCGTTGTGTTTTTTAATTCACTTTGCAATTTGTTTAATTAAACAAATCAACTAAGTGTATTTACATGAAAGCGTTTATTCTCACGGTTAATTTCTTAGTTGCCTTTCTAAACGCATATATTAGAATTTAATTTCGAAATTATTCCGATAAATTTGGTAATAATGCATAATCAATCAGTGTTGCCAGGCGAAAAAAATATAAAATAAAATCACCAGATTTATAGCAAGAAAGCTTTTCCAGTTATTCACCAGACAATCAGTACTTTCTTTTTTAATTGTGGACCCAAAAAAGTACCCTTCTCAAGTACGTACCTACAAAGAAAAAGATAAGACAACAAAATATGAAAAAAATGTAAAATAATTTATTCAACGATGAAAAAAATATTGAAGTATCAAAAGTAACAAACTTCTTTCAATAAAATTAAAAAAAAAAAAAAACAAGACAAGAATTGTAGATACAAAATTAATACAATTATGCATTGGTCTTTATAGTCTTACTTAGTTATGATAAAGATACCATAATTATGATACAGTTGGCGACAGTGATCGTGGGCCGAATCAACGGCCTTAATTTAATGGACCGTCAGACTGAGAGGAAAGGCTATTATCCTGGCAAGGGCGAAAACTGGCAAATATCAAGGTTACCAACGTCCACTCCCAGTCAAAGGTCACTGAACACCATCCGGATTCGTAATAAAAAGTCCCGTGCTGTGACTCTAGCGCCCCCGCATTTTTCGCGTGCTCGCGCACAAAGGAAGATTCGCTACGCGAGGTACCTATCCTCCGTTTGTTATTTATTCATTCTTATTTTTAGCCGCCTCGTAACGGTAATTCGTTTGTTGAAGAACAAATATTTAAAATTTGCACAAGATTCGGTGAGTTCCTGTCGCGCTCTTATTTATATGTCTGTCAGCGACTCCAGGAAGTTTATACTCTGCGTTATGTGTAGCAGCGAACCTTGGAAATTCGCAAATTAAAATTTAAAACCAGTTGTGACTATGACTACGACTAGTGGAAATTGCTTCATTAAAAAGACCCTATACAATTTCGATTCATGTTTGGTGGTGGTTACATTGCCCAATTCGAATGTCGTAGGAAAAACCTTCTTTGGACAAGTTTCACGCAAAAAAATGCAACGTCATATTTATTGGTTGGGTAACATTGGAATATCATGGTACCACTGCAGTGTCTTAAATAATAAATGAACCAAAATGGGGAACCAAACCGCCTAGTAAATACAAGATAAGCGAAAATGGTTGAGTACATTTGAATTTCCCGCGTCTCTACGTAGTGACTTTTATTGTTTGTGTGTGGCCCGGGGTTGTGATAAGGGTACTTTTGGTACTATTTCTAGTACAATTGAAAAGATCTCAGTGCAGAATAGTACCTCCCATTACTCATTAGTACATTTTTTTAATTTACAGGTGATATATGTTTCACATTTTTTGGTTATTTTTACTGTCTTTGGTTGGTAATACAGATTTAATTACTTTTAAATCGTCGAAGAGATTTATGATTTTTTTTTCTATAATACCATGTCACTGTCAAAATTTCTGTTGGAACACTGCTTTTTGTGAGCGATTAAATAAATAGAGAGAAAAGAATGAAATTACTGGGTCTGACAAGCCAATGAAATGAAGAATTGCGAGCAGCACCGCACGATTCATGGTATCAAATGCTTTGCTATGGTCAAGAAGTATCAAAATACTATCCTGTTCTTGGTCTGCCTCTGCAAAGATATTTTTGATAAAACCGGTAAGATGCTAATGGGTCAAAATTGACCAAATTCAGTCGGATGGGAGACCTTAGCAATGAATGGGCCGGACAAACGAAGGTTTCCAAGAATCAGGAAAATAATGTTCTAATAGGCAATAATTAATAATATGAGTTATACAGGGTGTACACGAATTCGACCGACAAACTTCTCAGGTATATTTTTTGCTTAAAGGTGTACCTAAAGTGTTTTACTCTATCTTCTTTCATTTTGAAGTTACAACCTATTATTTTGTTTTTGTTTCCTAATCTGGCATTGAAGTCATTGAATGAATTTTGTTTACATTTCGAACTAAAGTTGTGACATTTAAGAAAATAATCAGACAACTATACTGGAAATAAAAACCAAGGTTTGGACATTTAAATGCGTGTGATGCGCAGTAACATCAAGTTTGAATGATTTTTGTAAGTTCTAAATTCTTCAAAGAAAACAGGCCACAGTTGTGAAAAAAATTATTACTAATATTGCATCACCAGCAGATGAAGTTTATATGATTTTTCTTAATATTAATAAAAGGAAAATTAATGAAAAATTCATGATAGTTTATTGAAAATGTTTCGTCTTGTACAGAACTTTATTCTTCATATAAAGACCAATGTTATCTAACCTTTTATGCTTCAAATTAGGAGAAGAATGTGCACTAGAAATTTGTCTGTCGAATTCGTATACAGCCTGTATATGGAACGATCAGGGATCAGGGGACAGCATAACCTTAGCGTACGAATGTCCCAGATCATATCAATAGTGGCTAAATCAAATTTGAAAGATAGAGGAATATCACATTTAACATTGGATAAATAAATAGAACTGTATAACATCAAAATGGTTAGCATTATTAATTGGTGGGAACAGAATTAACAAAAAAATTAATTGAAAAGATTTGCATCTCTTCCGATCTTGAGATCCTTAAGGCTTTTCCATATACTGTAGATGAATGTTAATTCTCTACATAAGTGTCAGAGTATATAATATGGAAATTAGTATTTTTATTTTTATTTTATTTTTCAATCAAATAAATTTTCGAATAACCGAATAATTATTGCATTATAAAGTTATTTGTTTGTGGGAAGATACAAACAGCTCATTAAGTGTACAGTGCCGAGCTTAGAAAATGGGCCATATCTTAAAGCTAAAATGCTCCTCAAAATCTAGCTATGTATTTATGTGGTCGTACTTTTCGATTATAGAAAACTGTAATTATTGAAAACAACGAGTTAAGAATATCAGGAGAGAATCATAGTAACATTAGCTTCTCGTCTAATGTGGTCACTAAATATGGCCGCGGTAAGTCAGGCGCACACAAGCGCTTTATAAGATTCTGGAACGACCACAAACCACATATTTATATATATACACCCCTAGAATCACTATGCCTCCTTGCCTCCATTTAAACTCGAAATAAGCTTTCTGAAAAATGAATTTTTTTTTACATCCAAATCGCCGACCATAACTTTCGTTTCATGCGTTCGTTAAACTGTCGATCGTCTTTTGTTTTGTTATTTTTTTATGAAGAAAAAAGTCGAAATTCGATTGAAATTCGAACGTCGTTTGTCATCGCTCTTAATTTATTGTCCGACTCAAAAGTAAAAACGAAAGTTTTTTTTTTTTTTTTGATATCCAAATCGTCGACCAAAACTTTTTTTTCTTGCATTCGTTAAACGATCGATCATCTTTTGTTTATGTTTTTAACAAAAACCATCAACCCACATTTTCTTTTGCAATTTTATGCTTATGCCAGCGTTGCCAATTCTAATACGCTTAAAAGTACAATGTGATCGAAAATGATTGAGCGTCCTTCAAAAATATGTACTAATTTCGATATGAAAAGCTCGTAGAAAACTCAATTAATAAACAAACCGTGCACAACATACGAACGCTATTGATTGTCACCTGACCTTGAGTATTCAAAAACGCGAAAATTCTCTAGGCCGAATGTAGTTTTGATCACCTTTGGGTATTCATTTTCTCAAGGACGCTCGATCATTTTCGATCGCATTGTAGAATATACAGTGTGAGCATATGAAAATCAAAGCCACGTGATCAGTTACGTATGTGTTTCTGGTTTTTAGCATTGACAACATTGAGCGAAATATTAAACATGGCTTCTTTATGATCAGTAGCGTGTAGGTGTGTTTTTTGTGTTTGGTAATTTTTCCTTTCCATTTCGTACACATATTTTAAAATCATATAGTTTCTGAGCTCAAGTGTTGTCAATTTTAGATCAAGGTAATCATACAAAAATTAGTTAATGATGATGTATTTATTTCTGGATTAAATTTTCAGGATAATTTGGTATTACGCCACTGGGAAAATATTTCGTACGCAGCCGATTGCAACCGTGAACGATGTGTGCCTATTCCTGAATATAGACTATAGAGTGTGAGGAAGAAGCATTTTTTACTATTTACCATTGAAAGAGAGCCAGACGGAAGTAGCCATCTTATAAAGCCACTTTAACGGTCATTGATGATGTATCATTTGAGTGCCAACACGAATTATTCTATTTAACGGTGTAATAGCAGTTTATTTTGAATTTAGGAATAACGTTTCATCAGTAAGTATTATAATTAGGTACCTACTTTTCTTCCAAAATGTGTTTTTCTTTAGAATAAAGTTATTTACATTATAGGTTATAAATGCAACAACAGTCAGTCATAGGCGTAGTTATAACGATGTAGAAATGTAGTGACGACTTTTGTCACTACATCGCCTAAATAGATTATAATCTAACGCAGACGAATTTCTATTCAAACACTGTCTACACCTATCATAGCAAAATGCTGAATTAAAAACTCGCCTATTGGCAACACTGTTAACGACGTAAATTTGTTTGCTTCTAGACAGTTTGCGACTAGGCAATAGTCATATGTGTGCTATAGTAGTTATAATGTTAATGATTTTAGTACAATTTGATTTGACATTTTGGTAGCGTGTGGCCTTCGTGAAAAATTAGGTTTTTATATTAAAATAATTAATAGGTATTACACAATTGAAATATGATTACATTAATTACATACGTCTTATTATTCAAATTATGTATTGATACTTAATGCAGTGTGCATTTCACAAATTTAAAAAATATGAAAGGCGGGAAATTTAAACTGTCCTCAATCATCTTCGCTCATATCGTATGACTCATTCGTTTATGTAATATTGTTTATAGAACAAATAATAAGAATTTGTAAATACTTTACCGTTAACAATTGAAATGTCAAATAACTGGCGCGTTTAGTATTTATTAGTAAAATATTCTAACTGTAACGTATTGCTATTTACTGTACATACATGCGCCGAATAAACAAAAGCGGTAACTCGAGCCGGTCGCGCTGAGGCTAACATGTTCGCGCATGCAAGCGTAAAAATACGCAAGGTCGTTCGTAGATCCAGTTTACTAACAAAGTGAACGGTTCACTTTCTAGTTATCAAAACTTGCCGGGGAACCTAACTCATTGTTCGCACATAAGCACACGTATTTTCGTCTCTCTCACGCTTTCATACATACAAACTGCAAGTACCTAGTAATTCATTTCTGTTATAGTTTCCAGGCGTTGCTTTTGTATCCGCGTACCTAGTTAAATGTGGTTCTCCTTGGCATTTCATCATATACACGTTGGCATGACAAACACAATTCTGTGCAGAGAGGGCTTGGCTTTTCGAAAATTAGCCGATAATATTACAAGATCCCCCAAGCCCCTAAATAATTAAAGTAGGCTATGATTTCAATGTTTTTTTTTTCTCCTAAAGGTTTGTAGCACTGACAGCTACCCAATTATTTAAATTAAACAAGTTGTGACACTTTATATTTTCAATTTATAAAATGTTACAACACAAAATTTACTTTACGCATTTTTTTATGTGTGTTGTCATGGTCAGATCAGGGTCAGATAATAGGACACTGACAGTTATTAATTACTGACAGCTGCCCTCTCACTCGTGACGCGTCGCCAACTTTATATATTAAAAAAAAAAATCAGCTTTAATCAAGAATTCATTTTTTGAAGGCACGGTAGATTTAACAACGCAAAGAAAGACAAATTCCTTTCATTCCAGATTATACATATTAAGTTTGCAGGTATGCCGATATATTTGGTTCCATCTTAGAGCCAAAGAATGCGTGTTCTCGGGGCAATAATTTCGAATAAAATGTCAAGGGATATGTGTGCTGGCTTGGCGACAACAAAGGACCACTTTTGCCACACATTTTTCGAGGTGGGATCGTCTGGAATGTCCGAATGTCCTTTCGATAATACGTTTCGTTGGTCGATAAAAGATAAATAAAGGTTTACGTGGCGCACAGAAATAAACAACATCCTAAATTGACTATGAACGTAAATGAAAGAAATGAGCAAAAATAAATAGAGTTTAGTACAATGAGGTTTCTCTTTCGCAACTCGATGTTATATGTAGGTATGTAGATGAATGTTAATTTTTTACATTCTTTACATAAGTGTCAGAGTATAATATAATATGGAAATTATAATAAAATAAATTGCCGAATAACCGAATAATTATTGCATAAGTATAAAGTTATTTGTTTGTCCGAAGATACAAACGGCTTATTAAGTGTAACTGGCGAGCTTAGAAAATTGCCCATATTATCTTAAAGCTAAAATGCTCAAAATCTGGCTATTTATTTATCTGGTCGTACTTTTCGATTACAGAAAACTGTAATTATTGAAACCAACGAGTTAAGAATATCAGGAGAGAGTCATACTGACATTAGCTTCTCGTCCAATGTGGTCACTAAATATGGACGCAGGCGCCCACAAGTGTGTTACAAGATTCTGGAACGACCACAAACCATATACATATTTCATCATTAGGTCTGTTCCTACTACACTTTTTGACCGTTTCGAAACCGTCAGAATCAGTTGCCCACCGAAATAATGATCGGTTTTCACAACTTTATCAAGTGTGAAACTTTGATGAGTGCATGCTTCTGACGGTTTCGAAATCGTCAAAAAGTGATACAGTGTTTATTCGCGTCTTTGAACGAAAGAGTCGCCGCGCGGCGGAATTATGTGGAACCTGAAAACTGATGATGAAAATACACGTGTGTTTGACAGTTGTTGGTGCAGGCTACTAAGAAGGGAGTCAGATCAGTGAAAAAGTGCTTTATGGGCCAGTAGTGTGAAACGTAGTTAACCACTCGATCAAGTTAACTGTGTAGTTAAGTAATGTCATTGGTGGAAACTTAAACTTTCCTCCACACAGTTAACTTGATCGAGTAGTTAACTACTACTGATCCTTAGTGTCACATTCTAACTGACAGATACATTTAACCTTAGCATAAGACGATGAAGTTATCGGGCATAGGGCCCGGTCTTTTCGTCTCCAATTAACTTTATCTGGCAATTAATTCCCACAGCAGCGATTGTGATCACAGTTGTTACTATGGAAATAAACCGTCAGATAAAATTAACTGGAGATGAAAAGACTGAGCCTAAGTTTAACAAAATGAGATCCTAGAAATGTCAATTCTAGACACTGGAGTTCTATCATAAAAAATACTTGGAAGGAACTTACTTACGCTTGCTGCGCTTCTGATCATCGAAAAATTCCGAAACTAACCTAAAAGTCGTTCGCCTTTTATCTGAAATTTTTCCAATTGTAAATTTGGTTCTATTTGACAAACAATTGTCTACTTGACAATAGCGGCACAGTGTAAGTAATTACCCAGTAGCGTCACTTAAACGTCAGTGTCAAAAAAAGCCGCCATACTGTTTGATACTCTTATGGAAATGTAATGTAATTTGCAAATCGGTAGGTATCAAACAAAATGGCAAATGTGACAGTTATACTCCAGTGACGCTACTGTGTGATTTTTATACTGTGATAGCGGATAATAAAATCGGGACACGTCATTTGCACAATGTAATCCTCACTTTAATATTTTTGACGTTTAATACATGCCACTAGTAATTCTGATGTTTAATTCAAATTTTATTTATTTTCTTTTGACAGAAATATAACCTCAAAAAAGCCTGATTTACCCAATTTGTCGAAATACGCAACATGTCCATGGTGAATTTATTACTAACGGTGGCAGCATTCAAGCGAACCGTTACGTCGTCGCATACCCGCTTCTCCCTCAAACACATTAACTGTCAACCAACCATTAACTGTCACGGTTGACAGTTAATGTTGGTTAATATTTAGGCGTTTACGAAAATTCACCCGGTTGATAACCGGGTTAGAAGTGTGAGAGAGAACATTAAGAGACTTAGTGCATGTAAGAGTGAGAAAAATAGAGTATGCTGTATCCACCGGGTTAATTTTCGTAAATGCCTATTGTGTAAAAGGAGAAGCGGGTATGAGGTGACGTAACGGTTCGCTATCTCACTTGCGGCAATGCTGCCACCCTTAGTATTCAATTCACCGTGCGACATGTCAAATTCTTGCCCGGATTTTATTGTCCGCTCCTGTACCTTTCAAAAAAAATCAACCTATTTACCTATAAACTGACATACAGTCAAATAATTCCAACCTATTTCGAATAAATCCATTTTCACACTACGAAAATATTGAAAAAAGCGTGTCGATTTATTTTGACATTTCCCGATTTTGTTTATTTCAGCTGAACCTGTCAATGTATCGTTCGTATATATTACTAATCACAGTTGCTAACTAAACACTTAAGCTCCTTCTACACTCAAAAACACAAATTTCGCCAATTATTTTTGATTTACGGATGTCAACAAGTCACCATATTGGAGAAACTGACCTACCGCAAAGTGGTAACTTCCGGGAAATGCAATTACATTCTTCCATGCCGTATCTTCCTCCCTTGATTGAAAATAACAATGACGTTATAACCTCACATAAAGCTGTAATCGCCGAAATGTCATTATTAAAAATGTTATAACCTTACAGAAAACTGTAATCGCTGAAATGTCATTATTGAAAAGCGATAGAAAATGAAAATGACCCTTATCTCTCATTCTATTCAATGTTTACAGGTTTCACATATTTACATATTCCTTGAAGTATGAATTTTGTTATTTCTTCATTTACATACGGTAAACTGATATGAAGAACGAAATCCGCGTGACCAAACCGAAGCTGCGCGTATCAAGTTCTGATGGTGCAGGTGCATAATGAAGCTATTCATGCCGCTACAAATCTGCATATTTCTTCGGCACCTCGCGATAAAGGATGTTGCTAAATCACGAATACCACTCTAAAGTGGTGGCCCTGAAGACCGTTCGTGCGGTAAAAATCTGAACTGAAGCAGGTTCGGAGCGAGATATAATATTTCGCAAGTGCAGTTTAAACTGAATTAATGTTATAGCATATGTCCAAATAAATTTTTGATAAATGTAGGCCATGGAAGTATAAACGTATGTCGTAGCCTACAGAACCAAACAGTTTTTGAGGTTAGTGACGCGTCAAAGTGTGAAATGTGGCAAATTACACTTCGAATTTATTTAACTACTCAAGAACTAGACAATATTTTAATGTGAATAATAAATTATAATTTAATAGGGGAAAGTTACAGTAATTGTAATTGGACTGCAAGTCGCCAGTTCATAAATTGTCAAGTAAATAAATAAATTGCTGTAATAATCTGAGACAAACGTTTTGTCCTCCATGGCCTACCTTTATCAAAAATTTACTTGGACATTGGTATGTACATGACGTTACCCATATGTCACGTCAATGGGGTTGAACACTAAGATCTTCAGACTGCATCCCTAGTTTTAGATTTTTTAAATAAGTAAATGAGAAGACAATTATAAAAAGAAGGCGATGAACTCGGTGCATTGAATACTAACGGTGGCAGCATTCAAGTGAGACGCCGAACCATTACGTCATCGCACACCCGCTTCTGTCTCTAACACATTAACTGTCACGGTTGACAGTTAATGTCACCGTGGGCGATGAAGAGTAAAAAAAAAAAACTGCAATGTTTTATTCCAAAATATTTACTATTTCTTCTAGAACAACCTGTATAAGTTTGAAAAGTAAATTATAATAGCTTATGTGTATTTTATTTATAGTAAAGCGCTTCTGAAATACGTGCGAGTACCTCCACGTAAAGTCTAAAAAAAAGAGAGATAAGATTCCAAAGTTTAAACATTTTGCTGTTTAAATAACAGTGTCATTGCATCTGACTGACTGACTGCCGGTTCCTGGTTAATTTGAATTTTACTACATGCAACCTTGACGAAAACTCGTTAATTGGAGTTTCAAATAGCGCCCGTCTCTCTCTCTTTCACTTGAGTCACTTGACGCACGATCCGAACGGACTTTTAATCTGTTCGTAATGTTGTAACAGGGAAAGACAAATTTTGTCATCAAAACTTGATTGTATTTTCTATTATAAACGAAAAAATCAAGTAAACGGGAATTTACAACATCAATTTCTAATTTACTAACGTCGAGGAGGGGGAGAGGTACTGGATTGCATGATTCATTCAGTAAAACATACAGTGTCTTTCAAAAAGTGTGTTACAAGAAAGCACAAAGTTTCGGAACGCATTTTAGCTTTTAATTCTGAGTGACTTATTCTTCTGACATTTTCGTGTATCTTGTAAAATAAGGGTACTTTACTCTTAAACCATCTTCATTTCTCGGTATCCACGCTGTATACCATTCAAGATAAATTTCATTTGACATTTCCCAATTTGACTTTAAGGGATACAGACGCGTTCTCAATCAAAATTTTTTTATAAAAATCGATATTAAAAAAATCCCATTTGTAGCACACTTAATTGAAGGCCATTTGTAGCACACTTGAAGGCTTCCGCGGCCGTCGTCGTCCATGTTTGAATTGTAGCACTTCAAACATTGTAGCAATTCAAACATGTAGCACACTTTTTGAAAGACAGTGTATATTTTAACGAATTGTAATTGAATTTAGCCTCGTGAGTGCATATGAAAATTGCGTGCTTGTCGTAGTTTCAAGAAAGCATCGAATATATTGAAATAAAATAATATAGAGATTATTCACCAAAAATGTATTTGTGACGTAATCTAAATATAAGTTTTTATAATAGTGTACGTTCCTGTCATTCTTCTCTACGTTCAATAGCCTATGAGCAAAATAAACAATAAATATTAAAAGAAAAATTAAATTTTAAAGGATGGCGGAAAATGAAATGCGATGAAACCGTTCGCTTACTCTATCACAGATAGCACTGCCCTTTCTTACCGCAACCGGTAAAAGTTCAAAATAAATCATCGAGTAAAGCCTAGAACACAATGGATTTGCATAAAACATAAGACATAAGCCGTAAAGCTAAGTACACACTGAAGGAACATACAGGAACTTTTTTGTTGATGGTTGTTGCTAAATGTTTCAAAAGTTTTCAACTTTCAAGTTATGGAAACAATTTGTCCACACTAAGAGCGTGTTCGTAAACTCTCTTGGTTACTCCTGAATAATATTCTTTCTCTCTCGCATAAATGATTTTGTATATTTTGCTTTTCATTTTATTCACTCCTAGCGTTACTCAAGGAGACTTTACGAACTCAGCCTAAAGGTATCAAAATAGAGAAACATCTGAATTTTGTTTCTGTTCCATTGTTGGAAATTGTTGCACGTAACAATCTGTACACACACAAGAAACAAGTTAGTATTGTTGACAGTCATGACTGAAGAAGACGTGCTTCTCGCTGCTGCAGCTTATATTGTTATTACTTGTAAAAAAAAAGAAACAACGAAAACGAAGAGTTCAAGCACAATGTGGTGTTGATTGCTACGCTACAAGCCGTTACCGAAACTGGTGACAAGATGTACGCATTGAAGGAACTCCCTTTTTTGTTCCTGATTTTTTCCCATTTTTCTTTGATATTTACCGTTCCGAGTGGAAACACGCAACGATCAGTAACTTTTGTTACTGGAAACGGAAACATGAAGGAACTTAAAGAAACTTTCGGAAACTACCCGTAACTTTTTCGAGGAACATGGAACAGCAACTAAAAGTTCCCGATTGTTCATTCAGTGTGGATTTAGCTTAAGAAACACATTTGCTTTGTTCTCGTAACGGAGCTATTGTGTTACAGCACACTTCTTTACATACATAGGTCGAATTACTGTTACGGCTTATGTCTTATGTTTTATGCAAATCCATTGTGTACTGGCCCTAAAGAAGAACTGTAAGTAGTAAGAAGTTAGAACTAATTCTTGTTGCCAGCACTCATAAAAGTTCTGAAAATTGAACTTGTCAGTAAACGAACGTATTTAAAAAGTCGTTTTGGAATTCGAAATTGGAAAGAAATTAAAACAAAACTAATTATTTTGATCATGTACTTCCTTTGCCCTTTAACAGAGGGCGCTGCTAATTCATTTTGTATTAAAGTACCGCCATTTTGAGTCAAAATTAAATTTACCTTGGCTTCATGAATTACAATACTTTATATAACAAGTGTCTAAATAAAAACCTGGTCAAGTGGGTTGTGATCGAGAATTTATCCATTGCATTTATATAGCAGAATTACTAAATGTAGCCTACTTGACCAGGTTTTTATTTAGACACGAGTTATTTAGTGACTTTACCTAAATAACTCTATCTAGGGACCCTAATTACGTGTAAAGTCACTAAATACTTAAAAGTACTGCAATTCATTAAGCCAATGTAAATTTAAATTTAAATTCAAAATGGCGGTAATTGCGGCACTTTATCTATTTAGGGACTTTAATTCTTTATTGGAACCAATAATTTGAAATTTTGTGACCATAAAGTTTCATAAAATCAACAAGAGAAGAAAAATTGAGCTTTCACAATGTCACGTGGTCGAAAAAGATCGCATTAATTTTGCTTGGTATGTTGCGTGTTCCTTCTTTTGATGAAAAGCGCATTTACTTTTTAAATTCAAAAATTAGCAAAAGCCGTTTATATCATCATTAACGGGCTTAAATTGTTTGAGTACTGTACAACAGAGGGCGCTGCAAATTCTTTACTTTACGCATACAGTCACTAAATAAATACAGTACTGCAGTCCATATGTTTAATGCGTAAGACAAAGAAGCCACGGTTTTTGCATTAAAATGATTTTCTTTCCGGCAAGTTTAATCAAACTTAATACCTGTCAAGTAAAAGGTTAAAATGCCCAAGTGTGTCGTTGTTAGCGTTAGACATTTGAATTTTCCGCCAATATTTTGCACTAAAATGGCGGCTGATTGCGGTACTGTAATTATTTAGTGACGGTATTCACTCATCTATAATTTGCGAGATCCGAAACTTTTAAGATAAATTATTATTAAACGAAGCAGAGAAGGAATACAAAATTAAAAGTTCGTAACGTGAATCCTTGAATCCTTTTTTTTTTTAAATTTTGTTGAGAAAAAAATATTTTTGTTTTCGTTTAATGTCCATCAAATACCAAAATATTCTGATTATGTAATTTTAAGCTTAAATAATTCAGTAACAAAAGTAAATCTGAAAATTTTACTCAATAGATGTCACCTGTTTGCGCAAGTTCGAAAACCAACGAGCAAAGAATTAACAGGTGGGAACCTACGGCAGTGGGAGAATGCAATTATGTTTGACGGAAGTTACGACTTTGTGGTAGGTCAGTTTCTGGAATATGGCGGTTTGCTGACATCCATTGTCGGAAAATAATTGCCGGATTTTGTGTTTGAATCTGAGTATAGAACGAATTTATGTGTTTACTTAGCAACTGTGATTAATAGTATCTATGTACAGTAGCGGACAATAAAATCCGGGCAAGTCATTTGCACAATGTAAACCACACTTTAATATTTTTGACGTTTAATGCATGTCACTAGTAATTCTGACGTTTAATTCAAATTTTATTCATTTATTTTGACAGAAATATAACCTCAATAAAAGCCTGATTTACCAAATTTGTCGAAATATGCACGACATATCAAATTCTTGCCCGGTTTTTATTGTCCGCTACTGTACAACGATACATTGATAAGTTATTATAGACTTCAGCTTAAAAGAGAACGACTTTTAGGTTACTTTTGGAATGTTTCGTTGATTAGTGGCGCAGCAAGCATAATGTAAAGAAAATTTCTTCCAAGTACAGTCGCGGCCAAAAAAAAAAAGCGGGACACTTTTTTAAACGTCAATTTTCTAATACTAAAACTTTTGCTGCGTGGTTGTAATTATGAACTGATACTTATGGATGAGAAGCAGTAATATTTATTGTTTGTCATCCGTAAGTATCAGTCACATAATTACAACCACCCAGCAAGAGTTTTAGTATTAGAAAATTGACGTTTAAAAAAGTCCCTTTTTTTGGCCGCGACTGTACTTTTATGTTAGAATTCCAGTGTCTAGAATATAATTGACATTTCTAGCAATTTATTTCCTTAAATTTGGTGTAGTAAGTGTATTATAAACAATGGTGAACTGTGTGGTTTGTGGTCGTTCCAGAATCTTGTAAAACGCTTGTGTGCCCTAATGACTTACAGTGGCCAATTTAGTTACCACTTTGGACAAGAGACTGAAATTTCAAGTTAAAATTTATATCATAACAGGTGGAAAAAGAATCAGACCTCACATAATACAAAAATTTTACCTTTTTAAAATTAGAAATTAAAATTTTTAACTTAAAATGAGATTTTGTATGTGAGGTTCGATTCTCTTTCACCTATTATGAATCAACCTGTATAATTTCTTCTTTTTTGAAATTTATTATAATTTTGACGCCGACAATATTTCGACTTTATTATTATTTCCGTTAATTTTTAAAGTTTTTCGATATATTCAGTAATGTTTGATTTTTCTGCAGTAGTTATTGTTTCTGGCGCTTTTGATTTTTTAAAGTTAAATGTTCAGAATGTTTACTGACGGACTATTGGCATTATGGCTCACTTCCACAGTGTAAGAATCTACACAGTAGCGTCACTCGAGTATAACTGTCACATTTGCCATTTCATATCTTCCGATTTGTATCAGACGGCATGGTCGCTTTTTTTGACACTGACGTTTAAGTGACGCTACTGGGTAATTACTTATACTGTGCTCACTTCATCTATAACCAGAGTTCAAACAATTTGGAGCGTTGCCATGGTTACAGAATGGGCACTTTTCATTGGTCTTCGTATTGCGTAACCATGACAACGCTCCGAAATGTCCGAAGTCCGTCTATAAAAAAAAATAAACATCAATTTGACTGTGACACACGGCTGTCTCAATGTAGGTAAATGAATATAGATAAACAAGCAAAAAAATATCGAAATTTTTTGTTTCAATAAAAAGTTAAGAAATAAATTGTATTTTATGTTCTTTTTGCGATGGTTTCGATGAATTTGTGAGGCAATCGTCAAGTTCAGCATCTCTTACCTGCCTCCATAAATTTCTTGTGTGAGTGGTACGCTTTCATCATCGGAAAAGTTATCGTCGCTATCGTTTCTCAATCCCGGTGTCGCCATTGTATCTGAAAGAAAACGCAAATTAGCTAACTATGAATCATGTTAGATGTTAGAAATTCGTGTTGCAAAATAGATGCTTCGCAAAGCGGCAAATTATTTGGGAGCTTCGGGCTATTATAAGAGCACGTAAATGTCAGCGCCTACTTTTAATATTATTAACTTATCGCCTTGTACCTATACCTACCTTAACGCGTTACGTTTTCAAGCAAGTTGTTCTACTTTTCCTTTTCAAGATTATTTGTTTTTTTTGTGAATACCTATTTTCTTTTATAATTACGTAAGAGAGAGTGAAAGACAGAGAGCTATTTAACGCTTTAGAAGTACAGAATCGTTGAACTTCTTTAATTAATTTTTACATTAATGTTTGTCATCGTTAAAGAACGACAATCATTAACTAATCGCACAATTTAATGAAGATGTATTCATAACCCGGAAGCTGCCTTGAAGTCTTGAAAGCAAACATTCAAAATCTCTGTTTACAACCGAGTAGTGCCATTCGATTTCCAAACACCTTGAAACATATTTATTGCATCTTATAATTATTTTCCTTAATAGGTACTCTTATAAATTCTCTTTTAGATTCGTTAATATTTTTATTTAATGCATATCTCGAATGCTTTAGGAGCTGTTAGAACAGGACGGTCTTGGAAAATATTAACATTTGTGTGAAGTCTGATTAAAATTATTCAGTTTAATCAAGGTAAGTAAATTGAAAAAGGTAAGTAATATACAGGATGACTGACAAAATAAAACCGCTAAAAAAATTCATGTCATAGATTACAGGAAAAATATTAAAATGTCTGTTAGTGTTCGCTATTAAAAATCACGTTAAGAACACACTGTTGGGACATCCTGTATAAGCACATAAGTGGCATCTTTAATAATTGATCGCCTCCAAGTTTAAAGAATGCAAAATTTCTTTTTTCTAAAACGTCTTAATTACAACACGCTTTCAAGGATACCGGTGAGCGGGGCCAATTCTTTCAATATCCTTTTTACCACAACTAAATAGCACGGCGAAAGCTATCCGTTCCACGTTTCGCATCGCACACGTTTCCTTTGTCCTGTTTCGGCGCGACAGGAACTCGGGTGGTGTCATTCGAAATATTTAGCGGTCGTTTTTTCTTCTTCTTCTTTATTTCAAGAACGCAAATTAACTGTAACTCGTATGCTAATTTAAAGGAAGTCGATTTTTATCAAGGAGCGCTGGCAAATGTTAAGAAAAAGCGTTTGTAATATCGGTACTTGGCGTTCTTGCATATAATAGGTGTGGCTGCAAGTATGTCTATATAATAAAGGCAATTATGTTAAAGGTTGTTTGTGTGCGTGAGAGAAAGAAATCGACAGTTATCTCTTTTATTTATTAATTCGACAATGATTAATCTGTTTGACAAAAAGAAACTGTGTGTGAAGCTCAACAAAAAATAAAACAGAACAGGGTTGTACGTTGAGCCCAATACTTTTCAACATATCAAAAAGATTTAGATATTTAGAAACCAATTACAAGAAAATGTCAATTAAAAAAATAGCAAAATTTATCGTAACATATGAATGTGAGTTATAAACAACAACAACTGCTAAATGAACTGGATAGAATTATTAAAGAAGAACGTTTTTTCTTTGATAAGATTTACACACCAGTTTCGTTTTTTTTTTTTAATCGAAATCAAGTTTGGTGAGGAGTCGACTATAGAGATGAAAAAGGAGAGTTTAATAATCTACCTAAAGTCGGTTTGTTTGTTGGTGCAAAGTGGTGCTCTTTAAGAGAAAACATCAATCGCGCTTAATAGAGTGCATTGCGCGCAACTATTTAGAAATCAAATTGTTTGTAGAAAGCATAACTGAATTAAAGTGGAACGGGCCACGTAATAGTTTTACGTAAGCCACAGGTAATTTGTACACAAAAAAAATCGGTAAACGAAAGTTGTATTTTTGTCTTAGGTTGTTTGCTATCATTATCAGAACGGTCCATGGTTTTCGGGCGTTCGATATTGTACTATCGCGGCCTTATAATTTCGCACGATTCGATTTTCCGCTGTAAATATGGCTTTCTTTGACGGCTTGTCAAATATAATCATTTTAAACGTCAGATTTCAAATGTAATGCTAAAGTTGTAGCAACACAATGCCAAATCACGTACTATCGATATAATAAAAAACTAGGACAACTTTTAAATCCAGTAGCCATACGTTTCCATAATTTTATTATATTGATTCTTACTTTGTTGTCAAGTCAGTAACTGTATTTTTGTTAACGCCGAAATTCTGAGCAATTTGTTTAACTGTGACACGCTTTTCAATCCTAGCTTTTAAAACATTTACTTTAGCCATGACTGACAGCCTGAAAGTGACAATTTCAAATAATTTTAAAATTACGGTCGGTAGTAGTTTTACACAGCTTAAAAAGTTTTTTATGATAGCAATAGTACTTTCTGAAGGAGAGAAGGGTTTTGCAATCGCAAAATTAGGAGATGGTTGGTCACTACTTTTATTCTGTTATTTCAGTTCTAATATTATCTTGCTGTTCTTAAAATATAACCAAACAATCTGACTTTTGGTTAAATGTCTTTAGTGTCAAAATTGAGGAAAGAACCTGTTCTACAAAACTATAATTTACAGAAATTCTGGCTACTTGATAAAAAATCGTGCGAAATTTTAAGGCCCCGATAGTACATGTAGAGTTGTTGATGTAGAGTTTTTTTTTTAAATCTGGCGTTGAAGTTGGCCATGGAAATTTAGTTGTGAACCATCATATCGTGACAGTTATTAATTTGACATTCGAACTTGCATTCCTAACCTTACTTTCGAGGTTTAGAACCTAGGTTTCGAACTCAACAGTACGATAGGCCAACACAAGACAATGTGATTGTGATCTATGGTATTTGCAACAAAATAATTAAAACCTGTGGTGCGTTCACAATAAGCACGTAGTCACGGCCAACTTCGACGCCAAATTAAAAAAAAACACCCGTTATGTAGTGCGTTTAAAAAAAAAACGTTATCAAGTAGGCTTACGTCAAAGGCAAAGCTTACTAAGACATTAAAAGTCCCTAAATAAATTACCAGATATCTAACTTGATTCCTGAAGTTTCAAAGAATAATGACAGTATTGCTTGCTCGATTTTTCTATTGTTTCTTAATTCTGAATGTATAAATGGCCAATTACAGAGTATAATAAAGATTGAAGTTATGTGATTTTTTAATTTACTACAAAAACTACATTTACTACATCAAAAGTTACTTGTGATGTAAATTTTGTATAAAATATTAGTTAAACGGAAAGGTTAGTGCCAGGAAAATACAAAATATTTGTTACATGTAACTTTCCGAACCCTGACTGTGGCACAGTACATATAAGAATGTACACAGTAGCGACACTCGAGTATAACTGTCACATTTGCCATTTTGTAGTCAGTGGCGTAACGGAATTAATTGTAAAAGAAGTACATTTTTATGCAGGAATTAAAACTTAAAACTGATGTTGGAATAAATTCGGAACGTCATGATTACAAAGTAAAGTGCGGTCAAGAAAAACCGTCATCGAGTAGGCTTACGTCAAATGCAAATTTTGCAAAGTCACGTCGTTACCGTAAACATAACCTAACTTTTTATATCCATTTAATTACGATTTTCTACAAAATGGATAATAAAATTGCAATTAATGAAATTATGTAAAATGTAAACAAAGCCTTTGACAGTTGACACTGTTGACAGCTCGCAGTTATTCAAGGTTGCAACATACCCACTAAGCTACGACGTGCCGTCATCAAATAAAAACAAGTTGCCACATTTTTTATAGGCCAACAAAACGCCATTTTTTTTTCTAACTATAAATGTGAGATAGTAATAATTTCTTATGTATTGTAAGAGAGACACACAAAAATTAAGACAAAAAGGAACAAATGAAAAACAAAAACTAAAAATGAAAAGTAAAAGGTAAATAAAAAAACGACAATGAAGTAACTAAAAATGAAAGCGAACTGAAAGAAAAAAACAAAATCGAAGAAAAGAAATCAAAAACCAGAACAGAAAGCAAATAAAGATTGAAACGAGACAAGTGAAAAACTGTTACGTTTTAAATTTGCCGCCAAAACGTCGTGGCGATACGGTATCATTCAACTGCGTTTTAGCGCAGTTGGTTCTCTTTCAGGTTCACTTCAAGTAAACCCAGGTAATGATCTCCTCTATTTTGACTGCATTTATTTTCCAAGTGAACAAGTCTCCTCTTCCGGCTCGACTTTGATTGAGGTTTAATGTGCCAATACCTTGCGGAGAGCGGGACCCCAGGAACTTCTGCATCAACGTGCAAAAGTTGTCCCATGCCTCTGCCCAGTTCTTTTCCTCCTCCGTAATAGTAATCACTACTACTTCGATACTCTTCATGTTTTCTTTTGTTAATACTTTCATTTTCTCACCACTATACTGCCTTTTGTTTCTTGTTTTACTTCGCTACCAATTATTGTAAAATTTGAATTTTATTATTACAGATAATAAAATTTCATTAATTTTGTTTCTCGAATCTTTTCTTTTTTTAATAATTTATTTACTCATGATTTTAATGACGCGGCGATACGTAGGTTACAATACAGTATGTGACTTTCATTAGAAGGTCAAGTAACTTTCTTTTATTAGCATCCATATTCAACGCTTAGATGTCTTCTAAAAGCCGTTTCAAACTGCCCTATTTTTTGTATAAGGTTTGATGCAATTTCTACACAAAAAAAAAATTTGGAACAAGAAATAGAACAAGTTATATTTTTTTTTTAGACAATGGAAGACATGGAAGCAAATCTTGTACAAAAAAAGAGCAGTAATGTATGGTTGAATTATTCGCCCATGTAATTATTTAAATGTTTTGTTTTTGACGTAGCATCTATTTGACCGGTTTCGAATACTATTCCGGGCGTTAAATGACGGGCCATAAAACGAATTTCTTAATTAGCGTTAAATGTCAAATGCGCCGGAGTTTTCGATTTATGTAATTTTGTCTGTCTGTGATATTTGGTTTGTTAAATGCAAAGCTAATAAATAAATGAATTTTTATTTATGTATTTTAGATACTGCAAAATAAAGGTTGTTTTTTTTACTATATGCCGATCATATAAAGCATAAGTTAAGAAAATATACGACGAAATGATGTGACTCGACCAAAGCTGCAAGGCTGTTTCACGAAAGTTAGAAGGAGATAGCTACATAAAAATTCTTTGACTTATCTATCGATCGATCGGCATATAGAGAAAAAATGAACTAACTGTACACAATAATCCATTCATTCACTATAAGTCTAGTGAGAACGTAGTACTCACGTAGGGTTACCACCCGTCCCGGATTCACCGGGATTGTCCCAAAATTCCCTATATCAGATTTTGCGCTATTATTATTATTGAGAATTTTTTTTTTGTAAACACCGAAGTTGAATCAGGGTCTTCAGGTTCACTGTATTAGGGTCAACTGTAATTGTCACAAGAGTAACAACTTGTTCATATGTAAAAATAGTGTTTTTTTTTAATCTAGTGAGGTAATGCTCAAAATCATAATAATAATAATAATGGCAAATAAGTGTGCCGCGGCGCCACTATTTTCTGACCTGTAAACTGTGTCGTGAAAAGCAAATAGCAACTAATACTGCTGCCCCATGAGCTATCAAGCACGAGATGGCGGTCAGTGCAGACAAAGCGTGTCATCGCAAACTTGCAAAATTGTTGGTTGGAGGATTGGAATGGGGTCCCCGAGCATATTCTGTATAGCTATTTCGGCCCTAATTGGGGCCTCATAAGCAAAACAGTAGCTCGAGAACTCTATTGCAACCCCGACGACCAACAAGACATACGCATGGTTAGCACTAACCACTAACCGTGCGTATGTCTTGTTGGTCGTCGGGGTTGGAATGGAGTTCTCGAGCTACTGTTCGGCTGATGAGGCTCCAATTAGGACCGAAATAGCTACACAGAATATGCTCGGGGGCCCCATTGCAATCCTGCCGAATTGTATCCAACAATTTTGCAATAATAATTTTATTGTCGCTGATCTATAGCAGATGTGGGCAACGTCAATACAAATGATATAAGTAAAATAGAATAAAATAAAAATAAAAAAGATAAAAAATAAAAAACATAAATTATAACAAATAATTTGTCACAAAAGAGATTTGACTGATTGTGAGCATTTTACTTGTAATAGAAAAAGCAGTGCAGTGTTGCCAATAGAATTTTGCAAAAAGTCTAAACGTTTAACTTAAATAATCACTAATACGTCACTAGAAGCAGACGACAATTCACTAAAAACAAATGCCCAAAAATCGAACCGCGTCGAATACATTAAATACATCAATATTGTGCTTAAGCGTATTAGGTTTGGCAACACTGATCACAGTATTAAAAGATCGCTAAAATTACAAAAAAATTAGAGTTGGTTTTTGTTAAAAACAAACAAGACGATCATCGATTGTTTAACAAATGCAAGAAACAAAAAAAAAAGGTCGACGATTTGAATATAAGAGAACCTATTGATTTCACTTTTCCGTTAAAAGTAAAATTAAAATTGCGTTCGTCGTGTTGTGCTCCTCGAGCGCTTTCGTTTGAATGGCCGCACGACGTACTTATCTCTTAAAGGAATGTTCTTCGATCGTGTAAGGCGGCCATTTTTGATTCCAAGATGGCGTCGGTGTGACACTCGAGTTCGTCTCGCCGGCACGTTTAATTTGATATGCGACACGAAGGGTTTATCTCTTACGCGGCGTTTTCGATCACAGCGCCGCCATCTTTGATTCCAAGATGGCTTCGCTATGACAATCGAGTTCGTCTCGCCGAGATCTTTCATTTGATATGCGACACGAAGGGTTTATCTCTTACGCGGCGGCGATTTTCGATCGTAACGCCGCCATCTTTGATTATAAGATGGCGTCGGTATGACAGTCGAGTTCGTCTCGTCGAGATCTTTCGTTTGAGGTGCGACACGAAGGGTTTATTTTTCAAGCCACCGGTTTCGATCATAACTCGTCGAGAGCTTTCATGTGATATGCGGCACGGCGGGTTTTTCTTTCGTGCGACCTGTTTCGATTTTGGTCGGAACAGGTCGCATAGTCTAATTTAACATTATAGCTAACCTACTAACTTAAAATCACGGCCTACTGCGATAACAAATAGTGAATGAGTGGATAACAGAACGAGTTCTTTCCTGCATTTCTATTTTATACATAGTTTTGTTGCACATTATATTACCGACTGCTTCACTGAACTTTGCAAAAAAGGCAGTTAAAGAATTTTGTATTAAAAGAAAACGATAAGCTTTTCCCTCATTAATAAATAAAACGAAATGAGAATTTAAAAATGTTCATATTTACAGTTGGTTCTTGTCCGATGAAATTTGTATCACAAAATCTTCTAAGCGGACACTAAATCGCGCAACAATACACTTTACGTTTCGCAGTCGAACGACTGCGAAACGTAAAGTGTATTGTTGCGCGATTTAGTGTCCGCTTAGAAGATTTTGTGATATTAAAAATGTTCGTTTGTATGTCATAATGTATTATCATATAAGTTATATGATAGCTCTTTTTTTTGGTTTTATCTAATAATAGCACTTGAATTTATTTCATTGCAATTTTTTGAGTTGTACTATTAGAATAAAATTATGTAATCGGGTTTTCAAGGCAAACAATTTGAATAACCTTTCGGAGTCTTTTTAAAGTGAACAGCTTTCTCTTTTCTAACGCTCGGTGAGATAACATAGTGATTGCAATTTTTTTTTTAAATAAAAGTCGGAGACGAAATAAAAAAATATCTTCAGAATGTTAATTGGTTTGAGTTGTATCATTTCATGCTTGCCGTTCTTGTTTGTCTGCTACGCGTGCGTTTAGCTCACCTCTTGTTCTTTCATTGCTGAACATTACGCCGATAATATTCATAAAAGTTCCACGAATAAAGAATTTATTTATATAACTTTAGAAACGTAGGAAAGACGAATTAATAATGAGCATACAATTTGGCTTAACCCCTTTTATAATAAGCGGTCATCGAATTTGAGACAGCCCGTATAATAATTTGTTATTTTCTTTAAGTGGCCCTTCCAACTTGCATACATTTTCGTCATTCTTAATTTAAAATCAGTATGAACATTCAAATTGCTAGGTATACATGTACAGACAGGGTGACTGACAATTGTTCCGAGAATATGGGAAACACGTTAAAAAAATTCTGGGTACTTTAGTTTTCGAGAAATGATTAATCAAAAATTACACCCAAAACGACGATATGTAGAGAATTAATTTTTACAACTTTGGGACCCCTGTGGGGTGTATAAAAGAAATACCTGAAGCTTGACGATCATTTTTGGGACAACCTGTATGTCGCTTCCAAAATCAAAAATTCTTGTTTCGTTGTGTTCTTTATTTCATGCAAAATTCGAAAACGTAAAAGTACAGGGTGACTGACAATTGTTCCGCATAGAAAGAAAAAAACGAAAAGAAGCGATATCCGAGAGTATAGGAAAAATGTTAAAAAAATTCTGTACAGCTTTCGAGAAATAATTAATCAAAAATTACACCCACAACGACGATACGTTAGAGGATTAATTAAACAAAACTTTCTAAAATTAAGATTTGAACTTTAGGCAATTTTTGGCGTAAAATAAAACAAAAGACGATCGACAAATTTATAAAATTAAAAAAATCTCATTGAATAAAATTAGAAAAAAATTACAAAAATAAAAAACTCATTAAATAAAATTACAAAAAATTATAAAAATTAAAAAATTCTCATTAAATAAACAAAACTTTCTAAAATTAAGATTTGATATTTGTGCAATTTTTGACGAAAAATAAAACAAAAGACGATCGACAAATTTATAAAATTAAAAAAAATATATATATAAAAAAATCTCATTGAATAAAATTACACAGAAAATAACAAAAATAAAAAATATCTCATTAAATAAAATTACAAAAAATTAAAAATTAAAAAATTCTCATTCTCAAAACTTTCTAAAATTAAGATTTGACAATTGTGCATTTTTTTATGAGAAACAAAACAGGAGACGATCGAGAAATAAAGAAATTTTATAAAATTACGAAAAATATCGAAAATTAAAAAAATTCTCATTAAATAAACAAAACTTTCTAAAATTAAGATTTGGCATTTATTTTACGTCAAAAATTGCACAAAACAAAAGACGATCTATAAATAAAAAAAATTGATAAAATTACAAAAAAATAAAAATTAAAAAAAAGTTGAGTTCAAAATCGGTAGATCTACCGAATTATCGGTAGAGTTGGCAGCACTGATCTGATCGACAATGCGGATTTGGCTGTTAGTTAGTTACTTTAGTTTTTGTCGGCTTCCGGTTTAGTGATTTCTTTGTTGCCAATAGTAAAGCTGAAACATCACTAACAAGTCGTCAATCAAAAATTTAAAAATTAATCTGTTTTTTTTTTCTTTTTTGAAAATACCCATTTTTACCCACGTATTATTTTTACCCGCAAGGTTGCCCGTACATTGGCAACTCTGGTTGTTAATCAAGATCACATTGTGAACTGCTGCATTTATAAAATGTGGCATTGTATTTCGAACGCCGCGCCGCGCCGTGTCGCAGCATAGAATTTTTTAAACGTTTTTCTCGTAATCTATAACGTTCATTCTCTTGTTACACGTTTTTTTGCGAAACAATTGTCAGTCACCCTGTATAAAATCCGATTTGTTAACTGCGGAATAATTGTCAGTCGCTCTGTATAGAACCGATTCATTAACTGTTATTGTTCTTGTTTCTTTCTTTATTTATTTATTGTAATCCTTAATACCTTTCAATGCCTTTCAAACACTTTCCATTTAGTATACTACACCTACAAACGATTGAGGTAAGTACATACAACAGATAATTTTATTAAATACTTCTTGCATCTACAGCTGGTCGTATTGACCCACTTTCACTTGCTCAGATACAGATCGGTGCATATCGTGGCTTGGTTTCCGCCATCTCACAAATATAACATCGAATTCCCAACGCAGATTTTTCTGATACGTCTAGAAGCAACAATCGCCGATTGTTTATTTGTGTCTGTAGTCCGGCCGCACTGACCTTTCGGGCTATTTTTGGAAAGCCGCCGAAAGAAACTAGATATTATAAGAGGCGATTGCGAAATGAATTATGGACGGGCCCCCCCTGTTTCAGGTATGCAGCGATGACAGGCCATAATGAAGTTTCGCAGCTTCTTTTTATCCATTTATGTTTGAGTTGTTAGGAGGGATCAACAGTATTCAATTTTCGCAGCTTCTTTTTTTTGCATTTACGATTGAGTTATTAGGAGCATACCAAAGGATCAACAGTGTTAATTACAAGAGTGTTGTCAGCAAGCATTTGTTGATAAAAAAGAAGTACCTACATAATTTAAAGTATGAATTTTGTTATTGACTTTGTTTGACTTTTGTCAATTAATTGTTTTTAATGCTAGATCAATTGTTATTGTTATTCCTAGTATAAGTCACCTCGACTTACAGTCAACAATTAGAATACAATATTACAATTTTTTCTGGGTAGTGCCAACTTAACTGTGTCTCAACTGTCAACCAACAAGAATGTCACCTTAACATCGCCTATGCCAAGAGGAGAAATTCGTGAATGATGCACAAAGTTACATGCATGACAAGACTTATTAAACAACCCACGTATTTACATACATAGATGCAACTTCTTTAAAGACGTATAACGTGATTTACGCGAGTCAGACATAAAAATCACGTCTATATTTAAAAAAAAAAAGTTTCGAAGTCACAACTCGTAGGTATGTACCTGCTCAGAAAATATGAGCACGTTTGCACTTACGAAAAAAGAACACCGTACATAGTAATTACTATACGTGTGTGTGTGTGTGTTTGTGTGTATATAATACGTTGCTTATTCCTGCACATTATTTTGCTTGAAAGTACACATACCAAGTCGCCATAAATCTTCTTGAGTTACTTCAAATTTGTTCGTTTTCTGAATTAATCTGCATGGTTGAAAATATTTTCTTAAGATTAATGGGTACATTTATCAGAATTTGAAAAATTTATAGCGAAATCACAGTATAAGAATGTACACAGTAGCGTCACTCGAGTATAACTGTCACTTTTGCCATTTTGTTTGATACCGATTTGCAAACAATTACATTGCATTTCCACAAGGGTATCAAACAGTATGGCCGCTTTTTTGACATTGACGTTTAAGTGACGCTACTGGGTAATTACTTATACTGTGCTGAAATATTGAAATCTTCGATCTGTTAAGATTTCTTGTAATGGTGCATTTTCTTACTATATACTCCCTCAGCTTTTATAAAAATGTGGCGACTTTCTAATACATAAATTTATTATTTATTGCCCTGCTGCGTATGTATATGAATGTAAACAATAGATGAAATGCAAGAAGTTGATGGTCGAAATGGTAAGAAGCTCGTACTCTGAAACAAACCAAACCGAGGCCGTCGCAACGCATCGTAGAACTTGTTAGTGGGTCAATAGAACACCGTGTGAATAACGTGTTAAAATACACATGCCAAAATTAAAAGGCGACCTGTTATTATAATATTGGGTGTTCGGAAAGTAATAACACTTCTCCAAAAAATATTCAGTTCAATATAATACTTTTAACGAAAATAACAGCACTGTGATTAGGTGTTTTCTTTTTTAATATGTACTCATATCCAATGTTAAGTTTCGTTTTTGCGTTACCAATTTCCTAATCTCTTGTTTCTATTTTGGCTTCAGTGATCGCTCTATCTTCTTACAAACTCTAAGGTTTTGGTTTTATTTCGTTTGCAAGTTGTTTCTAGTCGCTTTCCATGATAGTTGGGGACACTGAAGATTTTTCTGGAATTCAGGGTGGAAGGGGCGTGTCTTCGATATCCGGCTTGTTCGGGTTCAGCCGTTCAGCGTGCTTCTTGGTAGCCTTATTTGACGTGTACTTCACGAACTTGGTCACGTTTTCGTTGTAGCTTATTCTGGAAGCTTATGTTTGGAGATTGACCACCCAAAGGTTTTTGGGGATCTTATCGTTCGTGAACGACTTCTGAAAGCTTAATCTAGCGCTTTTATAGCAGATAAAGTCTGTATCGTTGAATTTCGTTTGGGACACCACGTGTTTCGAGCCGACGCATCGCAATTTCCTTCCGCTCTAGACCCTTAATCTACAAGGGCAACTTCGGGGGTTAAGTTTGAAAAATCTGCGTCACTTCTTCGTGACCTTGACGTAACCGTTTGGATTTTCCTCAAACGAGATTAGGCGAGAATATTACCGCCGATTCCGAGAGCCTCTTCTACTGTAACACTGTCGTTCGTCGTTCCGGAACCCTTGAAGGAGCTGCCGATCTGGGTCGAGCCAGTGTCGTGTGTTACAGCCCTCTTGTAGAGCGAACGTAATGCAGAATTGGTGGGATTCGAGTGTGGTACAGTACTAAACCTCTGTCTTTTATTTATACGTGTCTATAAATTATTTATTGGGTATCTTCGGTGCCTCGTGATACCGTTTTTGTCTGCCGAAAGCCTTGGTTCCTTAAGAATCTGCATGTTTTCATAAAGTTTCGTTCTTGCTATTGCGTTTACTGCTTATTGTACGTTGTACGCACAAAATAATTTATACGAACTTATTTTTGGGCATACTGTTAAGGTCGCCCCTGTAATCGAATGCTCAGCGTTTCGCTCATTTTATTGGGCCACAATTTTGTGGCGTATTAATAAACACTGCATCATCGTTTGTCTTGTATTCTTATTTATTGTCAATATACAGGATGACCGATAGTTGTGTTTTATATAGGGTGTCTGACAAACACTTACGCTTTACGGATCTTACCACTTTATTTTGTAACTCATAACGACATCATTATTGTAACGATAGTCGTTAAGTGACATATTTTTACCAATCAGTACTTAGATACAACGCATTTCTATGTATGTACTGATCGGTCAAAAATATGCACTTAACGATTATCGTTATGTAACGATGTCGTTATGAGTTATAAAATAAAGGGGTAAATCTGAAGGAATCTCGAACGCTTTTAACTACGTGTGTTGACCTAGCGGTGCCACATTTTTCACCGTACTGCTTGGAACTTACATTCGCTAGGTGGCGCCCTTTTTATTTTACATCCAGGTATCGAGTTACCGATAATCCAATTGTAGCCCACCCCGTCTCCACTGAGCCGGGCATAATTCCAGGTAGGTTTTCTTCAACACCGACGAGTTTCCCCCACGAATACGTACGTTTCGCGTCGCGAGTGTGTCTAAATCAGAGTGCGCGAAGTGTATTCTTCGTCACATATTTGGTGGTATAAATGAAACCACCAGCTGTGTGATTTGAAGTCAGTTAGGTCACTCCGATATTCGAAAGTGAAATCTGTTAAGCGAGTTCCACCGTACTTCCCGATAACCGTAATTTTGTTTCTTTGTATTGCTTTAACGCAAGGGTTTTTTCGCTCATTATATCAGATCCCTCCGTGCCTGATACAAAGAGTTTTTACCTTTTTTTTGCAATAAATAATTGATTAAATCTAACTTCCGTATTTTTATTCAAACGTAATTAGCTCCTTTGATCTCTCGAGTTATTCGCCGACGCACCAAAAAGAACTGAGTTACAACAACGTAAGTCCAGATTTGCAGCGATCACGAGCCACATTCAAACGGTCGTTCAACGTTAGACCGTAGACAGAGTAAATAGGGCAGTGGGTAGTACTTAGCGCCGGCCATAAATCTTAGGATAGTCAGGTAGCCGTAGACAGATAGGGATAGTGCATGTCCAATTGCAGTAGCAAACCGTCTGGGTGACCCTTGGAATTCGTCGCAGGTAAACTGTCTGCTCAGTTCGGTCCAGTTATTTAGTTTGGACAATTTATTGGTTATTTAGTTGTCCGTAAAAGTCAACAAACAAGGTGGTACGTCGCCGTGTTACAGTGCCGACTTCGGTTTCAACAGACTGTATACCCAAAACTGTCAACTTGACACTGACAACTGCGAGCTTGACATTTAATAGAAAATGACATTTCGGAAATGTATCCGTTTCCGGTTTTTTGAGGCAAGTGGCGCCAGCGGAGAAACACTTGAATTAGTAGATTGCCCAGGACGATTTTAAGAGACGCTGTCTCATAAAATCTAACAGATCGTGCGAGAGAATCAAACGTTTGTAAACAATCAAAAAATTCAAAAGATAACAAAATTTTGAAAGGAATTCAGGGGTGATTAACTATTGCCCAAGAAAAAAAACAAGAAAAATATTTACAGCAAACTTCACGTCATTTTTACTGATTATATATTATTTATTGAATTTAATGTGTATTAATAAAACGTTCTAAATAAGTGCACCCGTGTTTCTTCCCTTGTTTCACAAAACCCGGCGCAATAAATAAAAATAAACAAAGTAGGTAATTATCTCGTGCGCTAACCTTTGCGCGAAGCAAGTGCTAAGTAATTTGTTATAAAAATAGCGCAGCTTCGCTCTATGTTATAGTATCACAAATATTTACAGGTGTAACTGCATTTGAGTGACGAATACGAAGTGTGTTTGCTTGTACATGCTCGAATTGGATGTAAAGGAAGCTAACGGTAACGTACAAGTATGAGCGGCGAGCGTGTGTAACTACGAACGCTATAAAAGAATCCGTTTTGTGATGATGATGATGTTGACGATGATGTCTTCATTCATTGAACGACGGAATTTCGAAAGGGAATCGTTTCGTCATTAACGTGAGAACATTTTTCCTCAGCAATGAAGCAGACGGTCGCATCATTTCTACGGAATTAGCAGCGGCCGCGTGTTCGATTAACGTGCGCCTTTCACTTCACAGTTTGGTGATATCAACGGTCGATCAGAAACGCAACCTTCGGCGCTAATTTAATATCTTCGGCAGACTTTGTGAATATTACACAATCACTGTATGTGCAATTCAGAAAGGTTTTGTTCCGTCTTTTTTTGGCCATCCACGTAAACGTCTTAGTAGGTAATAAATATGACTGGTTCCTTGAAATATACATAGCTACATTTTTGTGTGACATTTCTAACCGCATAATTAATTCTTCAAAGTGACACAAGCTGGAAGGGAATTATTTTGTCTGGTGAATGATTTAATCAAGTGATTATATTTATAAAGAATTAATTACCTGTACATGAAGAAACGTTGCGGTAAATGGGCGCTTTTTTTGCAAATTAATTTTCGGTGTGTATCCTATAGTTTAGCGTAATTCAAGGAAGTCACATTATAGCATTGAAGTTCTAATAGAACAGTAACTTTCTCCTTTGATTGGAAATCACGTATTGCATTCGATAAGGCTCTTAGGAATTTCTATAATCATCTCCGCGTCGCGCCTCCAATCAAAAAAACCAAAGGCAAAAAGCTCCAAATTATCCATTAATTCGAAAGTTGTGTTTTAATTTTCTATACTTTGTTGACTCCTTAATGTAAAACAAAAAAAAAACAATGCGTCGTCCCTGATCCCACGAGTTTCTTCTTACATCAAAGTCAAATTAAAAGAAAAAATTAAATACTTGAGAGACTTACTTATTGTTGTTGAAGGGGGGGGTGGGGGTTTTGAAGATCGAAATTGCACTACTTATTAAGGTGTCGCGGAAACTTCACTTTCACAAAATTTTGTATCGCATTTTCGGATTTTCTATCGTTCGGTCGTGTTGCACATGTGTCGTAACTGGTTGGTCCTCAGGTTTCTGCAAAGCCTTCTCGGCCGTCACGGACTCGGTTTGAAACTGACAGCTTAAGAAAGCGAGTTCCTATTACCTAAATAAGAAATTGCGCCTGCGCGCAGGTGAATGTCTTCGCGGAGGTGTGCTTGCTTGGATTCCGGTGCGCTTGCAAGAATCGAATAAGACTTTGAGAGACGCTGGCGCATGAATCGTATAGGAACTCTTAATTTCGATTTATTTTATAGCGCAGTATTATCCGAATTTCTATATTAAATAGGTACCATCTGGCACAAAGTAAAAATGGTACTGCTATTATTTTCGTTGGTATAATAAAAATTTGCAGTTATGTTTCCTTCCCTTTCACCCGTTTCAAGGAGAGGATCACCCTGTGTATTTCCGATTTATATTTCATTTACCGTATGAATTAATCGGAATTTTAATTTTGCCTTGTATGTATTTCTATACAGTAAGTGTCAGGCGTCTATTGTCACATCGTTCGTTAATGTTTATTTACATACGGACGGAGAGAGAGAGATGTATCGCAGAGTCTAGTTTCATCAGGGCTTCATTAAGCAGCATTGAGCATAGCATTCCAATTTCCAGTAAGATTTAGCATCATCTAGAGCGCCTCCGACAAGCTCTGGAATCTTCGGCTAACCCATAGATGGCATGACTGGTACTATTTTCAGTACAATCGTAATTGAAAAGATCTTAGTACAGTAATACCTCCCAAATGATTTTAGTACATTTTTTTAAATTTCCGGTGAAACTTGTATCACATTTTTGGTGACTTTTACTATTCTTGGTTAGAAATATTTAATAACTTTTAAATTGCCAAAGAGATTTATGATAGTGTGACCTGGCCGCCGAACAAATAGAAGAAATTTACAACATTAGTATGCATCAAAGACCAATGTTGCCAATTTGGTGATTTTGCTACTAGTTTTGGTGATTTTCTGTTGAGTCTTCAGACAACTTCTAGTGAATTCAGACATGTCGAAAATTTAGTGATTTCGTGATGGTTTTAGTGACAAATCTAGTGATTTCATTCACTAGCGTAACAATGATAAGCAACTGGAATTATTGCGCTTAGAATGATTTCTTCCTCTTGTTTGATGCGCCCCTCCACGTGAGGGGAGGGGGGTCGTGGGGGCGTTATTTATTCATTTGAAATTGATTTTAACTAAACCATTACAATAATTATAATAAATAATTATTTCAGTTGAGTCTGTCATTTTTTGTTGACATCTGTCATAAAATAATTAGAAATGAATAAGCATTGTTTTTTGGCAATTCGTGGAAAGCAAAGAACAAATGAATGATTCGGAGCTTCTCTTTTTTAACATCGAGTAATTTGTTTCTTTACTTATTTATTTTTCGTGTCTTTCCTAAGAGGAAGAAAACGGAATTATTCTATATTTACAGGCGACTGTGTTTTGTTATTTTTTTATAAAGAAAAAAGCCGACCGGAATTCGCACGTCTTTTGTCGTCGCTCTTAATTTGTTTTCTGACGCAAAAGTAAAAACCGAGGTTTTTTCAATATCCAAGTCGTCGTACGTCGCGCGTCGTTCAAACTTTTTGGTTCTTAACAAATGTTAAACAATCGATCGTCTTTTGTTTTGTTATTTTTTTAATGAAGAAAACAGTTGGAATTCGAACGTCTTTTGTCAAAAGAAAAAAAAGAGCGCGTTCAATTCTTCCAAAGTCTATTTAGATGATTGTTCAGTCAATTGTGGTAGTTTATAAATAACAGTTAATAAATAGCAGATAAGAAAAATTGCTACCTGATATTTGAAAACTGTTACCTGTTATTTATAAACTACCACAGTTGACTGAACAATCATCTAATTCGAATTTTAGTTGATTATTCGCATGCTCAAAGGAACATTTTCCAATGAGACATAAAATTTTGTTATTCATGAAGTCAATAAACCCAACCGTATCCGTTGATGTGGTAGCAAATGTGGTCCAGTAAGAGTGTTTCCAGTGTCCCCAATCCAGCGCATTGGAAATTTTATTCACGCGTTGTTTTTGGATTCTCATGTAACCGCAAATACTATAACCAGTTTTTTTTTTGTTTAATTATTCCAGCACACATGTGGTTTTATCGCTCCACAAATACCTAATCTCTTCTATTATAAAAATTGGTTTAAATAAAACGGCCGTATTATTGCTTTAAAAAAAATATATCAAATAGATAAGAATTGGAAACAAGAAAAGCAACTGAAAATATATTTTGTCTTTTATTTACACTGTTTTTTCTTTAATAATAAAAAATTAAAATATCCTACGTTTTCTTCACACGAGTTCTAAATATTCTGGAAATGTTGCATCTTTTTAAATTAAATACTATTTCACTGTTCTAGTTTGTATCGCAACCTTGTGAGAAAAGGAAACAAGACAAAATATTTTAAATAGAAAACTGCCGCTTTCTTGAAACACCTAAATATGTCGAGTCCAACTTGAATTTAGCAGCTAAGGCTCCGCTTACGGCTTTTCCACACAAGGGTCGATCTCAAAGGGTGTTACGAAGAAAGAAGTAGTCAGAAAGGGGTACGACTACAACTACAAGCCTAAATAGTAAAAGAAAGACGCGTGTTACAGGACGAAATACGCACAAAGTTGCCAATAAAACCCTACCTGTTCTTTTTCTCGCAGCACAGGCTTAGAAAAGCTTATAAGAAAGCTTGTATCGCTTAACGTGCATCAAAGCAGATCTCGGAGTAAATAAATTCCGTTTCAGGATTCGATCAACGAAATCAACATGATCAAGGCACAAAATCGTGGACAATACACTAACAATAGATGTGAAGTGTGCACGTCAAGACATCTTCAACAGCAATGAATATGAATGCGCCGAGAAAAGAACACGCTCTGATCAACTATCCTGGGACGCGGGTTGTTACGAGATGGCCTCTGCTTTAACCGAGCGAAAGAGTGAAATTACCGTGAGGCGTAGGTAATAGTTTTTGTTTTCTGATGTAATATGATGAAATGTGACGAACAGCACGTAGGCCCGAAACTAACCTTTCAGTTCCCACGCAAATACAGGGTGACTGGCAATACTGAAAATAATCTAAATAAATTTTTCACCCGTAACAAACTAGGACAACTTTTAAATCCAGTAGCCATGCGTTTCCATTATTTTATTATATTGAAATCTTACTTTATTGTCAAGTCAGTAATTCATATTTATGTTCTGTCAAATTTTGATGTGAATAAACCATAATAACAGCAAGAATTATAAAAGTATTGAAACGTTACTTCAATGTGAATAAACCATAATAACAGCAAGAATTATAAAAGTATTGAAACGTTACTTTAGGTATGACTGGAAAAGACAATTTCAAATAATTTTACATTTACGGTCGGTAGCAGTTTCATACAGCCAAAAAAATCTTGTCCTAGTTTTTTATGGTAACAATGGTAACAATTATTGTCTAAATAAAAACCTTGTCAAGTAGGCTATATTTAGTAATTCTGTTATGTAAGTGCAATGGATAAATTCTCGATCACAACCTACAGTATAACTCGGATATAACGAGGGCTCAAGGGACCACACAGTTACTGCTCGGTATATGCAAGTGCTCGAATCGAATTGTAAAATAAATTTTACTGAATTATAAAAAGAATACAATTAGTTACAATTACAATTAGCAATTGAATTGTATAATTAAATTGAATTAAATTATAACATATGTACTTGACCAAGTTTTTATTTATAGCGTTTTCGATTCACCTGCACTCAGTGTATTTGCATCTTCTTTTAACCTCATGCGCACTAGTGCGATCAATCGAAAACACTATTAGACGCTCGTAAGTTTGCTTCTTACAATATTTAGAGTTTTTATTGCATTTTATTAATTTTTAAAACTTCTCCTGTTTTCCAATGAAGAATAAATGATCACTTTAGGTATAGGTAACTCAGTTATTTACAGTCGAAAGCCAAAAATGAAATTGTAGACAGAAACAGTTTCCTGTAATTGTTCTTTCTCAGAATGGTACTGTTTAAATGCGACTTCACAGATGAAATTTAAACATTTTGAAAGCCTTCAAATTTGACAAGCTTAAAACTTTTCTGAAATTTTTTAGAAATGAAGAAATGAGAAAGATCAATTACAGGAAACTGTCTTTGTTTACTATCTTTTGCTTTCAACTGTAGATTTGAACCGGTACGCCTAAGTAACCATATCCTCACCTCACTTTATACATATTCCACTCTTACTTACATTTTTGACTCTAAGTGCAATTATACGGAATATCCGAAAATTCTATGTGGACAATATCCGATTTTTAAAGTTGCGAAGGCAAGCGCCATCTATTGCCCAACTTGTAAACTATTCCTTAGAGCCTTAATTTCTAAGTACAATCCCACGCACCTTAAATGCACCTGCCGTACACAAATCTCACCCTTAAAACCTTGTGATACAAGACTCACAAATGTTCAAAGCAATTAATTAAACATTTTGAAGCGTCACTTTGACAATTCAAACTCAAAGTAAGCTGTCAACAGTTAGTGTTGCCAATCTAATTCAAAATTCATAGCCTACTTTAATTATAAATTTAAATGATCGCGGGCAATGGTAAAGATTAGGGGCGCCAGCCAACGCGCATACATTTGCGCACTTTGCGCGGTGTTGCCAACTGTAGTTTTATTTACTTGAAATGTAGGAAAATTAAAAAAACGATAGTAGGTAGTTAATTTATAGTACAAAGTGGTCAAGAATAACTGTTTGAGTTGGCAATATAATCAAGAGCATTTTCATATTCGGCCACTTGCAACACTGCAACCGGATATAATTTTTGTTGGTTTGTTTGACAGCGATAAGATTGAAGGTTATGTGAATAAAAATTAGCGTTTTAATTTGAATTTGAAATGTCAAATGACGCTTGTAAAGTGACGGCTGTCAGTGTCAAGCCGTCAACAACCGGAAGTTACTCCAGTTGTACCATTTAAGAATAAAATTCGGCACTGCCAACTCAAACAGTGATTCTTGACCACTTTGTAGAATATAAAATAAGCCAATTTGATGTTATACCTACACCTATATTATTGAAATGATAAAACGCGACTTTTTGTTGTTTACTTTAATTTAAATACCGGTATCTTGTTATGTTTAGTAGCAAAAGAGTTCCAATTAGAAATATATTTGAACAAAAGAGCTCAATGAAGTCTTGATAGGATGAAAGAGCTTCGGCTACAAATTTTAAAGTATACAATCACGTTATATTAAATTATTACCGTCGTACTTAGACGAATATCAAAGAGATAAATGTACGAAAAAACCAAGCATTTATGTACCTATTACAGTTGCATTTGGCAACGCTGTTAAACTTACTAGGTTAGGCTGGCGCCCCCGATGTTTACCATTGCCTGATCGCGTGGTATATAAAAAGGGAAATAAGTTACTAAATGGGAAATTCGTCATTTTATTAGGGAATTTCTGTGGTAGACACCTGGCAACACTGGTTGGTGAAAGAAGGGCTCCACTTGTTTACTACGGTTGGTATCCCTTGTTGATTGACAGCTGAGAGTTGAGAACGTGTTATGTCAATTGTAATTTTTGTTTGTTTTCAATAATTTAGAAACTGCTAACAAAAATGAACTTAAAACCGTCAAGGAACATTTAGGAGTGCAATTAGTTGACTTAAATGAACGTTCTAAAGAATAATAAATCAGTACAGAAGTAAACGTATATACAGGTGTACATTTCGACCTCTGCCCATCCCTGCAATGTAAATTGTTTACCTCCGATTTACAACCGAAAACTGTAAACTTTGTGCAATGAGCGACTTGTACACCCTAATGAGATTACATCCAGGTAAACGTTTTACGCACAGAAGGAGTCATTGAATGGGAGCTGCAGTAAATTAAAAACCAAAAGTGAAAATGAACGAGGATTTTGAGGATTTAGTGGGGGCGCAGGAAGGAAAATCGAAAAAGGAAATTGACGCAGAGCTCGTTAAAGCACTAGAACAGCGGCAGGCCGGTATCAATGCCAGAAGAAACAATGTTCCTTTATATGACTTACAAGTGACCGCCGAGGATATATTCGTTAAGAAAGAATTCAAAGAAATGGTAGGGGTTTTTCATTAGGGAAATGCAAGTGTGTGTGTTACTAGCGTGTCTGATTGCAGCGATGTGAGATGCCTGGAACGCCCAGGTCGACGTTTTTAATGGTGTTTAGCCCTGACGGTACGAAGGTAGCATCGACGCATGGAAACCATAACATTCACGTAACGGACATACGATCTGGTAAAAATATTAGGACGCTCGTGGGGCATCCTAGAACCCCTTGGTGTATTGCTTTTCACCCGACATCAAATCAGATTTTAGCATCTGGTTGTTTGGGTGGACAAGTTCGTATATGGGATCTTAGTGTAAGTTTTCTTTTTGTTTCATTGTGTTTTCTCTAGAGCACTCTTACCTTATTTTAACCTCATAAGAGTTGGAGATATTTTGAGAAAGCTCTAGAGCAGTCAAGATTTTAGGAATTATTGATATTTAAATGTTTTCGTGTTTTGGTGCTCTTTTCAGGAAAAGTAGTTGTTTTCAGCTTCGTTATTTATTAGAATTAAATTTCTGTCATGATTGATATTCTTAGGGTTACCATTCATACTCTTTAAAGAGTACCTACAGGTACTCCCTTCCAGTACCAAAAATTGTGTACTCTTACTTTTTTTTAATCTTTCACAAATGTACTCTTTCACTAAAAGCCAAAGTATATAGTACAGACAAGAATGACATTTAACTCAAAGCTGTTTTGCCAAATTAAGGGATAAGTCCCTTTTTAAGGGATTTTTTCAAATTCTTAGGGATTAAGGGATTTTTTCTAAAAAAAAGGATTTTCAAGTTTTATTTCACAAAAGACACTTGAAGCCAACAGCCCCTAGACAGCTCAAAGTCGTTCTTTTATGTAAAGGGAAACCCATCTATTGAGCAAAGTTTCAACTGACAGTCATATCTGGATGGTAACATGAAAAGTGACTTGCGTTGTTGTAAGACAAGGTCCCTAGATAGTTAAAGTACCGCAATTATCGCCATTTTTGAGCCAAACTAAACGCGCAAATTTAAAATTGAACGTTAAGGTAATGTGATTTCAAATTTGGCGCGCTTATTTTGGCTCAAAATGGCGGTAATTGCGGTACTTTATCTATCTAGGGACTTTATTAGCCGTCCTCCATTTACATTCACTTCACCCAAAATCAAATCGATTTGATTTTGAACTGAACTGATTTTAAAGTGAACAGAGAGACTTAAAGGAATGATGATTTGGAACTTAAATTAACATAACCTCAAAATACGTATGAAATCACATGAAACTGATAACTGATTTAGAAAACCAGCTTGATCACTATGAGGTGCGGGAGAGGAAACTCAATCACTTCCTCATCACTGATCGCCAAATGAAGAACTGCAAATGGAACGCGATCAGTGATTTTTAAGTGAATTTGAATCGATTCGCGTTCAAATAAGTTGTAAATGGAGGACGGCTATTGTAAGACATTAAAAAACGCCATCTGTTAAAAATTGCCGAAAGTAAATGTCACTTGCCGTCAGTAAAGGACGAAATGAATGGTATTTGTTTAAGATATTGTCGTATGCGACATGACGTCAAAATGACGCAATTCCCGAACGATTTGTATAGTTTTGTATGAGAGTCTACGTCATATTGACGTCATGTTGCATACGACATGATGTCGAGTGATTTCAAGAAGAATTGGGCCCCAGGCACCCTAGATATTCAGATAAAAAGACATACGGCTTCCTTACAGCCAATACCGTTTTCCATTGACTTTCAAAATAGTATCTCCATCATTCATTATTACATGAAGTTCAAATAATATAACTCTGAGAGTGCTCTGGAGCAGTCAATCGAAAAAGCTGTACTGTTGGGGCACTTAAACTTGAACCAACTGTATATTCAATTTTATGATGTAATTTGCAGTGGACTGCAGTGTAAAATGTTTAAATTTTCTGATCCACATCTAAACTACTGACATTGAAAGTTCAGTCATGTGTATTGAATGGGTTTTCAATTAAAAAACATTTCGCAGTGTGCCATGAAATGACAAAGACCGAAAAAGGCATGTCTTAGCTTATTAGACGTTTGCGTTGTCAACTGACAGATACATTTTGGCGTTGTTAAAATTTAATTACTGTCGTACTGTCCCGTGAAATGGTTTTTATGTTAAAGCAGAATTATGTTTAAATCCTATTTTCGAAATGAACATTTTCACATCTTTTATAAATACAACATTTGAAATATCTGAAGAGTCTTCTTTCTTCAAAAGTAAGGTTATATTTCCCTATTGCTTGTGCCACATGCGCAGACATACGTTTTCGACATCATAGTTTTCCATGGCATGCTAGAGAAGTTTTTTATTTCAAAGCCCTTTGCTTAAAAAACAATTTTCCAATGTTATACAGTATGATCAGTTTCTTAGGTGGACGCTCGCAATTTTCCTGAGTGTTAAAATTGAAATTAATTCTGTTCATTTTTTTTAAGGGTGGAAGTGAGGTTTGGACTGCAGACACACAGACTGTAATTGCATCGATTGCATTTCACCCAGACGATCGCCTGCTGGTTATAGCCACTTACAATGAATTGTATTTCTGGGATTGGAGCAAGCCGGAACCGTTCATGCACGTCTCTACAAACAGTATAAAAGAAAAGGTATGTACGAAATATATAGGAAAAAGCTGCTTGTGAAAGAAAAAAAAACCATCTCGTTGTATAAATAAGCTATCGAAGAAGATACGTTTAGTGACTCACCCTGTATAACAAAATAGAAATTAGTTAAATAACTAGGCTACAGTTTTTTTGCAAAAACAAAGTTAAAGTCGATGATATCTACTTATGTATACAGGGTATCCCAGCAGTGTGTATGTATCCCACAGGGCCCACAACTAAATCCTCTTCTGTTCTAATCTACAGTCTACACAACTGACCGGTTATGGTGCGTATTCACCAAAAACAGTGTTTCGAACTAGTTTAGAACAAACGAGTTCAAAGCAAGTTAAAAACTTTTTGACTTGTACGCACCACAATTTGTTGGAGTTCGGAATTATTTCAGAACGAAAATCCCGAACTAGTTCGCTATTATTCAGTTGTTGCCAGAATGAGTGACACGTCCACACTGGAAATGAGTTCCGAGCTGGCTTGCAACTTGTGCGAACTCCGAACCCTTTCATTTTATCGCTTCTTCACGGATCGGGTTCGGTTTGCTGAAAGCTCAGAACCGGCCAACACGAGAAGTGTCCTCACCAAGTTCAGATCTTTTGTCGAACTAACTCCGAACAGCTCTGTACTAGTTCGGAGCTTTGGTCAATACGCGCCTTTACATTCACTTCTTCACAAACTAGAAGAATATAAATCCTTAAATAGTTTCTCATGCTGATAAAATCATTCTTTTAGCTGCAAATTGAGTTGTACTTTTGAAAATAAATAATCAATCGATACCACGTTAACAATATACAGAGTGTCCCGTGACGTAATGTTACCACTTCACCTACCTAAGAAGCAATTCAAGCTAAGTAAAAAGAACTTTCGTTCTAAAACAGTCCGTTTCAGAAATACAGGATGTTTAATGTTTACCTAATTATGAAACAAACGTTAAAAGAAATAATCTCAACTATACTTCAGGGACCGTAGAAGAACTCCGCTGAAAGTAATGAAGAGTTTCCGAGGGCAAATAACTGAGGCCATTTTGAACATCTTTTGAAGTGAAGATTAAAAATTATGTAAACATTATTAAATACTCCATATTTTTTGATGAAATTTACAAATTGTAAAAAATACTCATTGCTACATTGCTTTGGAACGAAACTTTTTTTACTTCATTTGAATTGCTTGTTATGTAAGTGAAGTCGTGACACTGTATCATGGGGCATCCTGTATAGTGTCAATCATAAAGTTTGTAACGTATGGGACAATTCTTGTATTTATTGATTTTTAGGAAAAAAATTCGCTATATGTAGTTCATGCATCAGGCAAAATAAAAAACAACACAATTACATTTCATTGGATTTATTAAAGTTCGTATAAAAACTTAGAAAGTCGTAATTTTTAAAAATAAAGAACTGGGGGGGCGGTTGCGAGAGGATTTCCGAATTAAAACAAACACGTCTTAACAAAACATTTATTTATGTTTTTCCACAAGTAAACAAAAATATGCAGTGCAGTCTTCGTGGGCCCATATATTACATTTGACGTTAGACGTTAATTCACTTAAAAGATACCGGATTTCTATGTTATAGCTCAAATGGAGTACACCTATTCAATTTTACTCTCAAATTAGATGAAATTGTTGAAAAAAAATCAAGTTAATATACCTTATACAGTGACCGCGGCCACACTTCACCACTCACTGTTCGGCACTATGTTTGGGCTCGACTCGCGATTGCGTCATTGGGACTATCTAAAATCCTTTTCTAACACAGCTAAACTGGCGTGTCCGCCATTACCCGCCATCCGTGATTACACAGAGAAATCACCTTGATGTGCTAGCACCACTCGTGCAGTCTTCGTGGGCCCATATATTACATTTGACGTTAGACCTTAATTCACTTAAAAGATACCGGATTTCTATGTTATAGGTAAAATGGAGTACACCTATTCAATTTTACTCTCAAATTAGATGAAATTGTTGAAAAGAAATCAAGTTAATATACCTTATACAGCGACCGCGGCCACACTTCACCACTCACTGTTCGGCACTATGTTTGGGCTCGACTCGCTATTGCATCATTGAGAATATCTAAAATCTTTTTTTAACATAGCTAAACTGGCGTGTCCTCCCATTACCCGCCGTTCGTGATTACACCCCACTCTCCCCTACGAGTTTATGATCGGACAGGATACGAGTCAGTTCATTTACAATTTGAGAGAGACCAAACGAATCTAGCAGAGACAAAAAATGATTTGAATAATTACTATCTAAATTAAAAAGGTTAATGTTCATATCACCCGAACACATGAACTCATTCACCATTGGAAAAACAGAAGTAATTGAGGATTCCAGCTCCTGAAGGGATGCAACAGCATTGCTTACTCGGTGGTTTGTATACTACCCCAAAAGCAATTATTGCTTTATTACATATTTTAGTATTTACCCAAAGCCGTTCTAAAGAATCACTACTTTCCGAGCTAATAATTTTGTATTGTAAATAACTTCTAAATATAAAAGAGCAGACCACCTCCCCTACTTTCTTTATCATATCGTAGTAAGTTATAATTAGGTATATGTATCAAAGAAGAATTTATACTCACGTGTAGCCAAGTTTCCGTTACAGCTATGATATAAAAAGAGTTAGTTTCAATTACATCAGAAAATTCTTGAAATCCCGTGCATGGCGATCGAGCATTTGAAAATGTATATTGTTAATCTGTCCAATCAAATCAGGAAAACATAAGCAAAAAATTACAATAGGACAATGAATTTAATAATTTTAAGAAAGTGAATGACCGACAAATATTTTAAAGTGCAGTAAATGGATTGGTTATAATAATTTACATTCATAAAATTAGGCAATACCAAGTTATTGAGTTGACTTAAGAGGCAAGAAATAAACGAAAGAATAGTGGACGCACTAAATCCAATAATGATGTGATAAACAAATGTAATATTAGATACTATATTTAAAAATTACCAAAACAGCCCAAATATCTATAATAAATAAATAAATGTAATAGTTCTTAGTTCCTAGCGCAAAGTTATTATCAGACTTCGGACATTTCGGAGCGTTGCCATGGTTACGCAATACAAGGACCAACGAAAAGTCCCCACTCACTGCGTAGCCATGGCAACGCTCCGAAATGTCCGAAGTCTCATTATTTATGCATGAATGCAATGTAATAGTTCTTACGAAAATAAAAATAAAAATAATTTATAATTGTTGATATCTTGACTGGTGCAATTAATGAAGTTTAATTGACTGCATCCCCAAGCAATTAAACTTTAATAAAAAAAAAATTATTTAGTTCATGATTTTGAATAGTTTCAATCTATAAAAATTGTTATGTAATAAATGGTCGAGGAGATTAAATTATAGCCCATTTTCCAGGTTCGATACGTGGCATTTGACAAAATGGGGCATAAATTAATAACCGGAATAGCAAACAGCCCTCAGACAAGATGGGAACGAGTGCGAGCTCCCGTCCCCGTGCCAAGGCAAGTCGACAGGGCTGCGAGCCCCTATCGTCGCAGGATAACACCTCGCCTCATAAGTAACAACCCCGTCTCACCACCACTACAGGTAGATAAACAATTTTCGAAAGGAAATTGCGAACACAATAAAAAAAATTTTTAGTCACCCCAGAGAAATGCAAACAGAGAACCATTATCGACTGTTCCGGAAAGGGAAAGAAGGATAACTGCGTGCTATCGTAATTTGGTTCGTGAATACGAGCTTTTGGTTCACAGATACTTACAACTTTATCGCCCACCGACTATGGTATGAGTTACTCACCCTGGTTTTCTGAAAACAAATTAAAAACACGTAAATATTTGATAGATCGATCAAGGGACTGACCCGATGGAGTTGGACGTAAGAAGTAATCAAGCATCGGAGCCATCGACGAGTGGACTTCAGACTACGCAATCTGCGAGCAGTCCGGTGGTATGGTCTGCGACTCCTTCAACTAGTGGAATGCAAAGTCAGAGTGCCACCTCGTCCGTGAGGAGATTGGGGTACATTCAGAGGATGAGCTCGTCGACTGGTATTCAAACGGGAAGCTCTGCGTCCCTCAAGAGGAAATCGAGGAATCCCGTGTCTCTGAATAATTTACCTTCGACCAGCAGCAATACTTTCGATTTATTGCAATATCCTACGCATACTTCGGTTACCACGGTTAGCATGTCCATTTCAAGTTCCTCTTCGCAACAGCATTTAACCACCGAGGCATCCGGCACTTCGCGAAGACTAAACAGCACGTACTCGTTTCACCCCCAGCAATCGATATCGGCCACGCAGGCTTTTGAAACCACCCCGGCTATTCCACACGATATGGTATTGTTGACGCCCAGCGAGATTTGTTCGCTGCGAAGGTCGGTCAGGAATTTTCGCAGCACTCAAACCCAAGACTCGGTCGAGCCGATTGAAGGCGAAGGCCCGAATGATGAGAGCGTGCCATCGACCAGCGGGTTTCAAAGTAGGAACGAAAGAAGGAACAGTGCCCCTGCTAGCACAGTGTACAACGTACAGAATCTCGCAGCCCACAAGTTACGCAAGGGTGAGAGCGAAGAGAAATTGCCTGCGGCGAACACTTCGGTTAGGCATTACGTTAATGGGGGCGCGGGAAGTAATTCGAAGGTGGTCGTTGTTAAAACACCCGAAAGTAATAATAGTAATAATAATGCGACGTCGAATGCTTCGAAGTTGGTGGTGATTAGGTCTTCGAGTATGAATACGGCTTCTACGAGCACCACACAGACCCAAAGCCCTCGACGGTTGTTGATCATTTCGACTAGTTTAGGTACGCAGACGGTTAATGATAATAATAATAATAATAACCAGCAGTCGGAAGAGGGTAGTGGGGGTGATAGTAATTTCAAAATGAGGATTAGGTGTTCACCTAACTCGAAAAGTGCTGGGCCGGTGGTGACAGAAGAAGCGAAAGCCACGGAGCAAAAACCCACGGAGCAAAACGATCAGCCTTCGACTTCGACAGCACCGGATCCCCCCCCACCTAAAAGCAGCAGCAACTTGAGTAATCTACTGCAAAACGCGGAGAAGCTATTTTCAAAATGCTTCGTCACACATAACTTATCCAAGAGGAGCAGCAAAGCGGCTGCGGATTCCAACAGTGAAGTAGTTGTGAGCACCTCGAGTGTTACTAGCACGACGACGACGACTAGTGTTTCGGTAAATTCCACGACGTCGGAGGCGGCGACGTTTCTTGAACAAGCTCGAAAGCGTGCTTACCCCGGCTTCTCCAAGAAAACAGCCCGACGTACTATTTTAGATTCATCATCGAATACGAGCAGCTCAGATGAGGATGAACAATCAAAACGGCACATGCCCTCCTCTAGATTCCCAGCTAATCCATATTTTGGTTCCACTTCGAGCCCCCCCGTTTCCAACGAGCCAGAAAATAATTCACCTACGACCCAGACTGCTTCTTCGACGTCCGAAGCCTCCTCGAATAACAACAACGCATCAACTAGAAGGCCCTTGAACTTCAACGCGGAATTAGAGATGCTGGTTACTGACCTATTGGCAAACAATGACAGCGCATCAAATTCTAACTTGTTGCCACCGACAAGTGACTCGAACGGTATATGTGGTACATGCGGGGGTACAGTCGAAAACAGAAATCGTACACCTAATGAGGACGGTGATGACATCAATCATTGTACGAGGACGGTTAATGGTGAGTGCCCTAGAAGCTTGCTGTCTGCTCCGCGTCGCAGATTTTTTTCCGCGTTCTCTCCAACGCGCATGCAAAACCTGCGCTCGTACGCCCGTCTAAGAAGAAGAAACGACACGCTCGCCCCCGTCATGCGAAATATGTTACGTTCGCTGGGGCTCCCCGAAACATTCGCAGTGGACGAAGTCATTAATTATTCGGAGAGGGCGAATTCGGAGGAGGAAATCCCCGAGCCATCCACCGCCGAGTTCCACCCCTTCGATCCACCACCCGAGTTCGCCGCCATTAACCCGGAGAACATCGGCATAGGAAACATGTACTCCAACATCGTGCAAGAGTTGGAGTCCAGTTTGAACGACGTCCGCAACATAAGGGCGAGTAACAGGCTCGGGGAAACCTCCGACATGCTCAGCAGCTTCTCTGAGCGTCTAGAGAGCATCATGAACCAGTCGAATTCCATTTTGAGGAACCTGCGCACCTCCATCGACACCTTAACACCGACGGGCGCCAACTATGAAACTCGACAGCAAACGGCTTCGCCGAGGACCACCACCGAACCCCAGTTGCTCTTTAATGACCGCAGCTTTTACGTTCGGGAACAAGGGGGCGCCGGTGAAATCGAGGGGGCCGAGATAATCGAAGACCCCAACACTCACGACGATTTATTTTCGAATCACAATGCCGTAGCTGCCGATCATACTTACCCTTTGAACTCGAGGAATCCGCAGAACAGCAGTAACATCATGACTCCTCTGATGGTGTCTCTTCACCTCACCGTCTCGCATATACAGAGACAGGCTAGGTTATTGCGACAGCAAGTCGAGAGCATAGAAAGAATCGACCGGGCTATGTTGGAGGTGGCCCAGCTTCAGCTACTGCGGCAGCTCTTCGCAGACATGCAGAGATACATTCGGGCCAATTCGACGGTTGAGAATAGGAGCACGGTCTCGAGTGTCAGGCAAATGATGGCGGGGACTAGGATAAGCGATTCAAGTCCGTACGACTCTCCCAGTGAAGAAGTTGCACCCGAGACCCAAGCCGAGGCCGGTCCTAGCACGAGCACTCCCCCAACCACCACCGCCAGCGAAAATCAAAATAATTCGAACCAAAACAGGAATCAAAATAGGAAGACTTATCCAAGGTGCATTTTCTTGATGCACCGGAATTTACGTAGGGGCACCACCACCGTCGGAAACGCATTGCAAAGACGCTACGTGCCCAGAGAAAGAATTACGAGGCGCCACATCTACAGGAGAGCTTTCACTTGTAGATCTCTGATTCCGAGGACGCCGGTGGATTTAAACACGAACCGTACCAACTCGGGCTCTGTAAACCAACCATCTCCGACTTTGCACTCGATCACTCGAAGACTGGAGCAATTTTTAATGGACCATGGTAGAAATATAGGGCGAAGCTCGGAGCCTGTCAGCACCGAACTGCTTCCCACCGACAGGGATGAGTATATTCTGATGTTAAGACTGAACCATTGTAGAGGACGCGTGAATGTCCTGCTAGGTTATAGTGAGATTATTAGCCCCACGTTCAGACGCCAAAGCAACAGCGTCACTGCGGACGGTGCATCACGCTATGGTGCTAGAGACATGCTAATTTCAGCTGCGGATGCTTTATCCAAGTACTTACTCAACGGAATTCCAAGCACGCCGTCTTTAAGACTCCTCATCTGGGACGTAATAGATTTATCCGTTTTACTATCCGAAATTCTACTGTTGCAAATCGTCGATTCAATCCCACCACCGACCGGCATGAATTTAGATCCGGAACGTGAGAGTTTATCGGCGAGGATAGATCAAATGTGCAGTCGAATTTTGCAGAGCCGCTTGAGCGGACATTCTCACCAGCTAACTCGCAGCTTGAGGCTGACCCGGATCGCAGTGCGACATGCTTCTCGCGCCCTCGATCAGACGTACACCGCTCGAAGGAACGCAATGCTACCGTCGGGAAACGAGCGGGATCAAAGAAGGGAACTCCTCGCAGAAATCAACACTTGCCTTAGGAACATACGCAGGAACCACATGGCACCGCCCCAACCGACCAATACCAATACCAGTGAGAACCCCTCGGAGAATCTTTCAATGCGAGAGTGGTTTCGCACCATTCACGGTCACATATCTCAGTACTCTCCTTCGTTTAATCAAGAGCAACCGAGCACCAGCGGTTCTGCTGTGAACGCTGAAACCGGTGAGCAAGTTGAGAGACCGAGCGGTGGTAACTTTGAGCAAATGAGTAGCGACGACGATGCAGAACCTGATTGGTACAATAATAACGTGTCGAGAGAACGGAGACCGCTCTATAGAACTAATAACGTAAACCTGTTGAACAGTGAAGATGCCGCGACTACTAGAAATCTCCGTTGGAACGTCCCCACGGTACAAGTGAATGATATACCGATTTCTCAGTATCAATCTCAATGGCAGCAGAGGTTTTCTGCCACAAGGCAGCGAATATCAGAAAGATTCTCTGAATTAAGATCGTATACCATCGGAAGACTGTACAGACCGAGGTTTTTGCACCCCTTGTACGCAGGTGTTAATCCCTTCGATGCGGACTTGGATGATCCAACGAGGGAACAGATTTATGATAGTGATATTATAGCCGCTGTTAGCCCTCACCATCGGATACAAGTCTGGGAGTTCTCATCGGGAATTATACCAAATATAAATAATGGTAGGAAGGTGTAATTGCCTAAGAAATTAATATATATTGTTTTTTCAGCGTTGCAAAATATAGTTGTGAATGAATGTAGGATACACAATGATGCGAGTGTCGCTATTGCTACAGACGGAAGTATTTTAGTTGCACTTCTGCCTTCCGGTGGTTACATCAACATTGCTAATCGATTAGGCAAGTACATGTTATTGATTAATTCGCAGGATTTTAATTTCTTAATTTATTCAGGTGTATATAGTTTGGAATGGGAGTCCTTAGGGCAGTGCTTGTACGTAGCCACGTTCGAGCAAAACGCAGTTTCTGTTTCTCTTTCGCCTTTAAGCCGACACTTAGTGGTAGGTCTGACATCCAGAAGGGTCTCTATTATACCCAGTGATAAATGGACGATGGCCAGAATATTTATGCTAGAAGACAAACAAGCTCCTTGCTCACAACTTTCTTCAGTCAGGGACGTAGAGCAAAGCAGAGACCCTAACTATATGAGTGTTAATTGCATAAGATGGCTGCCTCTCAGCGGTCAAGGTTTAATCTACGGAACAAATACTGGACAGTTGCGTGTTTTGACTTAATTTGCAAAATATAATAATGGAGATTTGTTCGATTTCAAATGATAGCAGCATTGTTTTTTCTTTTTTTAAACCATGTGTCATCCTTGATTTACTTTACTATTATTGCAACACATTTTCAAAGTTGTATGCTGATACTAGAACTGTACCTATACGATTCTTGCATTACAAAAAATAATGTTCCCAATTTAATGACTAAATACGTAATGCAAGAATTTTATAAATTCGATCCGTTTTAAGTAAGTGATATTTTCTAGTGATCATATTTCTTCATCATTTTTGTATGTATATCACTCGACTGCTTCCTTTAGTTTAGTTGAACTTTTTTTTTTTTTTCATGTTTGGTTATGTAAGGCTCCCATTTAAATAATCGTTCTCAGATCACCACGAAAATTCATGATTTCACGCTGCTTTCTAACAAACACACACACACACAAAAATTCGAGGATGTTTAAAATTTTGTTTTTGTAGTGTGGTAACTTTGAGGCTGCTTTATTCCTTTCATGGTGCACGTTACCACTAACGTTACTCTATCTGTAATCTCATAAATTGTTATGTTACTTCACAGTTCTGTTTGGATTTAAATTGGGACCTTAATATATGTATGAGAAATACCTACAATTAAATTTTTTTTTCTTTTTAGTTACATCATTTATCTTACACCTTGGTTTTGTAATGATATGTTAAAATGTATATTTGTGATTTAATAAATATGAATACGTTGTAGTTTTTTTCTTTTTTCATTTATATGATGTTGAAATAAAGTCGAAATTATTGCGCTCAGTGCAAAAGAATTTTGATAGATCCTTGAAATCTAAATTAAAATGTAGGAAAATGCCATAAAGAATCAAAGCGAACAAAGATTTAGAATGTTCAAAGTGAAAATGGCTTTCGAACAGCCAATAGTTTTGCGAATTTTTGGCGGTAAAATTTAAAAGAAGATGGCAGATGTCGCTCTAAAACATTCCTGTATACGAAGTATGTTGATTTAATTTAGTACCTTATTGATGAATTCACCGGTGCGCCACACGCGGCCGTTTGTGGAAAGTCCGCCAGTTTTCGCACATGCGCATTCAGAAACTGTAGCAACGAAAATCCCAAGCTGTCCCTACTGATTGATGAATATACTGTGGCCACACTCTCTTTTAAAGACACTCTATTCCTGTTTATCGCTAAATAAATTTAGCAAGTTTATTCTAAATATCGAATAAAATACCCCTAGCGTCAGGGTTGCCAATCGTACGGAAATTTCCTTACTTGTACGGATTTCATGCAGACTGTACGGATACGGATTTTTCTTATAGTATTTACATTTTAATGAAAAAAAAGTCATTTTTTTATGTTTCTAAAATAGTGCTTTCCACTGGCTGCACTAGTGTGCACTGAGTGTATTTTCATCTCGGTTCAGCTTTATGTAATAAAACGAGATAGAGATATCCTGAGTGCACACCGATGCAGCCAGTGGAAAACGCTATAATATATCATTTAGTAACTTTGGCTGTTCGGCAGTAATAAATTATTATTTTTTTAAGGTAGGAGTAGAGTAGTGGAATGGCAACACTGTGAAATACCTGTTCGCGGTTCGTGAGCGCAGTTTGCATATTTGTATTTGGTTATGTTTTGTTTAGTTCGTTATTGTGCAATCCAAGTAGTTATCAGAGTTGTTATGTAGGTACGATAGGTACCTTTTTCTTTTTCTTTTACTGGTAAGAATATTACGTACGGAATTAATTTTTAAAATACGGAAGTTTGCCGCGTAAATTACGGAATTGCGCTTTTTAAGAACGCTAGCGTCCGTGGTTCGATTTGTATGTTGGTAGACCTGCGTAAGCGTCGTATTTCCGCTCGTAAACTAATCGATCGAAGATTGTGTTTATAGTTTGTGTTGTGTTTAGATTACGTTCACCGGGAAAACCTGTAAATAAAGAAGTGTCGTGAATGCAAATGGGCGCAGCGGTACAAAATAACACCAACGCGAAGCCAAAAATGATGAAAAAAAATGGGGTACAGAAAGCACGAAAATTTCAGCGGCGTGGTCCAAACCCAAACATGAATCATCCGCCATCGTTATTATCACAGCCTATGAGGCGACCACCGTTTCCTCCGGCTCGCTTACCTCCGCCTGGTATGAACCCCATGGGCCCGATGCATCCTGGAATGCGGCCACCTATGCGTGGCGGGAGAATGCCACCACCGAATAGGATGGGTCCCGGTCCACGCGGACCCCCATTCGGTATGAGACCACCCCCGCCTGGAATGAGACCACCGCCACCACTTCCAGGAATGAGACCGCCACCTCCGGGCATGATACGTCCTCCTATGATGCCCCCGCCGCCGATGATGGGTGCAGGTGGTCCGGGCCCTCGAGGTTTCAGACCGGGCCCACCACCTCTCATGCCGCCCAACAAAATCAGACGAGTACAGAAGGGCAGAATCGTAAAAAAGCGACGTGTTATACTCAAAGACATTGACCTGTTGAAGCCGTGGGTCTCCGAAAGCTTGAAGGCGGAATTCTCCAAAAAAGATGAGCTCCTGAAGGCGGCGAAGGGTACACAGAATCCCGGCGATTGGTCGATATACAGGGAACAGAGGGAGAAGTGCAGCAAGATGTATAACACGGCGAAGATGGAATACATTGGACAGCATCCAGAGGAGGTGCGTATCCCACAGCTCATGCCCCAAGCAAACAACGTGCCTGTTATCACAGCACCTATAGATTACACAGCAGATGTTCAATTATAGGTATTAATTTAAATCACAACTTATTTAATTTCTTTCTTAATGCAGTAAAAGAAAAAAAAAAGGTGCAATGAGATCTGACTATATTTGTTAAAATTATGAAATTCAAAATGACTGTGTCTGTCTCTTGTGTTTTTTTCTTTTTGTTGAATTTCTATCAACTAATTGCAGTTTAAATTATTAATTTTGTAAATAATGAGAGGTGTTAAACCATTTTTAATTGAATTGCTTGTCTCAAGCAATTTCTTAAAAATGTACCTACTGTTGCTGGTATTTTCTTGATAAAGTGTGATGTTTAATAAATCGAAGTGGTAGAAATTCGACATGAAAAGAGGCAGTAGCAGTCAGTACTTTAGTAACAATATCCCATATCTCTAGCAAAATACTTTTTCTAGTGTCAAATGTTTGAAAATATGTTTTTAAAATTGGCTGGTTCTGTTTGCAGGATGTAAACAAAATCATGGCAGAAGCAAACAAAAAATTAGAGTATCAAAATAACAATGCCAGTAGCGGACAGGTCATAGATAGTAGCAGCGGGCAGGTATCAAGGCCCGCTGAGTCTGTAAATAACATTTCTGCTGAAACTGTAATAACTCAACCTGCTGAGTCTGTTAGTAATGAATCCAGTGAATCTGATAAACCCGCTGTCAACGAGCCGACAACCACTTAAGCGCCTCATTTCTGACGGTGCCTCACTTCAAAATTAATAATCAACTCATATAGAATTGTATCGTTTTAGTTTGTTCAGTTTTTACAGCCGATTTCTGAAATTGGCTACTAGAGAAATTACTATTTACTATATACTCTTAAAAGGGTGTTGCTTCTAGTTTAACTTTAGTTGTAAATTACGTATTACTAAATTGTAATTATCAGTTAATATAGATGTGTGTTGTGTACAATTATTTTGCAGTTCCGTTCTGAGCCGAACTGTACTCTATCAGGTTCTGGATTTCAATGTTAGTTTTAAAAATTGTTATAATAACAGTTCAAACGAACCTCGACAATTATTTGCAGTCGCAAAATAAGTATTCATTTTAGCTATTGATTGTATTACTTGTACCTTCATAGTCCTCGGGTACATTGTCTGGTACCTAATCAATGTATTTATCATATAAATAAATAATTTTCACAATAACTCATCGGTACTTTTGTTTTTGGCATGTATTTACTGAACCAACACTTTGATGTCTCGATGTGTCAGTGTTAATTAAATTCATTAACATTCAAAGACGTTAACTTGTAATCGATCACGTTGTGTGTAGTCATTTCTTGCACAGGCTGTAACAGCTGGGTTTTGCTAGTGATAACGTTACCGATTCACCATTAAATTTTACCATTGAAATAATATACATATTTTTTTTTTAACTTCACGTTATGAGTTTACTTTTCATTATTACTGGCAAACAGTAGCTGCTGTTGTAATGTAACAAGTTTGAAAAGTGATATGGGAGTATTATGTTACACCGTTCGAGATTTATCTGACCACTATAATTACCTTGACATAACTGTATCGGATATTTAAATAGATCTTGCTTACATAAGCTATTATACAGGGTGACCCGACAGTGTGCAATATCTCGATAACTACTGAAGATACAAAAAAATTTTCAACGCAATTTCTTTTTTAAAACTGGTGATGTTTGAAGCTTCCCCTAGACTTTTCTTTAATTTTCATTTATCAATAGCCCAATACTGTTCAATTGGGCCGAAGCTCCGGGCAGTTGGGGGGGATTAGCTTCTTTTGGGACAATTTGCACTTGATCTCTTTCCTACCAATTCTTCGCAATTTTACCATAATGGCAAATCGGGCCAAAGCAAAAGTGAATCATCATGTGAACGTAGAAAAGGTAGTAAACGCTTTTCCGAACGTTCCTGAACGTAGATCTTTTGGTTAATTGTGTCCGTTGATACAAAAAAATCACTTTTCCGACCATAAGTGCAAATTGCTTGCCAGACTAGACATTTTTTTTGGAAATTTTGAGGTTTTACGCACCATAAATCTTTTATCAACTCCTCCTCGAATTATAGAGATGTAATACTCTTGTCCTGGAAGAAAGTTGTTTAAAGCCCCCTTTGGTTTCATCGTCCATAACGATGCAATTGAATTTTGTCAACAACTGCGTATATACAATTTTCTAGCTCGTTTTTTCACGTCTAAATCCTTTTCTTCGGACCGATCTGGTACTTTTAAAACTTTGTATGACTTTATCTTAGCTTGTTAGCGACATAACTTTTCGACACACCTAATTTTTTGGCCACATCTCTTACAGAAATGTTAGGATTTCTCTTGAACGCAGTGATGACCTTTTTTGCCAAATTTTTATTAATTGGATCTGGCTCGCTTTCTACTGTTAAAGTTTGCTTGAAGTTAGTTAAAACACTTTGAATAGTGGCACGTGATAGGATTCCAATATGATTTGCAATTTTATATTGAGACCAATTGGGATTTTCTTGCTCTGTGTACAAAATCAGTTTTTTCGTTTCTAATTGAGAACGCGACATTTTCAAAAATAACTTAGGAACAACTTTAATTTCATTCGAGTTGAATACACTAGTTTGAGAGATAAGATGAGTCATTGTTTTTATTTGTTTTCAAAGCCTACTTGTACAAAACAACTGAAATCAAAATTGGATGAATTTTTTCGTGGACAATCCTTATTAATACCCATTTTTAACTACGTTGAAAAAATTATATAAATGTTTTTATTTGACGAACTTAATGAAATATACACATGTATAAAATAAACATAATATTTTGACATACAAATAACTATATGTATAAAACATAAATACATATAAAAACAATGCTCTACGGACACACATAAAATATTACAAGGCAGTGAAATAATAGTCAATCTTTGATTGCTTTATATTGTTCCGTCTTTTTCTAGCTGCAATATCTCCCCAACGTTTTAAAAGTAATGTGTGGCTTCTGTATGCTGTTCAACATACAAAAGTGCTCTTTCTTTCCTAATGTGTAATACGCTCCTCAGCCTTACAATCATTATTTATTTCATCCTGCGTATTTTCCCTCAACTCTTGCGTCTGTAGAGTAGTAGCATCAGCTAATTCCTCGTTGCTGAATTCTTGTTCTACATCATCAGATGCAATCCAGAGTCTAACGTCGGCTTCAGTAACATTTTCAGAGCCTGGTAATTTTTGCATTAATTCAAATATTCTTGGCTCGTCCTTTGATTTATTACTTCTCTCTTTCTTCAGGTTTGCAAGCAGTTCACTCAAAGGTATTAGGTCATCTTCGTCATAGTCACTATCATCATATTCAACTCTTAAAATTTTTAACCACGATTTCTGTATTGTCGTCTCTCGCACTTTATTCCAAGCCTGACTGATCCAATAGACAACATCCCTCAGTGTAATTTTATAAGATCTTCATTTTCTTTTAATTCTAAAAGATTTTCGAGAAGCAATCGCCTATATATTTTTTTACATTTTCTTTTTTTCTTACACCTGATTGGTCCATAGGCTGTGATACACTGGTTACGTTTGGCGACAAAATATTATAATAATGTCATTTTTTGCAGATTTTCTCCTGGATGTGACTAGTAGAACTGCTTTAATGGGAAGACCATTTTTCTTTAAAAATATAGTTACTGAAGGAACGGTCGTGAATAAGTTTCCATCCATCCAAGTGCTCTTTTGATATTTATATTTATAATAAACAGGTAGAGCTTGAGTTGAGATGTTCTTTAAAGCTCTTGGACGGGCGGATTTTCCGATAACCACCAGTTGAAGCTTGTGTCTGCCTGATGCATTTGCACAAGCCATTATGGTTAATCGTTCTTTACTTCTTTTGTGTCCAGGAGTTGACGTTTCTTGTTGAGATGACAATGTTTTTAACGTTTTCTGAGGAAGCATTTTATAATTTAATCCACTCTCATCACAGTTATATATTTGGTCACGAGTATATCCATTTTTGTACCTACGATTTCTTCTCCAATCACCTACTGTTACTTCACCTACTCCATAATATTTTGCTACAGTTTTGATCTGTGAGGGACGGGTGGTTGAAAATAATGATAACAGAAGAAAGGGGATGAATTATCCTTTACTTTCAACTTTATCAATTTTTTAGTACAAGGCTTCGTCGAAATACTATGTCCGTCTAGATATCTCGACGAGAGTAAGAGATGTGATGCCCAAACTAGGTCTTCATTTCCAAAATTAATCACACCACAATAATCAACAATTTTCACCTCTTCTCACTCTTTTACTGAAATTTTAATCAGACCGTAAAGGACACAAATAGCAATTTCTTTGTTTGTAGGTACCTGGTTTGAGCTTCTGAGCCAGATATTGCTATTAACGCCCTCTTTATACGGAACGAGATTTCAGCCCTTGCCCGCCACTACATATAATTTTCGGGATTGACGAAAAATTACGTTCTTTCTTTTAAGAATGACGTTGACTTGAACAATAAAGACAAAATTTATATAAATAAATGTATTAAGAACAAGTAAACGATTATAAAATTGATTAAGACAATTTTAAAACTGATTACGTACATAAAACAACTCTAGTGAAATTACTAGAGATCACAAATTTAGACAAATGTGAAATTTAAATGCAATTTCAGATTACTTGCTGCGTTCGAAAATTATACGTCGGATTTAAGTAGGGTGTGAAAAGTTCGCCTGTTGTCATGGAAATAATACAAACACAAGATTTTTTCAAGCGGATGAGCGAGATACAAAATAGGTTAAAAATCGTGAGTGAGAAAGATGAGATCAGACGCTCCAGGTACATCCGACGTATATTTTTCGAACGCAGCTACTGTAGAACAGTATACGAGGCAACATAACGCAAATTCAAAATAATTTTAGAACGAGAAAAACAGCATCTCATAATTAAATTAAGCAAAGGTTAGTTTATAAAAACGTAGCTGAAATACTAAAAATCAATAATTAAAATTCTTATCCTACCATAGCACTAGATACAGAGACGAACGGACTTTTTGGAGAACAGCAACATACACTAAGACATTCTGTAAATGTCGATTACGCAAGGCGGGCACTAGCAATCTTTACGATCAAACTGCTAGAAGCTGTCTGATTTTGTGTTTGTCATGCTACCTTTTTATTTAGTTTTTCTAAGGTCAGCTCCGATTACGTAGCGTTTCATATGTGTGTGATTCAGCACGAGGTCGGCTATCAGTGTCACTGCAGTTCTTAGAATTTGCAAATGTCAATCGTGTCTCATCTAGGGCAAGGTTCTTGATACAGCGAGCCGCCGCCAGGATTACTTTATGTAAACTATGTGGGCGGATTTTTCTCGCGATCGCGTTGCATTGAATTCAACTTCCGTACTACGCTGGATAATTATAAGAGGCTTGGATTCTTACTGATCTTTTCATCGGCATCCACTCTTTTAATAGCCTTTTTCTTCTATAGATATAACAACTTTTTTCGCCCATTTTGTGCCATCACGCCAGAAAAATATACCTACCACACAAAAAATAATTTTAATTTAGAAACTCAGTGCAGGGTCGGACTACAAAAAACAACACTGCTTTATTACTATTTGTCTCGGTTGTGATATGAATAGGGGAATTCCCGATTCAATCTCAAATAAACCGGACAACTTTTAAAGCCACCTCGAATAACACGGAATTCCATTTTAAAACGACTTTTGGTTCAATAGCGACTCTGATAACTGAGGCTCTACTGTATAGGGTGTGCCATTTGAAATAAAAAAGTTGTGTCCCGCAGCACTGTTTGGACTCACTCTGTATAGATGAAAATAATTTTATGTTGTAGATCTCTATAATTAAAAACAAAACCGTCTTGAAAACTTTTTTTGGATCTTTAGTAGTTATTGAGAACACACTGTTGGGGACACTCTGTGTAAATAACTAAGGGCCGGTCTTTCCATTTGCCCATTAAAGTTATTCGGCGAATAACTTGTCTTTATTAAGAGTTGGAAAGACCATCCCTAAATTAAAAAAATATTGTTTTTATAATAAATAAAGCACAAAGTGGGCAATCTCACTTAAAAATTACTTAGTGTCAAGAAATTACGATTAAACGAAAGAAATTGGAGGTAGTGAAGCACGAGTGCCTCCCTCCCCACTTAATAAATTAAAATAAAGAGCTGTGATTAAGAAAATAATTGGATACCTGCTTATAATGAAGAGCAATTAGTTTTAATATCTTTTTTCTATTTTGGTGTCTTAACAACTATATTATGAAACCCATTTGGATGTCGTAAAGAAGCTCATTAAAGCATCCAAAATTTTATTTTATTAGGTTGGCGACAGCATATCCAGCGACATTTGTTGACATTGCAAATTACAAAATTAGGTCAAAAAGCGATCGCATGATGTCTTGGTTAAGACTTTTCATTACAAAATTTAACCTCCAAATTGACTTTTGTTTGACAGTACTTGTATCTGTTGACATCTAAAATTGCAAAAATAACCTTCAAATTGACATTTGTTTGAAATTATAAAGAGAAATTATGAAGATATCATTGTGAACCGTCATCGTCATGACAGTTGTTACTTTGACGTTTGAACTTGCAATTTCTAACCTTGCTTTCGAGGTTTCGAACTCAACAGTATGAAAGGACAACACAAGAATGTAATCTATTGTAATAAATTAAAAAACGACAATAAGAATGAGATCTGTTATTATAACAATGAAAGTAGACGATAGGAAAATAAGATATACAACAAATAATCAAAATTGTGGTGCGTTCACAATAAGCACCTCGTTATGGCCAACTTCGACGCCAAATTAAAAAAAGAATACTCGTTATTAAACGTCAGCAAATGTCATCAACCGCCACATTTTCAAATTATGAAATAATGCAGATTTTTTTTACATTTAAATAACCAAAATAGAAAAAATACTATAAAATACACGTTCCATAAGACATTTTAAGGCACGCGTCCAGGTTTAGAAAACGAGCCGAAGGCGGACGCGTGCGCTAAAATCATGTCTGCTGCGATCACGTTGGTTTATTAAAATCCCCCATCATGTTTATGGTGGTTGATTGTAATAAACCGACTACACACATATACTGGTCAGATAAAACAATCCGAACTTAATTCATCTGCCTTTTTTTCAGAGGCGAATACCCTTATTACTTATTAGAATAGGTAATAAAAAAAATAATGTAAAGTGTTCAATTTTTCTTAATTAATTTGTAAATCAGTGCATTCAGATTTCATTTCAAGATTATACACGTGAGCTGCCTTTTCAATATTTCACGTAACATGGAGTTATCCGTAAGTTAAAATTTTATTATCGCTACTATCATTATTAATATTCCCCTTCAAAAATTGTTCACACTCACCGACTAAGTTGTCTAAACGTACACTTACGAAGGTAACTGCGCCGCCCCCAATGATTAATCTAATTCTCTGTTTTGTCAGGCACATGAATTAAATGTTGATGACGGTGAACTTGATGATGAAGGCGACGATGACGACGAAAATTACGAAGATAATCAGTTGTATTGCGGTACGTGTGAAAGACACTTTTCTAACAGTTATTCGTTTAAGAAACACGTGTCTGAGCACAGAACCTGCGGGATCGACGAGTGTTCCTTCACGGCACACGAGAAGATCATCGAAAAGCACATCATAATGCAGCACACCACTGGTTTGTATGATAAAATCCGTAACGTGTCTACCCCGGAAGATATAGCCAAGTGGATCGCCGATAGGAAAAGAAACTATCCGACCAAAGACAACGTCGAGAAGAGATACAAAAAACAAGAGGAAATGCTTAAGCGAGGTGAAAAGATCCAAAAAAATAAGGACAGGTTCGGAAGAAAAAACGCATTTAGACGTAAGTATTCGATTCCCCGACGAAGTAATTCAAATTTAACATTTCGTTTGATTGCAGTACAAAAACAACAGGGTCCCAAAAAAAATATTGTGCGCAAACGTAAGTCAAATTTTCGAAAAAAAGGAAAGACCCAGTCTTTAATAGATGAACGCTGCAATTGGAATGGAAACCTGTGCCCGTTTCGGGGCACGAAAGAATTATACAGCACACCCGAAAAATACGAAGACAGTGAATTTGACGATGATGAATGGATTGAAGATGATACCAAATCCAAGCCGGTTGCCCCAAAATTACGTCTGAATAATGCTTTAGGGGCACTCATGGGGGCGTACAATTCTTCAGGTGAATCAGATTTAGAATCGCAAGGAAACACCTGCGATATCAAAAAATCAAATAGTGACGACGAAGCCCCCGTCGAAGAAAAAATTCTTAGACTTCCAGCGCAGTTAAACGTCGAAAATAAAAACTCCTTAGACTTAGGAAATCAAAATGATCATTGCGCTACGAAAAATAAACGAAAGAGGACTAGACACAGGGTTTGGGGAAAAAACAAAAAGCCAAGGAACGATAATCAACGACCAGTCAAAGAACAACAAGTAGTAACTTCAACGGAAAATAAAAAAAGTGAGTGTTCCATCACGCGCAAGTTTAAAAAGAGAAGGGCGACTTTGCTGGAGAAATTGTTGGAAGGCGAAATAAGACACGAGCGGAACGTCCTGCTGCAATGCGTTAAGTTTGTTGTTAGTAATAATTTTTTTGAAACTGTCAAAAATGATGTGTAAAGAAAATGTATTTTTGTATGTGCGTGTTATTTTCTTTATTCCTAGTTGGTCTTGTTTTGGTTAAATAGGAAAAATAATTTCGTTTAAACTTGGAACATATAATTTTCCATTATTTTATAATGTAGAGTCCATTCAATAAAAATGGAGTTCTGACGTCATGAAAATGGGTCGTAATGTGGCGTTGCAAATACGCCGAAAAACGATAACCTTAACAAAAGCGTATGCTTATTGTTCCATAAAACAAATGTCTAAGTAGTCAAGTAAATAAAATTAAATAGTAAATGAATATTCCACCAAAAACTAGTTCACGGCGCAGATCACGTCACAGTAGCTTTCTCTGAATGAACTCTAGTTCTTGTCCATTTATGCAACAAATCGTAAATGTTGTTGAGATTGCTTTTAGGAACTTTTTAATCGATGTACGACCTAAAAGTTGTTTAAACTAGAGCTGGCAACGGTTAACCGATTTTGGATATTCGCGGTGTACAGCATGTCACTCATGCAAATAGTTGCATGAAAAAATTTTTTCACCTAGATTCACATTCAAGTTATGCAACTCTATTTGCATGAGTGACATGCTGTACACCGCGAATATCCAAAACCGGTTAACCGTTGTCAGCTCTAATTTAAACAATAATACATATTTACTTTAGAAGCAAGAATATATATTTTTTTTCACTTTAGAATAAAGTTTCTTTTTTTTTAATAATCTTATAAAGGTTATTTCAGTTAAAATAGAACTTTTAAAAACGAATTTGGCATGTGTTTTGTATTGAGAAGTCTTTATTGTTTGAGTACGTCAATAAAATGAACTTTGTGAGATTACTATTTCCGTGAAAACGTGACTTACTTTTTTTTAAATTTGTTAAAATATCACTGAAATATTTAAATTCATTTTGTTTAAAGTAAACCATGCATTTTTCTTTGTTGTAAACACAAATTTAAACATTATAAACAAAAAATATGCTTGACGTCATTTCCTGTTTTGTAAAAGTCAAAATTCATGTTTACTAATTTTAAAGATTTGTATAAAGTACATTCACTTTTGCAATGAGTAACTGAAGTTACACGATTTAGCACCATTTACCGTTCAAACCTGACTTCTTTTAGTTCACGTATCTCGTAAATGGGACTTTTATTTTTAGGTTATGTTGGTTTCAATTTTGTGCTGTTATTTTGGCTACCTTCTGCATGCTTTTCCAATATGTCATTGAATGAATTATGGCCACTTATGGCTAAGTCTGATTCTTTGTTTGTTTTGTTTTGTATTGGATTTCCGAGTGATTTTTGTAAATTGGGTTTTAAAATTGACAACTAAAGCTGCTTTCGTTTATACCCGTGATTACTAATCATGTAATCGTGATCACAATTCTGCGTGTTCGTTCTCTGTGATTACTTTCTCCCCCACCTCCGATTAAGCGATCATGATTACAATTTGGATAATCACAAGTTATGTGTGATTTTGTATGATTTGATCACAAAAACGTAACCTAGAAACATTACCGGTTTCATGTGTTTTGGTCAATATTGGGAGATCATATGATTCTGTTCACCTAATCATTGATTTTATGATTGGTTTGAACGAAAGCAGCTTAAATTGTGACAAACGATAATTTGATTGACAAAACTTTAAATCATCTTTAAGTGCAATATCAATCATATATCAATCGCTTTTGTGAGACAACATAAGAACAAAAAAAAATCACAATTTTATAATTATTATTTATCAGCAGTGTTGCCAATTGGAGATCATCAGCTACTGTTCATTTACATGACATTTGCACTGTCAAATTGATAGTATGTTGTCATCACTGCATACTTGTAATAAAAGCTTACTAAATCCTAGAACACAATGGTTTTGCATAAAACATAAGACATAAGCCGTAAGAAACACATTTGCTTTGTTCTCCTTACAGAGCTATTGTGTTACAGCGCACTTCTTTACATAGCTCGAATTACTGTCACGGCTTATGTCTTATGTTTTATGCAAATCCATTGTGTACTGGCCTTTAGTTACGATTTATGGTTTATTAAGTGAAATATAAAATTGATTTGGAGCTGGACAATTTTCAAATAAAATTCATACAAACATACCACACATAGTTTAACTTGAAGGCTCCCGCGGCCATCGTTCATGTTTGAATTAGCTTGCGGTTGGAACCGCATCACGTTGACTTCTTCTACTGCCGACGTTTCGTTCTCCATTGCAGAAGAACTTCCTCAAGGCTGCTGCTGCTGCTGTTGAGACTAGTCTCAACGACTAACGAGAAACGACAGCAGCAACACATTGTTGCCAACAGTCGAAAAAAGTTTTCACTAAAACGGATGTCGGAAACCACTAAAAAATCACTAAATTCAAAATAAGTATGCTGCCACAAGCTTTCATTAAAATTTTATTAAATTTATAAAATGAAACACGTTAAAAAAATAAACATAAAGAGAGTAATATTACTATACGGGAAAAACGTGCGCTTGAAAATTAACAATAAAGAAAATCACAGAGTGGCTGGCACCTAGTGGAAGTTTTGCGAAGAGCCCTATAATACGGAAATCATTGGAATGACATTTGTTTAACCTATGAAAAACATTATATTGAATTGTGACACTTCCACACGAATAAATATTCTTAACATACGTATTGTGTGACTAGCATGCTTATGCCTACGCAAAGACTTCATCTAACATAATAACAATAATGAATGGGAGCAAGAGCAAGCCTTAATGACAGCTCTTTGTTTTCCTTATTAAAAGCGCCATCTGTTGGTTGCTGATTTTCGCAAATCGACACAAATTACAGAAATAATACCAACACAAAGTTTCACAACAATAAAAAACTAAAAATGTAAGCTGCTTGGCTTCAGTGTCAGCATTTTGAACAACGTTTTCGAAAAATTGACTTCTACAATAAATCACAAGATTTCACGGTTTTATTTTAATTTGCTATCATTTATTTGTTTTTGATATTTTTAATTTTTTATTATTTGTGTACAGTCGCGAGCACAAAAAACGGGACACTATTTTATAGTAGGTACCCAGGCTTTAAACGACAGTTATAAATGTTTTATGTACATCAAATCAAGGATTTAGGTGTTACTTTTGATAACACACTATAAGTTTCAAGCAACATATAATTGATATTTCACCTACTGCTAGTAGATTATTGGGTTTCGTTATAAGAAATAGTGTTAGTTTTAATAGGTAATATTTCTTTACTTAAAAGTTTGTTCTACACTTTCGTTAGATCCAAATTAGAATACTGCTCTCTGGTTTGGCATCCTTATTATAATAGTCATTGTACCATGTAATCAACGAAATTTATAATTAGAGCTGGCTGTGATATTTAATAATAATAATAATAGTCTTTATTCGATTAAACTTACCATTACAATTAATAAGAAATGAAACTAGTAAGTACTTACAAATTAAGTAAGAATGACCAAACCCCAGGACGAGCTTCAGGCTAAGGAATAATCCTACCTACTTTACAAGCTAATCATGATTGCAACAGAATAAATTAGATTTGAAGAAATGCCTAAATTACAATTCTGCGACAGGCAAATGAAAATGAGAAATTAAGACGCAAAATTAATATAAAGATGTTAGGTATCACAACTAAAAACTAAAAATCGATACTGTTGCATTTAAATAGCTAAAGCATAAATCAAAAATAGAGAAAAGAGCACATATGCACTAAGCAAGAAAAAAATTAAAAAATAATAATGATAATAATAAACTATCTATATACAAAAGTAAGCATATCTAAACCCAAAAAAAAAGAGTAGACATTAATAAAGAAAAAATAGAAATTAGTCGTTATATTACACACGATAAAATATCATTTTCGCACACATCAGCACTGTTCCATAAATAAAATTTTATGTAGTTCACATTTAAATTTAGACAGATTTAGAGATTTTAGTGATTCATTTAATGGATTATAGAGATGATAAATTTGAAAAGTGAAGGAACGCTCGAACAATGTTGTCCTATGGGGAGCTGGGAAATTAAATCTTTAAATCTGGTTGTAATGTTATGGATATCACACCGGAACTTGATTTTATAATACAGATAAGGTGGCGTTTTTGTTAATAAAATTTTATGATATAATACAAGGCACTGCAATTTTCTTCGATGGTACACATTAAGCCATTTAATTTCCTTTAATTTATAAGTAATATGATCATACTTTTTATACCATAAATAAATCGCAAACACGAGTTTTGTATCATTTGAATTCTGTTGGAGGTATATTGATCTATTGAAGAGTGATAAATTTGGCTGCAGTATGAAAAATGAGACAGCACAAAGATTTCACATATGTAATTGTTTTTTTAAATTAATGGATAGTTCACGTCTGTGAGGTTCATGTAAGCAATTCTGATGTAATTAGAAATTTGGTCTCTAAAACGTAATGTGTTATCTAACACTAAGCCAAGACTTTTAGCAGACTGAACTAAGGGAACCTGAGCGTTGTTAAGAGTGATGCTTATAAGATCTTGGATGTCATGGCAAGCAGATTTATTCCCAAAAAGTAAAAAAGCTGATTTCTCAGGATTTAACTTGAGAGAATGATTGACAGATGCTTCAGAGAGGTAAGCTAAATCTAAGTTTATCTGATCCACTGCTGTTACCCATTCAGAAAATTTAAAGGACTTATAAAGTTGAGTATCATCAGCGAATAAATGTACTTTACAATACTTAAGGTGTTTGAATATATCGCTGATGTATAAGGAGAACAGCAAAGAACCAAGGATAGAACCATAAGGAACACCTCTTGCTACTGGCAAGCGATGAGAGGTTTCATCGCCTAAAACTACGCTCTGGGTGCGACTGGTTAAGAATGATTCCAACAAGGATGTAGCATTTGTACTTAAACCAATGAATTTCAGAATTGAACATAATACTGTACTACTAATCGTATCGAATGCTTTACTATAATCTAATAAAACAAGAGCAGTCAATTTGCCTTCATCAGATGCAGCAATAATATCATCTAACACATTCATCAGTGCAGTACTATAATTTTTCCTGAATCCGGACTGTGTTGGTGGTAAGATTTTTTCTTTAGTAATAAAGGTCAGAAGTTGATCCTTGATAACTTTCTCCAAAACTTCATTGTGCGTAATTATCAACGCCCTTTTTAACACGTTTTACATTATCAAAAGTCAAAACTCTTTTATGTAACTTGTTGTACCTAATTATTTATAACACAAAACCTTTTTAAAATGACGCAAACGTACTTCACTTCGACATGATCAAATGATTTGTGCATGAATCTATAAAGTTTATGTTGTATTGGTAACTACAATATTAATTAATTTTGCGTGAACTTACTTTGATTGACAGTATAGCTGTATTCTTTCGATGTGAACGAAGTGAATACGATCAGTAAAAGTGAAAATATTCAATTTGATCGTTTTTTCGTTTGCGTTCAGTTCCCCCACTTTTGTGAAATAAGTAATTACATTCAGTTTTTACTGCACAAATAATTTTCCCCATCAGTTCGAAAGTGAAAGTGAACTGAATATTTATTCTCTTTCAGTTTGTTCAGTTGAACGCATTCACCGCATTTAGTATGGCGTCAAATTTAAATCATCCTCAATCATTAAAAATTACAAGGTATATTTACATATAATTTTGATTATTTATTGTTCTTAATTGTTTTGAGTAATAAGAAGACTAAATTACTTTATTTGAGGATGCAAATGTTTAAGTGAAATACTTAGTTAAAAATCTATTATTATTCTTAGTCAAAATTAAACTCGCATTCTAATATTAACTTTGCCGACTATAAATACGTTTCTTTATTAATCAGAATAAACCCACGCATCACATTTCTTTGGCGAGAAAAAGATTTAAACTTGAACAAAGGCTTCCCACAAATAAATCCCGCAGTGCAACACTAATAAATAATAATGTAACTCATTGTAACCATGAATGAAATGTTTATTAACTAAACTAATGTCCCTCGCTTGGTCAATTAACCATGTCCAAACCTGTCCAACATAATTTTGGCATGGGTAAGTGAATCTCATTATGTCGCTTCAGGCAGCGAACGTTATTTTAAACATTAGAATTATTCGGTTAGAAAATTCTGCCTGACAATACCCGCTTGGCATCAGTTCGTTTTTATTTAAATTTTTATAAATAGAATGTTCGAAAAAATGCGGAATACTAAACATAAAGCCGTCACAAAATCCGCTATTTTCAAGAAAAACAATGGCATCGGCGTGTTTAACATAAATTTTTCAAATGTTGCATTGTAAGGAGTTCCTTTAATAATAATAATAACAAATTCGAATAAAATTTTGAGACTCATCATTCATCAAATTACCTTTCGCCGGTTTATAAATTAAAACAGACAGTTTACACTTGTATATGTATAAGAGGGAGGGCGGAAACGGAGTTTAAAATAGAGTTGACTAACGAATTGTGCTGCAGTTGGGAAATGTTAAACATTTTATTGGGACGTCTCTATACATATATTGAGAACATTCTCTAAATAAAATTTAAAAAAACGAGTTTACTAAAATCAATCAACAATTGTGTGGATGGAATTTGTACCGGAATAAATGCGCACTCACTCTAAATATAATTTGATGATCTTGTCCAATAATATTTGTTACGACAGCTCTAAGTATGTATAAATAATCCATGTCCTAATAAAAGATGATGTTTTATTTTAGAATCTCTTTCTGTAGAGTATTGTTATGTCAGTAACAGTATGCCCACAGAGCATTAAAATAAGCAAGATACTTAACGATTGAAATATGAGAATGAGTTCGTGTGTCGATGGTGTAGGCAGTTTAATATCTGTTTTATATTTAGCGCCGCGAAAACACCTGAACCGAGTATTCCTAGTGGTTGTCCGAGGCCCAAAATATCCGCGACTTAATTTAAAATCTACACGTTCGAGCCGTGAAATATTTGAATGAATTCGGGAGGCGAAAAACATTAATAAATAATTAAAAGCGGGGTCGTAAAAACGCCCGCGCGAACGCGAATAGAACTCGCTTGAAAACTCAATTACGATTTCTAATGGTTTATTAAATTAAATGCGGAACTGATTGATTTGGAGTTGGACAATTTTCAAATAGCTTCTCCTACGCTTCACAAAGTACAGAGGCTGATGGAGTTTGCCGAAATTAGAAACGAGTTCGAATGGTAAAGCTCAATTTGTAGGGTTAACTGTTGGCAGCGCGAATATTAAAAACTGAAAAAAAAACTTGGTAGGCCTGCAAGGTACGCGTAACAGCAGTGTTGCCAACTTAAGTGATAAATCCCCTTTCTTGAGGTTTTTTCCTAACCATTAGGGATTAAGGGATTTTCTTTCTAAATAGCTAGATAGCTCAAAGTTGCACTTTTATAACAATGACAATAAAATTCATGCAACGGAAAAGTCAGATCGAATTACGCTCGAGTTGAAGTGTTTTGCTTTGTCTGTTTCTATCCCCAGTCCAGCGTCATAATTCTCTGTCAATTCAAGAGGCTATTGAAACGTAGTTAGCGAGGAAACAAATCGCAGACATCGTGAGACAGACGCATTCCGAGTGACAGGTTGGAGCTGATAATTTACACTTGTTTGAGAGAGAAATGCTCGAATTCAAATCAACGACGGTTACCATTGCCCGAAGGGATTTCAGAATTTTGCTGCAAGTCCGAGGGGGTGATTTTTTAATTGTTTTCGTGGGAATCGGGAACGCGAAAGAACGACAGATAGCATTGAAGCTCTGGCGAGAACGGTTGAGTTCATGTTAATTTGGCTTAATTGTGTTTTTCCTTAGGCGCTTGTAGTCTTTATTCATTTTTTTGTTAAAATATTTATTTCAGTCCGGTTTAAATACAGTGGGAGAAGAAAGGCAATTAAATTAAACCCGTCGGCGTCGCGACGCGAGTGTTTTTAAAACAAAGTGGGCATTTATTTATTTCCTTCAGCACACCTTTGGTGGTAATAACTGCGCAGAGATAATTTGATTTGCATTAATTAGGCTAAAGAGTCAGTACGTTTCATAGTACCATTACATTGAGATAAATTTAATCAACTATTTTTCGTTACTTTACAGCGAGTATTAAAACTCACTAGTGACTTTCATCTTAGAAAAATTGATGGGTCAGTGTTTCTTTAATTAGTAGACAAATTCTGTAATTTAATCAACCAACAGCAATTACTTATTTCCCACATCTACCTGGGCTTTCAATATAGAGTACTTTTAGAAATCATTCTACCCTTGGGGGATTCTTTCAGGCAAATTGGAAACTAAACAATTTGAACTGCATTCCTAGCCTTTTTCATAACAAAGTTTCTTTCACACCCTGTATATGGGGGAGGGTCAAGCTGTGGTCTTTGCCGAGAGATTTGTCGGTTAATTAGAAGCGATTGCCTAGAGACTGTAAGCCAAAACCACCCATAGTGGAGTGCAAACTCAGTCAACTATGTAATTCCTTACGCTTTAAATTAATTAGCTAGGTTAGGTGGCGGAAGAGCGATATGCAGAGGGTCCTGGAAAACCAGGCAAGTGGGTAGAGCACCGCCCTCCAAGCCATTCCTTAACGCTCAGGTGACGTAGTAGAAGTAGTATCGGCTCACTACACGCACCATATTAATCAGGTTAGCTAGAGATAGGGTTAAACCAACACCTCCTACGGGGGAGCCCTGAAAAATAGGTGATCGCTACTGATTTACTTGCAAATTGCATCACATACTTCTCTAAACCATCTGATTAATTCATTCATTAACTCCCTTAATTAAGTACACTGTGGTCCCACTGAGGCACTTTCTACGTTGGTTTATTAAACAGAACAAGTCTTTGAGTACGATCAGAGTGACGAACACTGTACCAAGATTCGAACTCAGTTGAAACTGAATTACTTATTAATCTAAGTGAGGAGCAGAGCTCTCCAACAAACATCTGTGTAGACATTAAACCACCAACGGTGTGAATCGAAAGCAAATAGATCGCGCCGATATTCGAAAGTGAAATCTGTTAAACGAGTTATACGGTACTCTCTGAGAATCGTAAATTTTGTTTATTTGTATCGACTTCAACGCAAGGGTTTTTCACTCACGATCTTCGATTCCACAGAGGCGGATATCAGGAGTTTTTCCCTTTTATTTTTCTTTTTTTTCAATAAATAATTGCTTAAAGTTAATTGTTGCGTTTTATTTAAAGTGCCAAATTCCTTGTTATAAAGTGTTATAAGCTGCTCTGCCAAAAAGAACCAGGCTAGCACGACGTGCACTATGGTTGCCTCGTTTCCTATCTTGAACTCTCTGATCCCTAGTTGAAACGTTACATTGATTTAGATTACTTTTTCAGTACTTGCACAAATTTTCATTTAATTTTAATATATAGTATTTCTATTTCTATTTATTTTTATTTTTCCTAAATTTCCGTGAACGATATAAGGCCTGTTGGTAATGCAGTTCAGACTAGTTTGCAACCGTTGGAAATATGCAGCAATAAACGTTTTGCACCTAACGCAACTGAGCAAATTGATGATTACTTCGATGGGCGACTCGTTCTGACGGTTCCAAACTAGTTACAAACTGCACTACGAACGAACCTATTAACTAAATGAATAGATGAGGTTATACGTCACATGAAGGTGGTACGTTCACGTCAGCTGGTATCAGCTTCAGCCGTGTTAATCAAGGTGGCGTTAGCTGTCCGGTCAAATGTCGGATGGTACGCACCTACGTTGATTATTTCATCATTCTATGTCAGTTAGAACAGTTATGACGTAGCGATTTTCAAACAAAGAACCAATGCGAACGCGAGGATTTAAAGCGGCCATTTCCGGCCGGGGATTGCAGCAGTGCCAGTTGACCAAAACGAGTTATGTCCACAGGCGGCGTTGCCAGCTCGCTATAAAATTTGCATGTGAATTCGTTAAGGCAAAATGCAATTGTAACACGATTCGGAATTAGTCAGAACTCGTGGTTGGAACAGACCTAAGATTTCCAAGAATCAAAGTTGTGGTGCGTTCACAATAAGCACCTCGTCACCGCCAACTTCGAAGCCAAATTACAAAAAAAGAAAACATCCTTTGCATTATGAAAACACGAAGTTATTTCTGATTTGAGTGGTGAGTTGCCTATTCTAAAACGTTTAGGGGTCACCCTGTATAATACGAGTACGTTCCGCAAAGTTTCTGAATGTGTCTGTTAAAGCAGATATGTTTTAAAAGCTATCTATTGCATTGAATTTCAACTGACAGTCATAAATAAATGACTTGCGTTGCTCGTTCAACAGCGCCATCTGTTGACACATGCCGAAAGTGTATTTTTGCGTTTGCTGAATTCTGCTCTGTTGTGTCACGAAATTATTTCTGATTTGATTGGTGGGTTGTCTATTCTAAAACCTTCTGGGGTCGCGATTTAAAATGGGCACCTGTATAATACAAATACGTTCCGCAAAGTTTCTCAAAATGTCAAAGTGTCTGTTAAAATGACTATTTTATCTGTTAACTAACTATTTACTGCGTTCTCGTAAGACATTCAACGACGCCCTCTGTTGAGCCTTGCCGATAGTCGTCTTTTCATTTGTTTCTACGAGGGTGATTCACTGGTTATTGACGGGTTATATTGAGAAACCACCATCCATTGAGCAGTGAGTTCCAACTGACTGTCATTTCTGGACGGTAACGAAAAGACGTCTTGCGTTGTTATCACATAACGCGTTAGAAACTAAACTTAACCAATTTATAGATAATAATGCCTAGCGAAATAATTTTTGAATCAAATTAAGTATAAAGGCAAATAAGGGCTTTGACACTTTCGAATTAGTTGGACTGTTTCCCTCGCAACATACAAGCCAATGAAATCTCTTAAATTTTTAGTTTTTTGTTTTGTTTGTAAAAATCAGTAATATTTCATTTTGACAGGTGAGGTGACAACTAATTACAGTCATGTGATTAATTAAAGACTTTCTTTTTGTTTTTACACGGCCACCTTCGTTAATAAACTTTACACTGCATTACAATTTTTATTTTCGCTGAAGCACCGAAAGCGATTTTTAGATTTCGATATATCTAATTTAAAAAAAAAACGTATCATTTTCATCTCGGAAGAATGTTGTTACGTCAGGTCAGAATAGCTTTCAAGTTTAATTTTCTTTTTTTCTAATTTTCTCGTGAATGACGTCTCAATATTTTTGATCACACGTCAGTATTATGCCGTTTTTAACTATGAAAGAAGTAATTGCTCACGTCCTCAAATAACTCGTCGTCTACACTCTACATAATCGTTGAAGAGTGTTGAGATGAATCCCACCTTCCAAGGTGACGTCACCTACGATTACCGCAGACGTCAGTTGCCGTGAAGAAAATTTTGGTGGCAGAGCTTTTTCATCAGTTGTGCAAAACGGTACAGAGTGCTCCAAATTATTCCAGTAGGTAAGTTCTCGACTCTGAACTATTCTGGTGTGCGGTTTATTATTAGTGTTGTAGCACGAGTGGCGTTTTATTATTTTTCTTTAGACGTTGCCCGCATATTTTTACGCATAAATAATCGACGGAAAAGTGATGCGTGCACTTGGCGAAGCCTCAAGAATTGCACCAATTATTTCGCACCGAGAGTATTTTGTTTTTGATAAGGATTTGGCCCATGCTATTTTTAAATTAAACTAAACCGGCGTATCCACATTAGTCACTGAAGCTTTCATTGGTTCTCAGAATATAAAAATACTCTAGAGTATTTATCATTTGTAACCCCAGGACGCGAAACAGTTTTTTTTTTTTTTGTTTTGGCTGAGTGACCACACTAATTTACGTTATAAAGCCGTTAAATATGTGAAAATATTTTTAAACGGGGAGTCTCAGTTTCAGCGCTGAACTCTACGGTGAATATAAAGAAACATCGAAATTAAATCTGAATTTTTCGCATGTCTATATATGTAATTTTGTGAATGATGGCAGAATATTAATATCTTGAAGGAAACATCATTTTGATAAAATCGAGCGAAAAGTACAGTAGCGGACAATAAAATCCCGGCAAGTATTTGACGTATGATGTATATCTAGGCAAATTTGGTAAATCAGGCTTTTTATTGGGGTTATATTTCTGTCAAAACGTAAAAAAAAGATTTGAAATGTCAAACTTAATAAACTGAAATATCGCAGCAACTCTTCTTTCTATCCAAATTTCGCATGGTAAAGTCACTGCTTATGTCTAACAGGATTCAGCGTTTCAGCAATGTGACCTCAAGCACCAACTGACCTTCTGCAAACATATTAGACGGTTTAATAGCGTTTTCGATTCACTTGCACTCAGTGTATTTGCATCTTCTTTTAACCTCATGCAATAACATGAGATGAAGATAGTCTGAGTGCGCACTAGTGCGATCAATCGAAAACGTTGTCAGTGAACGCCGACGTCACACAAACCTTATCAGATTAATCTGAAGTTTAAACGAATGCTCATTTCAATAAATAGCAACTTTACACAGAAATAAAATTTTCAACTCTAACTGAATTTTTCAGTACCTACACATATAAAAGACATGTGATACTAAACAACACCCTAATACGAAACTTATTTAAAAATATAACCTACAAATTTGTTCCTCGAAAGCGCTTTAACTAGAGATGTAATTTTTCCGGAAAAATAAAAAAGATGGAAATTTTCCGATGACCTTTTCCGGTAATTTACCAGAAAATTTCCGAATCAATTATAGTAATGTATTTCTTTAAAAAAAGTATTTCTTATAAACTCAGGAGCAAACGCTAGTTAAAATAGTACCAAATACTCATGTACAACGGTAATATAAAAAATGACAGAAATTACAAAATAATGTGTATTCACAAACCAAACTTACGCTCTGGCGTTCGCTTATAATTCATAAATTGTCCGTGTAGGTATTTTTCCGCATTTTGGGCGCATAATCTTTTGAAGTTAGGTTAGGCATTACATTTTAATAAGGCCCGGTTTTTCAATCGTATGTTAACTTTAACCTTCAGTTTACTCCCATAAGAACACAATTGTCGCCATGGAAACAAACCGAAAGTTACAGTTTAACTTGATATTGAAAAACCGGGCCTCAATGATTTTATGTTAAACTGCGCAAGCGAAACAAGTAATAACTTCGCTAAATTTTCGTCGGAAATTTTCCAGAAAAATTGTTTAAAAAGTTTCTGGAAAATTTCCATTTTAGAAAATTTCCAAATTGGAAAATTTCTGAACCCACATCCCTAGCTTTAACAGCAGTCGCTGTATGCAGCGCTGTCGTCTAACATCAACGCTGTAGAAAATCATGCAGCCGCTTCAAAGGCTAGATTCTGTTAGATACAAGCATTATTCTTACTTTTTGAGTTGAACTTAAATGAGATATTTTGTCAAAATTTGTACAGGGCGATCAGAATTTATTGTCCTGATCCTAACTGCTTTCCACGAGCTTGATATCGATATTTACATCCAATTATTAAAATGAAGTTAGCAACATATCGTCATCTCAATACTTATTTGTGCCATACAACAAGACTTAACTTGGAAATAATCAACACATAAGCACATGTCCAAAATGAATTATGGAACAAATGGGCATCTAATTTCCCATTGATAGAGTTTTTTTTGTTACAGAAGGTTTGGTAAATACAATAAACATGCACTGAATTTATCAAAAGTGGATTTAACTTAAAATATCAAAAAATGTGGTATGGAACAAAAAAGCATTGAGGCGACGATGTGGAGATCTGGGGAAGTTACTAGTTACAAGATTTTGTTGACAGTTGATTGCCGTTCATTCATGAAAAATGGTTTATTTCATTGTAATAGCAATCTAATTAAACAATTACTATGTTCTTTATTTATGGTCGATTTCTAGAAAGTTTGCTTACGAGTTCAATAACTATCGGTTCGATAAAATTATCGAACCGATAAAATCTCTGACTGTTTCTGAAAGCAATCTCATCATAAGTTAACAGCTCTACAGATATCAGGAGATAGAATAGTTACGCTAGTTGCCAATAGATGGATAACGTTTTGTTGCAAACTTCTCTCTAAATATTAGTGTCGGAAATTTCACACTTTAGCACATTTGATTGGAAATCTTTTCGAATTGGACAATTTTTCAACTACATATTTATTTTGAAGCAGTTGTTTCCTTGTTACCAGTGGCATTTGAAAACAACAAAATAAAATCAAGATCGCAGAATTTTACGGAGTTTGAAAAAAATGAAAATTTTTGGATGTTATACATAGAAAATAAAAAAATACAGATAGTGTAACCGTAAGTCAAAAGATTGAAGCTTGGGAGAAAATTACGGAAATGTTTAACAGCCAGGCTCAATCAGGAATAATGCAAAATAATTGCATGCTCTGTATGATACTTTAAAAAAATGCCCGACATAATTTATACAGTTATGTTGTGTTTTAAACAATAGTTAGTAGTAGTAGTAATTTCTTCATCTGAAGAACTTGACAAATCGTTATAAATTATAATCCAAGTTCATTATAAACTAAAATGTTAACACATGGTACATAATTATTATTACAGTAATGTTGATCAGGTATTAGTAAATTAATTATGTACCGTATGATTTTTAAAATTTTAGATAAAGGGAGGCCGTGAAGAGGAAAACATTAAAACATTAAATTAACTCATACGTACGTTTTGGTTAACATCACTGCGAAAATATGGTTCAATGATGAATGCCTTTTGATGTTTTGTAAATATTATTTTCAATAAATTGTTGTATTTGCTAATTTTACGCCATACGTTTTGCTTTCACGGCCTCCCTTTATCTAAAATTTTAAAAATCATATGGTATTACCTATGTATGTAGGTACGGAAAATATTAATGATACTCAGGCCCGGTCTTTTCATATCCAGTTAATTTTATCTAACGATTTATTCCTATAGTAACAATTGTGATCATAATCGTTACTATGGGAATTAATCGCCAGATAAAGTTAAAACTGGAAATGAAAAACCTGTCAAAGTAAGCTCGACTTTTCATTACCGAACGATTCAGAGGTGATTGATGAAAAAGATCGCATTGCCGAACTCAGCTATTGAAAGTAGTCAGATTGAAAAAAAAAAGATAGCAGAGATAACTCGTTTCCGTTTCTCGTATCCAGTGTTGCCACATGTGGTGATTTATCACCAGATCTAGTGATTTTTGTTGTCGAATTATGTATTACCTGGTGATTATTTAAAAGTGTCAAAATTCTAGAGTTTTGGAACCCTGACTTTATCACTAAGGCCCAGTTTTACAATCGTGGAATAAGGACGGAATAACTGTTCGTTGAATATCCTTCAGCGTTCCTCCATATCTATGACACACCTACGTCACGTTATTCTAAGAATAATGCTTATCCGACGATTGTAAAATCGGGCCTAAATGTAGAACAGAAATTTTTGCAATTTCCTAACAGGTACCAAACATCAGAAACATTTGACAAGTATATTTATATACTGTACATCTAATTTACAATAATAATTAAATAATAAATGCTGAAAGATATTTACACGAATGTGACTTTAATTTTAAAGTCTCTTTTAAATCCCATTATCAAACTGGCCCTTAATAAGACAACTAATTTTTTATTATTAAATACATATTATATGTATCAATAATGCAAAACACTTACATCAGATGTATTTCTTCTACGCTTAAAACCACAAAAATGAATTTAAAACATCAAGTAAAAAAAACATGTTTAAAAACATGATTAAAACCCAATTAAAAACAAACACTTTGTTTTAAACAAAGGGTTTGTTTTTAATTGGGTGTTTTAAACAGTTTTTTTTTAAACTTTCCAACCCTGCTTAGCATTACTGTAAACCAGCATCAAGAGCTGCGTTCGTCTTGATCAACTCCGTTCACTCTATTTACTCTTTTGTCTCACTCTTACCTGCATTAAAACTTACTCGCTCTCACTCTTTAGAGTGCGAAAAGAGTAGATAGAGTGAACGGAGTTGATCAAGACGAACGCAGCTTAGGAGTGCTACGACGTACTTTTCACTTAAGCTAAGACATGTCATCCAGATTACATGACAAGAGTTAAAAAATATTTTAAAAATCACTCAATTATTAATTACATTAGTCTTAGTTATTTAGTATATTTCCTTAGAACTCTTAAATACGTTATGGCTGTCATGAAAATAAACCCTTTGAACTTTGAGCAGTCAACCGTCATTGCTGTCAACTGTCAGCTGCTTAACTGTCAAATAATCAATCAGATAAGACCGGCAAGTCAAGCAACCAACTGTTCATTTCAAAAAAGATTAAAGAGGAATTTAAATGTTGCAGATGAGTAAAAAAAAGCTTCTGGAACATTCCATGGAAAAATTGATGCAGAAAACGTGTAACCGATGATCTCACTTTTCAAGAAATAAAACGCTTCGCATAATCGAATGCATTCGATCAAATTCCTAATTAAAACAGGCTATGATTTCAAAGTTTTTTCTCCTAGAGGTTTGTAGCACTGACAGTTGTCAGTGGTCAAGAATCACTGTTTAAGTTGGCAGTGCTGAATTTTATTTTTAAATGGTACGACTGGAGCAACTTCAGGAGTGCGTTCATAAATGAAAATGTGAAGTAAAATTTACCCAGAATGCGCCTTGACAAAGAGTTATATTACCGCATGCACACTGAAATGAAAAATTTATGAACGGTTTAGTGGCTCATAAAGTCATAAACTTACAAGGTTTGCAAGTGTTTATCTGTCAATTGTTTTAATTAATCGTTTATATTTTGCTGTTCTTAGGATATATCCTGTTATTGAAATTAGTCGAAATGGATTTAGATCTTGAAATTATTTTATTCATTATTTTTATAATTCAATTGGGAAATTTGATAATTTTCGAAGACGATAATCAAACATAAACATAAACGACTGAATTTAAAATAATATAACTATTATAACCCCTACAACCGTTTGAAATTAGTTAACTACGCATGTCGAGTAAGTTCTACCCACCTCGTGGACATGGGTAAATAAAGCGCACTCTGGGCGCACTCTAAAAGCAATTTATGAACGACTCATGTGACGTCATCGGAGATGAAAAGTTAATTTAGGAACGGATAATAGACACCCCGGTATAACACTCACCCATTGGAGTGTAATTTATGAACGCACTCCAGATTGTTGACGGCCTGACACTGACAGCCGTCACTTTACAAGCGTCATTTGACATTTCAAATTCAAATTATAACGCTGATTTTTATTCACATAACCTACAGTCTTGTCGCTGTTCAGATTATGTCAAATAAACCATCTCAACGTATATCCGGTTGCAGTGTTGCAAATAGCCGATAAAAAAATGCTCTTAATCGTATTGCCAACTCAAACAGTTGTTCTCGACCACTTTGTATTTTCAAACACAATTTTTTTATTATTGAAAGTTATTTTTGAACCTGGTAGATTGGAAAATTGACACCGACAGTTATTGAATAATTTTCCCTCTAAAAAAAAACTCCTCTCATAAAAAATTACTCCGAAATATAGTGGGAAAATCCGTAACTTGGCAACACTATTGAAAGTACAGCAAAAATTTTGGCGATAAATTGAAACTATCATCAGTCACTAATAGCGTTTTCGATTCACCTGCATCGGTTGCACTCAGTGTATTTGCATCTTCTTTTAACCTCACGCAATAACATGAGATGAACATATTCTGAGTGCGCACTAGCGCGATCAATCGAAAACGCTATAAAGTGAACAAACATTATTAAGTGACTGAGATAGTAAATAACTCAAATTACTTTTTAAATTAATTTTAACTGTGCCACTTCACACCATGCATTGTTCATAGTCAATCGAATTCGAAGCTTATTTCTTCTATACATGTAACCTTAGATGGCGTTCTTTTATTAATAGACTTAAATAAATAAAACAAACAACTCTTTATTAAGAAGTATCGCGTTTCACCTCCAATTTGGCAACTTTACCCACGATATACTATGATGTCGAACAGCTCACATAATGCATATCACTCATCCTTACTTACACATCGCACATGGCACCTCACGCTCCGAGTGTTAAAAATAGATGCGTTCGTTTAAAAATCCTTCAACTTCACTGTAAATATCCTACTGCTTTGTAGAAGTTTTAATGTTGAATCTTAAACGAAAAGTGAAATTTCATCATAAATTTATTAAATTATGTAATTTGAAAATAATTTTTTTTATTTTTTAATCGCAAAATTAAACGAATGAACTTGTTTAATGAAAAACAGAAAATTTCAAATTGCTGTTTAAAGTGGTGGATTTGGATTTGGTCACAATTTTTTTTTTCGTTTATTGGCAACACCGCCCCGAGAGCTCTAATCTGTGGCTCTAATCACGTTTTAATGATTCACAGTTTGTGTTTTGTCGTTGGCCATTTTTTGTTTCTTGCATTGTTGCATTAAATCGACCGTTTCTTGTTTATTACATTGACGAAAACCATCAACTCTATATATGTTGAGTTCGGAAATTCACGCGGTGCAAGCTCGGAGTGAAAAGTAGAGTGAGAACGCAGCTGTTTTGATATACGTAAAAGTGAGACAAAAGTGCTCGAGGAATGAATAGAGTGAGCTCGGAGGAATTAACGAACTCAGCAATAGTTTCTTGTAATTTTACGTTGAGGCCAATGTTGCCAATCCCAAATACAATAATTGAAAGTTTTCAGTTTTACCATCGATCGTATTTTGCTTCTTTATCTTATTTATTTTTGTGTGTATCTTTCGAGAAAGAAAACGCGCAGGCTCTTATGGAAGGTTGGGCCCAATATATGTAGTTGGATTTTTGGGGATTCCCCGACCTTCCAGACAAACTTTTTACAAACGAGCCAACTCGTAAATTTGTTTCAGCTTTTGTGTTCTGTGGGTTTTTTTTTATGAAGAAAAAAGTCGAAACTCGTTTGGAATTCGAACGATGACTATAGGCCAGTTCGATAGCTCTGCACTTTTCTACACTTTTTACACCAACCGCACCTGAGAGAGTGAGATGTATATAATTAATGCGAGTAGGAGTGAGAAAAATAGAGTAAAGGTGTTAAAAGTGTAGAAAGTGCAGAGCTATCGAACAAACCTAAATAGTGAATGAATAGATTACAACGATTATTTAATGTTTAAATTTTAAACTAAATACTCAGACTTTTGCAAGGGCCTATTGGCAACACTGATTGCCAAAAGCCAAAAATTTTATATGTAATAAGGCCCGGTTTTTCAATCACAAGTTAACTGTCAACTTTTGATTATTCCTAAAGTAAAAAACAATTGTTTCTATGACAATAAACTGTCTTCTTCTTCTTTTCAACTTTTATTGGCTTTTGGTTAACCCATACCAGCCAGTCACATAACCACAATAAAAACACTTCCCCCAATTTTTTAATCTAACTTTTATATTTATTTACTAAACTTTGTTGCTTGCCTTAGAGGTTATGGATATAGAATTATTTTATAATTTATATACGAATTTAATGGGTAACAGTTTCAGGATCATAAAAAGGATAGATTCTTACTGCTGGGCCCTTTGCAATGACACAGAAATGGGCCACGGTAGGTGAACACAATGCTATAAAGAGAATAGAAGTAGGTCAGTCAGTTATAATCTTAAACTTTATAAAGCCATTTAGCATTCTGCTTAAGCTCATGCGGGATGTGGGTTTAAATATGTAATAAATAATACAGGATTTTATATTTCAGTAATATATATGTCACACTACAGTTTAATGTTGCTGTCAAATAAAAATTTACCTACAGCTTCTAATACTTTGATGTCAGGGGAAATAATGATACTAGCAACATTAATAGGTGCTTGGTAGTCTAAATTAATGAGTTTCCTGTAAAGAGTATTGGAATTTTTTTTTCAATCAATGTGATGCTCTTACCACCAAGCTAACGGGTTCAATAAACTGTCAACTTGTGATGGAAGAAGTGAACCTAAGTAGAATAGTGTTGCCAACTATCAACAGTCATCTTTCCCTCCTGTTGGGGCAAAAATTCCCCTTTAGGCTTGTTTTTCCCTCAAATTGCAATTTTTAACTACTTTTATGCATTTTTGTCAAGATTTGCCTTAAAATTTAAGTAGTAAGTAATTTTTCTTCAGAAAGATTCCTTTTTGCAGGTTTAAGGCATAAAAATTCCCTAAAAAAATGGGAAATTTCTCTCCAGTTAGCAACACTGAGAAGGACAGAAAAAAGCTGGCGAATTTTCGTTCGTCCATTTTTCAATTAGTTCAAATCAGACGAACCTTGATCTCTTATGGCCATTTACACCAACCACTTAAGCTGAGCTTAAAATTTAAGTGGTATTTATAATGTGACATTTCAGGTTGCACGACATTGAGTAAGTCACATTCTAAGAGACGCTTAAATTTAAGGTGAGCTTATTTGTTCGGTGCAAACCAGGGTTCTAGACTTAGGACCGGTTTATCAATTACAAGTTAACTCTAACTTTCAGTTTGTTCCCATAGGCCCAGTATTTCATTCGTAGTTTAACTTTAAGCTTCGTTTTATTTCTACAGAAACAATTGTCTTTACAGTTATTACTATGGGAATAAAAGGAAGCTTAAAGTTAAACTATGAATGAAATACTGGGCCTTAGTAACTACTACGAAGACAATTGTTGTTAAGGTAATTAACTGAAAGTCAATTTTAACTTAAAGTTAACTTGTGTTTGATAAACCAGGCCTTATGGCTGATTTCTTCACTGTGTTTATCCTAAGGTTAATTGAATCAGTTGAAATGTACCATATAGTTAGTTGGCTGTACACGTACTATGTGTCACATTCTAACTGACAGATAAATTTAACGTTAGGATAAGGCGACGAAGAAATCGGACATTAGACCATCTAAAGGCCGGAACTGGCATTTTTTTTTTTCAAGTTTAAATGCAAATACCTTCCGCGTGACCCGCCATGTGAGTCCCACATGAATTACGACACGCAGATGTGCGAGTTTATTCGTTTTGGCAGTGATCAGAAGAAATAAATACATTCATAACTGATATTACGTAACGGTTCCTTCGGAGTAAACACTCAGAAATTCGGAAACAAAATTTTCCACAGAACGCGTTCAAAAAAAGAAAAAGAAAAAAAAACAGAGGGCGCCCCAAAGAAAACGAAATTTAAAAAAAAATTGTATTTATTTGTTCGCTTCGTACCTAAGGCTCGTGTGACACTATGGGCCAGTTGTACAAAGTAGGTTTAAACTGACGCTCAACTGAACCAGGTTCAAAGTAAACAAATTCGCATAGGATCTTAATGACATATGGCAATTAATGCATTCATAAATAAAATTTGATGCGATTTTGTTCACTTTGAACCTGGTTCAGTTGAGCGTCAGTTTAAACCTCCTTTGTACAACTGGCCCTATGATATTTCTTGTGCAAGATTTGTTACGAAGTGAGCGAGGAGCGCCAATTCAACCAATCAGAATTCACTGTGGTAGCTCATCTCCCTCACTTTGTAACAAAGATGTTATCAAATCTTGCATGGTGTCACACGGGCCTAAGAAAGAGCGAAAAAGAAGTGACGTCTACAAATAACACACAACAAAGCAAAGTTATTTAAATATTTAGAATAACTAGAAAAAGAAAACAAGTTATCTTTATGAATACTAAATAATACATGAAAGATCGTTCCGCAGATGAAAATGTGTTTTCGTTAACGAACCTGCAATAAACCGGATTAACTAAATATTTATTCGAGTTTAACACGAATCGGCGTTAAATCACTGGACCCTAACAAGTTCTAAATATGTTCGGTGAGGACTCGTTCTCGCTAAGACGACTGGCGCTATATGTACATATGCCAGATATAAATAAAGTTTCGCAAAATTTCTCAGATTAAAAAAAGAATAAGGTAAATTTGATATTGACCACATTTTGGACGGACGCCAGGGCTGCGTTAAATTATTTTTGTAAAGTGTGTTCACGTTTAAAGTATGTATTCGTAAATGCATCTATTGATTCTATACGTATGTCAGTTGGAAGCTTTCTATATATTTTTTTTTATTTTGACGTCTTAACGACTACATTATGAAACCCATTTGGGTGTCATAAAGTAGCTCATTCAAGCATCCAACATTTTATTTTATTAGGTTGGCGACAGCATATACAGCGACATTTGTTGACATTTCGAATTACAAAAATAACCTCCAATTTGACAATACTTGTATCTGTTGACGTCTAATTAAAATTGCAAAAATAACCAAATTATCAAAAGATTTTGTGCAAATCGGTTTTGATTACAGCGGATTCCTCGAGCATGCATGGGATGACTTATTTATGTAGCGAACTGGCTTCAATTTGTCAATCCTACTGCAATGTCAGGTCAAAAAGCAATCGAAAGATGTCGCTACTTAAATTGTTCTTTAAATTATCATTTGTTTGAAATTATATTAAACGTCAACCAATGTCACCAACCGCCACATTTTCAAACAGAATTTTCCTATACATAAATTACAAAATAACGCAGATCTTTTTACATTTGAGCAACCAAAATAGAAAAAATAGTATAAAATACACGTTCTATAAGACATTTTAGCGCACTTGTCTTTTAGAAAACTCGCCTTCGGCTCGTTTTCTAAACCTAAACGCATGTGTTTAAAATCATGTCTTTTGAAACTTTTTTTAACATACTATTCCTACTTTGTCTTGACTACTTTGCAAATTGATGTGTCACACGTATTTTTGTTTCAGGATAATCTAGAAAATCATCCGTAAACATCCACCATGCCTGCTGCATCCGAAACGAGTAATCTGCTCACGACATTTTTAATCCTTATAGTCCTATTATTAGCACTATGGATTCTGTATGCTGGTATAGTGTGAAGGAATTTTAAGGTTAGTATTAATTTTTAAGTCCACGTAGATATTTGCTTAAAAACTAAGGTTAGATAATGTAGGACAATTCCGTCGTAGTAATCTCTTTTTAATAAATTTATAAAATATATGTACAGTATAATTTTTAATACGCTGGCTCTGGTTCTGTTGCTCACAGAAATTGTGTGTCGCTGAAATTAATGAATTTGCGCTTTAAAAAGAAATCAATTAAGAAAAATTTAAAACAAACCTGCGGTTAAATCAATTCTTTTTAAAAGTAGTTTACAATTAATTTTTCTCTTTCTGTTTAATTATTTATTAGTTTTCCTCTCCATTTCCTCTAAAAAATAATCATAGAAATAAATGTTTTACTTGAAATAATATTTTTAAGTTTGAATTTGGCGCTTACGATCTTAATTCCCCAGTAAATGCACGCAGATGGAGCTGCTCGATCCTAACCTTAGTTTGCAAATTAATTAATTTTACTTTTTCTATCTGTTGATTTTCTTTTTTTTTTAAATAAATATCATCAGAGGACTGAAAGTTTCATTTTAAATCATATATCAGATTTAAGTTCGAATGAATGCACACAGATGGCGCCACCAAATCCACATATATGTATATTTTTAAATTAGTCTGCAATTAATTAAAATCATATTGTGTACTTTGAATTAGGCATTTATGATTTTAATTCGATTAAATGTACACAGGTGCCGCTAATCAAGCCAATTGTTCTTTTTCCATCTAATTATCTATTAATTTTCCTTTCCGTCTTCTCTAAAAATTTTCAGGGAAATAAATGTTTCGCTTCGAATAATATTTTTGAGTTTGAATTTGGCGCTTGCGATTTTAATTCCAGAGAAGGCACATAGATGGAGCTACTCAATCCAAACTTTAGTTTGCAATTAATTAATTGTACCTTTTCTATCTGTCGATTTTCTTTCCTTTTGTCAAGTTAATTTTGTGGTTAAGCAATATAATTGGGGGAAAGTTTAAGTTTGATCGTTTTATACAACTGGCCCTATAACATACAGCGACCATATTTACTGACCAGTTTGGACGAGAAACTACTGTTAGTATAGCTTTCCTGTTATTCTTAACTCGTTAGTCAACACTGAATGCCAGTGTTGCCAATCCACTCTAGCCGTTTACCCTTTTCAAATTTAAAAAACCCGCTCTTAACCACATCTGCCCACATTGAGTGATGAAATTGAAATGAATGAATGAAATGGTACAAAATTATTTTATTTAAATACCTAATATTATTGGACTTACCTTACACACATAGACGTTGTACGACAGATTTTTCAGGTTAAAATCATCTTACAATGAAAATCACGGAACTTGAGTGCTGCGTACTCAATCGCGGAAGCAAGAACCGACAATTATTTCAGTATTATTTCTTTGTTAACGGTGAATGAGAAAAAAGGACGGAGTTATGATTCATAAGTCTGTTGATGCAACACCAGACAATGACGCATCGGTCTTCTCTTGTGAATAATACTGTATGTGGGACTGTGGGCGGCAATCGGCAATAGTTCTGCCAAGTTGCCAACCGACCAAGCGAAGCATTTCGGAAGATAGTTGTGATAAATTCCGATAGATGTCCCTGAATTTCGGTTGAGCTAATTTAAATCTCTTGATTAAAATCATATTTAAAATCACTGATTTTATTCAGGCGATTTTTATTTTTGAAAATCGTTAAAAAAAAATTAAAAAAATTGTCATGAAATAAACAAATCTGGGTCCAAATTTTTGACAGTTATTGTGCAATTTTTGACGCTAAAAAAACAAAAGACGATCCAGAAATAAAGAAAATTTATAAAATTAAAAATTAAAAAGTTCTTAGTAAGTAAACAAAACTTTCTAAAATTAAGATTTGGCATTTTTGACGTAAAATAAAACAAAAGACGATCGAGAATAAAAAAAATTTATAAAATTATTATTATAAAATTTAAAAAAATAAAAATAAAAAAATTTCATTGAATAAAATTATATAGAAAAAAATAATAAAAATAAAAGAAATCTCATTAAATAAAATTACAAAAAAATAAAAATTAAAAAATTCTCATTAAATAAATACTTTCTACTTTCTGTAAAATTACAAAAAATCATAAAAATTAAAAAAAATTATAAATATTAAAATTTTTTTTATTAAATAAAACTAAATAAAAATTTGACATTTGTGCAGTTTTTGACGTAAAATAAAACAAAAGACGATCGGCAAATTTATAAAATTAAAATAAATATAAGAAAAATCTCATTGAATAAAATTAGAAAAAAATAAGAATAGAAGAAAATCTCATTAAATAAAATTACAAAAAAATAAAAATTAAAAAATTCTCAATAAATAAACAACACTACTTTCTATAAAATTACAAAAAATTATAAAAATTAAAAAATTCTCATTAAATAAACAAAACTTTCTAAATTTAAGATTTGAACTTTGGGCAATTTTTGGCGTAAAATAAAACAAAAGACGATCGATGAATTTATAAAATTAAAAAAATCTCATTGAATAAAATTAGAAAAAAATTACAAACAAAAAAATGCATTAACTAAAATTACAAAAAATTATAAAAATTAAAAAATTCTCATTAAATAAACAAAACTTTCTAAAATTAAGATTTGATATTTGTGCAATTTTTGACGAAAAATAAAACGATCGACAAATTTATAAAATTAAAAAAAAATATGTAAATATAAAAAAAATCTCATTGAATAAAATTACAAAAAAATAACAAAAATACGAAAAATCTCATTAAATAAAATTTTAAAAAATAAAAATTAAGAAATTCTCATTAAATAAACAAAATTTTCTAAAATTAAGATTCGATAATTGTGCATTTTTTGATGAAAAACAAAACAAGAGACGATGGATAAATAAAGAAAATTTATAAAATTACGAAAAAATAACGAAAATTAAAAAATTCTCATTAAATAAACATAACTTTCTAAAATTAAGATTTGAAATTTGTGCAATTTTTGACGTAAAATAAAACAAAAGACGATCTAGAAATAAAAAAAATGATAAAATAACAAAAAAGTAAAAATTAAAAAAAAGTTGAGTTCAAAATCGGTAGATCTACCGAATCATCGATAGAGTTGGCAGCACTGATCGACAATGTGGATTTGGCTGTTAGTTAGTTACTTTCGTTTTTGTCGGCTTCCGGTTTTAGTGATTTCTTTGATTTTCTTTGCCAATAGTAAAGCTGAAACATCACTCAGTCATCACAAGTCGTCAATCAAAAATTTAAAAATTAATCTGTTTTTTTTTCCTTCCTTGAAAATACCCATTTTTACCCACGCATTTTTTTACCCGCAAGGTTGCTTAAATTACCCGTAATTCGGGTAATTGCCCGCACATTGGCAACCCTGCAGAATGCACATAGAAAACTATGACGGCGACAGATACATGCATTTGTCTTTGTAAACATTTTTGGTGGGGGTTCATCAGCGACACGCCTACTGACTGTTCCTTCCTCTCACCCTTTAACCCCTCTGAAACTTTGAGACTGCAAGGCGTAAGCCTTAAGACGTTTTTGATAATTCGCTCCGAGTAGAAATGTGAGAGAGAACGTTTAGAGACTTAGTGCACGTAAGAGTGAGAAAAATAGCGCTCCGATCGAATTAACGAAATCGCCTTTAATTTTATAATTTTCACCTTGTTCATGTATCATTAGCAAGATTAAATGACTGGTCCAAAACAAATTGCTTGGCAACGGCCATACCACGCTGAAAGCACCGCTTCTCGTCCGATCAGCGAAGTTAAGCAGCATCGGGCGCAGTTAGTACTTGGATGGGTGACCGCTTGGGAACACTGCGTGTCGTTGTCACTTTTTTTTTCGTTTTCTTAAAATTCGCTGATTTATTTGGCACGAAGTTTTACATTATTCCGACTTATAATTACTTATTCCTTATGTTGGAGCGTTTTTTTTTTTTTTTGTTTTTGTACATTTGGGTCAAAATAGTAATAACGTTAAACAGATCATACTTCGTTCTGATAAATACTCGTTCGCTGGTTAGTCCCTTCTAGTTTTCTCTCTCTCTCGCTCTTCATCTCGCTTATCGCGCATACGATGGATCGTGAGAAACGGATACACATACAACAAACAATGCGACTTACATCGGGTGTCCGAAAATACATCAAATACTACTCACCGGGGGGCCTGCATGCCCCCGCGGAAATCCAACGGTGCATCTAGTAGCAACCATTCCCTCACAATGATAATGGACACTACGGAAGTTATCCTTGGACGTTGACTTCTTATCTTCGCATGCATTAACCCCACATTCACCTGTAATTCGGAAACCCACCCTCCCGATGGATATTAGCATACCTTGTCTCCTAAGCTTACGTTCTTAGGATCAATTGATGTCACTGATCGCGTAAGTGTCAGCACACTCCGTTTCCGATCCAGTGCACATCATGTCATGTTAGACCATTCTGGAGCACAATGCTTCAGCAGGTCAGGAATACAACCAACTGAATTCCCATTCACAATGAATATGGAATACCAGCTGATTGTTTCGCCGATACCGTGCACTTCATCAGCGGTGCTGACCACTGCGGCAAGTCACACACGGTACCGTATACTGGTGCGCAATATACCCCCTGCAATGCTCCGGATCATCGGCATCAGGACGATATTCGCTATATCAGAATAACTCCAACTCATCGATGATCCTCATTGCCAATAACATAAACAGGGTATACCGCAATAACTACTTCTGCCAGAACATTGCCTTCTTTTGGCCAATACTCTACAGCCACCCTCTAGGTCACACATCCTGTCACGTCGACGTGTAACACAATTCCTCACGCGCTTTACCGACCGTTCTCAGTCTGCATCACGAGAAAAACTGTCCTGCCTCTCCTCTTAATATTTTACGTTCCCTCGGGTAGGCTTATCGTCAAAACATAAACAAACATCCCCTGATATACAGATATTTATTAAGCATTTTAAATTACAAGCTAACTCATTCCTTAAAAATAATTTTGGCTACGACACTTATATTTTTTTTTTCGTTCGGAAATTGAATGTGAAATGAATTTATTGACTTAATTTTGTTATTTTCACTTTGTTCATGTGTCATTAGCAGGATTAAATGACTGGTCCAAAGAAAGTTGTCAATGCAGCACCCTGTATGTATAAGAATATTTATAATATGTATTCGTGTGGAAGCGTCACATACAACCAAATTCAATTTAATGTTCTTCATAGGTAATTATAGGGCCTTTTACAAAACTTCCGCTAGGTAACAGCCACTCCGTTTATTTTCTCGAATTGCTGTCACGTGCCTCAATTAATGAAAAAAAATAAAATAAAATAACGATCTATGCGAAATGAAATTTATGTAAAGTTTAGACATGGTAACGAAAATTTCGCGTGGAAATTTTTATTCGACGAGCGACAACCATAAACACCCAGAGGAGCCGATGTAAATCCCTGCCAGCTAAATTTATGTTATGAGATGTTGATGTACTTCGCGAGGAATATTTACGCATAAAATTCTTTAGTGGCCGTATAATTGGAATGAACTGCGCGCGTTCGGCGAGCGAAAGTGATGTAGGACTTGTGCACATAAACACATTAACAGAAATTCAAGAAAAACCGAAACGTATATTGAAGTTTTCAGGAGGAGAGTAAAACCAGACGGAAATCGAAAATAAAAGTCCAAATATTTAACTCGCCCGTTGAAAATATTTCGATCATGTGTTGTAGCTACAGGTGTCTTCGCGTCAATAACGATAATTTTCTTTACAAAAAGTACACTTAAATGTTGTTTAACTAAACATTTTATCACAAATAAATCAAACGTAAACAAAACGCATTACTTGTCTACGGTGGCTTCCTCGCACGTGCCGTGGTCAGGTTATTTCCCAATAGTAACAAATTTTAGAGATTTTCTATGTTGAAAAGGGATTTTCACACGATTTTGCACGTTAGCAACATTGCTTGGAACTTGCTGTAGGAAATCGGCAAATGTAATAGCGTTTCGACTGACTTCTCTAGAGCACTCTCAAACTATCTCCATCTTGTTTTAACCTCATGTAATAACACGAGATGAAGATACTCTGAGTGCGCACTAGTACGGTCAATCGAAAACGCTGTACTTTCGAAGTCAGTTCCAAAATTATTGCACTGAGTACAAAACAGGTGCGCACTGACATTTCAATCGAACATGAAACTCGAAGAAAGTTTGAACCGAAATCACCAATCGAATACAAAATCTGGAATCAATGCAGCTCAATCGAAAACGCTATTATACTGTGTAAACATTATAAAAAGTTACCATGTCCCATATTCTCATCTTATGATTAAAGTCGTGATTAAAATAAACAATAAACGACGTAGCTTTTTGTTGATTTAATGTGCAAGATAGTGACGAACGAGCGTTGCCATGGGATTTAAATTTATCATTCAATTTCACATATTTTAAAAAAATTCACTCTACTTTACTTATGGATGAAAACTTTATTAGGGGGCTCATTAACTTTGCTTGCACACAGACCCATACTACGCTACTGGTAAGAGACGTGAACAAAAGGTAAAAAGAAATTGACAGTTCTCATGTATAATCATTAATCATGGACGTTAAAAGAGAACGTTCAGAAATTTGCCTATCACAATACCGCAAATGCATAAACAGATAGAGTCGAATTTTTATTGCTTCTTGTTCTCCTTTAACTGTCCACGACTGTACTCTATTATCTCAATTATGGAAAAATGTATGAGATAAAATAAATTGAAAATATAAGAATTATCTACTGCTATATTTAGTTTTTAAATTTGTAAATTAAATCATTACACAATTCAGAATCAATAAACTCGTAAAAGCGTAGGTTTTTTTAAGAACGTAGCTTCCAAACAAACACATCATAAATCAAACAAAATTGTTTGTTCGGGAGCAGTTTGTTAGAGAGCAGAGTCTTCAAACGACGCAAACAAAACCCATCTATTTTCGACGTCGACTCCCTTTGAAACCGGAAAACATTCGCTAATTGAAATAAACTAAATTAAATTTGGCGCGCTGTCCGCGTGCCAGGAGGAGGCGAAATTTAGTAGAACGGCGGGCGGGGCTCTCTCTGCATTTGCACGCGAACTATTTCAGAATTTGGGGCGACTGCGTTTCGATTTTACGCCCGCGTTCGTTTTTTTTTTCGCTTTTCTTTTTCGAAACCAGTCACGACGGCAACTTTGTTTTGAATATTTCACAGCGCCGTAATCGTCTATTTTAAAGTCGCTTCCGATCGCTCGCACGAGCCCTGGCCTCTGTGTAAATCGACTGAAACTATCTCTTAAAAATAACCACGGGCTAATTGGTTCGTGAAAATAGAAGTAATGGACCGAGACTATGCGCTTATTTATAATTAATCTTCCGTTGTGATCAACACTATTTTCGTTCAAAAACACAAAATTTCAAAATATATTAACTACATAATATTATCCATTTCTTATCTATTTGTTATCGCACAAGGCCGTGACTTTAAACTAGTAAGTTGGCTATCATGTTAATTGGACAAATTTAATTTAATTTGATGTCAAATTGTGACAACTCAATTCAGATTGATTAACCGGTGTTGTCAGTTCTCGGCAATATGTAAATTTGGCCCTGAATACACTCGTGACGAAAAGAAAATGTTGCAACGTTGCCTGATTCGGAGTAACCTTAAAATCTAAATCGACATAACATTCATTGTCAAAATTTAGTTACATACATGACTACCACATTCTCACTAGACTTTCGCGGCATACTGCGATAACAAATAGGTAAGGAATGGATTATATATACACTAACGTGCAAAGAAATCGACCCATATCACACTTTTGACTTGATAGTTTTTTTTCTATCCACTTTAGAAGACGAAGAAAATGAATAATAAAAAATAAATAAAAATAAATTTGGCTTCAGGTTAATGGTTCAATCAAAGTCAAAAATGTGAAGTGGGTCGATTTCTTTGCACGTGAGTGTATAATGCATTAAGTCTACTAAAACCGAATTGCTTCGGAATTTAAAATTTTCAATTAAAAATGTCAAATTTATAAATCAATTAAAAAATTCAAAAGAAGAAATCTAAACAAAACACCAGAATAGTTGTTAGTTATTCTTTTGATACATAAACACTTCGCTGAAGTTATTTCAGTTCTCTTTTGTTTTTGTTTTATTTTCTATCGAAGTAATTTTACGCTTTTACTTAAATATACAAGGTCATTTACAACAATGACCCTGTATATTAATTAATCATTCTCCACCGGATGAGAATCATCGATCGTTTTCAGTCGATCTGTATTTGGTTTTTTTTTGTAATCTGTTATAAAAAGTTGTTACTTTAAAGGCCGTTTTCATAATAGTGCTAAAGGAGACTTTAATTTAAAGTCACTTTAAGCATAGGAAAACTAATGTATTTTTATAGGTTAAACGGCCGGTATTACCAACGTTTTAAGGAGACCTTAAATTTAATTCGTGTTTAGAATGTGATTGATTATATACAAACCAAGCAGAAATGTCACAATCTAAACACGACTTAAATTTAAGGTCTCCTTAAAACGTTGGTAATACCGGCCGAAACTCACTTTAAATTTAAAATTCTATTATGAAAACGGCCCTTAATTAGATTTAAAAAAAAAAGCAAATCGTAATTATGTTGAGACGACGCCATCTGTGTCGAACTACCGTTCACTAAAGTTCACCGAACATGGCCAGCTCCATTAACATTCACTGACGTGTATGTATGGCCGTTGCAATTCGCCTAAAATTCGGTTCCGAGAAAGCATGCCGTGGAGTATTCCCCTCAGCGCTCCCTATTAAAGATACTACAAAACTACTGACAGTAACTTAATGACAACTGCAATTACTTAAAAACTCACAAGAGGCGCTGAGTGGAGTACCCGTCAAAATTTTTAAAAGTCGAATTGAAGCGGCCATACATGCACGTCAGTGAATGTTAATGTAGCTGGCCATGCACCGAATAGCTGTGCCGAATAGTAAGACAATTTTGAGAGATGTCAGTTGATGTTTTACGTCAATAAAAAAAAATAATAATTTGAATTTTATTGATTTATGTGAGTTCGTAGTTCTGTGAGGATTAATACCGGTTTTGACAGAGCAGATTTGATATCAAGACCTGTAAGAATCAAAGCTACTTTAACCATGGCCAGCTACATTTACATTCACTGACGTGTATGTGTGGCCGTTTCAATCAGGTTTCAATTCGACTTTTAAAAATTTTGACGGGTACTCCCCTCAGCGCCTCTTGTAAGTTTTTAAGTAATTACAGCTTTCATTATGTTACTAATTATCAGTAGTTTTGTAGTATCTTTAATATGGAGCGTCGAGGGGAGTACTCCATGGCATGCTTTTTCGGAACCGAATTTTATGCGAATTGAAACGGCCATACATACACGTCAGTGAATGTTAATGGGGCTGGCCATGGTTTAACAGATGTCACTTTAGAAAACTGATTAAGGTTGCGTTCGACTCGTTGACAAACACAGTCGAATTCGTCTGATTCATTGTCAGACTCCTGGACAGACTATGGGCGCCGTGGTCGCATTTTAAAACGTAACCACTCGACCGTCCGACAGATGGTCCGCCATGGGTTGACTATTGACTACTTTAACCACGAGTCGGACCCAGCCTAAATGACGTCAGAGTTATGTTATAGTAACCTCAAATATACATTAAACAATGCTTGTGTCTAACAGAATCCAGCCTTTGAAGCGGCTGCATGTTTTTTTACAGCGTTGACGTTAGACGACAGCGCTGCATACAGCGACTGCATAAAGCGGATGCAGAAAATTACAGCCAAAAATTTTTCGCTGACTGCTAAAAATTATTTTAATGTTTTGTACACAATCTTAGGCCTGCTTGACACTATGATATTTCTTGTGCAAGATTTGTTACAAAGTGAGAGAGATGAGCTACCACCGTGAATTCTGATTGGTTGAATTGGCACTTCTCGCTCACTTTATAACAAATCTTGCACAAGAAATATCATAGTGTCAAACGGCCCTTAGTTAGGTATAAAAAACGGAAACTACGAAATTGCACAGGCGCCATCTATGAGAATTTTATTGAACTACATTTTTTTCAGCGCGAAATTTAAAATTTTATCCGTCGGATAAGAATCGGCGATCTTCTTTTGTTTTCCTTTCATTAATTTTGCATTTTATTGTTGTTTGTTTCAGTTCTCTTTTGTTTCTTTCTTAACGAATTAATTTTCTAATTGCATTTCTTTTTACAGTTCTCTCCGTTTGTTAGTCCTGTGATTTTCGCCACAAAATAAATCAAAATTGTATGGCGCCACCTATATTATGTAGTAAATCTTGTCAAATTAATTTTTTTTAAACATTTCTAAATCTAAACAAAGTTCATATTTAGTTCTAGATTCTTCTTAATGTTTTGTACACAACACTCAATGTATTTGCACCTTCTTTTAACCTCATGTAATAAAACGAGATGAAGGTACTCCAAGTGCGCACTAGTGCAGTCAATCGAAAACGCTATAAATCATAATAACGCCAACTTAATCTGGAATAATTTGTTTTGTCTATTGTTTCACCAATTTTTCGGTCGGTCTGTACAATAACCAGCCTGTATGTATGTATGTACATCATGAAAATAGATGTGCATACAAACGAACCCAACTCACTTAAGGTCTGATACAGACAGAATAGATATGCTTGGTCTATACACTACTAATGACAATAATTGTTAAAATTCTTGAAACTTAATAATTTTTTATTGAAATTGTCATTTTTTTTGTTTCAGATATGCACCTATTAAGAAGAAGGGATCGTTTCAAGTCTCACGTTCTCATAAGAAATAAAAATGACATTTTTTGCACAATATTACCCCTTAAATGTATATTTGTATTTTTATAAATGTAAGACAAGTCTTAGAATAGACGTAAACTGTACATGACTAGCTTAAAATATAAACTCAATAAAATTGTTTTTGTAAAACGTGTTTCCAATTTTGAAGCAACAACTCCAAAACCTGCGAGAACCCTCAAAGCAAAGCAACAAATACACAACAAAAACAATATAAATGGAGATTAATTTTTTGGATTGTTGATGAGACTGAATTGATAAAAACGAAATATACAAAAATCCATTATAATATATTTTACTCAACTCCTACAGATAACAGTTACGGATTAAAAAATACACAGTACTTTCAATAATAGTTGCTATTTAAGAGTACCTGTTAGGTACTTAAAAAAATGTGATATTAAGAAAAAAATAAAAATAATAACGAAATCAACTTTTGCTTGTCTATATCCTCAAATAAACTTTCTCTCTTTCTTTTAAACTCTAATCTTCATCCGGAGAGTGCCAAGCGAGGCGTTCTTCGTAAAACTGGATCACTACTTGAGGACAAATAACATTTGCTTTTTTTGCAGGAACCAAATCAGCATCGTCTGTTCCTTTCCATTTCATCAGGAACAGCAGTTCTCCTGTTGTATCTGAAGCACCAATTATTTTCTCAGCTTCTAACCCTCTATCGAAACCTGATTTCCCAGTGCTCTTTCCTTTCTTGTCATTCTTTTTATCTGTTTTTGAATCGGCGGTCTTTTTCTTAGTAGCAGGTTTTTTCTTAGATTTTTCATTATCGGATTTCTCTTCGTCTTCTTCATCATCATCGGAATCCTTACCAGTTTTCTTCTTGCTTTTTGTATCTGCCTTTGCATCAGCTTTTTTCTTTTCACTTTTCTTAGATCTAGTTGATTTTTCATCTTCAGATTTATCTTCATCATCAGAATCCTGTATTGCGATACTTTTTTCCTTATCTGACTTTTTGTCCTTATCATTTTTCGTGTCCTGTTTCCTCTTTTCTACTTTTTTATTTTTTGACTTGTCGTCATCATCTACATCCTTGTCCTCAGACATTTTCCGTTTTTTCACGTTTTTCTTACTGGAATCATCGTCGGTGTTCGAGCTTTCAGAAATGTTCCGTTTACGAGGTGCTTTTTTCTTTTTCTTCTCGTCTTCATCCGAACTTTCAATTTCTATTGACTTTTTCTTGTCTTTGTTCTTGTTGTTGACATCTTCAGCGTCTGAATCTTGAGATTCGTTCTCTTTCGATTTCTTTTTGCTTTTTTTCTTCTCATCATCGTCCGTTTTTTTCTTCTTATCGCTATCATCTTCCGGTTTCTTCTTCTCCTTTTCGTCGTCGGAACTTGAATTATCCGACGCGTTACGCTTCTTCGAAACCTTGTCCTTCTTCAACCTTTCGAACTCATCACCGCTTGAATTGTCCCGAGCGGATCTTTTACGTATCTTACGTCCCTTTTTTTTATTATTGCTATCCTCGTCGGAACTCGAATTGTCCGAGTCTGCCTTTGTAGTATTCGACTTTTTTCCTTTTGCCTTATCTTCGTCGTCTGATGATTCTTTCGCTTTCTTATCTTTTTCGACTTCATCATCTGAAGAAGACGATGATCTACGTTTCTTATCGGTGTCTTTGTTTTTCTTCTTCGAGTCAGGTTTCGCGGAGGTATCTGAACTGATTGATTCAGTGGAATTTTGTCGACCTCGAGACTAAAATTACACGAATTATTAATTTCTTTTAAAATGTTTAAATATTCGGCAAAAATTATAAAAGTATCGTCTGTGTAACTTAAATTTCGTTCCATGTCATGATTATAACATATACGTTTTGCGACGTTTCTAAATTGTAAGAATGAATCTATTCGGGATTGATTTTACAAATTAATATTTAATGCAATTTAAAATTAATTTGCGATTGTAAAATAGGATCTTAATGTGTCAAATAATGCGATCTCTGTACATGTCAACGAATGAATGCATTGTAGATGGTGGCATTTTAATAATAACAAAAAATATTCAAAATGAAAGTAGAGTAGAAGAATAAACAAGAATGAAATTTTGAATTACCTTTTTCTTATCTTTAGAACTGAAAGATGTGTCTGACATACTGGGTGATGGAGATCGCCTTCCTTTTTTCTTTTCCTTTGCCTTGCCTTTCGCTTTCCTAGTTTTCTCAAAGGCTTCTATTAAATCAGGGCAATCGAGGTTATCTTCTGGTTCCCATGTGTTGTCATCATGTGAGTAATTCTTCCACTTCAACAGATACTCCACTCTTCCGTTGACGATCCTTCTATCAATGATTTTTTCGACGGAATATTCTTCTTCGGATTCACTGTCTGACTGTGTCTTTCTGCCCATGACCTAAGGAAACATGAAGGATAAATTCCATATTCAGAAATCCACGATACGTTAAATTGTAAATTATTTTCGACTTGAACGATTCATGTTTTCCTTTTCAATTTAAAATGTTAAACGAATGTTACAATTACAGATGCAACAAATATAAAATAAATCGACCCAAAAAAATGTACTTCTTAAAATATGGAGTTTTAAGCATTCAGTTTAAGTAAAGAAGTAATTAGGACAAAGAAAGTTATTAAATCAGAATATAAAATTTATAATTATGTTCAGTATAATGGGCAGGTTTCTATGACAACAAAGTTCTTTCAGTTAAATCACAGATAATAGACAATAATTAGATAGGCCCAGTTTCATAAAACGTAGTTAACCCCTCGATCAAGTTAATAATTCTGTGATTAAGCAATATCATTGAAGAAAGTTTAAATTTCCACCAATGATATTGCTTAATCACACAATTAACTTGATCGAGTGGTTAACTACGTTTTATAAAACTGGGCCCTAATGTTCTAAACTGGACGTCCCGATTTGGAGACAAACTCGCTTTAGTTTGGAGACAGCTCACCAAATATGTGGTGGCGCTACTGTCACAATAGCAGAGTGGAAAACCGAAACCTGTAACTATAAGTAACGTTTAAACAAATTCTATAACTAAGAGGTGTGATGCAAAGTTTAAAAGGAGAATTAACAGCATATTATAACCGTACGTGTCCTGGCCTCACTTTAAACTTATTTCTCTGTTACATAAAAGCAACATCTGGCGGTAAATGAGCCAAGTGAGCTTCGGAATTAGCAAATGGTTTGTGACAATGTTCAGCTTTCGAATTTGTGTATACAAGTGACATCTAATGACAAACTAATTTTAGAGCGTCTATTCGTTCCTATCTCGTTAGTTATCTGGAAAGATCTATTATCTGCGGTTAAACAATTGGAAACAACACCTAGAACTGGTTCAAATTTTTAAATACAGACTGAGTAGGGGAGGGTGGGCCACAATGAGACAAAAAATAAAATTTTTGGAATAAAAATTTGAATGTTATACTTTTGATCAAAACGACAGCCTAGGTGTATAATTTAAACTTTTAGTAATATACTACGTCAATAAAATTGTTAAGATGTGACGAGGAAAGCAGTTAAAATTAAAAAAATATATAGAACTGTTTTTGTATCACTGTGGCCCATGTTATGGGGTAGCATGAGACAGTATTAAAAGATGACATTAATGTAGTAAATTTATTAAAACACGAATATACAGTAAATAAAAAATCTTTAAAATAATGTCATAAACACAACGCAATTTCAGTGCATAAACAAAAAGAAAAACAATGCACTTTTTTAGGTTCAGTCACTAACGAACATAATACAGTAGAGTCTCGATACAGTGAACGAGGATGAACGACTCCACCGAGGTTGTTCACTGTTTAGAATGCAGGTAAATACACACAACAGTGTACTTATAATGTGTTTATTACATTAACAACTTAACATTTAAAGCTATAAGTACATAAAATAAAATGAATAAAAAGGGAATTAAAAAAAAATTATAAATGTAATATGTGATGGAAAATAGAAAAGAGATGTGCTTCCTTTTAGATTGAGACATTTCTGAAAAACAAACAAAATATATACTTCATAAAAAATCTGTACATTATGTATGCATGTATTAGCTAATTTTCTACTTATAGCGAAATCTAATCGCTACACTGGTGTACACTTAGTGCATCTTCATCTCATTATTATATGAGGTTAAAATGAGATGAGAATACACTTAGTGTGCACTAGTGCAGCGATTGGAATTCGCTACTAGTCACACAAAGTAAAATACATACTCGTACATACCTTTACTTTCTTTATATGCATTCACTTGCAAACTACTTTTAGAATCACTGCTACGTATATGAACCATTGCTAAAGCTAAACTGTGGAATAAACAGATATAAGCGTCTCTTTACGCTTTCGGGGAACTTCCAGTATATGTACGGTTTGTGCAATACATTAGGTCTGTTCGTTTCTTCTGCACTTTTCTACACTTTATGCACCCGTTTCTTCTGCACTTTTCTACACTTTATGCACCAATCACTTCTGAGAGAGTGAGATGTAAAAAGTGAGCAAATAAAACTCAGATTAGAGTAGGCGGTGCAAAAAAAATGTATGTCTGTGATTAATTGAATTAATTAATGTAATACATTCATGGACTGTCAAATTTATTGACTTTTCATTTAATCACAGACATACATTTTCTTTGCACCGCCTGCCCTAATCTGATTTTTAGTTGCTTACAGGTTATAATATATGGGTGAGGCAAAAAGATGTTAACATTGTATGGGTGCCAAATTGAAACCCTGTAACCAAATCCCTGCCTTGTAATTTAAATTGATTAAACACCCATTTAATGTTAACATCTTTTTGCCTCACCCTGTAATGTAAGTAGAAGCAAGAAAAGTAGAGTAAAGGAGTTAAAACTGTAGAAAGTGCAGAACAAACCTATTAATTAATTATAATGGAAGCATTTACATTCATTTGTTATCTGGTCGTCGGTCGATGCTACAAAAGCCGTCCTCCATCTACAACCCATTGAATGCAATTCAATACGAATTCACTTAAAATTCACTGATTGCATCCATTTCAATAGACGATCAGGGATGAGGAAATGATTGAGTTTCCCCTCCCGCACCCCCTACTGATCAAGCGAGTTTCTACAATCGGTAATCAGTTTCATGATTTCATACACATTTTGAGGTTAAGTTAATTTTAGTTACAAAACATTTAAGAATCATATTTACAGTTGGTTCTTGTCCGATGAAATTTGTATCACAAAATCTTTTAAGCGGACACTAAATTTAAGAATCAGTTCAATACAAAATCAAATCGATTTGATGTTAGGGTGAAGCGCATGTAAATGTGCGACAGCTAAAAACATACTTTACATAACCTCCAAAATTCGCTAAGACGTAATAATAATAATAGTATTGAAAGCAAACCTCAAACAGAGCTGAACTTCTATTCACAAACCCTCAGTTTGGGATTCTTTACATAAAAACTCTGGTAAAAGTTTCTTGCCTAACGAAGTATTCCAATTTGAATTCTATAAACATGAATCGTTCAGGTGTGAACCTTCTTTCGCTGTTCACCAACAATCGAAAAAAAAACCCGGTAGATTTCACCATGAAAATTGACAAAATCTGTAAATGATAATCATCAGAAAAAATAGCGTCATAATTAACATCTGTAACACACAAGTTAATTCTTATAGGTACTGCTGCTGTGTACAGTCGAATTAGGCGGCTAGATGTGCCCCTACTTTTGAAATAAATTCTTCCTCACGCAAACACAAATTAATTATCAAATAGAAGCAAACAGTGAAATCTACAGCTTATTGTTTTTGTGTCTTTCTGCAGAAGCTTCCATTCGTTCGAAGAAAATGGCGTTAACCGTTTCACGTAAAATCTAAATACCCGACGTGCAAATGATAAAAACACCACCGATTCATGCAGCCTACTCACCAAATGTCAAGGAAATTTTCAAAAGTTATAGTTAATTTAAAGATAAACTAACTGGAACTGGCGAAAATTTTACCGGGAAAAGCTGGGACTCTGAAGCGTTGGACACGAGCGTTGTTAACAATTGATCTACCCAGCATTTGTCCTAACACCTGTTAGAGGATGGCGGCGATAATAAGAAAAGTTGGCATTTTACTTGAAATAACTGACCTTTCCACACCGCTCGTCTTGTAATAATGAATGTAGATTAGGATTCATAACATTTAAATTGGAAATTTATTATTTCTTATTCCTCACCATTTTCTAATCGATAGCGTAGGCGCACTTCTTAATTCATCTGGTGAGTCGTCGATCGTTCAACAGAAATTGATGAGAATCAGCAACTAAGAGATGGCGCTTTTAATAAAGAAAATATAAGGTACTAAATCAACACTCCGTACAGGTAACGCAATCCCATTCCTCTCGTGAGAGGATTGAGAAACAAAGGTAACAAATATAATTGTCGCAAGTGCAATAAGGAAGACAACGGTTTTAGGGAATTATGTTTACCGTAATGTCACTGGTTTCAATTTAAAAGTATATTAGGTTATGTCTAGTTAGTTATTTACCAATCAAAAAGTTGATATTTTGAGAAGTGCAGAATGTTTCTTTTGCGAATAAGGCGAAATCATTAAATGTCATGCAATAAATGTTTGGGATGCGATATTTAAATTCAATTTTCTTAACCACTGACAGTAACTTTGACAAACGTCACTTCAAATAATATTTCCAACTGTTTTTTATCCCTAGATGAGAGGAATGTGTGACAAGAATAGATATAAAAAATCACTAAATGCGTTACCTCTATACGAAGTATGTTGATTTAGTACCTTAAGAAAATAACGAGCTGTCTTCCTTCCATTCATTTATTCATTAGGCGTGTTCTTTTATTCACCGAAGAGCTAATCGCATTCATTGGAATATCATCAAAGCGTATTTTTATTCAGCATTTAATCACCGATTAAAGTAAGCGTTATGTTCTTATATTCTGCGCTGAGGTAATCTAAAACTCATCGAAGTCATCGAGGTTCAGTGTTGCCAACCTTGCCTAACCAAACTATCGTATGGGTATACCAAAATTATTGTACATTATCAACTTTCACTTTCCAAATTATTGTACATTTACACAGTTTCATTTACTGTTATTTTTGGATAAAGAATACCAATATTTAATCCATTTTTCTTTATTGAAAAATAATTACTACAAAAATGTTTTATGTACAGTTCATTTTTTTATTATATGCCATTCTGCCGATCGATCGATCGATAAGTCAAAGAACTTTTATGTAGCTATCTCCTTCTAACTTTCGTGAAACAGCCTTGTCATGTCTTTGTCATGTCATGTCATTTAAATTTCTTAACTCAAAACTAGATGTATACGATTGGCATATAATAAAAAAAGAACTTTATTCATCACTTTTTTAATATGTGCCAATCAATCGATGGTTCGTAATTTTAGGAACTTTTATATGTACAGTAAAACTCGGATATAACGAGTGTTCAAGGGACCACGCTTATTGCTCGTTATATGCAAGTGCTCGTTATAAATGAATAAAATTAAATGCATATGTGATATGTAGGTACAGTTGTGTTCAAAAAGGTGTTGTACAGCTACGTTTTAAATATCCTTGCTTTTGAGCGGCAATTGGCTTTCCTATTTTTGTGTTCAATGATATTATTATTGCTAAAAATCGTATAAGTAACAAAACAACTTGTACAACAATTTTTTGACTTCATGAATGCACATATGTACAAGTTTACACAGTACAAATTCTGTACAACACTTTTTTGAACACGACTGTACATCAGTACTTTTTTCGTCCTCCTTCTAGTACTTTTATTTTCATGCTACTGGCGACACTGTCAGTGAGTCGGAAATGCTGGTTGGTGACCCTGTTCGTTAGTTGTGGTTAGTGTCATTTTCCTGTCAAGTGTCAAAGGATCGTCGCTAAAATAACCCTCGTAAACAAACAAATCAAAAGGATAATAAATAATCACCACAAGCATTTATTTTAGAACTTGATTATACAGGTTGAACCATGCAAGTTGAACATCCTGACAAATCCCAGTTATTTGCCGTGTTGCAAGTACTAAAGAAGTACAATTTGAAGGTAAATTGAACACAAGCAATCAAATAAACTTGATAATTTATCCGTCTCTCTTGCAGGGAACTGAAGAACTACTGAAAAAAGAAGCGAACTTATCTAGCGATGGAAACGATGGAAGTCTACAACAGGATTCCGACGTGAGCAGCGTCTTGACTGGGTATAAAAGCGATGGGGATCCAAACGCCTACGAGGAATGCTACTCGGAACTAAAACGTTTCGTCGAAAGTTCACTGGATATTTACAAGCACGAGCTCGGAATGATTTTGTACCCTGTGCTGGTACACATGTACTTGGAACTAGTTTACAACGGCCACACTGAGAAAGCCATTAGTTTGATGAAAAAGTTCGGACCTGAGCAGGATATTTACTATCAAGATGATCTCAGGAAGCTCGCGCTCGTTACGAAACGGGATCACATGAACGGCAACGAACTCACTGATACCTTCAAATCTAACCAATTCATCATAAGAATGTCACGGGATACTCTGTCATTATTAAAACGACATTTACACGATAAGAAAGCGTCCGTTCTTTTAAACATAATTCAAGAGCACTTGTATTTTGATATGTACGAAGGTGTTGCGAGGAATAAAGCGCAGATCGATGCGACTTCAGGAGCTGTGATAGGCGAAGCTACCAGGCAAGGTACAAGCATTTGCATTTAAAAATTTTTTGTACATGTAGTGATGTTGCAGATAATAAGTCTAAAGTCCTGTACGGTTTACCTAAAGCTCCGGATATACAAACACTGGCAGCCCCTGTTGAGGATGAGGAAGAAGTGAATGAGGCTGATGCGCCTGACAAGCCGAAAAAGAAGAAGGCTAAGAAGGATCCGTTCTTTTCAAAGAAAACGAAATCGGATCCTAATGCACCACCCGCAGATAGGATACCGTTTCCAGACTTGTATGTTGCTCAAACTTACTCGTAAATGTTACGTTTTCATGTAATTGTTGTTTTAGGAAAGACAATGATAAAGTAGAGAAGGTAAAAGCGTTGAGAGAAGCTTCAAAAAGAGTAACTCTAGGGTCTGATGTACTACCGTCTGTTTGCTCTTATACTCTTTTGAATGCGAATCACACGTAAGTTTTCTTAAATGGACTTATCAATTTTTTTTTTAAGAAACTGATATTTCCGAAAATCTATGGCCACCTTTGTTTCTCTTTTCCTAATAGCCTATAGGGTGTCGGGTACTGGGGCAAGGCACTTTAATTAGAATTACATTTTCTACAGAGCGTTAATAAATAAAATTACATTTTCTACAGAGCGTTAATAAATAACTGAAAGGTATTTGAATTTAGTGCGCAGTCACTTTAGTAATTTTTATCTTATCATGTTGGTTTTGCTGCTGTGATAAAGCATTCACTCGTTGTCAATTTAGGAATTTTGTCACTAGAACTGGTGATTTTTTATTTTAGACAAGTTTTATTAAATTCAGACATGTCTAAAATGTTGTGATTTTGTGACCAGTTTAGTAACATATCTAGTGATTTTTTCATTTAATAATAGCTAATTTAAGTTATTTTTTTTATATTTGCAGTAACTTTTGTCATCAATATAATTACTGATGATGATTATTGATATGCGTTGTTTGCCAGGCATAAAAATCGAGTTCTTTACGAGCCAGTGTTGCTAGACAAAATTTAAGTCACCAGATTGGCTGACAAGAGTCACCAGTTTAAATTTTTGTGCTCTTGTGACTTATTTTAATTCTTGACATTATTATTGAAACTTTTAAATTTTTTTGTTGCAAATAGGTTTTGATTGAGTGAATTCTTCGAGCATCCTCTGTACACAGGATGTCGCGATTTAAACTTTTCTTTAAAAATTATGTTAAATATTTAGCTATAAATTTAAATTTACAGCGCAATTCAGTAGGTTAATAGTAAATTTTAAGAAAAAAGCAATTTCAAAAGAACGGTGACAAAAAAAAGAAAACAAAATAATAAAATTGAAAAATAATCAAATTAAGTAAATAAAATAAAACTTATGTGCGAGAATTAGAATGGCCTTGAGCGACGCCGCTGGGGAAAGAATATAACAAGCGCGTTATTTTCAAAACCTAAATGTGTTTTGTTTAGGACCTATGGCTATAAGTGTTATGTAGGATGCGTCTAAAATCAAAATACAGTCGAAGCTCCATAACTCGAATCTCAAGGGACCTGAAAATTACTTCGAGTTATAGAAATTTCGAGTTGAAGAACGAGATTTCAGTTATACACAATGTGCAGGGACATCAGTAAATTTCGACTTACAGAAAATTTCGAGTTATGGAGGCTCGGGTTATAGAGCTGCGACTGTATGTACATACGTCAAAACGTTTATGGAAAAAAAATTAATATCACATGTAGTCGTTATAGTGAGCCTCAAAAGGTTGGAATAAAATTCGTAATTTCTTTATTTTTGATATTTAGAGAAAACGCTCGGATAGGTAAATTTTATTTTTAAAAAGCACAAATTTTTATGTAAAATTCAATTTTTGACAGCCATTTGTTTGGTACCTACCTAACTATGTAACATTTATTTTGACAATAAATATTCCAACAGTAAATTTCCACTCATCTAATACATATTTTCTTCGAATTGATCAATATTTATCGATCTAAATTTAACACCGAACGCCATCCACATTACAAGAGTGTAACTAGGATTGTCGCCGTTCAATTCTTTTCGGTATACAGATTTCTTCTCCCACGCGGAGGTGAGCGCGTTTTAAATTTTGATGCTATTAGATTTGGATGACATGATTTATCAAAAGTACTTACTATAACGTTTATTACAGTTGTACCTTTCACATCTTTAGATTCATCAGTAGAAACCCATAGATATTTGTTGGACAAGTCATCTTTAATGGAGTCCAAAATAATATTACGTCGTTGTGTTACTTGACGTCGAACCGTGTTGTGATCTGGAATGTGCCTGCCAGTATATTTCTCCAAAAAAATTTTAAATTTTAAATTATTTAATTTTTGAAGGGGAATATTTGCTGAAAGAAATGCTTCGCACAAATCATTAGCAAATTGCAAATTCGACGTATTTCCAGCTGCTTGTATTTTTTATGTTGCGCAGATTTTACATGCTGGGTTAAACTGCGTTTGGTAAAATATTTAATTTCTTTGTATTCTACAAAAAGTAAAATGTAATTGACGTTTTACACATTTCGAGAAAATGGCAGTTGAAAATCGGGCAAGAATTTGTCTTTGAGTTAGGTCAAGAAAAGGAAATTTTATTGCGACCGCAGAAAACATCTGTTGGAACAGAAAAACAGAATTGCAATCGAGCAGTGACCTGTGCCGAAGTCGGGACGCCAATAAAAGCATTTTTTTTTCACGTCGCAGTAAATCGTATCGTAGCCAAGGAATTTGCTTCATTTTTTTACGATTATGGCGGCGGCAATGTTGCTGGACGGCGATGTTGGGCGTCCCCTCGTGGGTTGGCACTAGGGCCCACTGTGTCGGTCTGGTGGAAACGACTGCTTCTCAATTTTGGCCCGCACTTTAAATACACGTTTTTTGCGCGTTGCATTTTTCGTCACCTGTTTTGCGTCCGTTTGCGTCATTCGTATATGCGCGTATAAGCGCATGGCCCCGTTTGTAATAAATTCCGCTGATGTCTTATTATGAAATATGATTCTTTACGTTACGTTGTATTAGTTACCTCCTTATAGTGTTTACGTTTCGACACGGTCGCAATTTGACCTCAATTTCACAAGTTCGCGTTTAAATACGTTTTATGTTTTTTATTCGCTGAACACAGAAAAGAAACCCTCGTGGTTTTTAGAAAATTCCCACTCGTGACAATATGGCGTGGGACACCCGGTAGATTATTTAAAAAAATAAATAAAAACGATGAGAACGCAAAGAAAGCGAAAAACACGAAATAATAAAGTTAAAAAAAAATAAAAATAAAAACGAAAGACAATCGATTTAATTTTGAATGAACCAAATGCTGGACGAGAATCGCAAAACGCTACCCGCTAATTTTACTTTGACAGGAATTATTATCTTTTAGTTATGATAAAGGAAAAAAAAGGAAACGGACGGTGAATACGACGAAGGAGCAGTATGAAACGTATATCACATTGCTCGAAGACGATTACGCATTTAGAACCAATACAATAAATCCCACTTTGGAAGAAAATTATTTAGCCAAAAAATGGCAGGAGTTGGCAGAAAAATTAAATTCAATTGGCGGTGGGGGGCCACAACTTACAGCCGATGAATGGAAGAAGAGATTTACGGACTGGAAGTATATGACACGCGCAAAATACAGAAAAATGTGTAAATACCGGTCAAAAACGGGGTCACCAACTGTTGTAATGACAGATCTAGAAGAGAGAGCCTTATCAGCTTGGGGTAAAGTTGCTGTGACTGGTAACGAGATGGTGAAAATTGAAGGAATTGAGGCAGCAGAAAGTACCCAGACTGTGGAAAATATTGTAATTGAGGTAGACGGCGATATATTGAATAAAAATGTAGCACCTGAAGCTACACAAGAATTGACAGAAATCCTTTTCGGTAATATACCTGAACAATCATCATCCGGTTCAGCCAATAATTTTCATTCAGATACTGCCTCAAACAGAAAGTATAATCGAGCAAAACAATTTACAGAAAAACTCCTTGAAAATAATTCTCAATCCGTTAGTGATGCTGCTAATTTGAATGACATTATAAGAAAGTTTTCCGAAGATTACATAAACTTGGAAAAGCAGAAATTAGAATTTGAAAAAATAAAACTCGGCTTTGAAATTGCAAAATTGAAACTCATACACCCCCACTTCAGTTTTGATTTGTGAATACTTTTTATTCATTTTTACGTTAATTTAAAATACAGTGTTTAAGTTGTATGTTTAAAGTTACTTGATTCAATAAAATCTTTGTAATTAAACCGCTAATTATTGTATAAGTTCTTAATTCTGTGCTTATGTTATTCCTCATACCGAGTGATTTTTAAAAATTTTATCAACTTCTGAAGAGCATCAAAACCCCAGCAGCTGAGATGGTTCGAACACGTACCAACTTTTGCCATGGAATCTGGACGGCATGTGTTAGCTTAGGTAAAAAGTAAGCCATTCCATTGCCTTCCTTGATGCCGTTTTACAATAAAGCTAAGACATGCCATCCAAATTCCATGGCAAGCGTTGATACGAGTCGTTGCGTCCCGGCGTTTCTCGCTTACGATCACTGAGTGTGAGCGCGCATGTAAGAATGGGAATGACGGTGAGGCAACGGCTATATAAGCCAAGAGCAAGGCTAAAATTGATTACTTACTGAAAATTATGGTAGGTAGGTATATGGATAAATTCTCGCAGGCCTAATTGCAGTACAGCTTTAAGTTGTAGCATTTAATATTACCTGTAGAGGTAATAAATTTGTGTTTGTTGTGCAAAGCTGGACCTTAGTTTATCTGTAAAATCGATATTCTCGATAAAATCAGTAAGTTGGCAACACTGTTCTTGCACTTCTTAAACAATCGATCGTCTTTTGCTTATATTTTCGACAAGAACCATCAAATTGAGCTATCTTGTAATTTTTTTTTTGTTTTGTCACCTTTCCTTGCGTTTTTTTTTTTTAATTGAAATGTGCTGTAAAATCGACTGTCTTTTGTTTTTATTGTATCTTAAATATTACACGTAAATTATTTCGTATTAAAAAAAAATTATTTAATTTTTTTTGCTTTCTCATTGTTCTTTTTAGTTTTGAAAAATTTTATGATCTGGTAGTATTAAATGATGTTGTGAAATCGATTCTTTTATTTTAAAAAATGAAATAAAAACAAAAGACGCAACATTAGAGATATTTGAGAAGAAGACTATCGGCAAGTTTCAACAGATGGCGTTGTTGAATGTCGAACGCAGTAAATAGTTTTAAAAACGTTACACAAAGATCGCTTTCAGAAACTTTGCGGAGCGTATTCGTATTATACGGGGTGCGCATTAACATTCACTGACGTGTATGTATGGCCGTTTCAATTCGACTTTTAAAAATTTTGACGGTACTCCACTCAGTGCCTCTTGTGAGTTTTTAAGTAATTGCAGTTGTCATTAAGTTACTGTCAGTAGTTTTGTAGTATCTTTAATAGGGAGCGCTGAGGGGAGTACTCCACGGCATGCTTTCTCGGAACCGAATTTTAGGCGAATTGAAACGGCCATACATACACATCAGTGAATGTTAATGGAGCTGGCCATGGGTTAGCACCGCCAGCTTCGCGAATTTGTGGATAGACGGCGCAATTGGAATTTATTCCAGTGAAATGTCCGACTTACAAAATTTTTTTGAAGTAAGGTCAATTTACGTCGGTGTCGTTTCGTGGATGAAAACTGGAAATTTAATTGTCACGCTTAAAAATACTTCGCGACTTTGTGGATAGATGGCGCGACTAGAATTTATACATTGCTCGCTTTGCGTCCGCTTCGTAGTATTTTTCCAAAGAAAGTTCAGTTTACGTCATTTCAAAGAAAAAATCCCAAAAGGAAAGAAACCGGGGATTTAATTTTCGCGCTTAAAAAATAGTTTCTGAATTTGCAGATAGGTGGCGCGACTGGAATTTAATATACCGTAATGATCGACTTACATTTTTTCAAAGAAAGGTCAATTTACGTCGGCGTCGTTTCGAAGAAAAAAATTGGAAAGAATAAAACTGGACATTTAATTCTCGCGCTTAAAAGTAGCGAATTTGTGGATAGATGGCGCAACTGTTATGTAGTATTTTTTTTTTTTTTTTTTCAAAAAGAAGTTCAACTTACGTAGTTCCCAGAAAAAAATCCGAAGGATAGAGTTTCTTGGGCCAGAGGTTATTTTTCTTTTATTGAAGAAAAAAAAAATTAATTTTCGCTGTACTATCGGGGCCTTTGAAATAAAAACAAAAAGTGATCAACTTTCGTTGATTTTATCAACTGACAGCTGTCATAATTTCGTTTGTTCTCTTCATTTGCGTGGTAGCGAGAGTCTTTGTGAAGTCGTCTTTTGTTTATTTTGTTTTTTGGGAAGCGCCTTGTCATTTCTATTTAATATTTAAAACGTCATAATTGCGATTGTTTTCCATGCAAATAAAGAAAACAATTGAAATTATGACAGCTGTCAGTTGATATAAAATCTACGAAAGATTATCGTTTTTTGATTTTTTTGTTTCTGAAGTCTCCTTTTAATTAAAAAAAAAAATTAACTGACAGTTGTCATAATTTCGATTGTTTTCTTTATTTGCATGATGATGAGAGTCTTTGTGAAACCGATCGTCTTTTATTCGTTTTCCTTTTTTTGGAAGCGCTTTGTTATTTTTATTTAATTACAATGAAAAATCGGGGAAAATTTTTTAAAAAATTTGAATTTGGAGAACGAGGCGTCGCAAAGATCAAAAGTCAAGGTCAAGGCAAAAATTAGGGAAATTTTTAAAAAATTTGAGTTTTGAGATCTATGGTCGGAAAATTCAAAGATCAAGGTCAAGTGAAAGTTCAAGGTCAAACTAACTCGAGCAAACCCAAGTGTACTCAACCCGAGCAAGGAATTGAGATCAAAAATTTTTTTGAAAAAATTAAATTAAAGACTTCGGGTCAAGGTCGAAGAGACCCGAGCGAAAATTCAATTTCCTAGCTGCCGCGAGCCCCCCAACGGCGAGCGGCCCTTAACGCGCGAAGCACGTTCTTCAAAAAAAATTTTTTTTTTATCTCATCACCCTCTCAACAAAAAAACAACATCGAAACAAATGCCGGCACGAAGCGCTGGTTATTTAATTACAAAAAATTAAATTTTTCTGAAGTCTCCATTTAATTAAAATAAAAAATTAATTGAAAGTTGCCATAATTTCTTCTTGAAGTTTAACTCTCGCGCTTAAAAATAGTTCGCGAATTTGTGGATAGATGGCGCAACTGGAATTTATACATTGCAATGCTCGACTTGCGTTCGCTTTGTAGTACTTTTCAAAGAAAGCACAGTTTACGTAATTCCAAAGAAAAAATCTTTCAATCTACTACAGCAAAACACAAATTAAAAAAATTTCTAGTAAATAATTACTAAAAAGTTTTTTAAAACGAAAGCATTTATTTTGTAAATTTCTGGCTGACAATAAATTGCAGAGTTACTTGCGCTGAAATCACAGAAGATTCCAGCATGCTAGCAGTCGGCTTCATAGATTCCATCGTAAAAGTGTGGACCCTATTACCACAAAAACTCAGATCAATGAAATCCGCCGAGCAACTGCAAGATATAAACATCGATGCTGAGGACGTCCTGGTGAGTTTAACCGTACAACATTCTTAAGGTGCAGATAGACTTGCGAGAAAACTTGCGCGAGTTACTGTCCGACACTGATGTCGCTGATATAAATAGAGTTGCGAGTCGAGTAACACGCGAAATTTGTCGCAAGTAACTCGCGACATCAGTGTCGGACAGTAACTCGCGCAAGTTTTCTCGCATGTCTATCTGCACCTTTAAGACTAACAAACGAACGAAATTGCAGGTGAGAATGATGGATGAAAGATCCGGGGAAACCTCGAGGTCCTTATTTGGCCATTCAGGCCCCGTATACGCGGTTTCGTTTTCTCCCGACCGCAGTTTACTCCTGAGTTGTTCTGAGGACACCACGATTCGCCTCTGGAGTCTACAAATTTGGGTGTGCGTGGTCGTTTATAAGGGGCACATGTTTCCCGTGTGGGATGTTAAATTTTCCCCCATGGGATACTATTTTGCATCTGCATCGAACGATCGAACCGCAAGACTCTGGGCCACAGATCATTATCAACCGTTGAGAATGTTTGCTGGACACTTTTCAGACGTTGACGTATGAATTCTTGCCTTAATCTTAAAAAAAAAATTGACTCTGGTGTTTTTAGGTAATCCAATTCCATCCTAATTCGAACTACGTGGCAACGGGTTCTAGTGACAGACGAGTGTGTTTATGGGATTTAACGACAGGAAATCACGTTCGACTGATGACCGGCCACAAATCTCCAATACACTCGCTGGTGTTCAGTATTTGCGGTCGTTTTCTGGCTTCAGGAGGCTCGGATTGTAAGGTTTTGGTTTGGGACTTGGCTCACGGACACCTGGTCGCAGAGTTGAGTGCACACGAGAGACCCATTCACTCTCTGTCGTTCAGTAGATGCGGCAACATCCTAGCATCCGGCTCTCTGGATTGCACGATTAAGCTGTGGGATTTTACGAAGCTTGCAGACGATACGAGTTCGGAAGACGTCAATATTTCACACAATCCGGATGTGAAATCCGGAGATAATTATCTGCTGAGGAGTTTCGCCACCAAGAACTCACCGCTGGTAACTCTTCATTTTACCAGGAGGAATTTGTTGTTGGCGGTTGCAATGTTCGACGGAGTGCCTAGTTAAATCTTGTTAGTTAGGAGTTGTTTAATTAATGCAAAAGGTGAAACTTTTATTTTTTTTTAATTGCTTAAAATTCTAGTAGTAAACTGTAAAAAATATAAAAACCAAACAGTAAGTTTTTATGATAAAATAGTATTCCGATGTAATCCTGTATTTTCCCCCCTTTCAAGACCTACGTCCCCTCCTTCGTTACAACAAATTAAAACGACATAAATGTTACAAACAAGGAGCTGAACGCAGTCGTTTTGTGTTAGGCCTAGAATTTGCGGCTGGCTGCAGAAACTGGGCCAAATACAAGAGGAGCATTCTGGCTCTTTCTTTTTTCTTCAAGCATTTACCAATTCAGCGTTTGATATGCTTGAAGAAAAGCAATTTTTTTTGTTTTTTTGTTAAGTGACAAACTAAAAGTACAACTACTTATGCGAATAAAGAAATAAAACAATAATGTATATTAAGAAACAACATAAGAATAGTGTGTATTTATGAATGGTCTTACTAATATTCATAAAAATTTGTACAAATTGAACATTCATAATGATAAAATATGTTTGTTTTTTTTTTTCTTTTCATAAAGTTAACTATTCGCATGAATCCTAGAATGTACATATTAAACCTCAAATTATGTGCTACATACACTTGTGTACACTAATGCCTTAACAATTGGATTTTAAGACACTGCTATGAATTAAAAAAAGAAAATTTCCAACGTATGATACAAACAGAAATAATTTATTAAACCAACGCTCCATCGTCAGATAGTGCGTTACCTTCACTTAGTATTTGTTTCACTGGTTCACTAGTGTCTGTATCCATAGGTTCACTTTCATCTTCTTTTGTGTGCTCAACGTTATCACTGTAATCAACATCGTTTTGAGCTCGATCAACTGTGTCTGTGTCAACTTCTGCCGCATTCATATCTACATCTTCTGAATTTATGATTTCATTATTGTTTTCTTTTGAGGCATCATCTTTCTCTGAATTATTAATTTGCTCGACCTCGGGGGGGTCCTCTGCACTACTGCGTTCAGTCTCTGAATTATTTTCTACTTGTTCCTCTTCTGCATTGTCAACACACATCTTCTCAGAAGTATCAACTGGCGTTTTATCATTGTCTTCCTCTTTTTCTGGTGTTGTTTTATCATCAGGTTGCACGTGCACTGGTGCTTGAGTGCCATCTTTCTCTGGTGCTTGAGTGCCATCACTCTCTGGTGTTTGAGTTTTACTGTTGTCATCAGTTGTTTTGGCAGCTTCGTTATTTGTTGTTGATTCATCGTCGTTAATATCTATTATTACAGGAGTACTTTCCTTAGCAGCCGCCATCGCCTTTGCTTTCAGTTTGTTCGCAGCAAACTTCGACTTCGCACCTTTCTTCATCCTACCGGTTTTCGTGGTCGGTTTAGTTTCTGCGTTTTGCTTACCTTTTTGGGTGGGTTTTCGGGTGGTGTTCTTCTCGTCATCGCTGTCAATTTCCATAATTTCTGAAGCTGCCAGGGCGGGTTCCTCCGGACGCCTGATTAATCCGAGCACATCCAACATGCTGTGCGTAACGGTGGCCGCCTTGGCTGCCTCTTCGGATGGATAAGCGGACTTTCGCTCGCACACAGCCAAGTGTTTCGCCATTAGATTACCTGCAATGTGTTTCGTTTAATGTCGCAGCAATTCGGTGGTAAAAAAAAGACAAACCATCAGAGTTGTTGTAACCGCAAACGCAGAACATTTGGAACGGTAATCGCTGGACTGGCAAAGTGGAATGGAAGATTTTACATTCTGCAATGTGTTTCTGCATAGCGTGTTTGCAACAAGTTGAATACTGACAATTATTATTTGCACAATTGAGTAAGGCCCTAAAATATATATTTTTTTAAATTGAGTAAAGTAGTTATAATATGTTTGGTGTACTTACGGAAAGTGATCTCTGGTATTGAGGTTATAATTACACTCCCTGCACTTTAATTTTTCTGCAATATTCAAAATTATATGCGAAAAGTCAACTTCCTCCTCCTCCGCGGGTTCTTCCTGCCTGGATTTGGGTACCATAATACTCTGTCTGGGGACAGGCCAAGGAACTAACCCCGCTTTCCGTCTTTGAGTCACGTGCATCTTCGACTGGTGGTCCTTCATTAGCTCTTTCGCGATGAACCACAGCGCACACTTGGGGCACTTCTTTGGGAACGACTTCTTCTGGTGCTTCTGCAAATGTTGCAGGAAGTAATTCAGATTCTGAGGGACCATCCGTCCATTCGATGCGATGCACGTAGATTTCAAACAGAACGGGCACTGCATCACACCGCTGCCATCATGGGCGCTATAGAAGTGATCGATTACTTGCTTGTGACTAGAGCAGCGGAAGCCGCAAGTGCCACATTGATACGGCAGCTCCGAAGGCAGATGTTCCTTAGACATGTGCTTCCCGAGACTGTAGGTATTATAAAAGCGGCCTTCGCAAATTATGCAGACGAAGTTATCACCGCATCTGGTATCAGTGGGATGTGACCCGGCGATGTGTTTCTCCAAAATATCTTTGCTCGTCACCGTTGCCAAACAGTAATGGCACTGTTGTGCTCCCCCGTACACATTGTGAGCATGAGTAAAGAGATGATTCATAAGTCGAATGTTATTGGTGAAGTGCGCTTTACACATGTTACACTTCAAATTTAAAACCACTTTATCATCGGATTTCTTCTCACCGTCAATCGTGCCATAGTAATAATGCTCCAAGGGAACCATTTGCTCCGGTATATCAGGAGAGACGGCTTTCGGTGGCTTCGAAATATCCGGAGTGGGACTCGGAGCTTTCGGGATGACTTTCTTCTGCTTAGTGTACCGCTTCTGAATAATCGGTTCACTGACGGTCTTCGGGGTATGTGGCACTAAGTAATGTTTTATGCTCCAGTTCTTAAACGGATTGGCCGCAACTTTATTCAGCCTCATTATCAAAGATTGTCCCGTGTCGACTCTGGTTTGATCGGCCAGATGGACGACTATGTTATCGAATGCTAGGGCAGACGAGTTTCCAAACCACTCCCTCCAAACTAACTCGTCGAGAAACTGTTGGATGATTTGTCGTGAGAGGAGCGACAGCGTATTTTGAAACATCCTGGGGACGATGCGCCGCAGATACTCCATGATTGTGTGGTTGTTAACCGTGCTTTCGTTCGCACTCGTCTGTGTCACGTGTTTGAAGCCCATGGTGTGCAGCGTCGACTTGTCCACGGTCAAGTCGGTTACGATGACACTTTCGTGGTGCACCCACTGCAATAGGGGCTCCAAAATCTTTGAGAAGCGCTTCTTGTAATTACGGTCACCATCGGCCAAGGGCTCAACGGCTCTCAATCTAAGTAGCTTCGCATCAGTTTCAAGCAGGCCTAAAACTTCGACTTTAACCTGTCTTTGGTGACCGTCTTGAGACGTCGTCCCCAATGAGATTACGCCGACTTCAACTTTCTTGCCTGGACCTCCGAGGGGGCCCACATGCGTATGTAAAGCCACGGTACAAGCAGCACGTAGCCAAGTGTTTAAACCCTTAACGTACAGATTGTCTACTTTTACCTACAAAAAAAACAATATATGTGAATAATCGGATTGGTATTGATTTATTTATTAAACGTACCCATTGCACGACGTTTTGGACATTCGTTTGACATGCCCAGTGATATATTAGTTTTAAAATGACGCTAGGTGGGTGTGGAGATCCTTCGAATAGTGACCCGCTGAACACGGAAACGAATCTCTGCGGACAACACTCGGATATCCACACGTATCCACCCGAAAATGGGAACTTCGAAACGTCGCTGTACATCCCCAGTTTTAATTTGGCCATCGTGTGGGTCGTGCACGTTTGTTCCGATCTAATCAAACCTTGTTGAATTAACCTACAATCACATGGTGCTCAGCAAAATATTTTGAGAGACGTTATTAATTACCATTCGGTGAATTTCGTGGGTGCCTGCATTAAAACGGCTTTCACTTTAGCATCTAAGCGAGTGCGTTCGGAGCCACTCGAGTCTTTAAGTCTAAGGTGGGGTCTTGCGACGACCACCAGCGAGGGGAAGGTTTTCCCTTGCAATTTATTAAACGATATTTCTCTCGAGTCGGCTGCTGGCTTTCCGTCATCCGATGTCAAATCAACAACTGCAGAGACTGCTTTTTGAGAACTGCCGTGGCTTAAACCGCCAACCGAAGTAGCTTCAGTCGGTTTTGGTTGAGTCGAAGTTGTCGATAAGTTGGAGGAAGGTGTTGTCTGTAAAAAAAAAAAAATTATATACATAACTTCTATACTCCCAATTATGTTGGAACTTACTTTTACTATTTTAGGAGGTGGCCCGGTAGGAACAGGAGACAAATTACATTGCTGTCTTGTTCGTTTCCTAGTTTGAGGCTTGTTAATAACACTCGGAGGAGTAGATGTAACGGGTGCAACTGTACTCGCAGGCGTCATAGTCCCAACGACAACACCCGACCGGGGATCCATTACCAACTGAAATCCGCTCTGGCTGTTATTACTTTTTGCAGGGGGCGTTGCAGTATTGGACTGTACACCTTAAAACAATTAAAGAAAAAATTAATTGCAACATAAAATTACAGATTGCTTACTCTTTCCTGCTTGTGTAGTCTTTCCTGCTTGTGTAGTCTTTCCTGCTTGCGTAGTCTTTCCTGCTTGCGTAGTCTTTGCTACTTGCGGGGGAGGAGCAGGTTGAGTGGGCTTGTCAGATTCCATTTCGTAAAGGGCAGTGTTTTCTCCTTCGAAGATAACCTCCGAGGACGTTTCTTTCAATAACTTCTCCAGGCGGGCGTTCAGGTCGTCCAGTTCTTTCTTGCATTTGTTTCGTACTTCTATTTGAGATGGTGTGAGTTCTTCCACCCATGCGTCCAATTTTAGAGTTTCTTCACCCCATCCTATACTCTTCAACACAATTACATCTCTATCTACAATAAAAAACAATTTGACTATTTTGTTCATAAAATTTAAAAATTATGATAAAACAGTTTGAGAATTTGATAGACATTGAAAGTTAAGTTATTATTATTAATGATAATAAGGTCTTTATTACAAGACAAGATGTCTTATAAGTTGAAAAAAAAATTCTGAAAAATGTAAACTTTTCTAACCCTCATGAAATTCAGATGAGAGTGAACCACCCCTGTTCTTACCTACATCTAAACCTTGACAATATAATTAAGGATAAATATTTTTAAAAAATTCAAAAATTAAATTATTTATCAGCAATCAATCGATTCATGATTTTTGTCAAAATAATGTCTTTTTACAGTAGTAACATAATTTGCTGCAGGAATACAAAGTTACAAAATAATATTAAAAAAATACTCTTCAGATTTTACATGAGTCCGAAAGTCTACTTCCACACTGATAAAAATTATTCTGTAAAATTACTAAGAAAAACGTTGGTTTTTTGTTACCTATGATTTTCCCAGTAAATTTACAATTGTTAGAAGTGAAGTGTAAAATTCCATTTCATATGTTTTATTCAGTACTTCATCAAAAGACGTTGTCAAATGGGATCTATAAGCCCTAGTTTAATAAACAGAAATAAAAACATGACATGATTAAATATTATTCACAGTACACTGATTTTCTACGACCTTGAATCTAGAAATTATTGTAATGAAATGGGCGTGGCTTAACGAACAAATGAACGCTTACGTCATTTATTAAGTTTAAAGTGAAACAATTGGTCCCTAACATAAAAATTACCAATAATACCAGCGGTTGCCCACTAAACAAGCTTGCATTTTGAACAGTCATTCATTTCCAGCTTCTCCCAACATTTACTTAAATGCAGCAAGTCAGTTATGAGTGAGCCTTTAAGCTCTGTGCCTTAAAAAAATTCTTGGAGCATTTTACTAGTTACCAATGTAGGTTTTAATTTGGTTATTTTACACTATAAACATTTTGCAGCTTTATTATGTTTAACAAACCATTAGGGTAAGCATTTTTTCTGCGTTGCAACCCGGGACACTGAGCCCGACTTAACTCCCCTAGAATTATTTTATGGGGTTATCCAAAAGGTCGAGTTTACGTTAACAGACCTCAAAATTTGATTTGCAAAATAAAATTAACTAACATTTTTGTAGTCAGAAAAATGGGTGCTTTCAAATGACATTTTCAAAAAAATAGGTTGTCATTTGAAAAAAAAAAATCGATCACGTCATGGCGCAAAAGTGGTAACTGACATAAAATTAAAATTGGTTGTAAAAGATGTCTTTTTTTAAAATAAAATCGACCTGTCCGAGCGTTTTTCGAAAAAGTCAACGCTAAGGGTGTTTTTTCGCTTGGTGCGTTACTTTATCACCACACTGTATGTAGTTATTCCACACTTCAACGCTTGTGTGTATACATAAATTTCACGATCATTATCTAGATTTAGAGCTTATATATTACTTTAAATTCAAGGTCCGATTTAAAGTCCTTCATAGCGACATTACCTTTTGTATAACCGAGATTCGAAAAATATTGGGCACCGAGCTGAGAACCAAGAGTTGCCGTTTCATTGGGAAGATCTCGGTTCTTAACCCGGCGCGGCAAGAGCTGAGAGCTGCTGTGCGGAACTACAGCGAGCTGTTTCATCGGTTTTTTTCATCGAGTCGACTCGGTGAGTCAACTCGCACGTCTCTAATGTCTAGCCTGACAAAATGGCTGAAGGTCACCGAAATGTGTACCGAAAAGATCAAAGGTGCCGTCGAGAGTTTGCATTCTGATTGTTAGATATTCTGGTGCTCAAGTTTATGATTTTTTAAGATAAACTATTTTTATAGGAAAGGTTACATAGCAATTGTTTTATATGTTGTGTAGAAACCGTTGAGAATTAATATCCCGAAGAAATATCCTAAGAATTTTCACGTCAACTGTTCACAGAAATGCTATTATTGAAACAACGATTTACGTTTGATTTGAGTAAATTGTACAGTCATTTTAATGTAATTTTTGGAAAAAGTTCATAGAGAACTTTACTTTTGTATTAGTATGACGAAATAATTGCTCACAACGTTTTCGATTAACCGCACTAATGCGCACTGAGTATATCTTCATCTCGTGTCATGAGGTTAAAAAAAGATGCAAATACACTGAGTGCAACCAGTGCATATGAATCGAAAACGCTATCAAATGTATGGAATAATCTCAATATGTCATTTACGTCAGTGTCATCTGGTGATAAAGTTTACGATTTTTATTGCTGGAAATCTATTGCTAACTTATTTTTAAGTTAAATTTTAATTTCTCTTAATACTCCCAAAATTAACACCCCATAAAACAAGAGAAAAAAAAACAGTCTAATTGATTTTTGTAATTTGTATTTTTTTCTTTTCTTTTTTTTTTTAATTTCATCAGACTAAGGATTTATTTATTAAGGTAATATTAATTTACGAGCTAAAATGATCGTCAATTGTTTTTCCTGTTTTTATTTTTAAGTTAAATTTTAATTAAAGCAGGTTCTTGTCCGATGAAAATTGTATCACAAATTCTTCTAAACGGACACGCCGGTGAAACGTTAAGTGTTAGTGAGCATATTTAGGCCCGATTTTACAATCGTCGGATAAGCACTATTATTGGTATAACCTGTGGTATAACGTGACGTAGGTGTGACGTAGATATAGATATGGAGGAACATTAAAGGATATTTGGCGCACAGTTATTCCGTTCTTATTCCACGATTGTAAAATTGGGCCTTAGTGTCCGTTTAGTGATTAAATTTTAATGTCTCTTAATATATATTTCTAAAATTTCTTTTCATTAAAGGATAAAATGAGAGAACAATTTTTTGAAGGTAATTTTGTAATTGTAATAGTTAATTTGATTTTTAATCTTTATAATCGAAGTCAAGTAGAATTTCATATGAGGGGCCTAGTTCCAAAGCGTACCATCTCCAGTATTATTCTTAATTTCTCAGTAAGCAGAAATAACGAATAATTTATTTAAATAACTAACCTTTTTTTCTCAATTTTTTTAATTTTAACATACAGGTATCCCAAGTCGAATGGCCTATTAAAAGTTTTCGGGGAAGAGAATATACAAAAATTCTGAAAATTACTACACTGCCCTAAGGAAAAGTGATCTTTCAGATTAAAATATTTTCACTTTTATATCACTCCCGGTTATACCGGAAGTCGCCGTTAATTTTCTTATTTTAAATGGAATGCTATACTTTTTATTGCAAATTCTGATTCTACACATTATTTTAAATAAAAAATGCTATACCTAAATGTAACCGATTTTGAGATATCTTCAAATTTATTTATTTTTTTTAATTTAAAAGAATGTAATTACGTCAATTTCAGATTTAAAGATTGAAGTGGCATGTCGTTTGAAAGTTGAATGTTCAGGTTTTCAAAACATATCCTAATCATCTAATTATTTAACTGAACAAAAGTCAATTTTCGTAAATGGAACAGCCTGTATGTTTTTATATCATGAGATACAGAATGAAATTCTACATCGATTGGTATTAACGTTCCCTGTACCTATTTCTTTCAGTTTTCTTGTCATCAATGATTGTTTATTTTATTCTGTTAATTAGTGGAATGAAATTGGCTGTAAGTTGGAATACTGCTGCTGCTGGAATGGATTGATTTAGCCGCTCTTGAAGAGTAGTTATTCGTAGCAAGCCTTGAAAAAACAAGCAGATATTGAACGGTTATTTTTTTAAGAAATAAATAATTGCTAACCATAACATTATTTTGACGTACATCATGGAATAAAGCCATTAGGTAAATACTAAAACTAAATACGTACCGTAAGTTTACCATTTTCATAAACGAGCGTCTTTAAAAATTAAGCATGCCTTGAAAAACAATTTTCTTTGCCTGTTTGACGTTTCTTTTAACAATAACAATAAACTTACAATTGGTAAAGTGGTAAAAATTATAATGAATAATTTTATTTTTTCTAATAAACAATTATTAAATTTAGAGTGTAATAAAATGGTTACGAGAAGAAGCAGATTTGAACGAATTTTTTAAGAAGTGCTGTCAGACCAAAGGAAACTTCATTTGCTCCTGTAACTGGCAATGAAGCAAATGAAATTTCTGTATTAGCATTCGTTGAAGCTTATTTATTTATTTGTATTTAAATTAAAGGTCACCAAAACAATTTTTTAAATAAATTTGAAGATGTCTCAAAATTGGTTACATTCAGATATAGGGAAACCTTAACATTTTTTATTTAAAATAATGTGTAGAATCAGAATTTACAATAAAAAGTATAGCATTCCATTTAAAATAAGAAATTTAATGCGGCTTCCAGTATAACCGGAAGTGATAGAAAAGTGAAAATATTTCCCTTAGGGCAGTGTACTAATTTTCAGAATTTTTGTATATTCCCTTCCCCAAAAACTTTTAATAGGCCAGTCAACTTGGGATGCCCTGTTAAGAGATAATTTATTCGTTCTTTTATTTAAAGAAGTGAGCGATTTAGAAGATATGTATTACAAAAAAGAATGGAGTTTGTAAGTATGTACTTGCAAGTAACAAATGGAAATTGCTTACTTTGAAACTAGGCCTCTCATATTAAAAAAAATATTTGTTTACTTATAATTGTGGACCAGCTTATAACTCTATGGGCCAGTTGTACAATGTAGGTTTAAACTGACGCACAGCTGAACCAGGTTCAAAGTAAACAAATTCGCATAGGATCTTAATGACATATGGCAATTAATGCATTCATAAATAAAATTTGATGCGATTTTGTTCACTTTGAACATGGTTCAGCTGAGCGTCAGATTAAACCTACTTTATACAACTGGCTCTATGAGTCTAAAATACATTTCAAATAACCAAGAAGAAAAAAGTTATTACACTACAATACCTACAGGAACTGTACAGCATTGAAATGTTCCAAGTGTTCCATCCCACCAGTCTCATAAGTGCATATTATGCTTAATTATTTTTCATATTTTTTGTTTTAAGTTTTAGTAACAAAACTGATTTAACAGCGTTTTCAATTGACTGCACTAGTGCGTACTGAGAGTACCTTCATCTCGTGTTATTGCATGAGATTAAAAGAAGACGCAAATACACTGAGTGCAACTGGTGCAAGTGAATCGAAAACGCTATTAGATAATTTAAAAAAATCTTATTAATTCTGGGGAGTTTTATATTTTATTCGGGGAAAGCAACTGGCAACTCTGTAGTCTATATCAGCCAAAATTTGTTGAATCACAAGAAAAACTGAAACTTGCTTGGGATTTCTAATTTTAATATTAAGAATTAAGTACTTTCAAAATATCGTAAAAAATAAAATAAACGGGGTCCAACTAAAATTTAACAGTTTAGGCCAAATCTGAAAGTTGTTTACTTTTAGAGTTTAACATAACCTTGGAAATGCAACGCCCATAAACAAACTCATAATTGCCGCATTCATTAAACACTTTGATTTATTTTTTAAGGAAGTAGCAACCTACCGTTTCCATCAGATGATTTCCTATGACTAAGACGATACTTCTTTTTGGGAGACGCATCAACTGTAACTACCTACAACAACACGTTTAAAAATTTCTAAGAAGTGCGAGTTTGAATAACGGAACAAACCTCTTCGTCGTCCTCTGATGTTATTTCATATGTTTCCGGACTATCATAAGAAGCTTCAACCGAGAGCCTTTGCATTTGCTTCAGAGCTTCCTTACTAGCAGCTCGCTTAGACATAGTGCGAGACTCCAAAACTTGTTTCTTTTTTGGCATAATTGTTTACATACACTTCTACAATAACACAAAATAAAAAATTACTTTTATTAACTACTAATATACACGGGGAGATGCGGCAAATTCATTAAAAAGAAAGAACGTTACTGAAAGCAATTAAATTATAATGTGACTGGCATGTGCATATGATCCTGTTCAAAAACGGGTAAACGAAGCCTTTTATATGTGAATCAGCCTTATAACCATGTACAGATTATTAAGGAGTGTTCACAAATGCGGGAAACTTAATGATAAGGTTAGAAATACACGGAGTAGGCGTAAATAAATCAAAAAATACCGCGTGTTAATAAATACGCGCCGCTGAAATTATACAGTGAGGGGCAAATATTTCAAATTCGTGTCGTCTAACTGTGAAAACAACAGACGTATATAAACAAGTAGAGATGGCGGTAAATCGAGCCGCATTTGCAGCCCAAAAAACACCGCATTGTGCATTTTGGACGATCACTGATACGTCCGTAAGAAGAAATACGTTCAGGTGATACTCGGGTAGTATTTGGAGGTTACCTTTTTCCCAAATTATCCACAAATAGGCACAAATACAAAACTGTCAAAACACTCGCAAGCAATCCGCGGCCATATTGAAATTGAAGTAGGTACGCGATGCTACTGGAAAAGCCGCCACATTTGAATCTAACATTACACTGTTTGGATACTGCAGGGAATTTTGAAGTGTTTCTGCTTCCGCGATTTTCCTTACGTTGACCGGGAAACAAAGCAGTTGCCCATTTGATTTAAAATCACATAAGAAAATAAAGAAAACTAAATAAACTTACGGGACCATGTAGCTTTTTTTGCAAATGATTAACGCAAATACAAATGAATACTGACGTATGACGTTACTTAATATTGGCAGTTTGTGATTGGTTAATGCCATTTTCTGTCTTCTGACGTCTTGTTTACGCGGGAAATCGTAAATTTCAAATTCTAATTTTTTTTAAATTTTATAATTATTCAAAATCTTGTAAGGACTTAAATATTATTTAGGGCCAGTAAAACGCTTATAAATTAGCGATATAATTTTGTCGTTGTTTTACATCTGCTTTCCGTAGATACTTGTATTTATATTGAATTTAAGTCAACATATACTTTTCACATTAAATTATTTATGTACATACGAGATGCTCTACGCCACTGTACGTATCACCGAAGCAAAATATAATATCAATAAAAATTCCTTAGTTTCCAGTTCCCAAGAGTTTCATTTAATTCTAATAAAAATGGGATAGACCGTAGATAAGCCGTACAATATTCAGCTGAGATATAAGTACGTGTGGAGTACGAACTAATAAGTTTATTATCTGACGACGCTACAAGAGCAGAATGAGGCACCGCTTACAGTTTTATTATTTACATTAACCTAATTGTTTTATTATAATTTCATGTGAAACTTTTAGGCCAATGAGCTTGTTTGTAGCGTATACATACCTACGAAATCATCTAAATTATTAATAAAGTAGTAAATAAATATTATTGGGTTGTCCCAAGAGTTTAGATTTATGCAACCAGTAACTGAAAACTGTATGATTGGTTGCAGCTGTTAATTCAATTTATTTATGTTCAACGAATTAACAATTAAACTTTTACCTTTCTAAGTACAACACATCGTTTGTGATGTGATTAGCATTTGTATAATTTAAAATTTCAATAATTAAAGAGATGAATGAACTACCAGCGGTACTTAAATTCCCGTATACCCGTTTCTCGTCAAGCATTTCAATGCAGGACGCAGTGACGGTGACGCCAGTGACCCTGTGCAGTGACCCAAACAAGCAGGGCTACCAGATCAGCCTCCGCAAATTCCATGAGGCAAGCGTCGAAACTTCCTGTGATTTGAAACTCCCGATATAATTAGAAAATTAAAGTACTTCAACAATGGTATATAATAAACAAAATTTTGTAAAATTAAAATATCAGTCAAAAACTAAAGCGACGCTTCCGGAGTAAATAACAAATGATCGAATCAAAAACGAATTACTAGAGTCAGCGATGCAACCAAGCACACACATGTGCGCATTAGTTGATTAGTTCTTCTTTATTCGCTTAGTGGTATCAGGCAACTTAGGCCATTTAACCAGTCACAACTTTTTATTTATTTACTTTCGACTGCCTTTTAAAATTAAATAGGAAGCTAAACTTCGGACAGGTTAATTAAATTAGTTAAACTTGATTATTCAGTTTTTTGTGTATCAAATTAACTAATGCTGGGTTCATGCAACATCAATTACCACTAAAGGCCGTTTTACATTGACAATTTATTCATGAATTAATTCATGAAGTCGCTTCATGAAGAAGTTGGACAAGTGTAATGCACCAAATTTGACGTCAAATAAATTCATGAATTTCTTCGTCAACTTATTCACGGATTACAGCAAGTTCTATTTTTCGTCAATATTTGCGTGAATTTCAGGGGTACCAACAATAGAAAACGAAGGTTATGGTATTTATTTGCGCGTGGCAGTGTTAAATCGTTTGTAAACTCTTTCGCTATGTTGGTAATACCTATAAACGGGCATTAGAATCAAAGAAATTCATGAAGTTCTTCACCAATGTAATACGAAATGCGTTCATGAATAAATTCACGAAGAAGTTCATGAATTAATTCATGAATAAATTGTCAATGTAAAACAGCCTTAATTTAACTTTAATTTAAGAACATAACCTATAAACCGCAATGTTTTGCAGCAATTTCTGTATGATATTTTCCACTTTGATATTTTTTACACTTTATACGTGTTACATAAAGTACAAGAAAATACCAATGTGGAAAATATTATACAGAAATTGTTGCAAGACATTGCGGGTTATAGGTTATGTTCTTAAATTAAAGTTAAATTAGTGGTAATTGATGTTGCATGAACCCAGCATAACCCTGTATACACAATTTGTTTGAAAAACAATATCTAAAATCATTTGAACATACGAATAAGGTATTTAGAAAAAAGTTCTTTTAAATAGCATGGTTGGGTGTGCTGCAGTCGGATGTTCAAATCAAACAAAGCAAGGATTTCTAATGAAAATATTTCCTCGAAATCCTGCCGTGAGACAACGATGGATTGATCAAGTCAATCGTCTGAACTGGGAGCCCACATGTAATTCGAGGCTTTGTGAGGTAAGAAAGAATCCAAATTTTTTTATGGCTATTGTCTAAAATGATAAGGCTGATACAATATGCTTGAGATTCTGCTTGTGCAGCATTCCCAAAAAAAAAGTAAAATTTATAGTTCCGTTTGTCTTCTTTGCATTGTGTGAAATTGAACTGAAAATTGATAAACAGGTAAAATATACAAAACTTCCAAACTAAATTTTATATTTGCCAGGTACATTTTGCCCCTGAAATGTGGGAGCAAAACAGAGCAGATGGCAAGAGAAAATTAAAATGGAATGCAGTGCCAACAATATTTAACTTTAGTAAAGAATCATTTGCAAAAAGACGGAAACCACTTGCTGAAACAACAATTCCACAGCAAACAGGTCCTGAACAGTGTGTTACACTATATGAAAACATTGTTCCAGAGGTTACAGTTCCTGCCCAGCGAATGTCACTTGCTGATACTCCGCAGCCTATAGTTCCTGCACTGAATGCTAAACTTGAATCACAACCTTCCTGTTCTACTACACCTCAAGAACAATCAATTATTCATGTAGTGTCATCACCTTCATCATCGTGTTCTTCACAATCATCTTCATCATCGTGTTCTTCACGATCATCTTCATCATCGTGTTCTTCACCGTCAGCAAAATCATTGTCACCTTTAAATACTGAAAAACATTCACAGGATATTTTGCACCGATATGAAATGACTTATAAAAAACTATTGCAAAAATCAAGAAGACAGGCGGCGCAAATTCAATCATTAAAACGGATAATAAAACGTTCTAGTGTTAAGCAAGATGTATTGAAAGATGTTTTTAACAGTGATCAAATTTTGGCATTGCATCGCAACTCACCACGATTTATGAAATGGTCTGATGATACCATAACCAAAGCGATTAAATTAAAGTTTGCATGTGGTAACGGTGGTTATCAGGAATTATTAAAGCAGCATATTCCACTTCCTTCGCTTCGCACTTTAAGCAGAAGACTTCAGGGCATTTGTTTCGACAGCGGTGTGCTACATGAAATATTTACTTTTCTAAAACTAAAAGTCAATAATTTTCATGATGACAGAGAAAAAGATTGTGCCTTACTGTTGAATGAAATGGCTATTACACCTGAAAATATATACGATACAAGTTTAAAAAAATGTTTTGGCTCAGTAACATTACCTAATCATAATGGAATAGCCACTCGTGCTTTAGTGATTATGATCGGAGGCATAGCAATACGTTGGAAACAAACGGTGGCATATTATTTTACCGGGGATTCTGTTAATGGTGGAACATACCAAGAAATCCTGTTTGAAATTATAAAAGAAGTAGAACAACTTGGTCTGAATGTGTTAAGTATAACATCTGACATGGGATCATCAGATCAAGCATTATGGAAACTTTGGCAAATAACTGCAGGGCGGCATTCCAAAATTCGTAATTACATTCCGCATCCATTTCGGCCAGAAAGAAAAATATATGTACTTGCCGAGGTTCCACGCTTATTTAAAAATATAAAATCTATGCTAATGAACAATGCCAGCATTACTCTGTCTGATAGTGTACAGAAAGTAAACAATTTACCAACAAATATTGTAGCTGCACAACATATTCATGAACTGTTTCATTTATGTAAAGAAAATGATCTCCGGTTGGTACCAAAGCATACTGAAGAATACCTGGCACCAACATTGTTCCAGAAAATGAAAGCATCAAAATCATCTCGTGTAGTAAGTCATGACGTCAGCGGTGGACTGAGATTCCTCAGTAAAAAATTACAGAGGCCAGAATTTGAAACCACCGCTTGGTTCTTAGATACTGTCGATAAATGGTTTCATTTAATGACCTCTCGCCATCCTGTATTTGCCTTGACTAAAAAAAAACTAGAAGAATATGAAAATGCTATTAATTTCCTGGAAACGACGATGAATACAGTATTAACGATGACAGTTGGGACCGAGGAAATTTGGAATCTTTCCAAGACTGGGCTTCTTGTGTCTACGCAATCAATCCTCGACATACAAAACGAATTACTAGGCAGTAAAGAATATAGTTTTGTGTTCACAGGCTGGTTTACACAAAATTCTCTTGAAGATTTATTTAGTGCAGACAGAACAAAACAATCAGCTCCTAATGCACAACAGTTCACGAACAATTTAAAATTAATTACAGTGACGCAATATTTGAAAGACGTTTCTAAATGCAGTTATGTAAAAGATGATAGAGAATTTCTAGGTGAATTTTAAAATATTATTCCAAATGTTAGTCTATTATTACCATCGAATTTAGAATTGAAAAAATAGATCTCAATAATTCTGAGCAAAATTCTTTATATAACATTGCAGGTTACATTATTTCAAGTCTTAAAAAGCAATCTAAAGTGTGTGACGCTTGTATTAAGTCTGTCGGGTTTAAACACTATGTTAAAATGCCCTTGCTAGTATAAAAAGTTTTAAGAAAAATTGTTTATTTTACAGCAGTCCAGAAACATGTAATTTTTTTTATCAATTTAGAAACTGTATTCTGACAATATTATGAACTTATTAAAAATCAAAATATACATTTGATTAGTTTTTTGACTGAAATGTTTCTTTCATTTTATTAAAAGATTATGACTATTTTATATGTACATATGTATATGACGACTCTATAAATGTTTTTTTTTCTTTTTTTTTGTTAATAAATAAATATTGTATATAAAATCCGTCTGCTTTTTATTTCAATATGGCTTTGTAGTTACAGAAAGAGAATAGTAACGATAAACCGGTTGACACCACCCAATTTTGAACTTCCCTCCTAACCCTTCCAATTTAGCATAAAAAAGGCGCCGTATGTCTTCTCTATTATTATTTAAGGCACTCTAGTGTGAGATTTTGAACAGCGCCATCTAGTGGTTATTTTTTTAAATAATCTGTTGACCATGTAGACGGCAAATAATACTCTGTTTTGTCACTGTTTGTTTCAAATTGTTTCTTTTTTTATTTAATTTATAAATCTATTGAATTGTGCCCTAAAGTTGATTGTCTTGTTTTTATTTTTAATTTTTTTTTGTTATACAGGCTGTTTCAAATTTTTATTATTTGTTTATTATAATTCTTTTCGATTGTTTCTTTTTTAGATTTATTATTAATCAACTGACTTACGCTGTAAAATCGACCGTCTTTTGTTTGTTTATTTGAACTTTTCGTACTTTTAATGAATTTTTTAAAGCCAGATTGTGCAAGCAAGTTGTCGCAACGTTCTTTTGAATTTGTACTGTACTTCAAAAAAAAAAAGTATTAAGAACAGATTCTTATGTCGTTTTCGGTTGAGATCAGTCCTAATTCGCTCTAGTGCAACACCCATCCCGATCAGTTCATGACAGAATTGCACTTGATCGGATTAAATGTGCTCGGATGAACGGTGATTGATCCGCTCCACAGATACTTTACGTGCAATCCAGTTCAATCGAATCCGCCAATTTTTGATCCCTGAAAGAGCAACAGCCATCCGAATACGCCACTGCAAGTGCTCGCTCTATGTGCGCATGTGCAATTTGATCTGGAGCTGCTTGGAGCAGTCAATCGAAAACGCCATAATTTAAAAAATCGCATGTGACACTAGTGTCGCTCCCGTTTGCAGTGAATTGCACAATCAGTGATGCCAATTCACTCTAAGCCAATTACCTTTTTCAAATTTTAAAAAACCCGCTCTTATCCACATGGAGTAGTGAAATTACTCACTCTCAAAATAGAAAATAAATGGTACAAAATTTATTTTATTTAAATATCTAATAACTTACCTTACACAGGGCACACTTCAAATTTAATCGGTTACTCCACCGGTAGACATTTTAAAATTCTAAAATCCACGTAAAGCTATAATAAGTTATTTTAGTTATAACAAGTTATTAACTTATTATCACTGTATTATTATTATATACTTATTATACATACTAGGTTTACAGTGGATTTTAAATGTTTTCGTCTACCGGTGGAGTAATCGGTTAATTATAAAATGTGCCCACACTTGGACGTTGTGCGACATATTTTTCTAGGTTAAAGTCACTTGGGGTGCGTTCAGAATAAACGCCCGACAAACTGTGTTTACCCTGCGGCAGGACGATTACCCGGACAACAGGCTATTATTTATGAACGCTTTGAAACGAGCTGTCAAAAAGGTCAAATAGTAAAGATTGAAATACTAAAAGCGTCCTGAAACCAGAACAATGGATTACATTGTTAGTATTATATGTATAGTATTTGTATTATAGGTAAAAAGTTGTTTACCGGACGAAATGGTGCGTTTATTATGAACGGAACAACTTTTTACCTTGAGGTTATTATGAACGCGAGGGGTAAAAAGTTGCACGCCTGCCGTTTATTCTGAACGCACCCGTGTGTGGAATTGTGGCACTTGTGTGGGTGACCAAGCCGCAAGCGTACATTTCGATAGTTGTGAAAAATTTCGGTAGATGTCTCTGAATTTCGGTAGATTTGATTAAAATTATGTTTAAAATCACTGATTTTATTCAAGCGATATTTATTTTTGAAAATCATAATTAAAATTTTTTTTTATATTCTCGTGAAATAAACAAAACTGGGTCCAAATTATTTAAATACGTTTGACAGTTACTGTGCAATTTTTGACGCAAAATAAAACAAAAGACGATCGATAAATAAATAAAGATTTGTAAATTTAACAAAAATAACATAATAAAAAAATAAAAGTTTAAAAAAACTCATTAAATAAACAAAAGTTTTTAAAATTAAGAATTGACAGTTGCGCAATTCTTGACGTAAAATAAAACAAAAGACGATCGATAAATTTATAAAATTAAAAAAAAAAACGAAAATTAAAAATTCTCATGAAATAAACAAAACTGGGTCCAAATTATTTGAAGACGTTTGACAGTTATTGTGCAATTCTTGATGAAAAATAAAACAAAAGATGATCTATAAATAAATAAAGAAAATTTATAAATTTAACAAAAATAACATAAAAATTGTAAAAATCTCATTAAATAAACAAAACTTTCTAAAATTAAGAATTGACAATTGCGCAATTCTTGGCGCGAAATAAAACAAAAGACGATCGACAAATTTATAAAACAAAAAAAAACAAAAACCGAAAAAAATTTTCATTAAATGAACATAACTTCCTAAAATTAAAATTTGGCAGTTGTGTAGAGTTGGCAGCACTGATCGTCAACGTGGATTTGCCGGTTAGTTATAATCTATTCACTCTTTTTCCTCGTCCCAGTAGGCGAGTTAGGGTGACATTTTTGTTGGTATCACAATGAAACATAAACGTCAGATGAGACGGTTATGTTTATTTTTAATTTCATGGTTATAATTTGAGTCCACTGACTGAGACGTTGTTGCCAGCTCGACTGTAGTGCATATTTCACGGTGCCATAGTCGGTGCTCCTTCGTATAATATTTGGCAACATAGTCAGATTAGTGTTGTGGAATTGTCATTAATATTGTTCATGTCAGATTCTGGCATCTATCAAACTTCAGGGCAGCAACTTAACGAAATGAGAATACGGCCTACTGAGACGAGGATAAAGAGTGAATAGATATTAGTTACTTTAGTTTTTGCTGGCTTCCGGCTTTAGTGGTTTCTTTGTTGTCAATAGTAAAGGTGCAACATCATTAACAAGAAGTCAGTCAAAAATTTAAAAATTGATGTTTTTTTCTTTCTTGAAAATACCCATTTTATCCACGCGTTCTTTTACCCGCAAGGTTGCTTAAATTATCCGTAATTCGAGTAATTGCCCGCACATTAGCAACCCTGTGCACATTGCCGCTTTACGAAAATAAGGATGCTTGTTACGTTACATAACCTCAAAATACACTTTCAAAAGTGATTGAACGATAATGTGGGCAACGAGGACAACTCGATAAATGAAAGAGATAAAACCAACTCATCATTTAAGGTTTCTTTTAAGTTCCGAGCTTCTTACGTTTCCGTTTAAATCAAAAGAGGTTATGATATGACTCTGACATATAATCTATTGGCAGCAATGCAAAAACAGTAGAGCGGCACAAACAAAATTACATATAAAAAAATAAGTTTAATTTAATAAATATAGCTATTCTAACAGCTTCCCGCGAACACCCTGTATATGAATATTGAGAATATTCTCTGGATTAACTGGAATTTGGAATAATAAATTTGAACTCTCAGGAACTTTTCTTCATTCCGGGCCACTTAATTTTATTTTTTAAACTCTTAGAACATTTTTTTCTTTGCCACATAAGTAGGTACTTCATAATAAGCTTGTCAATCAATACTTCGCGTTAAAAGCGAACTGAATAATTACAGTTCCTTCGAACAATATTACCACAAACTTGACCCGCTTATCGAAAGTGTAAAATATTAAACCAAATCGACGCCCGGCGGAGGTCACGATTAATTGCGCTCAAACAACGCACCCCCTTTAACTTGGTCCATTTAGTTTCCGTAAGGCAAGTGGTGCAACATGATGGACCCCCGTAACACGGGCAACATTAGTTTCATGGGTGAACGTGTAACCCAAGGCAGGCCGGCGAAGAACGTTTACTTAGATGGGGCCAGCATGTATTACCAACGGAATATTACGCAGGTGGCTCCGGCCCCCAACGTCGCCCTCCCTTTGCCCAAAGCTTTCGAAACAGCAGGGTACACGGTCGTCTACGAATACATGAAGCCGATGATCCTGTTGCAACGCGCCATGGGGATTTTCCCCGTTGGAATGACGCCGGAGCTTATCTTTAAAATCACAGCTCCCCTCATGGTATACTCGGTCGTCCTGTTCTTAATCGTCATCGGTTATATTATTTACATTCAATGGGATAAGGTGGAGATCGTGAGGTCCGCCGAGGGGCGTTTCGAAGAAGCCGTCATCGATTACCTCTTTACGGTCTATCTGGTACCCATAGTGATATCACCAATTGCCTGGTGTGAAAGTCGTCGAATCGCTGGTGTTTTCAGTGATTGGGTCCTCTTTGAGAAGGTCTATGGCAAAATTTCCGGCAAGAAATTGCCTTTATTCGTCGGAAATAAACCGTTGTTACTTACGCTGGGTTTGCCGGTGGTAGCATGTGGAACGATGATTATAACTCACATCACCATGGTGCATTTTCGATTTTTACACGTAAGTAATTGTAGAATGGAGGATGATTTGAATTTACCGCCATACTAAATTGTTATTATGTTGGTAACACCGGGTTCTGTCACTTACCTTTGTCATTTAAGAATAATAAAAAGAAGTAAAACCACAGTATAAGTAATTTACCTAGTAGCGTCACTTAAACGTCAGTGTCAAAAAAAGCGGCCATACTGTTTGATGCCCTTATAGAAATGCAAATCAGTAGGTATCAAACAAAATGGCAAATGTGACAGTTCTACTCAAGTGGTAAAACATAAAAAATGTGCTTGCGAAAAATCAAACAAATTTAAAATGTGAAATATGTACACTAAATGGCGCCAAATTCAAAGTATCCTCAATCATTAAAAGATCACACTCTAGTTAAATTTTGTAGCTTCATTCTTTTTACAGGTCATTCCTTACTGTTTCATAAACACGATAACTTATTTGGTCGGTGGTATTTGGTATCTCCACTGTGACGTCATTGGTAAAATAGCAACTTTAATAGCAAATGATTTTAAGCAAGCCCTCCGACATATTGGCCCTTCCGTAAAAGTTGCAGAATATCGATCTATGTGGATGTTGTTGAGCAGACTCACTCGTTGTGTAGGGAACGGTTCCTGTTACGTCCTAACTTTCCTTAACCTCTATCTGTTCCTTATAATCACCTTAACCATATACGGCTTGTTGTCCCAAATTCAGGACGGATTGGGTATTAAGGACGTCGGATTGACCATCACCGCGATTTTTGCAATTGCGATTTTGTTTTTCATTTGCGATGAGGCCCACTACGCTTCGAACTGTGTAAGTAAATGTTACTATTACGATTTCGAGTTTAAATTGATTACCTTCAACACTTCACTGCACTTTAACACTTAGGATACTTCACAGTTCTTTATTTGTTTTATTAGTTTGCACATTCGTTTTTACTTCGTGCTCATTCCTGCTTTTATATTATGCGTACGCAGCACGGATCTTTCCCATTCCAATATTTCCTTCATTTGTGAATTGCCTCTTTAAATGAATTAAAAACTAAAAATTCATAATGTTTATAGAAGTATGGAAAGAAACATAGGTAATATATTATGTTATATAAACATTAAGACAAAGACTGCAATAGCTGTGAGGATATGTAACGCATGAATCCATTCTATTGCAGTCTTCGTAATTATAACTCACTTAGGCTGCGTTGTATAAAAAGTTTAAGCCAGGATTAAAGTTAATCCAAAGTTAGAATGTGACACACAAAATGCTGTACGTCCTAACAAGTGTCACATTCTAACTTAGAATTAAAGTTAATCGTGGCTTAAACCTTTTATACAACGCAGCCTTAGTGTCGAATTCAACAACGTTATTTAAATTGAACGAGTCCTTCGAAATAATTGTGTTAATAGAAGTTCAAATTTAGCGCTGTAGTACAGCTGATAACGCAATATATACAGTCTGTTCAAACTTAAATCGGCATCTGTGCAGTGGTAAGCATGAAAAAGGAACATTTTTTTTTCTAGATAGTATCCAACTTTAAATGACATTTTTAACGTTAACTTTAACTTTAAATGACATTTTTAATGTTTAATTTAATAAATATCAAAGAACACCAACGAATTAAGGCAGAAATGTTTTTTTTTCGCCGCAATCGAGAATCGAACTCGAGTCTACACGTCAGACGCTCTAAGGGCCAGTTGTACAAAGTAGCTTTACACTGACGCTCAACTGAACCAGGTTCAAAGTAAACAAATTCGCATAAGATCTTAATGACATATGGCAATTAATGCATTCATAAATAAAATGTGATGCGATTTTGTTCACTTTGAACCTGGTTCAGTTGAGCGTCAGTTTAAACCTCCTTTGTACAACTGGCCCTAAGCCATTAAGCTAATGGGTCGCATTAGCTAGTTAAGTTGTCGTCTAAATTCATTAATTTGTTAGTGTTGTTTGATATTTATTTAATTAAATTATACACACTAACTTTGTGATTAATTAATATTTATTTTAATTAAATAAATATCAAACAACACTAACAAATTAAGGCAGAAAAATTTCCGCCGCAATCGAGAATCGAACTCGAGTGTTCTGGTTACGCGCCAGACGCTCTAAGCCATTGAGCTAATGCGACCCCGAGTTCAGTTGTCGCCTAAATTCATTAGAACATGAATACATATTTATATTTATAGAATAGAATATGTATTTATTTATTTCTAACGTTACACGTCTTACAACTTAGGTTATAATGTCATAATAATCAAATTTCTAACAAAATCTTAACATACAACTGCACTTTAATGGGTCCAATAACATAAATAAAAATTTTTAAATGTGTATAACGTGGATACAATTGGTTTTGTATTCATATTTGGTTGTAGTATCGTTTTCATTGATTATATAGTATTGACATTTCAACGGTGATTACAGTTTCCTGTAATCGAAAAGCACGACCACCGTTTTAAGCATTTAAGACTTGGTCCGTTTTTCATGCTCGTCACTGTATGTACATAACTAGACTTATTCATGAAAATTATTCACGAAGAAATGTTTTTAAAAATGTTTTCGTTTTAGGTTCGTGTGAATTTTCAGAAAAAGCTGCTGCTCGTAGAACTGTCTTGGATGAACGAAGATGCCCAACAAGAGGTTTGTAGTACAAATTTCAAGAACACACTGTGATTATAATTCGTAGAGCTATGGGGTGTTAGCGGGAAGCCGCTACAGTAGCTAACTTTTCATTCAAATTTTTACGAAGTACCTCAAATCAGAAAAGTTTCAGGATTTTTCCTGCCTGAATTTATTGCAACATTGGAAAAACAAATGACAGATTTTCGACATTGTCAATAATTAACTTTTTTTTGATGGAGCATTACGTTTTTTATCATCGCATCGCGATCTAGATGTCAAATTAATTTTGTTCATAAAAAGGCGTAATGGTATTTCAAGTTTTCGTTAAAAACATTTTGGTTATCATTATTCTTCATGAAGGCCACACACAAAAAATAAAAATCACTAGATCGAGACGCGGGAAATTCAAACTGTCTTCAAGTTCAAACCATTCTCGCTCACGTTGTAGTTACTTATCGTAACAGAAAACACTCAACATTTCTAATAAAGCCTTTGCTTGACGAATTTAGAAACATCATCATCCTAGTTTCAAATTTACGTTTTATTGAATAGCATGTAGTATTGTTAAAAAGTACATACATAGTTCAATTTTGTTGGCACTTTAAATATCCAAAGCGTTATCTCCTTTAGCCGTTCTAATTTCGTATCGTAGGTAATTAACTATCGAGCATTAACTGCGTTTGATATTGAACTTGTGAGCGGGAGTCGTATTTTTAGGCTTTATTGAACCGCGCTCTATTTTTAGATAAACATGTTCTTAAGAGCCACGGAAATGAATCCGACAGATATGAGCCTGGGCGGTTTTTTCGACGTGAACAGAAACCTCTTTAAATCGGTCAGTTTCGATTTTAAGCGTCCGTCTTTTTCTATTAACAATTAATTAATTTTCTAGCTGTTGGCGACTATGGTTACGTATCTTGTTGTCTTGCTGCAGTTTCAAATTAGTATTCCAGAAGACGCGTCTGACGATGGCAATACGACTATCATATACATCCAAGCTACCACCAAAACACCATAATTGGAATATACATACGAGTAGTTAAATCTTGTACTTTTTTTAGCACTTCATTAAAAATAAAGTAACTATTTTCTGTACCTTTCTTTTTAATTTAGTATTTTTGGTGAAGATTTAAAAGTACATCGGGTAAAATGTCTTTGCATTCTTTTGTATATGTACAGGGTGGATCAATTTCGATGTCTCTTATGGGCATCTCTGTAACTATAAGAGATAGAAAAAAACTAGTGGCCAAGTCTCGATCTCTTTTTTAGAGATAAAGTCAATAGAGTTAACAAAAATTGGATATCTTCTTTTGTTTTCGAGTTGTAAACCAAAATTGAGATTTTCGACTTTTCGTCAATCGCGCATATCTCGTTTATTTTTATAGATATTAAAATACTGTTTTGACATTATTAAGACACTTTTTTAAATATAATTCAGTGGAGTAGTTGGATTTTTGATATTTAATATAATTTTCGAGTTATAACATAAAGTTATGTTTTTTTAAATGGAAATCATAGTAGGCAATGCCATCATTAAATAGAGAATTTTTTTTTGTTTTCAAAAATATATACTTTGTTGGATTTATTTCTTACAGTTAATAGAGAAAATGCCTTTTTTTATTATTCTTGGGAGTATTCTGTTCTTAGTAGGCTGGTTTCAACAAAGGCCGACAATTTTTTTGTTTGTTTTATTAAATATCAACTCTTGTTCAAATATTTTGACAGTTGCAGCCGCGTAAAGAGAAAGAAAGTATCCTCTAAGAGTCACAAAGTTTATAACAATACCGATACCATATGGTTTGGGTGAAATTCGAAATTAAGTAACTTCATTTAATATTTAAGTTTAAAACGCATTTTTTTCGATCAAATATGTATTTCATGGGATAATGAACTAAATTATATGTATAAATTAAAAACATCTTAAAAATAAGAAATTTATTGCAGAAAAAGTTAAAGAATATTGAAATGTAAGTAGATAATAAACGCAACTCTTGATATATCACAATAAATAACTTAAAATCCAGAAAATAATATCAAAATAAAATCACAATTTAAACACTGCCACTCTAAAATACGCAGACAACTCATTTTGTAACCCAACCCAGCTCTATCGGCGCTAGTTTTCTATCTCTTATGTTCATCGCAATACCTCTCACTCTTGTGCTACCCAATCATCAAATCTTTGTTAATATTTAATAAAAACAAAAGAAAATTGTCGGCTTTTGTTGAAACTAGCCTACTAAGAACAGAATACTCCCAAGAATAATAAAAAAAGGCGTTTTTTCTATTAACTGTAAGAAATAAATCCAACAAAGTATATATTTTTGAAAACCAAAAAAAATTCTCTATTTAATGATGGCATTGCCTACTATGATTTCCATTTAAAAAAACATAACTTTATGTTATAACTCGAAAATTATATTAAATATCAAAAAACCAACTACTCGACTGAATTATATTTAAAAAAGTGTCTTAATAATGTCAAAACAGTATTTTAATATCTATAAAAATAAACGAGATATGCGCGATTGACGAAAAGTCGAAAATCTCAATTTTGGTTTACAACTCGAAAACAAAAGAAGATAGCCAATTTTTGTTTACTCTATTGACTTTATCTCTAAAAAAGAGATCGAGACTTGGCCACTCGTTTTTTTCTATCTCTTATAGTTACGGAGATGTCCATAAGAGACATCGAAATTGATCCACCCTGTACGTATACGTATACAAATTGGAAACTGATTTGTGTGACAAAATTTGATGCAAAATCAGTCGTATACTCCCGCACCTTGCTTTCACACTTTGAATTTGGCGCCATAGTTTTTAGTGTATTTCACGTTTTAAATGTGGCTACGATTAACAAATATTGTTTTTTCACTGTGAAATTTCACCCTATTTTGTTTGCTTTGACGTTTTACTTCTTTTTATTTCACTACATCCTTATACAGTTTGTTTCTTTTCGATAATACCAGTCAGTGTCAAAATTCTAGGGTTTCTATTGGAACCATGCTTTCCTCACTATATGTATTTGAAATTTCCTAACATTCAGGTAACAGCTACCAACATCAGAAACATTTGACAGGTATTATAGAAGAAAAAGACGGAATATGTAAGAAGAAAAATGAAAAAAGGTAAGTAACAGAACCGACTGTTGCCAACCTAATAACAATTTAGTATGGCTGTAAAAATCACACGGTATTTATTTATTTTTTAATATGGAATATAAAATAATCTTTATTTCTAAATTGGTTTTCTAATAAATAAAGAAATTATCATTAATTGAATCTATTCGCGACTAATTGCCAACGCGAGAGGTCTCTGTTAATTGTAAAATGGCCGATAAGAGGGTGAACAACATTGCAGTTGCGTTAAATATGAAAGAATTGATTCTTCTATGAGTCGACATTTACGATCTAAACTAATTTCTTCTTAGTTTCGCCGTACAGATTGACGTAAAAACTAAATTGTTAAAATGTCTACCGGGTAACATACAATCCCTTCACTTGTTTTTATTAGTGACGCATCGATTAAGGATACAGCTGAATTAAAAAAAAAACGGGAAATGATTCTTTTCCACTTGTAAATTTGGTTCCATTTGTCAGTTAATTGTCTACTTGACAATACATACCTATCTTTAAAAAAAATTAACTTATTTACCTATGAACTGACATACCGTCAAATAATTCTAACCTATTTTTAATAAATCCATTTTCACACTATGAAAATATTGAAAAAAACGTGTCAGTATATTTTGACATTTCCCGATTTTTTTGAATTCAGCTGTACATATTTTATAATAAATATAATTGTTCAACATGCTTACCTTGCAGTCCAAGACAAATCTACGACGTTTCTCTTTTATATAAATAAACAAAGCACAGCGAAAACACGAGTAAAACAACTAACGGAATTACTCCGGCTACTTATTTCAGTCTGACCTCACCCAAGACTCAAGCCTCAAACGTGAAATGCACAAGAAATCATGGCGGTAAATTCAAACAAATTAAAAAATCACAGCCAGTGTTGCCTTCAGAAAAACGCAACTGGTAATAGTGTCATAATTAGAACTTAGGTAACAAAAATGAATGACAAGGTTATGAGCTCTGATTTTTTTATAATTATGACAGATTAATGGTTTTTAACTTCAAGTTGTTCGAGAACTATTTTATAAAAAACAAAGTGCAATTATCATTTCTTTACTTCTTGCCAGGAAATATCACTATATTTAGTGCATTCTATAGCTGCGTTCGTTTATTCAATTCCGTTCACTGTATTTACTCTTCTCGCACTTTTGTCTCACTCTTACTTGTATTAAAACTTAATCGCTCTTATTCTTTAGAGTGCGAAAAGAGTAAATAGAGTGAACGGAGTTGAATGAACGTTGAATGCTGTTGTTGTTTACATTTTGGTTTCCTTATTTTATTGTTATTATTGTTATTATTATTATTAAAATTTAAAAAAAAGAAAAATTTCCATATCACTTTTGCCGCCGTATATATGTTTTATTGGTAAGTAAAATGGAGCCACATAAACGTGCAGAAATGCATACAAATATTTTTAAGTTAGCGATGGTTTTCACGGAACTGCACGACAAATTTATTATTGAGGAATATGCAATGAACAAGGAGTGCGGAATAATTAATATCAAAATAATTATCACCAACCATTTCAGGTACAGTGTTTTATTAATAGTCATTAATAAATTATCCCATGCGCCGCTCATGGTAAAATAGTACAAAGATTAGTGCCAACTTTCAAAAATAATAAACTAGCGCGCGGGAAATTCAAACGCCTTTCGATCATTTCCTTACAAGTTTCTAACTTCATTTGTTCAGAAGATATTTGCATTACGTAATCTATCTATCTACATAATCTATTCGTTTGAAGTACCGCAACAGGGACAATTTAATTAAAAAAAAGTTGAATAACGCGAAAACGATTTACATACTTTGTTGTGAGTAAAAAACGTCAAATAAATTTGTTCCTTTGCATTTCATTACTTCTTCGTTTATTTCTGTGACAAAACTAAAATTAAACTAAAAGTCCGAAACTAAATAAATCAAGCTTTCATTTGTTTCTTTGCATTTCACTTTCTTTAGATTTACCAAAAAGAAAGCGAAAAGGTTGGCGCCCTCTATTCATCGATTTCACTTGAACACTTGAACGAAGAAGAAACATTCTCTGTTTCCTTTTCTTTTCAAATTTCGTCAACTTCGAAAGTCTTGTTCATTGGGAGATTCACTTTTTTTTGATTTACCAAAACAAAAAGAGAGCCGAAAAGGTGGCGCCCTCTATTGATCGATTTCAATTAAACACTTGAACGAAGCAAAACATTCATTGTTTTTTTTTTTTAACTTCGAAAGCCGAGTTTGTTCATTCGAAGACCAGCTTCCTTTTTTTATTTACCCCCCCCAAGAAGTGACGAAGGTGGCGCCCTTTATCGATTGATTACGCTTGAATGAAGAAAAAAACATTCTGTTTCCTTTTTTTTTTAAATTTCGTCAACTTCGAAAGTTTCGTTCATTGGGAGATTCAATTTCTTTTGATTCACCGAAACAAAAGAAAGCCGAAAAGGTGGCGCCCTCTATTGATCGATTTCAATTAAACACTTGAACGAAGCAAAAGCATTCATTATTTTTTTTTAAACTTCGAAAGCCGAGTTTGTTCATTCGAAGACCAGCTTCCTTTTTTGATTTACACCCCAAAAAAGTGACGAAGGTGGCGCCCTCTATCGATTGATTACGCTTGAACGAAAAAAAAAACATTTTGTTTCCTTTTTTTTTAAATTTCGTCAACTTCGGAAGTTTTCTTCATTGGGAGATTCACTTTCTTTAGATTTACCGAAACAAAAAAAGAGCGAAACGGGTGGCGCCCTCTATTGATCAATTTCACTTCAACACTTGAGCGAAAAAAATATTTAGTGTTTGTTTTTTCTTTTAATTTTCATCAACTTCTGTTTTCCTAGTTTTCTTGTTGTCTGTCTAAAAACAAAAATATCGACGATTTCGATCGAGAAGCTTTTGATAATTGAACTTTCATTTGTTTCTTTACATTTAGTTATTTTTTGTTGCCTTTTTATAAACAAAAAATCGATGGTTTCCAACGGAAAGCTTTTCTAAATCGAACTTTAATTTTTTCTTTGCATTTCATTTTCTTGTGAGCAAGAAAACAAATACATCAAACTTTCATTTTTTCGTTTGCATTTCATAATTTTTTGTTTTCTTTCAATATGTTATGTTTCTTTAAGTTTTAAATGTTTACTATGTATTTCAACGGTTTATTTTTTGTTTTAATTAATAAGTTTAAACAAATTTTATGAAATTATGATTTTAAAAGATAAAAATCGCTTGATTAAAATCAGCGATTTTAAACGTGACTTTAATCAAATGATTTAAATCAACTCAACCCTGGTTTAAAATAACGAAGTAACGTAACAGCTATACTAAACGGAACACCCTGTATACAGCAAACTATTTTTAAAATATGTATGCTCCACATGATGTAGTGAATCTTTCATTTGAGATATTTTTGTGTAAAATGCGTAACTAGTGAGGTACGAAAGTAATTATCCTACAGGGAACGTCCTGTATAGAGAGTTCAATTTGAAAAAAGCAAAATTGTGCGTTAATATACAACCGTAGTAGGTCTCGGATAAAAACAACGTACCTATGATACATAGGTTTGTTCGTTTGTACTGCACGAAGTTACACTGAAAACAGTTAAGGCCCGCACAGAACATACGCGCATTAGACGCGAAGGAAGCTTCTCGACGACAAATAGAAGGTGATCCAACTCCAAGTAGGTATGCATTTATGCAGTATGCACAGAATAAACGCTCGCTTGACGCGCGGCAGACGCGGAAAAGTTGCAACAGTTTCTACTTTTACGTCGGTGACGCGCTGGAGGACTTCGTTCGCGTCTAATGCGCGTATGTTCTGTGCGGGCCTTTAGGTGTAGTTTGGCACAACGTCACGTGATGAGCAGTGTAGTTTCGTGCAGAAAGAAACTTTAGAGACAAACGAACGCAATTGAAACATGCGTGACAGATGATCAGTGCAGTTAACCTTGCTTTCATCCAGGTAAGTGCATAAAATAATGGATCCTACAAAAACGTATAGGTCTGTTCCATTTGACAGAATCTCAAGCTCTGGTTCAGATCATGCGCAGTATGAAATTTATATCCAATTTTGTGTCATGCTCAGTAAGATTTTGAAAGGTTCATAACTCGAAATCCTGATGAATGGAACGGACCTTATAATTATAACTGTACGGTGACAGACGTTGATCCATTCTGTGAATCATTGCTATATTTTAAAATCACGCGAAAGTGAGTACTTATAATATTTTTAGTGTGAACTATTTTTATATTAATAGTTATTTGTATACCAAGACCTAAATCTGCCAGTTAGTGTGTACATTCAACTGTACGTCACATTCCAACTGACAGATAAATTAACTTTAGGATAAACATCGGCCATTAGAAATGAGATTTTTCAGGTTAGGATATACTGCACTTTCTTGTTCGCACTTTAAACACCGAGCTAGAAAGTGTAGTCTAGAGTAACTTGGAACAGATTGCACTGGACAAACGAACGCGATCAGTGCACTTGCACTGTGACAAACGAACGCATTTTTCTGCACTAGGGCACATGGTGTGCACTGGTGTAGACAAACGAACAAACCTATTATAGCCTACAAATCGTCATCAATCAAAACAAATTCACTTGATTATCTCCTTTATTAATTGTGTCTATAGTTTTGCGAACACCCTATATTTAATATAGAAAATATTGTTACTTTTCATGTCATGCCAAATACGTTGACGTGTCCAACATTAAAACGAAAGATTCGCTTTAATTCCCGCGAATAGAACTTCTATTTAAATTGTCTCGATTGCATAAATTCTTTCCATCGATCCCCTCGAATAAACACGCAGTGCGACCCCTAAATGACGCGATTAAATAATAAAAATTCACCCGAGCGAAATATCCTCGAAACGAAACGGAAAAAAAGAAGAAACTTAATAAGAGTAGTGGAGCAGTAGGGATATGGGTAATAAAATAAAGGTCCCGGACGAAAATTGGGGTGAGATGACGCAACGCAACCTTGAGCGGGTGGGGGTGGCGAGGAGCATGGATTTCCCCGTCGCGACGTAGTATTCCGACGTCGACCAACGCCGTCGAATAACGTCGCAAGTAAAATTTCGCGCTCGGATATTCATTAGACGTTATTAAAACAGAAATTAATAATAATAACTTTTCTGAGTGCGTGTAAGGAGTAATTTTTAATTTTCGTCAGTTCACCGGTTAATTCTCGTGCGAAACCTGGCTTCTGTGTGACCGTGCCTACTGGGTAATTGTTAAATATTTTATGGCTTCTGTGACATTGATTATTTCGATTTATTGAACCGTATCCTTTACTTCTTCAATTCAGTTGCTTGCAGCAGAATATTTTTTTAGGCGAAGGCATGTAAAACATTGACGAATTTACTTGACTTCAAATTTCTTTCTTTTTAAACTTCAACCCCCAAGAGCAGCACAATGAGAACGTGAAATTAAAATATATTTATCCGGGTTTTAATATACCTAATATAAATTTTTTTGAAATTGTTTTCTTGTTAACTTATCTTATTTTGTTGGTACTTTATTTAAAACCCTATTACATTTCTAAAAAAAAGAAAAAATTTCGTTTCGCAAAATTTTAATAGAATTATGAGAGAAACGTTTTTTTTCCTGAGGTATCATTATCTTAATATGTTACATTTACAGACTCTGATATACAGGATGTTTTGCTTATACCGGAAATCGTAATTAACTTTCCTATTTTAAATGGAATGTTACGTTTTTTATTACAAATTCTGAATCTGCACATTATTCTAAATAAAAAATGTTAAGACTATTTATTAATTTCATTGTTTTGTATCTTTATTTGTGTTAAGCAAATAAATATTGTTGTCTTGCCGAAACTTACAGCGAAAAATTGGATTAACTGTAGCCAGATATGCCATTAAAATAAACAATTATTAATAACAGGAAAACTAAAAGAAACAGGTATAGGGCATTGTAATACTATTCGATGCAGAATTTGATTCTGCATCTGATGATGTAAAAACATACAGGGTGTTCCATTTAAGAAAATTGAGTTTTGGGCAGTTAAACATAATGACATTGGACACCATATTGTAACCAGCCTGTGATTTTTTTTGGGATAACTACGATATGATTTGAAAGCCTGAAGATTGTACTTTCAAACGATATGCAACTTGAATCTTGAAATTTGAAAGTGTCATAGATACAATTTTTTAAAGGGAAGGTTACCCAAACTTTTTTTTTAAAGAAATTTAAAGATATCTCAAAATCTGTTACATTTAGGCATAGAGAAGTCTTAACATTTTTTATTTAGAATAATGTGCAGAATCAGAATTTGTAATAAAAAATGTAACATTCCATTTAAAATAAGAAAGTTAATGGCGATTTCCGGAAATAATGTAAGAGTGAAAATATTTTACGCGGAAAGATCACTATGTCTTAGGGCAGTGTACCAACTTTCAGAATTTTTGTATATTTCCTTCCCTATAATATTTAATAGGCCACTCTATTTGGGAGACCCTGTGTATATTTTTTTAATTTTAAGGCCTTCTTTATGGTGCATATTTGAAAGACAATTGCTTACATATCGGGTGTGTGGGTTTGTAAAGAATGTTCTATTTGAAATAACTAATGCAACAGCCTGTATATAAGAAACTATGCATTTTTCAAGTGTGGACCGTATGCTTATAGTAGTATGTACTAATACGTATGTTAAAACAATGATAGAATTTATAAATTTGTCATTTTGAGTCGATAATTTTCTGACGTAACTGCAAAGATCGAGCAAAAGAACTGTATATATCATGATTCATGTATCTTTCGTTTGAAACTTTTTTCTGTAGAAATGAATATTGCTTAGAAAAAGAAAATTTTCATTTTGTCGAAAACGGAATTTAAAAATTAAAAAACTGAAAAATTAGTTTAAAAAACATATTATTTAACGACAAGCATGAAAATCGTCTTTGCTTAATCCTTTCAAGGGAAGTGGTTTCAATTTAAAACCACAAATAATTTTTTTTTTCCCAAGTACAATGTGGAATAAATACGAAACCACAACAAACCTGACAACTGCGTCAGTGTCCTCTATTGATTAGAAGCCGAACTAAGCGCGGTAATTAAGCCAGTTAAAGAAAACTTCATCTACGCTGGATTTCACAAACGTCACTTAACTTTAATCATTGATTAAGAATAATCATTTCTATACCTTCAACACATGTAACCATGGCAACGTTTACTTTTAACGGATGATTAAATTTAAGTAACGTTTGTGAAATCCGCCATTAGTCATTCGAGGGATCACGGTCCGCAAACTATGACTACGTTTATCTCGCACGTTGAATCCGATTGAGATTTCAATCGATTGAAATAATAATGTTTGAATCCCGACATAAATAGATCTAATTTGTCACTTCAATCCGATCGAGAACTTAACTCAACGACGTTAATGAAGAAACCCGGTTATTAAGTGCCACAGACTGTATATAGATATAGCTTAAGCGTGTTCTTTTATTCAGCCAATTGATTTAATCGCTTCATCGGTGTGACGTCATCGATGAATGTCAAATAAGCCACCGATGACTACAGATTGCGCTGAATAAAAGAACAATCAGCTGATAAGTGGTGTTGTTGGTAATTGGAATTGGAATACAAATAAATAATTTCTACACTAAACGTTTTATCTTTATACGTGAACATAACTGGTATTAAGCATTCTTCTTTATTTTCATTCATTTTATCAAATAACGTTTTGATGTTTACAAACATAACAAATATAACCAATATAACCTCTACAATGTTCTCTCCCCTCCCTAATTCATCGGTTCATCAGCAGTAAATCCAGATGACTCCGATGAGTTTTAGATTACCTCATCGAAGAATAAAAGACCAGATTGATAACTTTAATCGCAAAATGTATGATGAATAAAAATACGCTTTGATGTTTTTCCAATGAGTGCGCTTAGCTCTTCGATGAATAAAAGAACATCACTCTTGAATTTAAGCTTTTGATACCTGTCAGTGTCAAAATTGTAGGGTTTCTATTGGATGCATGCTTTTATCCCTAAATGTAGAACAGAAATTTTTGGCACAGTATAAGTAATTACCCAGTAGCGACACTTAAACGTCAGTGTCAAAAAAAGCCGCCATACCCTTATGGAAATGTAATGTAATTTGTAAGTCGGTAGGTATCAAACAAAATGGCAAATGTGACTCGAGCGACGCTACTGTGTGATTCTTATGGTACAACAGGTACCAACGTAAGAAACATTTGACAAGTACCTACTACAATAACCGATGTCATTCAAGTGCCTCTTATTATAAAATATTAAAATTATATTATCTATTTGTCAATTAATTGTGTATTTAAAAAAAGTAACATATATATTTACCTATAATCTGACATACCGTTAAATAATTCTAACCTATTTCTAATAAATCCGTTTTCACACACTGAAAAGAGCGTGTCAGTTCTTTTTTTGACATTTCCCGATTTTTTTTTGATTTCAGCTGTACCTAATCTCAGTTTTTTTTTAATTGTCAAGAATCTTTTACGTTTATGACTATTAAAACCGTACATACCTTTCAACGGTACTTGACTAATCGAAAATTCCTGAAAAATGAGAGAGCATATAATTTCTTTTCTGCATACGTGAATGTTAGTACAAAACATAAAGTCAGCATTCTATTATAACACCTTCAGAGAGAAGTTTAAATTGAAGGAACGTTCAGAGTTCACACCGAGCGAAGTCCCGTTTAAAAAAAAAACCTTTGATATCATCGGCGTAATTCCGCTCGGTTTCACATAAACAACGTTAATTCGTTTTAAGAAAAAGTTTTTAATAACCAACTGTACAAAGACGAGATTCGCGGTGAAGGTGTGTAATTTTATTGCGCGAGAAATCAGCACAAGATCTAAAAGCTCCTTGTTGTTTTTGTGTCGGCGGCGCGAAATTGCTTTTTGAATTAAAAAAAAAAACCTAACAGGATTAAGTCGTAACAGTTATCCGAACACAAAAGTCATAGTTTTTTTTAAGTACATACAGAAAAAGCAACGAGTTATGTATAATAAACTAGACCGTCGATAATCGGCTTAAATATTTTTCAAATTCAATTTATGTTCTATTTAGATGTTAAGTAAACATTTCTCTTGAAAATTAGAATCAAAGAGAAAATATTTTTATTTTTACTTTTCTACATACGTACAAAGCGCCGCGCCGCGTGTTTTATTGGTGGCAGGATGTGTTGGACGTTTATTTTATATCGCAAATGTATTTTTAATTATTTATAATATGTGTGTAATCTTCGTGAAATATTAAAATTTTGCTTTGTATAAAAATCCAAAAGTTTACGCCAATAATTAAAATTATAATTGCACGTGCCTGCGACATGTGGCTGCTGCGTACCTACCATAAATAAAATAAACAGTTAAGTTCTTTACATTTACGTGCATATATTTTTTAATTAAAATAATTAATGAACCGTACAATACACATAAAAAGCGTCTCTGGAATCAATTTGGGTAGAAGACTTCCTGTAAAGTTGGAAGCAATATTTTAATTTAATTGCAATAGAATTTTCCACAGTACCCTCACTGGCATAAAACTCGATTCAATTGTATTCTTCGCAACAAATTAAGTATAGTTTGTACAATCAGAATTAAAAATAATGTCACTCCTTTAAAATATTACATGATCACCATAACAAGTAGGCGGCCAAGCAAACATCGACAAGGAGTCGGTATGTGCTAGTCCGCTTTTCCGCCTACTCGTTACAGTGGTCAGAAGTAATTAGTAGGTAAAATGCTTTTGTTTTGTTTAAATATAAGTAGAATTATTGCACATAATAGTAAAGTTGGCTCAGCTCTTAAATCACATCCAGTGCCTCTCAAACGTTTTTTGTAAAAAATAAATGTAGATTTGTCCTGACCTCTGTCCCATTATTTTCCAATAGTGGTTAGAGGAAGTAATACTTATTCGATTACACACTGTATGTATTATTCTTCAGGTAAAGTAGGTCTGTTTAATTGAGAGAACCATTTCTGTTTTAAAATAGTTTAAATGAGTTTAAATTTCCTGTCTCTGATAAAATTGATCTTTCTGGAAAAGTAGTACTTAAAAAAAATACTCCAATTCCGATCTATGTACGTGATCGTTTTTACGAGAAGTTGCGGTTTCCGTGACATCGATATGAACTAGTTTGCAATGAATTCAAACCAATCACAAAGTATTGCATTTTATTCCGCAAAACAGTTATTTTTCATTTTGTCACAGAACAGCTCGTACCAGGTCAGATTAATTTGCACCGCGTACGTGTTAGTTGGTAACTACAAACATACACTATGGCCAATTTATGTAAATATTTAAAAATAGGTTTAACGTAAAGATTGACGACGGAATTGTACACTGCGTATAAATAAGCTACTGATCCAGTTTTCAATTTTCTTTCTAATTTCATATTTCTACGGTTCTTTTACTACGAGTTCTTTATTGGCCGTCCATAAGAGCATCAGATCTTAAAATATTTTTCTATTTGATTCGAGTGAAATCCGAAAACGTTTCCCCAAATATAGCGAGACGCGTTCGGAATCGATCTTGTAAACAACCGGCGATATTTCCAGAAATCGTAACGCTGAATTCCCGGCAAAATTTCTTGATGAAATTTCAAAGGACGAGCGTCGCGTCGTTTAAACACAACAGTGATGTGTGCGGGAAGGACTAGGACGAAAAGAAAAGCACGTGTAACGGCACGTAGAAATGTCGATGGTTTTGATTTCCGCAGCTTTCGTCCTCCTGTTTCAAGAAATTATAGGATATATAGGTAAGTTGAAATTATTTACAATCCCCCCAGTTTATGTCCACCCTGTGTGTAGATTAATTGATTTAATTGTTAGTTATTGCTTGCGGGGCGGGTAATTAATTAGTGATGTGAATTTAATTGAAATTATTCGTCGAGTTCCAGCGAACAGTTCTTTTTGTTGTTCGAATGGTAAAAAAAAATATCATAATTAACGAGGTGAAAACAAAGCCGGGCCGAACATTGCATAACAATTTCCGTTCGTATTGTGCGCTGGATGTAATTTGCTATTCCCCCCATTTTCGTTCGATCGATGTCACAATTTACAAAATGCAATTTACAGGCGGTCCTGAATTAGCAGTTCGTTACAACCCGAACATATTTGCAATAAATTTCTGTACCAGTGCAATAGTGCCATTACGAATTCCCACGAGGAACAAATAAATGCTTTTTATTTACACATTTTCAATTAGTTTTCATTTTGTGTACAGAGCGTTCATAAATGATTGAAAGGCGTTTGAATTTAGCGCACAGTCGTTTTGGTAATTTTCGTCTTATAAAGTTGGTATTTCTGCCGTGCGTCCGTGTACCAGTGCAGGTCGTGCTGTCGTTTACGTTGTGATTTCCATATTTTCGCTGAAACAAACATTTCACCTAAAACAAATGTCGTAACGCAAGTATATTTCTCTCTTTATCTTCACAATCAATAATGAGTTTTTAGTTTGATTTCTAAAGTACTTTTTGGAAGAAATAGAGACATTTAATAGTACATATGAAAATTCAGGGGGTTTTCAACTAACTAGGGGAAAAGTTCACTGAAGAATTGGCAAACATCCACAGTATAAGAATCTACACTCGTCACTCGTGTATAACTGTCACATTTGCCATTTTGTTTGTTTTATTTTATGACAGGTATCACCACAACACAAAATTACAGAATCAACTGATGTAATTGTTTAGTTTACAAGGAGTTCTAAATTGTTTGAACATTTAAACAGAAAGCCACCAGTTCTAGTGACAAAATCACTAAATTAAAATATCGACCACAGCGCCATCTCTTAATAAGATGTTTACTCTAAATTAAAATAAGGGTAGATTAGACACTGGTATAATTTTATTACAAACAAACAGTTTATTCTTAAATAATTCTTGCTAAGGCGGAGCAAGAGGCGAAGTAACGCTCAAAATACCAACTTAACCAGATGTGTAGAGAGTAGGTAACGAGCAAATCCTCGATATTACCAAGTTTCTATATTGGCAGTATTGAAATCAGATTAAAAATTTTCAGCAAATAAAACCATAAAAATGTGGACATTTAGATTTTGTTTTTAGTAATTGTTAGCACTAACAAAACCCTTTCTACAAACGTTTATACTTTTATGCCCGAGCCGCCCGTGATTCAATTTTAACCTGTTCACGCCATCTATCGTCTCGATTACTCCAGTGAGTTTAACGCTAGAGAGTTCGTGACGTTTGCTAGAAAATTCGACGAATAAATGATCTCTAATATAAAGGCGGAACCCGGCGGGCAATTTGCATTAGTTGTTAATCCGAGGGCTGTAAAATAACAACACCTCATCGGTTTACAACAACTTCACATATCTTTTCAAGCGGTTGAAATTTCATGGTTACGCTGCAGGTACCTAAACAATAACAATGTGCCCCTGATGATACTGTAACGATTTTTACGGGTTCGATTAATTTTTATTTTAAGAACAAAACACGATATAGTTAATAAACTAATTTATTTAAAAGCAAACCGATGTATTTATAAACTTACACTATAACACTAACATTTATTGACAAGCTTATATCTAATTTATTTTAACAGCCGAGCGAAAGTCTAACGCGAACTTTAATGCCGAACTGTCCAACGCCGAATTCCCCTCTCATTCCCGGTCGCGTGCTTTTATCAGCCGGGGCTGTTTCTCGCGAACATTCCAGTACGCGACAGAATGTCTAGGGTTGATTCCACCGCTGGCGTGATCTTGAAATGCCCGAAGTTTCTGGTCTAAGGCGCGTCGGCGATGACGCATGAGACGGGCTGGCGCCGGAATCGTCACAATATTTTATATTAAGTAGGTACTTTATTTGCAGAAATTGTAGAAGAAAGTGGGTGTGACAACAGCACGCTGAGGCTAACGTGTCGCCATCTAGACTCAATTATCGTCATCTTGGACTCCAGCTTTCAACCTTACGAGAGCAACACCACCTACGAAGAGGATATCGCCGAGCCAGCCTCACCAAGCAGTCCGAGAAAAGCTCTAAATCAAAGGTAAATATTATTTCGCAAGTTAATCACTGAAGCTATACCGCAGATAATAGAACTAACTAGACCATGGCCAGCTACATTAACATTCACTGACGTGTATGTATGGCCGTTTCAATTTGACTTTTAAAAATTTGACGGGTACTCCACTCAGCGCCTCTTGTGAGTTTTTAAGTAATTGCAGTTGTCGTTAAGTTACCGTTAGTAGTTCTGTAGTATCTTTAATAGAGAGCGCTGAGGGGAGTACTCCACGGCATGCTTTCCGGAACCGAATTTTAGGCGAATTGAAACGGCCATACATACACGTCAGTGAATGTTAATGTTGCTGGCCATGACTAGACAGACGGCTCATCAATGTTCTAAATTTGACGCCGCCCCAATTTCGAGACAAACTCGGTTTAGTTTGGAGACAGCCCACCAAATAAGTGGTGGCGCTACTGTTACAATAATAGAGTGGAAAACCGAAACCTGTAAATATAAGTAAAATTTAAACAAATTTTATAACTAAGAAGTGTGATGCAAAGTTTAAAGGGGAATTAACACCATATTATGACCGTACGTCACATTATGGTGTCCTGGCCCGACTTTAAACTTATTTTTCTGTTACTTAGAAACGACATCTGTCGATAAATGAGCTTCGGAATTAGGAAAAGGTTTGTGACAAATATTCGAATTTGTGCATACAAGTGACATCTATTGAGTATTTAACCAACTATTTTTAGAGCGTCCATCCGCCCCTATCTCGTTGGCTATCTGTAAAGTCCCTAGATTACTAAAGTACGGCAATACACAGTTTAGGACCAAATTTTAAAAACTAGCCAGAACATGGCGTCTGTGTCACGTGACACAAACAGACTTGTGTATTTGAGTTGAATAAAGAAATATTTGTCATGGAAACGAAGAAGTTTTAGATTTTTTGGCAGTTGATAAATGTCAGCTCCCAAAAGTCATTAGAAATACGAAATAAATCATATTAAAAACACCATAATAAATAAGCCGTATTAATCTAAAGACGTTGAAGATATGATTATTAAAACCCTTTTGCTTAAAATTTTCAATTTTGATAGAAAAAACATGGAGTAGTTTTTGCAGGTAACAGAAATATTGTAATTTTGAGTTATGTGTAAAATATTTGTGCTTGCTCGAAACTTGAAGGTGCTCGTCCGTGCCCCGTGGTGCTCCTGGTTTGTTCATTTGTGGTTTGTGACGGTTATTGGATTTTGTTTATTTTTGTCGATTTACAATGGTTAATCATGATAAAGGGTTGTAAGGACGTTATTACAGTTTATTATGGGACAATTTTACTAGTCGACAAACAGTACAGTTTACATGCTCAGATTTGCGCAGTAAGGCTCTAAAAAATTGACATTTACGTTCATTTTCCGTTGACATGAAAATCAACCAAAATTTTCATTTTAAAATTCCCGCGCATAATGGGCCAGAAAATGGCTTCCCTATTGCCGTACTTTATACTATCTAGGGACTTTAGCTATCTGGAGAGATCTATTATCTGTGGCTGTACACAACCTACAGTTGTTACTAGTGAGAAAGAATCAGGAGTTTATTTTAATAAAACCTGATCCAATCTTTTTGAGACACCCTATATATATATATATACATCAAAGCAAAAGTATGTAATTATGAGATACAAAGTTGTAATATTAGAGTGGAATTGTAAAAAAGAACATGTAGCTTCTAAATCACATAAAATTTGTGTATTTGTGTGGGTTGACACCGTTTATATTTTATTTCCATAAATTAAAGGTGCTTTTGCGTAATTTTTCGGAATATACGTATCCGAGTGTTTATTTGAAATCTCCGGGATTATTTAGCCTAGAATTTCGATAAATCTTTTAAGGAACGGGGGCGTACGTGAGCGGCTTGCGTAAATTCTAAATAATTTTGCCGCGTCCATACGCACGCTATCAAATATTAACGTAAATATTTTTTGTATTGCTTGAGTATATTTAGAGATGTTTCTTTACTGATAAATCTGGATAACATTTAGGACAGAACAAGTAACACATGTCGTACGTTTATATTTGTTGTCGGTTTTTTTGTATTTAAAAATAAATAAATGCATATTCCATTTTTTTTGTATGTACATACAAAACTTCTAATCAGAAAACATGTGTTCATTTAATATTCCGGTAGCATTGGCTATGGAAATATTTTATTTTCGTAAAGGCATGTCGTAGCTTAAGCTCGCTGCGAATAGAATTGTCACTAGTGTCATTCGTCCTGTCAACTGTCGAGTAAGTCTTTTCGTGTGTGTTGCTCATTGGTTGATTTTATGGAAGAATAAGTTACTTTCAGAACTCATTTACTTTACATTTATTGCATTACAAAATGGTGTTTACATTAGAGCAGAAAACATTTGTGATTGAAAGTTATGTATTTTCGTAGTAGTTCAAGAATCCATGGAGAATGTGTATACTGAGTACGAAACTGCTTCGAAAAGTTTAGAGTTGAATTTCCCGATGTCATTATTGACCGCAAAACACTTGAAGACAATCTGCATTGGTGTGTACAGTCGTTTCGTGAAACTGGAGGAAGAAAAGCGAAGAAAAGCAACAGGTTAACCTCGAAAACGTACTGCCGGAGTTATCGAAACTACAAGACATTATAAAATGCTTCTCACACCTCTATCCCCGCCAATTATCACAACAGATTGAGCTTTCTGTGGGAACGTGCCACAAATTGTTACGTAAAGATATTACCGCGTGATATTGGCGCAAGTATTGCTGCCAGGTGATCCCATACAGAAATTGTCATTCTGTGAGTGTGAATCTTATACATATAATAAATATTTAATTTGAGAGTTAGTAGTAATTGTTATTTTGTGATTCAAGTTATGCTGACAGGTTATGTTCAATTTTAACACTGCGACATACGTTTTCCAAAACAAAATATTTCCACAGATAATGCTACCGGATGTTATACACATGTTATAATGATGTCAATAATAATTTCTATAGAACGCTGTGCGGACAATAAAAATTATTGTAGAGCGACAAATCCATTATTGGTCATTATTGATAACAGGGTATAAGAATTTTTCCCGAAATAAAGAATAAATAAATAAATAATTTTGTACGTAAGTTGTAGGTATGAAAGTGTAAATTAAAAAGTTGAGAACTTCTGGTTTAACGGGATCAACTCGGCTAGGGTGATCGGATGGGGGCCCATTCATCGTCATGATATCTAAATGTGAACGGCGTCATGGTTAAAATGCGGAGGGTTGTGAATTTTATGGTGAAAAATGGGGGAGTAAATCCGGCAGGACTTGTCGCAAACGCAGATGTTTAAATATGTATAATTGCTTCGCTTTTCAATCCGGCTCTAATTTAAATGTTAGCGTTCGCTTTGATGAAAGGATAACGCGGCGGGGCTGTTTTGAAAACATTAAATTGATATTTTATTGCATCGAACCGCAAGGGCTGCTTGAAAAGAATTTAAAACACAATTTTACATATTATTGAATTTTAATTCTTCAGTATAATTTATTAAATCAATAAATTATAGTAAATGCAGAGTGAGCAATTTCAACTGCCCCCGCGTGATCCAGAATTTTAATTTGGGAACCATGGCCTTCTAAATGAAAAGCGAGTTCTAACTGGCCTGGGCGTTTTGAAAATTTTACATTGAATTTTTGTGCTCGAGAAAACGCCAAAAGTCGACACTCTGGCGCTGCTTATGGGGCACTGACAGCACTGAGTGAACTGCACTGTCATTACTGTCAGACAAAATGAGTTCACGCAAAATTAATTAATATTGTAATTACCGTAATATAACATAATTTATATGATATAAACTTTATAGATTCATGCACCAATCATTTGATCACGTCGGAGTGAAATACGCTTGCGTAATAAAGAAAAACTGTCATTTTAAAAAGCTTTCGTGATGAATAATTACAACAACTTACATAAAAGAGTTTCGACTTTTGATAATGTAAAACGTGTTAAAAAGGGCCTTGATAATTACGCACAATGAGAAAAGAAGCTTTATTATACATGTTATAACTTACCACAGAAATTCTGAGTATATGCAGGTAAGATTTTGATCTAAAACCGTAATAGTTTAATGCTAAATTAAGTTGTCGAAATTGGACATAAATACTCCACCTTATTCCAACGTAAATAATATCCAGTATGCTCAAATTTTTACAACAATAACATTAATTGTTCTTACACGAATTCATCCAACATTCACATGTGACAGAACTGTCAAGATTTTAGGTTAAGAAAGCGCCCTGTAAGCAGTGCTTGGCGGAGCACGCCTGAACTGCACTTTTGCCCAGGCCAGATAGAACTCGCTTTTCATTTAGAAGGCCATGTTGGGAACACTGCAAAGTTGGTATTAAGCTAATAAGCATAACCTCTGGATGAAGGTGTCATGTTGTACAGTGAATGGGTACATATTTTAATAAGCGTTTAATATACAAACAACGTACTGCGTAATTTAATCTTTGAAAAGACCAACGACTAAAGAATAAACAGGAGGGAGTCACTAACAGTAGTTTCTTGTCTAAAGTGGTAACTAAATATGACTGCCGTATATCGTAAACGCAAACAGACCTCACAGTTCACCATTGTTTATAATGCACGTAAAATACAGGGTGCCGCAGTGATGAACGCAACATAGCAAAGTACTCTTCAACGTAAATCTATCTGTGCAGTTTGGAAATTTTTCATTTGCTCAGTTTCAAAATATTTTAAAAAGATTCAGTTACCAAATTCAATTTGTTTCAAACTATCAGCACGGCCTTGGTAAGTGAATGCTAAAATAAAGTAAAGCAACTTACAACATTTTACAGAAATAAAGTCAGGTTACTTTGATGTCTTCCAGTCATTTATTTTAACATTCACTGATCAAGGCCGCGCCGATAGTCTGACATAAATTGAATTTGGCCACTGGATCTTTTTAAAATATTTTGAAGCCGAGTAAACGAGAAATTCTCAAACTGCACAGACAGATTCATCTCGAAGAGTGCTTTAAAAATCCTAAACGGAATTTTGCTGTCAAATAATTAGGGGAGCCAATATTTGAACACCTCTAAATTAACGTGGGATTTCCTAGGTTGCGTTCACCAATGCAGCATCCTGTACACGTTAAATTTAACTAAATAAGATTCGAGAAATGTCAATTACATTCTATACACTGCAGTTCTATGATTAAAAATACTTGAAAGGAACTGACTCATTCCTTTTTTATATTGTAAATTGGCTTTCAAAGTAGTCAATGATTGGAGCTGTCATATTGTGTCACATTTAATTTGTTGCTTTGAAATCTCCGGCCTAATTTTCTCAAAATCCGAAAATTTGAAAATTTTGAAAAATTTTTCAAAAATCGTCACTTCCAAAAAACGAAAATTCCACGGAATCCCCGACCTTTTTTTTTCAAATTCGTCTATTTAAATTAAGTGCAACGTGTGCGCGTTGCCACTAATACAGAAGATATAGGAAAGACTAGAACACGACGTTTAGTATAACCTCCAATACTACAAGGCTAGTACATAGTATGTAAATATAATCAAAACGTCATTAAATTTCAATGTGACGAGTCACTTTTTTGTCCGCAAGTTTAACTTACGCTTGTTGCGCCACTGAACATCGAAAAATTCCAAAACTATCCTAGAAGCCATTCACTTTTTAACTGAAGTCTATAATAACCTATCAATGCTTGGTTTGTATATACTACTAATCACAGTTACTAAATAAACACACAAATTCGTTCGAAACTCAGATGCAAACACAAAATCCTACAATTATTTTTCCACTACCAAGCTGACCTACCGCAAAGTGGTAAAACTTCCGTCAAATGTAATTGCGCCGTAGGTTCCCTCCTGTTAATTCTTTCCTCGTAAGAAAAGACAGTTAAAACATAATTAATGTAAGCAAAGTTTAACTAGGCATGCAAACTGTAGAACACAAATATTTATTCCACCTACCAACCCCGAACAATTGAATCTGCTCACTCTGTGGCTGTACATAATATTATTTATTCTGAAAATTAAAAATAATGAGTATGTAGTTTGTTTTTAACTAAAATATTTGGAAAGTTGAATTTTTTCTTTATAACAACCATTAAAATTATCTGGCATTTACGAAAATTAACCCGGTCCTCTATTTTTCTCACTCTTACATGCACTGAGTCTCTTAATGTTCTCTCTCACATTTCTAACCCGGTTATGAACCGGGTGAATGTTCGTAAACGCCTATCAAAGCAGGAGAATTAACGCAATCACCGATTTAAAATAAATTTAATAATTTAATTTAGTTTTAACAATTTTGTTAAACGAAGTGAAGAAGTACATAGTTGACCCCGTATGCACCCTGTATAGTCGCGCGCAGCTTAAATGCTACAATTTGACAGTTCTGTGACCCTTGTATCACAAGGTTTTAAGAGTGAGGTTTGCATGCGGGAGGTGCATTTAAGGTGCGCGGGACTGTACATTGTTCGCCAAAATGAAAGATCTTTTTTTCCTAATTTCAAAAATATATAGTACGTTGATACTTGGATGAACGGTTTGTGAGATATTTAAAGTTTAAAGCATCAATAAATTAATATTTAAAAAATCTTTCTTATCAGCTTATTTTGTAACAATTTTGTTGCAAGTCGTTATTTTGTAACGTTTCGAATATTGTTATGTGCTAATTAAAAGGAGTGATTGGAGGTTTTTTGAAGTGTTTTTTTCAAGGTCGCCTTGATTTTTTTGAGTGTGATATTTTAAACTCAAATATGTCACAAACGGCTGATACAAATATATGTTTTTGAAATTAGGAAGCAATGATCTTTCATTATAAAGAATATGCAGGTGTTCCATTAAAAAAAAAATATTGTATCTTTTTCTCCACTTTGCGATGCGCTTTATTTTTTGTGACAGCTCTTGTGACAACTTTTGCATTTACAGTTTTTCTCTAGCTCTTGAAATAAAACCTCTAGGTAGGGTGCAAAATATTAAAAAAAAAAAAAAAAACCTGTACACTGATTATACAGGGTGCTACTATGCTTGAGCCGTTTACTGATACTCCCTATTTTATTGAAAAGTTATCTTTACCACTTTTTATAAGTCAACGAACAAAATAACTTAATTGTTTCAACCTGCGTTTTTTAGAAAAAATATGCAATTAAAACACTTAGTTGTGAAAATCTTCTTTACCTGACGAACCAATAAACGCATTATCATCATTATCATTTAATTATACTTATTGTCACTTACTAAATACTATGTATTTCAATAAACGAATCATCTCAGGAATTGTATCATAAATAAATGTATTATGCTCCAAGAAAACACCTAAAATATGTTTGATACTATGACGTTCTTTAAGAATGTGATCTCAGGGATAAGGCGCGCAATCTCGACTTTTACTACTTTTTCAGAATTCTTGTTAGCACTAACCCCCGTATGAAACTTGAAACGAACCTAAAACTTCAATGCCGCGATTTCCGAACCTAGGGAAAATAAAACCGATATTTCACCACCTCAAGTACCTACAACAAACCCCTAATATTGATTATCGTAATTAATAATTAACGCAAATAATGTTTGCTAACCGCTCAGGGATTCACCCACATTGAAGAACATTTCGCGCTTTAATGGGGTAATTAATTTTCATCAAATTACTACTACGTTGAAATGCATGATTAATTTTTTGTTGTCATAAAATACTAGAACTTTGTCCTCGTTTTTGGTCGACAAATTTGCTTAAAACGATCATAAATATTCAGGAACTCCTGAGTATTAGTTATATTATAGCCAAAGCCAAAATAGAAAACGGCGTGTACGGGAGAACTCGAAATAATTTCCCCTCGGACAAATAAAACTAGATTACCCCCGGAAAACGCTCAAGATGTACTATATTGTTGGTGTGCTCTTTAAAATTTGTATGTGTTAATCTGCGAATTCGTTTCAAATTTATGATGTCATGGCGAAGGTGGTATACTCCAGAGGACTAATTGTACAATCATTAATTTTGCAAGAGAACCGTGAGCTCGGTTAAAGCCATAATTAAACGGAAGTACGCACTCTGCGTTTGTTCACATCAAGGTTGCAAATGTGCAATAACAGATTTCAATGTTAATAGCCACTGTTGTTAACCAAATTTGCAAATAACAGGTACGAAAGCACAGTAAAAATTAAATGTAAACCAAAACCGTAATTGTTATTTTGTGATTCATGTCATGCTGACATTTAAAAGTCAGGTTATGTTCAATTTTAACACTGCGACATACGTTTTCCAAAACAAAATATTTCCACAGGATACCGGATTATTAAATGGACACATGTTATATAGTTTTCGGTAACTAGGGGAAAAAACCAAAATTTGCTTTTACTCTTTAAAGTAAATAATAACAGAAAACGGTTCTAAATAAACGAGAAGCAAAATTTCAATAGAACGTGACTCATTCTGGAAAGCTGTTATCATTTCAATGTACAGTATACACCTCGCTCGCTGAACCATCGTATCTGCAACATCTGATTTTGTTGTAAAGCGAAAGTAAATGAATATGGAACAGAAGTTCCGGCGGCGGGCATCGAAGGAAATACGTCACGGCGCAAAACGAACCCGCGTGTGAATTAACAACAACTTTCGAGGCGGACGGAACAAACGTGGAACAAACACGAAACTCCGTTAAATAAAATATTTAGCTGCGCCCCCTCATGCTCGAGGCAGGTAAATCAGGAATTATGTAATTCCGGCTCGAAATATTAAATTCGCGAGCGTGTTTATTAATTCAGAATTGCAGATTAATTTCGGCGGAGCCGAATTTGGAAACATCGGGTTATAAAATAGAATATTCAGAACGTCTGAATTAATAATACTGTATACAGTTACTACACATGGCAAATCTAAATATATTCACTGACGCAGAGTTGTCTATTATTTTTGAGTCACCCTATATATTTTATATTTTATAAAATTAACGAGGATGAAACAAATTCAAACTTTAATGTCCAATTTGAATTCTTCGCAAGTATTGGAGAAACAATCACAAAAAAGTAACAAAGCAGCGAAATGATTTTGCACGCGAGTGGGCGAGTGTTCAAACTTACCCTAAAATAACCAGACAAGCTCAGATTAGTTTGATTAAAAAAAGTTGTAAAACGGAAGTGTAGCAACAATCAAAAAGAGAAATACTGAATAGTGTTTAATTAATTTTTTTGTTTCGGATAGAATTTTTCAATTACTGTTCTGAATTGATTGCTTCGTTAACGTATAGAAAAACTAACCAATTAATCTTGAATCTAGAAAATAAAGTTAGGCCAAAATAAACACCCTTGAACTTTCGACCCGTATTATAGATTAGACGGTTCTTCCGAAATAGGGTGGAAACAAACAACCTGGGTCCGAATATGCATAACGTGTGGGATCTATATTAATGCTTGTAGGTCATGGTTCGCTGTACGTGACACGAAAACTATTCTCTCTAGGTCGCACTTTTGTATCGGGGCATCGGGGGCAGTGTTACCGAAAATCGATCGGGGGATATGCGTTAGACTGTTTATTACTCCTCGAGGGCAGATATTTATCTCCCCACAATCTCTGTCAGGAGCATTTCCGTTTCCTATGTGTGTATGCACAAATGCATTCGGAATTTGGATGGCGGTCACGCGATCAATTTTAATCATATTCATTAACAAGGACTCATATTGCAGGACAAAGACGCACGCACGGATTAAATCTATTTAAATCGTGGTATAACATATTTTTAAATTGATATTAATCTGCGACGAAAATTCTGTTTTATGGTAAGTGTTATTTATAGCTATATTTTTTCGAGTTGCGAAGCGTAACGTTCAGGAAACGCTTGGTCATGTTCACAACACAAAATTACCATTTGTTTGTCATACAATTTAAATAATAAGAACGCACATTGTTTCTGCTAAGTTATAACCAGGGATACGAATTCAGACCAGTAGCAGTGAATAGCATTTTGCACGCAAGCGGTGGACTGACTTCGTATCCCTGCTTATAACTAAAGCATGGATTTAGATGCAAGAACGACTCTTGACCTAAAAATGCATCTAAATCCGTGCTTTACTTATAACTAAAGTCATTCGCAAGTAAAGCCAGATTTTTTTTATAAATATTGTTACAATAGTGTTATTTTTTATTCACGCCAGTTGTACATTTCTCTTTGTTTTTTTTTTCAATTTTCCTTTTTATAAAAATTGTAGTAAATTTTATTTTCATACTTTCGCTAGCGTTGTGAATACGATGACGCTATACAGATGCCTCATACAACTGCTATTTAACATTTTCTTAAAACTGGAACAAAATTATATTGTATTTTGTAAAAAAAAATAACAAAACTTAACAAAACGAAAAATGAACACTAAAAAAATAACGAGTAAGGTGCAGTTCTTAGGCCCGTGTGACACCATGCAAGATTTGATATAAGAATTAAATTTATCGTCGTAGTCAAATCTAAACACATAACTTTACTTAATTCTTGTATAAGAAATAATATTAAATCTTTACTGTGTTTGCCATTACCTCAATAATTTTTTATGTTAAACTTGCGCTTAACTACTGAAGCGTTCGCTAAATTTGTTCTCAAAACAAAATCGATTGTTGCATGTTCTATTTCAAATAGCAAACACATGTCCGTATGTTTGGTATTTTTTGCAAGCGATAAGCCAGCGATCCAGGGCGACGCGACGCGTCGTCACGGCTCGGGTGACTTTGGACCACACAAACACACGCATAAACAAATCATCGTAACATGTAGCTTGGTGCTTTCCAAAATTACGGGCATGTTGAAGCATTTCGCGCTTGTCTGTTCTGTCTCTAAACTGGCGACATTCGAAGCACTATAGTTGCACAGACGTCATAAAACAAATCTATTTCACGTTCTTAGATTTTGTATACAGTTTGTCGCGTTAAAATCACGGATACATGTACATTAGCGAAAAAGGCAAATCGAATTACGCTCAAGTTAAAGTGTTTTGTTTTTGTCTGTTTCTTTTCAAAGTTGGCGTCGTAATTCTGAGTCAGCTCAAGATGCGCTTGGAATGCAGTAGAGAAAACAAGTCGCAGATGGTGAAGTACAGGCGCGTTCCGTATGACAGTTTCAAGCAGGTAATTGATAGGTGTTTATGAGAAAATGCGTTCGGGGCGGGTTAGAATTCAAATCAACGGTTACCATTGGTCGGTGGGTTTTTAAAGATCTATCTGGCAAGTCCGAGGGGGTGTTGTTAATTTTTTACTTGCGGGATAGGAACACGGAAAACAGATAGATAGCATTGACGCTTTACCGAGAACGGTTCTGTTCAATTCTAATTTGGCTTAGCAGTTTTTCCTTAGGCGCTTGTAGTCTTTATTCATTTTATAGTTAAATCATTATTTCGGTACGGTTTAAATACAGTGTGTTAAGAAAGGCAATTAAACCAAACACGTGCACGTCGCGACGCGAGTGATTAAAGCAGAGTGAGCAGTGCGCGGAAGTGGTGCACGGATTATACGGCTTTAGGTAATTGACATTTATTTGTATTCTTCAGCGCACCTTTGGTGGTAACAATTGCGTAGGGATAATTTGATTTGCATTAATTAGTGACTGTCATGCCAAAATAGAAACAGAACAGCTAATTGAACAACTTTATAAAACAAACTTCTTTAATTTACATTTAAAGCCTTTGGTACATCATCCGTCCAAAAATTTCGAATTTTGTATCTTTGTATCTTGTATAATGATTATAATAGTTTTTATTGTATATAATGTCTTCAGAAGTAATAGCATACAGTATAACTTCATAAATGTATAAGGACGTAACAGTCATAATTTCATATTGAATAAAGAACTCCTTGCAGGATGTCCTTGTGGGAACGTTTAATTATCTTTTTTTGAAGTATGAACACTTTTAATATTTCAGAACAGTTTCCCCAAAAGATTATACCATAGGACAGCACCGATTGAATCAAACCGAAATATAATATTTTCAGTACATCATTAGACACTGTAGTCCTAAGAGGAAATATTAAGAACGCATGAGCACTTAGTTTTTTAACTGTTTGATCCACATGTTGTTTCCACGTAAGTTTTGAATCGAGTTCGAAACCGAGTTGGTGTTACTAGGGATGATTTCTTTAAAGTGTAATTTTTCGGAACAATTTCTAATATCTGAGATTTCTTTGCATTCCGAAACAAACCATTATTATCACATCACTGCGATAACTGTTCAACGGCAGCATTAGCGGTAACTACGGCTGTGTTCTCCATATTTTCAGATATAATAAAACTCGTATCATCAGCATAGAGCGTAATTTGCGACGGTATGGTACAGTCATCTGGAAGATCATTTATGAAAAGTATGAAGAGTAAGGGCCCTAGTATGGATCCTTGAGGGAGACCAGCATCGATGCATTGTTCACTTGAAAGTTGATTTTCGATACCAACCCGTTGCGATCTATCACCTAGATAAGATTGTATCCAACAGTTTGGTATACCTCTGATTGTTTATTTTCTGCCATTTTTTTTAAATCTGTGGTGGTTGCCCAACGGGTTCCTAAATCAAAGACTTGTCAGGACCTCAGGAGCGGGAGTGTATTTGAGTGTGTGTAAAGTGTTTCATGGCTTTGTTACTTCCAACCTTCTCGCCGTTTAAGGGGAAGCAGTGTCGAATTTTATCCCCAACACTGAAGGGTGCCTGAAGTCGATACCGACCACCCCCGAGAAAAATCCCGAGTGCGGTTCGAACCGACGACCATGCGATTGCAAGGCCGGTCCTCTTACCACTGGACCGTTCAGGCGTTTACTTTTGTAATTGCTTACTGTTCCAATAAATCGCTATTATTATTATTATTATTATTATTTAAATCAATTTCTATTTAGAAAGTAACAGATAGCGATTCGTGAAATAAATAAAATAAGTAATAACTAACAAAAGTGTTATCTTTATTATTTTATTACAAAAAATATGACTGCTCTAGAGCACTCTCAGAATATCTCCATTTCTTTTTTTACCCTCCGTAACAACCCAAGTTTAGGTGCTCTATCATGAACGACCCTGTATATGTCATCATATCTTTTTCGGTACTTTCATTTTTTCGTTCAATTTTTTTCGTTTTTTTTTTTACTCGAATGATCTAAAACCCAATTCAATTAATAAAACAAAAGTTTTAAATATTAATTAACTAGGATTTTTTTTTAATCCGCTTGAATTGAACTCCCTTTTTAGAGTCATTTCTAACAAATATTATAAATTAAATTTACGTCACTGTAGGCATTAGAAAGCAAAGAAAAGATGTTTTTATTTAAATTTAGGCCACGCTCAGATCAGCTACATACAAAAGCAGCTGCGACATAACAAAGAATTCTAAAAGAATCCTCCGATTTCCTAAATAACGCAAAACTATTTCTCAACCAAAACAAAAGAGCTCGCGCGCAGTTAAATCAAAAATATAGAGAGTGTTTATTTTTCAGATGCTCGGGGGTCAATCACTGCAGCTTCATCCTGAACAAAGATTGCCCGGGGGCCGACAGATGGGGGCCGGGGACCTTCACAGTCAAGTACGCGTGCATATCAGGTAACTTTTTTTTTCTTCTTTTAATTAAAGCGCGCGCGCTGTGCCGTTCCAAAACGGCTTTGTGTGCGCGCGGAAAATTTGATATTCCATCGACACAAAAGATATATGGGGCGACCGTGAAATATTGTCAATCTCCCGGATTTAGTAAACTTCACATGCGTTCGGCTTTTGTTCGCTAATCCCTATTATTCGCACCGAATCCGATCCAGATGACGAATTACTGCTAATAAAAGGAAACGGGGACGTTCTCGTTACAAATATTGGCAGCGCGAGTATTGTTCTATACAATAAAAACGTTACTTCAAACGAAACACTTGATCGATACACATACGTAGATATATACAGGGTGTAAATGAAATGTGACGCAATTAATGTAAGGCGTTGAATTCTTTTATTAGATAGAGAAAGAATTAAATACTGCAACGAAAACATTACACTGCCCTCGCCGAAGGAGAGTGGATTGTCGGAAGGATACGTGCACAATCCCGGTTATCCCAGATTTTATTTGGGCCGTCAAGACTGCCAATGGAAAATCAAAGCGACCTCTCCGCAGCGAATTAAGCTCACTATACTGGATTTATCCTTGACAGGTACGTGTGCGTTTGATGTATTATGCATGTATGTAGATAATACAAAGTGTGGACGTGAATAGATTTAACATAACACATATAGTATTAATAAGGCTCAAGTCAAATCAAAATTAAATTAGCAGTGGGTACTAATTTATTACTAATGAACTAGTAAATAACATGTAACAAAACGTAGGGCGAATTTTGCTCATTTGAATCATCTGTCGATAACATTGTGCATCCCCCCATACGTGAACGTGGAACTTGGGATGATACCAATTCGGCGCCAGACTTCTCGGGGACGGAATCGATTACAATTTCGCTGTCACATGCAAAAATAATTCAGGAACTTTCAGCTGTAATACGCCAACCATGTTATAAGGTAATAATAAATTAAAGGATAAATATAAATTGAAAATATGAAAAACACTGAATTCACATTTCCGAGTGTACAGTGTGTGATTTTTAATACCTGAGGTCGATTTGAATTTACCGCCAGTACTAAATTGTTATTATATTGGCAATACCCGGTTCTGTCACCTTACAGTGTTGCCACAGCTAGTACAATTGTACTTATTTCGAGTGTCTTCCCTTGTATAAGTTAACTACTCTTTGACACTCTAGAAAATGGACAGTGGACAGGTTAGTGATTAGTGTCACTACTACTGTCAATGTCAATGTCACTACTAATGAAGCTCCGTTACGTAATGAGACGAGGAACTTGCAGAAATAGAAAATGATATAAATGTATCATAATACGTTTTATTTACTTGTTATTTTGTTAGATGTTTAAGTAGATACATATTTTATGTTTGCTTTCGCATTCGTTTCATAATATATAAAAGCAATGAAACAAAAAATCAATAATGTGATTATTGATTTATTTAATAGTTGGTACTTTTTGTCAAAAATCTAGTATTTTTCTTGTTTGAACGTTAGTACAGTATTAAACAGTGTTGTGGCAACACTGGTCACTTACCTTTGTCATTTTTCTTCTGATATAAGAATAGAAATACGTGAAAACCAAACAAAATAATGAGTCGACTCTGAAATTGAACACTGAACAATCAACACTTGTTGCCACAATTAAAACGTAAAATACACCAAAAACATGGCACCAAATTCAAAGTATCCTCAATCATTAAACATCACTCTGTATATGTACATGTTAACCCATCATCAATCAAATCAGAAATAACTTCGTGTTTTCATAACGCAGTAAAAGCACGGAAGTGGAATGGGTTGCCTATCTCAATTTCACGATTTAAACTAGACACGCACCGTGACAAATTGTTTTTTTGATAATAAGGTTTCGGATACGAAAAATTTTGACGTGTTTTATACATAACCTCATTTCTTACACTACAACATATGCGAATTGTTACATACATAAGTGAGTTTCCTAATACACAAAAGAGCAACTTTGAGTTGGTTTTCAGTTCTTCTTACGAAATAAAACTTTTTTAGAAAGAAAATCCCTAATGATTTGAAAAGAAACCTTAAAATGGGATTTATCTCTCAAGTTGGCAACACTGCTCGCGAGTAGGTAACCTATTTTTTCTAGAAAGTGGTCAAGAATCACTGTTTGAGTTGGCAACGCTGAATTTTATTTTTAAATGGTACAACTGGAGTAACTTCCAGTTGTTGACGACTTGACACCGACAGCCTTCACTTTATAAGCGTCATTTGACATTTCAAAGTCAAATTAAAACGCTAGTTTCTATTCACATAATCTACAATCTGGTCGCTGTTCAGGATATGTCAAATAAACCAACAAAACATATATCCGGTTGCAGTGTTGCAAATAGCAAAATAAAAAAATGCTCTTAATTGTATTGCCAATTGTATTGCCTGACAAATGTTTCTAATTTGAGGATAAAAGCAGGCTTCCAACAGAATAGGACTGCATTGTCTTCAACATAAGAGAGAGAAAGGTAGAACAAGCATCCTCTAAGAGCGACAAAGATCACACAATACCGATACCACGTAACTTGGGTCAAATTCGAAATTCTTTATGTAATTTCACTTAAACTGTAAGTTTAAGTTAAAATTATACAACTTAAAACCATCTTAAAATTAAGAAATTTAGTGTTGAAATGAATAGTACAAAAGTTAAAGAATATTGAAATGTAAGTAAATAATAAACACAACTCTTTATAAATCACTTAACTTGACGGCCTACTGCGACAACAAAAAATAGTGAAGATATGAATTATAACGGGTTTTCAGTTAAAAAACTTCTTACAATGTGCCATGAAATGACAAGGACCGAAAAAGGTATGTCTTGGCTTATAACAGGTTTGCGTTGTCAATTGACAGATACATTTTGGCGTTGTTAAAATTTAATTTCTGTCGTACTGTCCTGTGAAATGGTTTTCACGTTAAAGCAGAAATCGTTTATGTTTAAATTCTTTTTTCGTAATGAACATTTTCACATCTTTTCTAAATATGTACAACATTTGAAATATCTGAAGAGTCTTCTTTTTTCAAAAGTAAGGTTATATTTCCCTATTACTTGCGCCACATGCGCAGACATACGTTTTCGACATCATATTTTTCCATGGCATGCCAGAGAAGTTGTAGAAGTGTATTTCTCTTGTAATTATAAAATATTAGCAGTACTACAAAAACCAGTTAATTCGTTATTTGAAGGTTTTTCTTTTGTTATACATAATCCAATGTTCAAAACGTTTAACTTAAACAGGCAAATAAAAAAAGAGAGTATCAAAATCCCCTTCCCAACTATAGAGTTCTCCCGTTCATTACGACAACGAAACTAATTTGCAAGGGTTGCTTCTGCTTAATTATTTACATTTCCGTCTAGTGCTTTTCTACCTTAATTAACTCCGCAGTGCCGTTACTGCGAGATCACTACGAGCGGAAGATAAACGGTATCTATTTATTTTGTAAATCCTTTATCGCAGTTTCCTCTCTCCTCTTACCATTTTCCCCACAATCCTTACGATAAATACCGAACTTAAAAGGAAAAGTCTTTCGCACCAGTTCATAGTTACTCATCAAAGCCACACAAAGTTACAGAGTAATTTGTAACGAGCGTAAACAAATGAGACGTCAGTGTTAAAATTGATGTAAGTTAGATGAGTCTAGACTCTATTTCAATTAAGTGAGTAACTGCAGGACATCAATATTTAGTTACAATTTAAAAAATAGTATACAATGCTCTATATTATATACATATAAGTATATCATAAATGTATGTAAGCATATTATTAAAAAAATTAAGTATTGTATAATTTCAGTTGTGGGTGGACAATGCCAAGACCTCTTGGTCATAAAAGATTCAAGTCAAACAGTATTCTCATCTTGCGTACAACACGAGCCGCCAACTGAAATCGCATCCATAACCGACACCCTAGAAGTAATCCTATCTTCCTCCGAAAAACTAATTCCAAGAAGGGGTGTCCTCTTCCACTTCACTGCCGTCGGTTGCTTCACGCCCAGCACTCCGAAAGACGGCTACCTGGTGTACAGGAACGACAGCGTTGCCGTGTTTAGTTGCTGCGCCGGATACGCCTTCCCCGATTCCTGCGAGAAAATCAAAATTTTGAGGTGCGTTGGATACCAGTGGGATCAACAGCTGCCATTGCCTGACTGTGATAGTAAGTAAACTTTCACTTTAATTTCAATGATAAACTCCCGTTCAAGTCTTAAATAGACAACAAAAAAATATATATGTATTTATATTCATTTCGTAACCGTTGTATTTTAATAAGTTCATATTTTAAGTTTAGTTGTACCAATTTTTTTGCCGTATTTTGTCTCGGGAAGATAAAAATCCCTGGTAGCTCAGCCCGGCTGAGACAACCGGTATCTATGGAAATTGACTTCCTGACTCACCGGGTATGTTAAATGATTTTTTTATGGCGTGTTAATGAAAATAATTTTTAAAATAATGTGGTGTGCTTTGTAAAAAAGAAAAAGGTACTTAAAATATTTTGCAATAAAAAAATCTAAAATAAATTTTAAAGTAAGAAATAATAAACGTGCATTTAAATTTATTTTTAATACATGCTTATACTTTCTCTTCAGATTTAATTGGCTATATGTTTATGGTATCTATTTTTTTATTGTTGAAATCAGACATTACAATTACATTACTAACTTGCACTGCGCATCGAACTACTTATTACCGACTACTTTCTATTATTATGATTCACAGAAATGACATACTTTGTATATCGAAAACTATTTTAATATCATAGTCAGAGGCGTGCATGGAATATTTTCACTTACAACTAGTAATTAATAGTCTAATTAGTCTTATTACATTAATTAATTACTTCTTAGTATCTTGGCTGAAAAATTTCTTATGTTTATTTCGTAACACTGGCGAAATAAATTTTAATGACTATGATATTTATGTATTTCAATTTATGTATTGATTAATCTAATTATATTTACTAGGTTTTGAACATCAGGCTTTCACTTCCGTACATAATTTTAACAATTTTTATTGTTTATAAATTAGTTTCTAACGAGTTAAGAATAACAGGAGAGAGTCACACTAACAATAGTTTCTCGTCCAAACTGGTCACTAAATATGGCCGCTGTATGTCGTAGGCGCACACGAGCGTTTTACAAAATTCTGGAACGTCCACAAACCAACGCTTCACCATTGTTTATAACACACTTACTGCATTAAATTTAACCGTCTCATGCTTTTCGCGATATTTAAGTTTGAAATTATTATTGTTTTGGTATATTTTTATTAATGATTTAACTAAATAAGATTCGAGAAATGTCAACTGTATTCTATACACTGGAATTCTATGACTAAAAGTACTTGAACGGAACTTACTTACACTACTAAATTCCAAAACTAACCTAAAAGTTTGTTAAGAATCTCCATAAGATGTTAGTAACCAGTACGTAACATAAAAGAAATTTAGGAATTTGTCTTAGGTTACTAAAAGCAGGTTACTAAAAGCAAAGGTTGCTTTTAGTAACAAATTCCTAAATTTCTTTTATATAACCTAAAAGTCATTCACTTTTTAACTGAAGTCTATAATAACATATCAATGTATCGTTTGCATACGTTTGCAACTTCAAAAAGCAATAGTCTGTCAACAGAAAAATTTGATTACTGCGATTTTTAAATGTTTTGTTTGCAAAGCACAGGCACCTTTGATGATGTTGTGAAAATCAAAATATCTTCTTTATTTATTAATTTACGAAAAAATATCAAAGGACAATTTTAATTAAGATTAAGAATTTTATTCCCTATCGATTGATAATATAATATACGGGGTGTTCTATTTAAAAAAGTGTCTTTTTGACTTTATCTCATTAACACGACGCTCAATTTGTAATGAGCGTGAGAAGTACTACTAGTTTGCTAATTTAACCGAATTTGTAGCTTTTATAATAACAAAGTTAGCAATAGTGCCGACTTAAGTTTGAACAGACTGTATACTACTAATACTAATCTCAGTTGCTAAATAAATACATAGATTCGTACAACACCAGATACAAACACGAAATTTTGCCACTATGGATGTCAACAAGTAGCCATACTGCAGAAGCTGACCTACCGCAAAGTGGTAACTTCCGTCAAATGGCATTCTGCCATGCCGTGTCTTCCCCGCTTGGTTTCTAATTAATTTCCTTTTAACGCCTTCGTGTTAGTCACTTTTTTTTAAGTTGGCAATTTTGTCTCAATTTTAAGTTGTCATTCTGTTTTTCACGTGACAGTAATTTAGAAATGGCGGTTCTTGCGGGTTCAGTTTATTAGGTTTGTAATTAACTTTTTCATAACTCCTTTAGCTTTAATTTCATAAAAACTGTTCGTTTTAGATTTGAAAGTGGAATTTCGTCCGAAACATGTCACGTAACCAAACATCTGTTAAATTATTACTAAATAATAAATAGATTTGGAAACTTAACCTCGGTTTGGAAACCTGACTTTTGATTTTTCTTATAGCGACTTAAAGCATAGGTATCTATTAATCGATAGGTGCCGAGTGATTTGCAAGTAATTTTCCACCTGAACGCGACCAATGACGTACTTTTCACTTAAGCTAAGACATGCCCGTCCAGATTTGATGGCAAGAGTTGATAAAACATTTTAACAAAAGCACAAGTTTGTAAGGCTGACACATCAAAAAAATTGATTACCTCCATTGTTGGATGAAATACACAAAAAAAAATTAAATTCACGTAAAAGTTGTAGATATAATTAAGGTGTCTCACAAAACAGTGACACAAAAAACTTGAATACAATTTTACAGTTTCGAAAGTTAGTTTATATGTGGAGAACACCCTGTGTAAAATATTTCAACTCTGCATTCACTGTAACGTAGACGCATCTGAACCAAAGTACCAAATCATAATTTTAATTATAATATTAAGGTTAAAGTAACGCATTTTGTTGTACCGTGAAATTTTCTTTAAAGTACCTATGGTACAGTGGTGAGCAAAAAGAAAGGACACTATCTTTCCTAGATAGTATCCAGCTTTAATTGGCAGTCCTGAGTTTAGGTTATAATGTTATATTAATCATTTGTAATTGTAATTCGTAATTCATAACGTATTACTACCTACCTAACTATGTACATCAAAATAATCGACCTTGAATAGATTGCGAAAATTGGGGGAACCTCCCAGTTCAGTGGAGATGGGAGTGGGCTACACAATAGGATCGCCGGTAACTCGTTATCTAGTTGTTAATTAAGAAAGGGGCGCCACCTAGCGTTCTACTTATTCCAGGTATAAGTAATACGTGTTACCGCTATGACTACACACGTGAATGTAGCATATGAGTAAACCTCAAGTTTGAAATTCTGCGTTTAAAAAAAATATTTTTATCAGTCACCCTGTATATATCGAAATTATCAGTCACCCTATATATAACGAAATCTAAAAAAAAAGTATGACAATTCACGACATTAAGTTTATTGATCGTTTTAAATGAAAATTACGTAAATGTACGTTAATCACTCTAGTTCGAAATAAAATTAAAATTCACAGAGCAAGTGTAACACGTAAACACCGGCAAGGATATCTTATTTAATTTACAAAGGTGATGTACAAGTTATAAGCACCTGTCAGTTTGACAGTAGGAGGGAGTTATTAATTTTCTTTATGCAAATTATGACATGTTCTTGAGGAACCGTGACTTGAAATATACAATTACAAAATTTTCAAGCCTTTAACTACTCATTATGCAGCGTAATTGATGATTAACCGAGGTAAGGAATGAAAAGTGTACGATACCGGTCGACGTTAAGTCCGGTCGTCTGTTGCCATAAATCACGACATTTACATCGAAGTCTCGAGAGAGGGCTTTGATCCTACATGCACGTCCGAACTTTCGCGGTGTTTGATGGTAGTAGAACTAGATGACTCTCGTACGGCTTTTCTGTTTACTACCTATCACCTGCTACAATTTACCTCGCATAACGTGAATTTGCCTAGTATAACGTGAAACTGCTCCGTACGACGTGAAACTGCCTCGTACAACGTGAAACTGCCCCGTACAACGTGAAACTGCCTTGTACAACGTGAAACTGCCCCGTACAGCGTGTTAAAGGAAGAAACGCGTCGATAAGTTTGACAAATTCAAAGTTGAATCGAAAGACTTACCCCTTGTTTAAAAATAAGGGCCTATTAAAACCTGTGACACATCCGTTTGATTGTGTGATTGAAGTTGGAGTTCGTGACGTGAGTTTTATCTGTCGTGTATTGGAAGCTTAACTTACTCATCACACCTCGTATAGGTATAATGTTTCAGAGTCTGGAATATGTAGGTACATTATTTTATTTATCTATAACACTTACGTGTATTTTTATAACTGCTTTATCAAATCTATTTATATCTTAATATTTATAAATGTAAGCACCTGCAGGAAAAATGTTCTATATTAGACATCGACATATACACACCAGGAAATCGGAACTACGTATAAATGCAGACGAACTTCCGGCGTAGCTACTACAATTATCTCGTTAATAAAAAAAGAAAAACTTTTAATATTATTCAGACGTCTTTCATTGACGATCTGTGAATACACAAACAAGAATCCATTGTGAACGTGTACAAGGAGAGGAGGTCGCTATGTTTGTTATCCGCCGCGCTTAATGCGTACTTTTGAGTCAGTCTATTGTTGTGCCCGGTTGGAATACAACACTTGAGGAGCTTCCTGTGTGCTACTTAACAGCGTACGTATAAGTAGATTCTGGTTACTTCATCCTGTTTTACAATACAATAGTCGTGCCTTTTGGTTTGTATAAAATTCATGCCTATTCGGAGAATATCTTCGTAAAATTACGATTTCAATCAAATTAAATATTTGAAGTTTTTTTTCTTGTCCGAGGTCAAATCGGTAATTTATTTTAAATATTTAAAAGACGAATGCGTTTGTACTATGAATTGAAGTGGCGAGGCGTATGCCTAATTGTACGTAATTAACGCAAGCGGACTTTAAAACATGCGTGATTGTGAGGTGAATAAATAATCAACTAACTTTTATTTGTCGTCTTTTAATGGGAAATATGTCGCTTTAGAATCGCTTTATATAAATGTTATTATTGCCCAAAGGACTTCTTGGTTTTCGGTTTTCTCTATTATTGTTATTTATACATACATTTCTTTGTTCCAGTATTCAGATTTTATTAATTCGACATCATATTGTGACCAGCCTGTGATTTATTCAGGTATAATTAGGATGTGATTTGAAAGCCTGAACATTATACTTTTAAACGACATGTCACTTCAGTCTTTAAATTTGCAATTGGCGTAAATACATTCTGTTAAATGAAAGGTCACCAAAACAATTTTTTAAATAAACTTGAAGATATCTCAAAACGGTTGCATTTAGATATAAGGAAACCTTAACATTTTTTATTTAAAATATAAAAAGTATAGCATTTAATTTAAAATAAGAAAGTTCACGGCGACATCCGGTGTAACCGGAAGTGATATAAAAGTGAAAATATTTTAATCTGAACGATCGTGGTACCTTAGAGCAATGTATTAATTTTCAGAATTTTTGTATATTCCCTTCCCCGAAAACTTTTAATAGGCCACTCAACTTGGGATACCCTGTATGTACAGTCGTAATCAAGACATTAGCTTTACAGAAAAACTCAGCGTGGACATTTTATTTGTGGATTTCAAGCAAAAAATAATTTACGACATCCCGGATTCACTTTGAAGTATGTAGAAAGATTTGGATGCATTCGACGTTCATAGTTTTGAAGGAGATGGGTACGATGTTCTGTAAGCGTCATGAATTATGGTTGCGGTTGTACATAGAGATGCACTTTAACTTTAATATATCTAATAACTTCAATAAAAAGTTTAAAAAATGAATATAACGTATTTACAATTGCATTTAAGTTGTCATCGACCATCAATCACATATTGAGATTTCAACGGTGCGGTGGTTACAGTTTTCTGTAATCGAAAAGTACGACCACATGGCTAAATTTTTGGTATTTCAGCTTTAAAACAGGGCCCGTTAATCTATGATCGCCTCGGTACATTCAGAAGCAGTATATAGAGAGGCGCAAAAGAAACAACTTTTATTGAAAAAAGTTGTTTCTTTTGCGTCTCTCTATATAATGTTTCAGTCTCAAACGAGGGTTTTGGGACACCCGGTATATACGTAGTACAGTTGCGGAATAAAAAAGTGGGACAGTATAATTTCGTTAGTTTAATTGTTACTTCTTAATTCCGGTAACTATATAGTAACTTAGCAACCTTCATAGTTCATAATACACAATCATTCTGTTTGTGGTAAAAATCCTATCGTATAAATTAAAAAAAAATTAAACAGTAAAACAATATTAGTGTTTTTTCAGAAATTTATAACTGTACAAAAAAAAATTAACCTAAGTAAAAATTCTTAATATTTCATGTCGCAGCCATTCAGTTGAATTAATGAGTTTAAACGTCTGGGCATTGATGGATTTTCTCTTAAAAAATTAAACAATTCAACATCTTCCTCGATGGTCGTGCTCCTTTTTCGACCCGTTCCGTCTTTTCTTTTGACGCTCTGGTCCGCCTCCCATTTTCTTTTAATTCTTCCCACAGTACTCTTACTAACGTTAAAGTTTTTTCCTATGCATCTAAAAGACCAGTCCTCCAAACCCTGTATTATTCTTGCTCTTACATTTTCACTAGCATGACGATACATGAAGTTTGCGAATTTAATTTGAGAAATTATTTGATATTAGTAAAATAATTACACTATCGAAATAATACAAAATTTTGCTATAAGTCTTGTCCCGCTTTATGATTCCGCAGCTGTACATTGTATACGTTGACCAATTTAAAAACATCAATAAATTTGCAATATTTTGCAAGAAAGACAGGGGAATGCTATTAAAAGAACGCCAACTGTAACATATTTGGAGCAGCCTGTGTATAATTGCAAGTAGTTTTTAAATGCGTGAATTTTGAGCCTTTTTCTTGAACACACTGCATTTTTCAAGTTAAACTTTACAGCTTTAGGGCGAAACTAAGCTAAGCGAAGCGAAACTAGTTTTTTGAAAATTAGCTCCAATATAATTTTATGCGGACGTGGTGACTAAAGCTAAGCGAAGCGGAGTTAGGATAGCAAAGATATAAAACAATGTTTGTCTTCGCTCGGTTGCTTCGTCCGCGTAAGATTACGTTGGAGCTAATTTTCAAAAAACTTAGAACGTTTTCGATTCACTTGCACCGATTGCACTCAGTGTATTTGCATCTTCTTTTAACCACATGTAATAACACGAGATGAAGATATTTTGAGTGGGCACTAGTACGGTCAATCGAAAACGCTTTTAGTTTCGCTCAGCTTAGGTTAGTTTCGCGTTCAGTGGCCGCCCGGCTTTATTGTTGCAAATTGGCCGGAACCTGGAACAATAATCACGAATTGCTTATCAAATATATGCATATTAATATAATAAACAATTGAATTTTTCAAATTAAAATGGCCAACAAAGAAAAGCTATTGTTTCGCTTTAGCTTGCTGTAGTGTAGATGACCGTAAATAAATATTAATAAGTCAAAGTCCGACGAAAATTTAAAACATTTATAATCGTAATCGTTATACTCGTAACTGCTGAGAAATTTTATCATGAAATTCAAAATATTTACTTTCAAAGCTGGCAGGGCCGGCGGAAGCGGGCATTCAGAGCATGGGCGCCGTTGCGAAGGGGGCGCCGAGGCCGGGGTTGGGTTGAGTTCATAAATTAAATTTTAAGTAACGGGTTCCTTTTAGAGCGACTACTAAATGTTTCGCCTGAAAAATCGCTGGAATTAGTTTCAGATACCGCCGTTTCGGATAACTTTCGGAAACCTAGTGGCGCCATCTATCAACCTATGGTTAAAAGTACTAGCAATTTTACAGGTTTCTGTAAGGTTATTAAAGTGCGTGTGAATGGGTCGACCCCAACCATACCCCAACTCACCAACAGACAAATCATCAACTCGCATTTCATGAAATGTCTATTGATGAGTTGGGTCGTTGATGTTTTGTCGCGTTGACCAGTTGGGTGTTGATGAAATGCGAGTTGATGATGTCCGTTGATGAGCCGGGTCGACCCGCGTGTGAATATAAGATTTTAAGATGCAATACAAACTTCAAGAATTTTATTTTCTCAAAGGGAGATCTTTCTTCGGGGGTACTTCCCTCCCCCTCACTATTATCATTATTAAAAGAATGCCAAACTTTTATACATATTACAAGTACAGCTGAAATAAAAAAAAAAAACGAGAAATGAAATTTTCAAATTGTAAATTTGGTTGTATTTGTCAATTAATTATCTACTTGACAATACATACCTTTCAAAAAAAAAATGTAACCTACAAACTGACATAGCGTCAAATAATTCTAATACAGTCATTTTCACACTATGAAAATATTGAAAAAAATGTGCCAATTTTATTTGACATTTCCCGTTTTTACTGATTTCAGCTGTATGTATGTATGGGTCGAAGTGTGCGTTGATATGTTGGATCATTATCGTAGGGGGGCGCTTACGTAGAAATTGCATGTGGGCGGCAGAAACCCTAGCGCCGGCACTGGAAACTGGCCATTGATAAGTAGGCGTCGTATGTCTTAGCTTCTTTCATTAATTTTAGATACCTGTGTTGTGTGACAAATAATTTGATTTTCGTCAGCGTTGATGACGTTACTGAAATTACTTTCTGTCGTAACGTGAAAGGTAAATAATATGTAAATCAAAGTCCGAACAGAATTTAAAACGTTAATTTATTCATTACACGTAAATGCGAAGAAATTTTATCATAAAATTCAAAATCAGAGTTCAAAATATTTACGTTGAAACTAGACCGCGTTCACAATCCGAGAGCGACTTGGGCGCGTAATCGCGTCTTTCTCACTCACCATCTTTAACACATTTTGCGTCTCGCTCATCCGTTTCGAAATGTCTTTTGTTTACGTTATTTCCATGACAACGGACGCACTTTTCACATCCCACTTTTAAGTAGGATGCTTGCTTAGAGTACGCCGTTGTCATGGAAATAATGTAAACACAAGTCGTTTTGAAACGGATGAATGAGACGCAAAATATGTTAAAAATCGTGAGTGAGAAAGACGCGATACACGCTCTCGGACAGGGACTCTGGGAGCTATAGATATAAATAAAAATAAGTCTGGTTACGAAAAAATTTGCGTCTATCTCCCCCCCCCCCTTCAGTCAAGGGGCACTAAATCGTCTTTAAATTAAAATTAGGAGGATTTATTTTTGGAAATTTTATTGGTGTCTCTGACCCAAGCAAAGAAACTTGTGTTGCAGTCCAATAGGTGGCGCTCGTGTACTAGTGAGTTTCTTGGCCATAGATTGCGTTGTGATTATTAATTTCTGAAAGTGCGGCTCACGTTTTTGAACATAAAGAAGGTCACAACTTCGAGCATTTTAATTTTTTTGTAATTTAAACGAAACCACATCGCACGATGTTTTTAACGACTTATCTATATTTAATGATGACACTGCCTACTATGATTTCCACTTTAAAAAAATATAACTTTATGTTATAACTCGAAAATATTATTAAATATCAAGAAACCAACTACACCACTGAATTGCATTGGAAAAAGTGTCCTAATAATGTCGAAACAGTTTTTAATATCTGCAAAAATAAACGAGATGTAAGTGGTTGACGAAAAGTCGAGAATCTCAATTCTTGATTATAACTCGAAAACAAAAGAAGATAGCCAATTTTTGTTTACACTAGTGACTTTATCTCTAAAAAAGGGATCCAGACTTGGCCACTAGTTTTTTTCTATCTCTCTAGCTATAGAGTTGTCCATAAGAGACATCGAAATTGATCCACCCTGTACGTGCAGTGGCTTCACGTTATTAATATATCTATTGCAGTCTATGTAATACTCATTAACATGTTTAATACACTCGTAACCAGGAAAGATGAAGTCTCGTCAGCAAACCTATGAAGTTTTAAGAAAGCTATTATAATTTGTGTACGACCAGGCGTTTGTTATACGCAAGACAGAGATAAAAACTCATTTATACGTCACACAAATTGTTTTCCAATCTGTATACACGTACATTTGCGACTACTTCAAAAAAGAATTCTGCTTAATTATGTGCTAGTCAATCAACTGCAGCGTTAATTAAAGTCTAAACACACATTAAGGATGACGCGCTCGCGATAAAAGCAAAGGCCATCCATCGGCAAACATTTGCTTTCGCTGCGAATTATTCGAAATATTTCGCTGGTTTGACGTCAGCGAGTGTTCCTCATCGTAAATACTGCAGCCTATAATGTTGACTCCTAGTAGTTTCAGAATAAAAACAAACCTCTCGCAGACATTAAACCTGTTCCGCGAGGTTGGATTCTCTTGTAATACTCGTTTCAGAAAACGCGCACAGCTGCCGCAATTTTTATACGTTTTTAGGAGCACACTCACATAATTTATTCTACCTCTAGTTTCAAACTCCATCGAAAGTCCATCGAACAGGATGTTAGAAAGGAAATTTGATTAAATTAATACAACAGAATTTAAAACAGTTTCACTTAAATATATAATGATATACCTAAACATACGAGGAGATATTGATAAGTTTGTGACCATATTTTCGGAATTACCTTATTTTATTTCATTCAATGTAATCAAACACTCTTCGTCTTTATGCACTTCACCTATGTATGTACATCTTAATACCGTACCTTCAAATGAATTTCTGATTAAAAGTAAACTGCGATTTTTTTCCTAAAGTTGGCGGCACGCAATACAAGAGTGTGAGAGGGCAGTTGTCAATATCAACTGTCAGTGTCACATCATCTGGTCATAACATCACATAAGAAATGTGCAAGATAAACGCAAAACACTTAATTAATTCGTTTCAAAACAACACTAAAGCTTAAAGCAGATGCTGAAATTGCTGTCCTTCAGCTTGAACGCACGAACGTACCCTGCGCTTCATGTTTTCAAAGTTCAAATGCGTTTGTCAAGTGTTGGGGGACTTGGGGGGTTATGTTGACACGAAAAAATAATTTAACAAGTGTCAGTGCGACAAACCTTTAGGAGAAAAAAACATTGAAATCAGAGCCTACTTTAATTTGGAATTTAATTGAATGCGCAATATTATGTATAGTGTTTTATTATGAGGCGTTTATTTTAAATTTGCATCATTACAATGACAATGTTTGTTTAATATTATTCAAGATTCTTTTAATGTGTATGTGGTTTTGAATAACTATAACAGATTGTAAGTGAAATTTATAATAAAAATTCTCAAAAAAATGTAGTACATGCAATACAAAAATGTTCAAATTGAACTCTTCCCGACCATTATTTTAGTACTTATACTTAGAAAGTACTTGTACTTAATGACAGTTGAATGCAAAATGTACTTGTAACTTCTGAATAAGTACTATCCACGGGCTTGTGCTTGTATTTATGTGAGTTTTATGAAAGGTACTTGTACTTAAGTATATTTTTTCTTATTGTACTTATGCATACTTACTGTATTTATAAGTAGTACTTCGCACACTTCTGAACTACAGCCCAAAAATTTGCTGTATCAGTTGTGTATCAATTTCTATTTATTAAAAGCATTCAGGCATTTGGGCAAAACCACTTTGTTGATAATTTTTTGACACTAAATTCATTATAATGTGAAAAGTACGTTCGTGTGAGATGTTCAAAATCTCTGTTATACTTGGGCCACTGAACCGACGGAGTGATCACGCGTTACCCTCGTGGCAAGGACACGGAAACAAATAAAATCGGGTACGCAGTATTGGGTTAGCTTTTAAAATATGGAAAAATGTTAAAAGACAACGAATTACACTGTAGTCTAGTGTAAATTGGGTTTACAGGAATGACAATCACGTGTACATTACGCAGTTTTATTGCTCCGTGCGTTGGGTGGCCGGGGTATAGTCGATGTTTTTTTGCTAAGTTCCCTGTTCATGTTTAACAATGTTCTCTATTTTGTTACATACAGTTCTTGTAAACTTCCAGCCAACTTTCGTCATTCATATTTATTACGTAATGCTACAACAATGTTGCCAAAAGTATTGATCTGTTTACATATGATCGGTGGTTGACGTGACGGGGTATAGGTTATGTACGTGTTGTATATTCACAGTAAACACATCTGACGTTAGCGATAATTGAAGCGGTGGCATCATTGTAATTTTCAAAAACTTGTTGTAACAAAATGTCACTAAATTTCAACGAACACATCGTGCGTTACATCTTGAGTTCACTTGGTACTGGTTTAACGTCATTAATGACGAAAGTTGGCTGGAAGTTTACAAGAATATTTTTCTACTCAATTATATTATTGAGAAAACAGTCGACCATGGAATAATAATTACAACAATTAACGATTAAATATTAATAATAATGGTAATATTTATGAATATGTAAATTAATCGATTATTTACGTATTGGAAAATTAATTATGATCAGACTTCGGACGTTTCGTTTCATTGCGTAACGCTCCGAAATGTCCGAAGTCTGATTATGATTATAACTTTTCGGATACATCGTATGTACAATAGGATAGTGGCTAGTGGCCCATAACATTTGCATAGTAGTGTACGTTATTTATTTACATGCACTCTGTGTGTGTTGTAGAAAGCAAAAACGTTTCTTTTTTAACGTTGGTCGATCTGACTGACTATTTACGCTATAATTACAACCCGAACACGCTCTTGTTAAACAGCTGCCCGTTTTTATATAATTACATTCGTTCAGATGCCAGTTCACAGCCAGTTGCTGCCTGTGCTGATACCTGTTCGAAGCTACGTAGCACCTTGATATTTTCGTTCGAAGTGCCTTTAAACGGTAAGAAACACTATTTCCGTTCACCTTGGACTAGGGACTAACACTAATTTATTTTTTATTATTTATTAGATTAAAAAATCCAGTTTCGTTATTGTAATTTTGTGTTAATTTTATATACATGGTAGGTATGTACATATGTAAATTCTTAAATCTCAATTATTATCTAAAGGTAAACAATTAAATAGAAGCCTTTTGTTAAATTCAAATACATCTTCACATCTCATTGTTAATAACGTCTTTATTTTATCGTTGACGTCAAGAAGCCACTGACGTTAAAATCAATTTAAAAGAAAAAACAAACAGTATACCGGGTGTCCCGAGAGAAAAGGTCAATACTTCGTGGGGGTCTAGAGTGGATTATTATAAGTCAAAAAGTTTATATAAACAGTTAGTCTTTTATTAATAGTTTCTGAAATAGAGCTACGTATTTGAAATTAAAAATAACTTTTATTTGAAAGCATTGACATTAAATTTATTTATTATTTATTACAAATTACTTTCAAATGATATGCAACTTGTATCTTAAAATTTGAAAGTGTCATAGATACATTTTTTTAAAGGGAAGGTTACCCAAACTTTTTTTAAAAGAAATTTAAAGATATCTCAAAAACTGTTACATTTAGGCGTAGAGAAGTCTTAACATTTTTTATTTAGAATAATGTGCAGCATCAGAATTTGTAATAAAAACGTAACATTCCATTTAAAATAAGAAAGTTAATGGCGATTTCCGGTATAACCGGAAGTAATATAAGAGTGAAAATATTTTACGCGGAAAGGTCATTATGTCTTAGGGCAGTGTACCCACTTTCAAAATTTTTGTATATTTCCTTCCCTATAATATTTTATAGGCCACTCTATTTGGGAGACCCTGTGTACATATTTTTCACTCTTGGCGAAACTGTCAAACAATTTATTTTGTGATTTGTCCGTTGACAAGTCATGAAGAAACTGTTACAGAAAATCAAATGATTGAGTTTTTAAGATTTGTTTTCAGTGTTTTTAATTCTTCACATTCAGGTCGACTTTCATTAATTTTTGTTTCAAAACCTGACATACTTTGAACAATCTTTGACATTTATTAAGTATAAAGAAATTGTTATGTGTATACAGGGTGGTCCAGAAATGACGTGCCAAAAAGAAATCAGTTATAGGAGGTGATGAGTAAAACTCATAGACAAAAAAATTTTCTAATAAAAGTCTTTTCGTTTTTGAGATAAAAATAATTGAAAATCTATCCAAGACATGCATTTAAATTCCAACTCCTACCTTAATTCATCATGTTATTTTGTGTTTCGATGAAGAATAATCACAAAAAAAGAGCTTTCTTATTATAAAATTGTATCAAATGTTTCTTCTTCTTTTCACACGAAGATTTCTATACCATATGAAACTGTCACGTGAAGAAAATTTTTAGCGGGAAACCTATAATCGCTTCTTATTATTATTTAAAGGAAAACATGTTTAAATAACAAAATTCGTCTCTAGAAACAAATGAGGAGCAAGTGCAATATAATTGGCTTTCTGCCAAAATAAATAATTTTCGGCACCCGTTAATGAATTCCGCCGGTAAGACTTTCAATAAAGATGTTTTCATAGAAACTTTGCCAGAATTATTTTCGCATAATCATACGAAATCTTAGGGAAAATTAACTTCTAAAAAAAACACAGTCGTGTTAAAATATCAGAAAACGAACGGTCTCTTAAGATGTACAGAATGATTTTTAATAATTGAGAAAACTTTGAATTTACTTTAAATTGCTACTTTATTGGCAACACACTTCTATAGGGAGGGAAATCACAAATGATTTCAACCAACGTGACCCCGCCGTATAGGCAACACATTGTACTCTGTTGGTAGCAATGCAGCGCTGTGTGTAAAATCGTTCGATAATGTAATGCCTGCGATTTACAAAGGCACCGTAATTTACATCAGCATCTTGGAGGACGGGATCGAGCAAAACGATAAGATTACAGAAACTAAACGAGGTTTATTACTGCTCGAAAGTACACATATCAAAACATAATATGCATTAACTGTCAACTAACTTGTTCTATAATAATAGGTAATACGATTTTGATGTGAGGAAATTTATATATCAAAGTAGTCGGCGTCTATAGTGCAGCCTGAGGTAAATATAACTCTAACACACCCCCTCGAAGGCTGGACTATCTTCAGACTTCCAATCTCCTGACACCAATCCTTTTCAAACATTCCCAATGTTTATCTCTTGACAAACCCTTCGTAAAAACATCTGCGGGCATCTGATTAGTCGGTAAGTGATCAATTCGGATTTCGCCAGAAGTGAGGGCTTCTCGAATAAAGTGATGCCGCACATGAATGTGCTTGGTACGAGAGTGGAAAATGGGATTTTCAGCAAGCTTTTGGGCTCCTAGATTGTCGTTGTATATCAAAACGCTTGACATGCCCTTGATTCCCATCTCTTCGCTAAATCGTAGTAAATGCATCGCTTCTTTTGAAGCCTCGCTTAGGGCCATGTATTCGGCCTCGGTGGACGATAAAGCTACGGTTCGCTGTTTCCTGGATTCCCAGGATATGGCTCCACTGTTCATGGTAAAAACATAGCCAGTGTACGATCTGCGGTCGTCCACACAAGCCGCCCAATCGGCATCCACAAACCCAATCAGGTTGTCATGATTATTTCCAAAAGTGATTCCAACGTCGGAAGTGCCCTTCAGGTAACGCAGCACCCTCTTCGCCGCCTGCCAATGTTCCTTGCCGAATGAGTCATTGAACTGGCTTAACATGCTGACGGCGTGTGATATGTCGGGGCGCGTCGCCAACGACAGGTACATGAGAGCACCCACCAACTCTCTGAAGGGAGGTTTCTGACCGTCATCCTTTAACCATGTTGATTTTGAGAGCTTTAGTCCAGCTTCTATTGGCGTGATCGCAGGCTTACAGTCTGACATCTGGAAACGATCCAGAATTTCCATTATGAAACCTTTCTGACTCAATGTTATGGTAGACTCGTCTCGGGAAAACTCTACACCAAGACAGTATTTGACATCTCCCAGGTCTTTAACTTCAAAAGATTTTTGCAGGAAACTGTGGGCCTCGTCAATCTCTCTTGAATAACGTGACATAATTAGAATATCGTCCACGTAAACAATGATTAGAAGAAGCTTATCGCCTGTACCCTTTACGTAAACGCTCGAGTCGCCAGCAGTTGGCTTGGCGCCAAACTTTCGTAGCTCCTCACTGAGACGGTGATACCAGCAACGACCGGCTTGCTTTAGGCCGTACAGAGCTTTCTTGACTCGACACACACAATCTTTGTCCACTGATTTTAATATATCCTTGGCTTCGGCTATTATTTTAGGTGACGCGCGTCCTTCCTTGATGATGAAATTAAGAACTTCTCGCGCATGACCTGGTAACTCCATAAAGATCTCCTCTTCAACTACTCCGTTCAGGTATGCGGTCTCCACATCGTATTGTCGGACTTTCATGTTATTACGAGCAGCTAGGGCGATAGCTAATCGTATCGAACTTAGACGTGCAACGGGCGCGAACGTATGGTTGTAATCTTCCCCGGGTCTTTGCGCAAAACCCCTGGCCACGATTCTGGCCTTTCTTCTAGTTATCTCGCCATTTGACCCGTATTTGTATCTAAGGACGAAACGACTCCCAATTATGGTTTTATCGCTTGGGCGTTCGACTAACTCCCACGTTTCGTTCTTTAGAATGGAAATAAACTCGTCCGCCATCGCTGATATCCATCCATCCCTCTCTGGACCCGAAATTGCCGAGTGAACTGGAACTTCAGCTAGATGAGATATATTCGCTCGCACGTTGTGACCTTCATTATACATTTTTCGTGGCCTACCACGCTGTCCCGTTCGAACTAACCGTGGTCTCCCTCGCCCGCGTCTTGGTATCAGTTCTTCATCTGAACCTTCAGAATCGACGTCAATTTCGGGGTCACTGTGTGCCTTATCTCCAGCAGCGGTTTTCGAGGTCAAATCGATCTCGTTGTGGAAATTATTTTTATTTCGCTCATCCTCAGAATTGTTTTCGGTCGCGTCCATGCGTTCACCGGTGTGGAAATCTTCGTAGTCATACTCTCGCTTATTATTTTCAGTTTTCAAAAACTTGACATCTCGTGAGATGATTACTTTTCGTTCCTCAGGAACATAAACTCTAAATCCCTTGGATTGCTCGGCAATGCTGAGAAACTTGCCCTTCTTGCCTCGGGCATCGAACTTTCCCGTGTTCGGCGATCGGTCCAACCAATACACGTCACAGCCAAATTTTTCTAATTTGCTAACGTCCGGAATCTCTCCGTTCCACGCTTCGAACGGGGTACGACCGTTCAGCGCGCTTGTAGGGCATCTATTTCTAATAAAATTCGCTGCGGATACAGCTTCAGCCCAGAATGACGGAGGGAGGCCCGACTGAAACAGAAGACACCTGGCCATCTCGACAAGTGTCCGGTTCTTTCGCTCCGCCACTCCATTCTGCTCAGCGTTATTTGGAACAGTGAGACGGCGTCTGATCCCGGAGTCTTTCAGCAGTGTGTCGAATTGTAAGTTTAGATACTCAGTGCCATTATCGGATTGCAAAATCTTCATTTTTCCATTCTTCTGCGTCTCCAGCATCTTTTTGAATTCTCGAAACTCGCTAACCACCTCATTTTTCTGTCGGAGAAAACGCACTTCGCACCACCTGGTTGCGTCGTCGATGAAAGTCACGAAATAACGCGCGTTTCCATTCGAGTGGACCCGCATGGGGCCGCAGACATCAGAGTGTATTAACTCTCCTGGCTTTGTCCTTCTTTCGGACTGCTTTGGAAAAGGAGTACGTACCATCTTCCTTGCAAACATGTTTCGCATTCAAAATCCGCTTCAGGGTCGATGACTTCGGCCCCTCGAATCACCGCGTTTCTCAACGCTTCCCTTAGACTTCTAATATTTAGGTGCCCTAGTCGAACATGCCAGTCCTGGAGGGATCGTTTTTGCGGATGATCAGTTCGAGCAACTTTACCGTACTCTCCAGCACGAGATTCGTTGACATAGTATAGCCCATCTTTCCGTTCGGCAACAAGTATCGTTTTGTCATTTGCGTCCATAACACACGCGGACGCCTTGTTAAATACTATGTGGTAGCCTTTGTCAACTATCCTCCCGACCGACAGTAGATTTGTACGTAAATCTGGGACGTACAAAGCATCGCGTAAGTCATAAGTCTTGTGTTGACCGTCGACTTTCGTTGAAAATGGCACAACACCTTTTGCACCAATCGTCGTCGTGGAGTTATCTGCCAGTCTTAAACAATCGGAAACGTCAGATTCAACGCGCGAGAAACTGTCTAAATTTTTGCACATATGTGAAGTGCATCCGCTGTCGAGGCACCAAATCTTCTCGCTGTTATGATTTGCTGTTTGTACCAAACCAAACGAAATAGATTCAGATGTGGCGTACAGCGATGAATTCGTTTCAGCTGCATTTGCATTGTTTTGACCACTTTTGCGATTAGATCGGCAATCCTTTGCTTTATGACCAGGTCTCTTACAGCGGTAGCATAGATTGTTCATGATGCGCTTGTCTTTTTCGTCCGTTTCCTTCTCGCTTGTAGTTTTCTTTTGATAGCGATTTTTGAATTTTCTTTGAGCGGTCATAGCGTTTTGTGTAGCACAGACTCGGGCATTTGTCCTCGCGTCATTCTCCTCAATGATTTTAATGCGTAGTGCATCGGGCTCCGGTAGCTCATCGCGGGACTCTATTGCGCAACGAAAATATTCAAAACTGGCCGGTAGACTGTATAGAAGCAGGATAGATAATAAATCGTTGTTGATCGTCACCTCCATATCCTTGAGTTTGTCAACAGCATCAAATAATTTTCTCAAATGTTCGCGCACATCGCCACCTTCGTTCATGCGTTGAAGAATGATTTGCTTCAACAAGGTAGCTTTGCGTGCAGGACCTGTCGATTGATATATCCTCTCGAGTTTTTGCCATAGCTCGCGCGAGGTCGTGCACTCTTTAATTTGCTTCAGCTCCGAGGGTTGAATTGCTAGTATAATGTCTGACATCGCTTCACTATCTTTTTCTTCCCATTCGAAGATCTCGGTTGCCCTTGTGGCATCGCCTTCCACTGGCTGAGGCTTCACCTTGGTTCCGGACACGTAACCCCAAGTATGATTTTTCACCAAAACTGCTTTCATGTGTATCTTCCAAGTATCGAAATTGTCTTTGGACAACGACTCGACTCGCACCACATTCGATGAAGTCATCTTTTACGTTATTTTGTCGCAGTAAAAAAAAAAATTTGCACCTCGATGCGTTCCCAACGCGGTCAGCCTGTCACTTCACACGTCGCACCTTTAATCGTTTTTCAAAAGCGTTTGCTTTCTAGGTTCTGGGCCCATAACCTCTTGGAGGACGGGATCGAGCAAAACGATAAGATTACAGAAACTAAACGAGGTTTATTACTGCTCGAAAGTACACATATCAAAACATAATATGCATTAACTGTCAACTAACTTGTTCTATAATAATAGGTAATACGATTTTGATGTGAGGAAATTTATATATCAAAGTAGTCGGCGTCTATAGTGCAGCCTGAGGTAAATATAACTCTAACACAGCATCTGCCAATGCTTGGTTAAAGTGATTAAACACAACAGAACATCTACAACCACGAAAGTCAATGACAAATACACGATAATTTGAAACAACGGCCTCACTTTTTTTAGTGTTGCCACTTCTAGAAAACAAAACTTAAGTCAAATTGATCATGTGGCTTGAAGTAATTTATGATTTCCCTGTACAATGATTATTTTTTAATAGAAGCGTCGCAATTAGAAATATTTTACAATAACTGTTAAAAATGCTCACCGTTAAAGTCCAGACGAACCTTTTTATGTCAAAAAGCCTACGATTGAAAAATAAAGCGCGATTCTCACTATACGGAACGTCAACGTCCGTCAAAATATACAGTATGAGCATAAATGTTTGAGGACAAGTTGAATTTCCCGCCTTCCAATATTTTTCTTAAGTTGGTCAAATGCATAGGTTACAAAAAAAATAGGCAAGTAATTTGTTTATTTTAAATACAAGAAGCGGCAATAACTACTGACAGGTACATTAGGCAAACGCGCCCCATTTTGTCTTATAAATTCTTGGAACCGGCTGCAAAATTTACACAGGCGACACTGAACAAAAATTAATTTTTCTGGACGGCCACACACAAAGAGTAAAAATTACTAGATAGAGACGCTGGAAATTCAACTTGTCCTCAAACATTTATGCTCATACTTTACTTCAATGGGTTTTGTTTGATAATATTCACATACCTACCATACAAAATCCATTGAAGAATCTTTTGATGAACGTTGACGTGACGCTGACGTTCCGTGTAGTGAGAATTGCGCTTTAAACAAGGAGTAGGTATTTTCAAGAGACGACACTCCGTGTCGGCACGTTTGATCTTTGGCTGACGACCTGTGACCTCGAACCAGTTGTCCCTTTAAATTGACGTAGGCGAAATACGGGGGAAACTAACAGCAAATGGCGTTAACATGACACAAAGTGTGGCATACAGTTTTCACCAATCAGATTATCGCATTATTATTACATATTCTCTTTTCTAATTTGTACTTCCTTGTTCAAGTGTCTCCTCTTGTATTGCGTGATTTTTTAAATTTTTTATCAACTCTTGCCATGAAATCTGGACGGCATGTCGTAGCTTTACCGGAAAACAGCATAAAGGAGTGCAATGATGTACTTTTCACTTAAGCTAAGACATGCCGTGCAGATTTCATGGCAAGAGTTGATAAAAAATTTAAAAAATCAGTCGGTATAAGTTATCTACTCTTTGCTTTGACGGTACCAGTGTTGCCAACCGTAACGAATTTTCAAAATCTATAGCGGCGTAGCGGAGATTCTCTTTTGTAGCGGAATTTAGTAGTTAGCTACTCATATATTGTTAGTAAACTATAAATAAAAAATTAAATTAAATAGTTGAAAAAAACTTAAAAAATAAAATCCTAAAGACCAAGGTGTTAGCCTCCTGTTAATTCTTTACTCGTAGGTAAAGCGAGATTAGACGGACGAAAGCCAAAAAATACAACTCAGCGGCGGTTGGTGCAGGGCCGGATTAATCAATAGGCAAAATAGGCAAATGCCTAGGGGCGAAAAATCCATATAGGGGATTTATTAGCGTTTTCGATTCACCTGCACCGGTTGCACTCAGTGTATTTGCATCTTCTTTTAACCTCATGCAATAACATGAGACGAACATATTCTGAGTGCGCACTAGTGAAATCAATCGAAAACGCTATATAAAAATTTGGAATTATAGTGAAATTACGAATAAACTTGATTTCAGTGATATTCGTTTTGTGTTACCTGAATCACAGTATAAGTAATTACCCAGTAGCGTCAGTTAAACGTCAGTGTCAAAAAAGCGGCCATAATGTTTGATACCCTTTAAAAATACAAAGTGGTCAAGAATAACTGTTTGAGTTGGCAATGCAATTAAGAGCATTTTTTTATTCGGCTATTTGCAACACTGCAAACGGATATATTTTTTTTGTTGGTTTATTTGACGTAACCTAACAGTTACAAGATTCTAGGTTATGTAAATAAAATTAGCGTTTTAATTTGAATTTTAAATGCTAAATGACGCTTGCAAAGCGACAGCTGTCAGTATCAAGTCGTCAGCAACCGGAAGTTACTTCAGTTGTACCATTTAAAAATAATATTCAGGACTGCCAACTCAAACAGTGATTCTTGACCACTTTGTATAATGTAATTTGCAAATCGGAAGATATCAAACAAAATGGCAAATGTGACAGTTATACTGGAGTGACGCTACTATGTAGATTCTTATACTGTACTGTGATGTCATTAGCTGCGTTTTATTGTGCACTACCGGTGGCAAAAGTATACGCCAGTAGATGCGTTACAATAAAACGGTAATAGTTACGCTTTAACCTTCAGCTGTCAAAGTGGTACTATTTCGTCTTGATTTAACGGAATAATGGAAAACGGTGAAATACCGTTTCCGATAATAGCTCGATTTTTACAACAGCAAAGAGTCATTGAAGACGAATTGATGGATTCAAATTGAAATGACATATCCCCACCCTCTCTACCGTGTTCTACCGTCTTGAACGACGGTAGAGAAAGTTGCCACCAGTGGACACCAGCAGCACAATAAAACGACGTTTTACTTCTACCGGCTGACGCGAACGTTGTAATAAAACGCACCTAATGTTACATTTAACAAATCTGTAGGTACAGTAGCGGACAATGAAATCCGGGCACATTATTTGTACAAAGTAAACCTCACTTTAATATTTTTGACGTTTAATACATACACCTATACCAAATGTCACTAGTAATTCTGACGTTTAATACAAATTTTGACAGAAATATAACCTCAATAAAAGCCTGATTTACCAAATTTGTCTAAATACGAACGACATGTCAAATTCTTGCCCGGATTTTATTGTCCGTTACTGTACTTAGTAAACACATTTATTTTCCGAAGTAATTTTTTCTTGATTTAAATTAAAATTGAAACGCTGTTGTAATTGAACAATTGAACACTGAACTGGTGTGTCTAAAACAGTAACATTTCAAGCGTGGCATTCTGAAATTGTGAAACAGCGGATATACTCGCTGAGCGGTAGCTTTTCTAACACACACAAACAGGGAACAAACAATACGTAACGCACATCGGCTACTACACCAATTTCTTATGCACTGGCCGCCGCTGCAACAGCTTCAATTTACAACATGACAATAATGAGCAAGAAGAAATTCTACAGTAAATGACAGGTCTGTCACGCATCGCTAAGTGCTCAGTTTTATTGAACGCACCCTTAGCAATTTGTTGAACGCAGATTACGCCGCGCCAGAGCGAATCCGTTGCCATTGGCAACACTGCCGATAAATTCAAACCACCCACATTGACCAAACTATTTCGAACTTCGTAAACAATTCCACAAAAAGGACTTTCAATAATCTCGTCTAACTTAATAAATCGAATAATTCTGCGAAAACAGACCAGCCTTGCAAGTTGTATCATGCACCTGCAGCGGGTTCAAATTTGCAAAAGTGAAAGCTGAAGAAAGAAACACGTGCTCGCCTCACCGCAACCGATAAATGTAAGCGCCTCACGTCAAACACATACACATTTACAGGTTTTGATTACAAATTAAGTTCGTGTGGTTTATCTATTTCATGCATATATTGACCTCAGAGTGGACCCTTTTATGTACAATGTGAGGTTATGCTTTAATGATAACGGTAGTTGATTTAAAAGTTATTTTCACTATTTTTCATGTTCATTTCTTTTTTTTTGCAGACAAAACAAAATCTAAAAATTCAGGCCCCATAGAAATCCTTTCCACTCAGGGATATCTTACGGTAAAAGTACCAACAGAAGCGAAAATGTCAGGTACTTATGAAGTGTTATGTTAACGCTTACATTACAAACTGTTTATTTTACAGAATTGATTGCACCGATCCTCATTATAGTGGCATTGTTTGCAATTAACGCTATAATCTTGTTCGTGATCTTCAGGTACAGGAAAAGGTAAGGTAGAAGTTTCACGTACGATCCTTGTATTTATTGTTTCCGTCGTTCCACAGGAAAGAAGCGACACCGGCCTGCACGGAAGAAGAACTGAAGACGTTCTCGGTAACAAACAACGGCGGCTCGATGGCCTGATACACGTTTTATTATGACAATGCTTTCACGCAGTGCTACCGTACATTTCATTGTTTTGTACTACTTACGTGTCTTGTATTGCATAAGATTTACAATGTAAATTTATTTTATACTTTTAGTATTAAACCTTCGACGTAGAAATAAATTAATTGAAAATTATGAACTATTATCCGTTTATGATCTTTTCACACTTGGAGCAGGCCATGTTAGGGTGACATTTTTGTTGGTAACAAAAAAAATTCTTGTCAGAAATTTAACTGACGTTCAGTTTTAATATTGCGGTTATGTTTTTGAAAACTACTACTGCCACTGTTGCCAGCTCGACTATAGTATCCATGAAAACGAGAAGTTTTATCCCGAACAAACGTTTGATAATTATTATCTTTAAGGGTGCGTTTCATTTGCGTGCTTACATGCTTTGAGCGCTCATAAGCATTGCTTAAATCGTTCCCTTTGGCTTTGCAAACGCTTACAAAGCTCCAGCTGACGAAATAGTAACGTCATTATGACGTCATAGTCTTCGCTCACAATCGCTTATTCCGTCGAGGTAGAGCAGCAAAAGCGTAAGCGCTTATGTTCCAAATGGAACGTATGAGATGCGTATGAGGAAATCAGCTAATCATAATCAGGTTATAAACAAACATTACACTTTAGAAATAGCTACAGCAGCTACGATTGAATCAATTTCACTACTGAAGTTATATTTTTGAGGTTATGAATTCATTGTGCAAACAAAAGTCAAAAGAAACACTTTTGCGTATAACGGCTTAAGTGACTAAACCCCAAAGGAAACAACAGAAAACAGCGCTTGTAAGCGTGAGCGCTTAAAGCATGTTAGCGCGCAAACGAAACGCACCCTAAGAAAGTACTAATCTCACTATTATAAATAACAGTTACATTTAAGTTACTTTTTACTTTAATCATACCACCGTAGTCCACATTAGCTACGTATTGGCAACGTAGTATAACTGACGTTACACTATCATAATTTTTTTTCACGTCAGATTTTGACTTCTATCAAAGGTGAGTTCACGATTACGCTCGCCGAGCGCTCTGATCAAAAGTGTGAAGGAGAACAACTGCGTTTCACTGCATGTAAGAGTGAGAAGAAGAAACACTCGATCTGAGCGTAATCGCGAACTCAGTCCAAAATGCAAGCACGTAACTTGACGAAAAAAACTGGCCTAGAGTCTAAAAAGATCGCGAATGGATTACAAACGACTCCAATAATTTTAATTAAAATTTAATTTTATCAAAATAAAATTTGTACACCTACAATTAACATAAATTAAAAATACTTTTGCAAAGGTTCACCCAGGACCTTCTCCATTTCCTGTACAGCCTTCCGACAAGCTTTCTCCACGGTCTCTTCGTCATCTTCGAGCAGCTCAGCTAAAAACGGGATGGTTTCGGGTAGAAGGGGCATGAAATCTTCCCCGAGTCTCTTAACGACTTCATTTAAACACCTCAGCGCAATTAAACGTATCTCGGGTTGTGAATGCCTTGCCTTCAAGAGCACCTGGTAATTCAGCTGCTTCCACAACGCATCATCACCGGCTGCGACGCAAAACTGCACGATGCAAGGAATCACAAGCGTCTCAACACGATTGGTCAGTGACTCTGAACCGCCCAGTGAATTTTCTAACTGATCGACGAGCGGTTGCATGAGGACATCGAACCTTTCCTTGTTTATAAATTTCTGGCCGTCGTATAGACATATTCCATGAAGTGTTTTTAATATGCTCTCCATTAGGGCAATGTTTTTGTCAACGCAGTCGAAGTAGAGTCGCTCTGATTTGATGGTGTTACAAGCGTCTAGTACAGCGCTGGCATTATTCAAGAAGTGACCGGCGAACAGAACAAACAATCCTTTTAATGAGTGTGCCACCTCACTGGAGAGTGCGTAGAACGTGATTATGCGGTCGTTTTTGACGTCACTCCGAATGGCCCAGTCGAATATCTTGAAGTACAGAGGCCGGAACGTCGACTCTGACAGTTTCAAAATCAGAGTCGCCAGTGCTTTGACGATGCACCCTTCGACTTCGCTTGTCACTTCGAGCGAGCTTACGTTGTCTGCTCGAAATTGCAAAGCGTTTAAAAAGAAGTTGGTCAGATCCGGTATGTTGCTTTGGAGCTCGGGGCCAGCCAAATGTGATAAATTCTCAGCCAAAACGGACATCAGCGGCTTGATGCTCGAGAACTTGCTTTTGGCGACCAAATTTTTGTAGGCGCCATCGACGATTGGTATTAACACCCTCGAGGGCACCACCGACCCAATTTTTTGTTGAATACTCGTTAGTTTTTGCACGAAAGGTACTAGCTTGGGATCTTTGGATTCCACATTCCATTTCGCTGATATATTTGAGAGCTCGCACAGCAACTTCTCTAAGTACGGACTCAAAAATAAAGGTAGACTCTCGATGATCTTCTGCACCGCAGTAACACAGCTGAGCAGGAGTAAATCCGGTAGGTCCTCCCGCTTGTGTATTTTCAACAACTTGATCACCACCGGCATGAATTTGCTCAAGCTCGAGATTGCAAATGCACGTAGATTACTGCACAGTTCCGCGAGGCACAGGATCATCGATGCTAGGATGTTGCCCCACACCTTCTTCGCTTTCACCAAGTTCGTTATGAATTCCAAGATTTGGACGAACTTATCGGGGTGGGCTTTCGCAAGGCGCTTTATGAAGAGCTTCAACGAGAGGATCGCAGTTTGTATTATGAGCTCCTGTTCCGGGTCAACTTCCCCTGTTTCGACTTGTTTGATTATGTTAATTAAAGGGGGGACCATCCCGTACAGCTCGGATTCTTCGCAGCCGTTGAAGAACTCCTGGTTATGTTGCAGCTTGGAATTAAGTAACTCCATCGATCGTCTTTGGATTGCATTTAATTTATGCGTCATTAATCCACGTACCACCAACAAGAACATCTGCGGGGTTAATAAGGCATTGACACTGTCTAGGATGTCGTAGGAGTGATGCAGCATAACTTTCCAGTATTGAGCGTGGGGGGTGTTCGAGTTTCTCTCTGAGACTTTCGAGACGGCTTGTATGTACATTAACGTGTTGATGATTAGAGACTTGTATAGGGGCTCTAATTCTAAGAGCTCGCTGTCGCTGAGCGCAGCTATTTTATTGATAAACTCGGGCAAAGTTAGCAAATTAACGATGTAAGTGACAAGCACGTACTTGTAATGCCTGAACTGTTTAGGGGTGTGATGCGCAACGTCGAAGACCAACGGAGAATCCCCCTCCTCTTTTTCCACGGGCAAGCTGCGCAGGTACTCGATTAATTTAATGCAGCTTGTTATGACTACGCCTGCCGGAAACTCGAGAGTCAAATTCATGGCTATGTCCAACCTCTTAGGTGAAGACAGCGGATTTTTACTATCCTTCTGTTTCTCTACGTTGGCATGAATTACATGGGCCTCGAAAACCAGCAGGAAGAATACGTGTAAGTTATCTTTTACGTTGAGTCTTTCCAATAGGTTCTTGTATAATACGATCCGTCTATGCTCGGGAACATCCAGCAACGCATCCACAAACACCCGTAGGATACGCAAGGTGCTTTCACTACGCTCATCTTCCACCAAGATCGGAATTATAGTGTCTATTATTTTGCTGATTATCTGGAAACTGTAGGCGTCGTCGTGTCTTAAAACGGACGAACCCATGAAAGTGAAGACGGCCATAACATGATGTAGAACTGGGCCGGGTAGAAAGCGTGAAGCCCTGGCCAAGACTAGAAGGGCGTGGTGATGAGTTTGGGGGTTGGGGGAAGCCCTAATGCACTGCACGATCGACTCCATATTAAAAGCGTTCTCCGGGATGTTTTCCTCTACTATTTTATCACACAAATTTAAAATGCCTGAGAGAATTAATTGCTTGGTGTACTCGAGGAGGGCCTGCTCGTCAAAATCCAGGCATTTCTTCAAAAGCTCGAACAGCAGTGGGACCAAAACCGACGAGTTTTCGATCTTCTTTTTATTTTGCACGAACTCAAGAATGGTCACACCTTTCCTCCACTCTAAAGTGTCCAGAATATCCGCCGAAGGAATCACGCTGATTCGACGCTTGCGTTTCAGCGTAATCAAGGACTTGGGCGACTGTACGTCTCGCATTTGCGTGAGTTGTTTCAAAACGAGGCCCGCGTCTAAACTCACGTGCTTAAAAAATTGGCCGGCGGTCGATAGGACTTGGGGATTTTGAGTGAGCGTCGCCACTTCGATGATTACATCGAGCACGGCGTGTTTAACGTCGAAGCTCAAACCATCGAAGACGTCGTCGTCGATTTGTTTGATTGTGAGAACCGCAATCGTTTCGTTACTTCTTAAACCCCGCTCGAGTAACCGGTACACGTTTGAGTCTAAATTTAAGCCGGACACTACGTCTTTATTTAATTTCCTTAAACAGTTGCGTAATATATTTTGATTGTCGGGTTCCTGCTTGAGCACATCAAGTGCAACCTTAGATACCTTGTTGAACGTCTCGAAATTACTTATGTGGCTCAAAATTTCTATCAACTTGGCCCTTAGGTAAAACGGGTTACTTTCTCGGGAGATCAAATTTAGAAGCGTGTTTAAAATAGCTTCAAATCTGCCTTTCTTGCTTTTACTAATAGTCAAATCGAGCCCGTTGCAAATCACCAAACACGCATGTTCTTGATCTAACACAACGTCCTCTTTGCATCTTAAAACATGTTTTAACAGCAACATGTACTCATCGTCTCTACTCGTTCCAACTATAGACAGCAAAACCTGCACCGCATTTACAGCGCACGCTCTGATTTCTTTATGTTCGCTTACCATCGAAGCTAATACATACGGGACTATGATTTGATCCAGGTTGACAAAATCCGACACGTTTTCTTGTTTCACGTTTAGCAACGAGGCGACGCTGTGTAAACACCTGAGTTGTAACGCGGGGGTGACGTGATTGCATTCGGCGATGGACACGTTCAAGAACAACTCCACCTTCGATTTGAAGTTGGCACAGAAGTGGTCGAAATAAATCTTGAGAGTCTCAGCGTATAACAGAGATGAGTTGTCTCTCTTCGAATAACACCCCCTCAATAGAACATCGATCAAAGTACAGTAAAATTTCGATGCCTCATCGTTCTTACTAAAGTCTAAATTACCTACCACGGGACGAGTTTTCAAAATCAAAGTATTCAAGCAGTACAGAAATCCTTGCAGGGGGAATCTACCTTTCCTCGCTGCGATTATATAATTGCTAACGGTCAGTTCGCTTTTGATGACGTGCAGTTTTGCTCCGTCCAGGTACATAAGGAGTATATCTAAGACGATTGAGCTCAGCTGGGGCTCACAATTTTCTTCTAAAGAACTACACAGCAACAACGACGCTAAGTACTTATGCACAATGTCCCTGTCAGGCTCGGGTGTTTCCTTTAAAGCGACAACCAACTCTTTAGTGTCCGGTTTGTTCTTGTTCACGCTTAAATTATCGAAAATTATAGCGAAAAACTTCTCGGGGGTTTTCGCTCGTTTCAACTGGCTTCCCAGCGCCTGCAAAAAACCACACTTTTCAAGATAGGGGGATTTGATTATTACCCGAGCGGCTTCTAATTCATCCTCGTCAGTTGGCAACAGGAGTGGTAAAACCCGAAGGAAAGTTTCCACGTCACCGTCCGCAATGCCGCACAAAATTTCAAGCGCGGGTCTCAACACTACCCCCCACTCATCCTTGCGTCGCTGAGCTTTCTTTAACACATCGGCTAAAGCTTTCGTTAACTTGTCGGGTTCTAAAAGTCGAGGTAAAATCTTTTTTGAGTGGATCAACGTCTCGCAAACGACTTCGCAGTTTTCATCGTGCAACTTATTCAACAGCGTCTTACTTAGGAATTCCTGGTCTCTGTCTTTTAAGTCCTTGTACCTTCCCAGTATGAACCTAATCGCGTCTTGCCTTATGCTAGGGACCGGATGGTGCAGATTTTTGAACACGGACATCTTATCTTCCAGGTTGGAATTCCCCAGCAGCTCCTGGAAACGTCTCTGGCGTTTCGTCGGGTGATTTCCGGGAGCCACTTTCATGATCTCGTTGACTTCCTTATCGAAAGCTGTAGGGTACTGAGTTTCTATCTTCCACATGAAATCCCTGATCCACGACTTTGTTTCCTCTGGATAATTTTCTTTGTTCGGTTTGTACGAGTTTCCAATAACGCTGCAAAATTAAATAACATCAACAATGGCATCAACACTAAACTAATCGCGCAACTTACTTTATTAAATTTGAAACGAACGCGTCATCCAATTTGATTTCCTTCAGCAACTCGTTCAGGAGCACCTTCGAATCACGGCAGGCGACTTCCAACAGGGCAGACTTCAGAGTCTCTTGAAAGAAAACTCTCAGAAACGGCTCAATGAAATAACCGGCGGTTTTTAATTCTTGCAGCAATTTCGGAATCCATGGCCTTTCCGACAGATTTATGATCGCATCTTGAGACATTTCGCAAAACTGCTTCTGCGTTTGATACAAAATAACGAGCAGCAGGGTTGCCTGCCTCTTGAAGGCAGGAATCTGAACGTGTGTGACACCATCGACAAATTTATTCAGCAGTTTATCAGATAGTTTAGTTTTTGACAAGAGCTTCGCAAGCACGACGTAAGAACCAGTGCAAAAATCCGGCACGTCGGACGCAATTCCTTTTAATAACACTCGAAGCATCTGCGTTACTTGTGCTTCGTTTACTTGCGTGGCATACTCTAGCGAACCAGTAAAAGTCAAGCAATAAAAACTGAACAAAACAGTCAAAGTATTTGGATTTTCATGCAGTCTTACTGCTTCTATGACATGATTCGAAACCACCTTAAGAAAATGCGGATCGCTTGCTGCATGGTTATACAACATTAACTTGGGTAAGTGTATCCCCGGCTTCTGCAGAGACTTCAACCAAAACCAACCGTCATTCGCTTCTTTCAAGTTTACCAACTGTAAGGCCTTCACAAATATATTTGTTTCATGGTAAGGTAGTATAAGCAAAAGAAGTTCGTTCTTATTATACTCGTGTATACTGAAACGATGCACTAGCCACTCCAAAGCTTTGTGAGCCGAACTTAACAGAAAATACGGTGACACCAACAGCAGAAATTTCCGTATGCTTTTATCAAGCGATTCATTCGCCTGGACGTCCTGTATTGATCTCTCGAAGTCTTTCGACGTAACGTGAAACAGGGTGTTTTCGAACTGGGCAAATGCTTCGTTTAGATTCTTCAGCTCTTCGTATCCTTCGAATGCTATTTGGTATACTGTCTCACGTGTTAGCGTGGCGGCTTCTTTCGGGTCGAACAATAAAGAGGGTCTCTTTTTGTCACGCTTTAAAACTGCTGTTTGGGGTACAGCGAGTCTCTGTAGTTGCTCCGCTAACGAAGTACTCATTTTCAACGTTTAACACTCACTCATCTGCGATTTCTTGCTTATATTAAAACCACACAACAAAACGCACGTGTTTTTGAACACTCGGGAAAAGTGAGGTTAAAATTTCAATTTAGCCAATGACGTATTAAGAGTTAGATTCCCTGTAGACAAGGATGAATTGATATCAACATAAGAGTGAGAGGGTATACACCTGTGGTCTTTGACTATAAACATGTATATAGTCAAAGCCTGTGGTATACACACATATATGACTACCATTTTCATCCTAAATCACGTAATCTAGGCTTTGAGTTTGACATCCTTGTCACATACATGTGTTAAAATTACTCACAGATATTCGCCATTTCACTCACACGCTGATATCAATCGAGAACGTAGAAACCATAGAGCACAGCACGTCTAGATACTGCCAAGTCAATGAATTTTGCAATAACCAGTGTTGTCAACTCACTTCAAGCCTTTCAAATTACTCTGTAACCTATTGGTAACCTACATATCCTGCAAAATGAAAAGTCACTAAAACTATTTCATTCATTTTGGCTCTCATAGGACTGTTAGGCCTAGTGACTGCCCGATACTGCTCGCTAGTGTGGGTTTCAAATTTGGAACTAAACAAAAAAGAATTATTAATGTTGTGAAAACCAGATGAAAACCTAAATATAAAAACCTTCTCTAGTGACAATTTTTGTGATCTAGTACTTTTTGTCCTGAGATTAACCTGTGCATTGGCGACATTGTATTAGTCACACGAGTATTTGACATTCTTGGTTATGTGCTGTTTATTAATTAATATTATTGTAATTCTGTGATAGTTTATAATTGCAATAGTTCATTTGACTGTAAAATAATGGGAGTGACAGTATTACAACAATTTCCCATAGTGGAAAACAGAACCGGACCTTCTACAATCGAGCTATTAACGAAAAGGATATCAGCGTTAGGGGCCACCCAACAGGGCCAGTTCTTAGTCGACTGTGAAACGTACACTTCAGTCCCGCAGTTAGGAAATCAAAGAACAGTTCACGTCCTCCACAATTCCGAGCAACCCGCAACCGTCTTCTCCATTTTAGAAACCGGGACGAAAACGATACCACTGGCAACGGACGGCTTGTTTGATTTGCTAATGATGAAGATGTCAAACTTTTATCAGTCCAAGAAGCAGACGAAAGTCGAAAGCAAAGGGCCCAGGTATGAGATTGGAGACTTCTGTGTCAAATTAGGTAGTGTCACCGTCAGCCAGAATTTCAAAGGTGTCTTGGTTGAAGTCGAGTACCGTCCGTGTATTATACCTGCCATGTGCTGGGATTTAATGAGGGAATTCCTGCAAGGGTTTTTAGGGTCGTCTGTTTCTAGTACACCACCGGCCTACTTACAAAATAGAATGCAAGATGTGTACACACCAATCGATACGATTCATCAGTACTTAGAGCAGTTTACTTTGTACAGGAAGTCTTTAGGAACATTTCAGAATGTAAAGTGAATGTACCCCGCGATTGAAAATAAAGTAATTCAGAGTAGGCCATGGTCTAATTTTCGCCATTTCTATAATACTTTCAATGAACATTTTGAAAGAATTAACATGTCACTGTTAGGTACATAAAATCGACAGACATTACCAAATAATTTCTATTGACCTACTCTGAATCATTTTATTTTTCATGTGGTATTGGACTTGAAACTCGAAGACAGATAAGTTAGCATGCCCACATAATAGTGTGTAAAGCCATATTTTGCTGCTGTTAATCATCGTGGTACAGATTTTGTAAGAATCTGATGGATTGCCAGACAAAATTTTGTAAATTTAAACAGTGTGCTTCATAGGGTCCCATGAATATTCAATACGAATTTAAATTTGTGGGTCGAAACAGGATTGCAAGTTCTGCTGCTGAATTTCTCCAGCCATTGTTTACCCAACAATGATTGTATTCGTTTTGCAAGATGAGCCTGGCAGGGAAGCTTTTCAAACACGTCAACAGTTCCATGAAATGGTGCACTGAAGATATCACTTATATCATCTGAGTTTTTACTAACCTTGGATGTAATTACATGAATGTATGGGATATGCTAATTTATTTATTTTTTTATATTGAACTGAACTATTGAACTGGGCTGAGACAAAAAAGTTTTATTAAGCAGAGAAAGTTTTATTACGCCAGCGCCATCTATGTATGTTTTACCGAACTATATTTTTTTGCGCGAAATTTGAATTAAATTTTTCCTCTTCATTTATATTTCGATCATTCATTCAAAATCCGATAGGATACAATATAGTATAAAATACAGTGCGATCAATAAAACTGTCTGCGCTGCTACTTTATTTTACATACATATAGGGACCTACTACAATATGACACCTTCTAGTAGTGTTACCAGATCCAGTACTTGACAAAAGAGTAGAGCTGGCAACAGATAACCGATTTTGGATATTTTGGATATTCGCGGTGTACAGCATGTCACTCATGCAAATAGAGTTGCATGAAAAACATTTTTCCACTTAGATTCACATTCAAGTTATGCAACTGTATTTGCATGAGTGACATGCTGTACACCGCGAATATCCAAAATATCCAAAATCGGTTATCCGTTGCCAGCTCTACAAAAGAGTATACAATGCAAACCGACATCACATTTTTGGGTTTAGGCATTTAGGTTTGAAGCAAGAGGTTGCCTGGTAACTTTCAACGTCACCACAACGTCAATCAGTAGGCCCATTTAATGCATTTACACAAATAGAAGGCCTACTGGATGACGCCTCACTCCACGAGTTATCAGGCAACCTTCTCTCTTTAGTAACCTTGGGTTCGAAGCACGTGTTTAAAGCTTACAATCGTTGCCTATAGTAACTAATGCTAGTAGTTTAGCTACTCTTTTGTTAGATCTCGTTTTATATACTTTACATTTGTCACGGTCGAATGTAACTACATAATTAACAATACCTAACCATAACTTGTGAAAATCACCAGCGCCTCTGACAGAAGTTACGGAAGTGGGATATCATTAGTAATGGTGCTTTTGAATTAGTATTACCAACTTGCAAAAAGCAGAAATCCCTCTTCATGAGTTGTCAAAAAATCTCTCAATATAGAAAATCCCAGAAGAATTTGTTACTCGAATCAGGTATCAATTTAAAAAAAACGTTAATTATTCATTACAAATGCATAAAGTTAAAGAAAACAAACAAAAAAAAAATGGTCGATTTTACACCGCAATTCCATTGATTAATAAATTTAAAAAAAAAAACAAGCTGAAAGGTATTATGACAAAACATAGAAAAGAAAATAATAAAAATTCAAAAAATAAATACACTAATAATTTTATGGATTAAAAAATGAAAAGAACAATGAGAAAGCAAAAGATATAATAGATTTTTTTTTTAAATACGAAATAATAAAATTTAAATAAAAACAAAAACAAAAGACAATCGATTTTACAGCACAATTCGGTAAATTAATAAATTTCAAAAAACTGTTTAAGAGAAAGGATGACAAAACAAATGAACAAAATTTAAGAAAATATGTACCTAACAATAATATTAAAAAAATAAATAAAAACAAGGGATAATCTATCTTAGTCCACATTTTAGTAGATTCGTAAATTCGTAAAGAAATAACTCGAAGCAAACAGTGACAAAACTAATTATGTATTTTCCTTCCACGTGGTCAATAGATTATAAAATACTGCAAGAGATTGCGCTGTTCAATATCTCACACAAATACAATTCATTTCGTCCTTTACCGACGGAAAGTGACATATATTTATTGATCTTCCTGAACCACCTCCATAAAAACATTCGGTAAGTTTTAACAGATGGCGTTGTTGAATGTCTTACAAGTCTTACAAGAACGCAAATCACGTTTTTGTCACTATTCAGAAATGACTGTCAATTGAAACTGCTCAATAGATGGTACTTGTTCAATATAAGCGGCAACACTGCTTTGAGTTAGATGTCATTCTTGTCAGTACTCTATACCAGTGACGGGCACGAGCTCGCCGAAAGCTCGACCCCCCACCATCAATTATTTGCGACGATCTCGATGTTTCAGACAAACAAGCGCCGACACATAACTGACTCAGTCGTATCAACGAAATCAAAAACAAAGAGCGCCGAGCGAGTTAGTTCATGTTGGTTTATTAGCGTTTAACAGTGTCGTACAAGTTCGAGACCATTTTAAATTGAAAAACAAACCTTTTTTAAACAATATTTATAATAATTTTCGGCTTAATTCGATATGAACAGCAGCCAAACGACTAGGCCGTCTACAATTTCATATTTTATGAAACGAAGAGGATTCCGCCTAAAGTGTTAGAAATATTGACCTTTTTTAGATTGGCGCGAAATTTAAAATCTGTCTTTCTATCGCTGGAAATACTATAGTTTTTCTCAGACAGACACAGTTTTTATTGATCACATTGTATACAATACGTCTGGGTATTTTTTTCTTGAAAACCCGGTATAACATAAAATAAAAATGAACGCACATATTTATTTTCACAAAAATCCCTCAAATGAACACAGATTCTTTTTTTCCTACGCGATAACAAAAAATCCCTGAAAAAGGAGATATTTCCTCGGTGTTGCCAAACTGTGCTAAATGCCTCTCATCAAATGTACTAGTACACAAATTTGTTGCTAAGGCCAGTGAATGGCTTAGTGGCAGCCTATTCGTGGAATATGTTAATTTATCTGACATTTATTGTATATTGAACTGAACTACTGAACTGGGCTGAGATAAAAAAAGAATACTATTATTAAGCAGGGGTTTTATTTAAATTTCCTCTTTTAACTATAAACACCTATGCTACAGTATAAACATCAGTAAATAATTTACAAATTGAAACGACTTATATCCTACTTTGCACGAATTAAGCACACATTTTGTCAACAGAGACATTATTTATATTAACGGCCGAGATATCCACCTCAATAAATTGGCTAATAGATATTAGACGAATAACTACCATGGAAACAAATCATAAAAAATCAATGAACAATTCAGAAAAATCAAGTAATTCATCGAGTAACTTTAATAGGAGATGGATATCTCGACCCTAAAGCTTCTTATATTCATAATGAACAACAAATTAAAACGTTAAGGTACTCATCACTGTCTTAATTTATTTAATTTCAATATTTTACGATTTTTATTAGTATACAAATTCATAACTGGGATTATTACTGGAAATTCCAAGATGTTAGCTTCAGTTAGTTACATCGAATATAACATTCAAGATTTAAGAAGCTTTTTGGCCATTCATTATTTAAATTTTAGAAAAAAATTCATTTACAATCATTTATGAATAAGTTGCCAATTTATGTTAAATTTAATCTGCATATTACATGATTATGATGTAATTTATTAATACTATTAAATAATTTGGAATTTTTCTTACTTTTAAAACTTTTCATAAATGAAAATAAATAATTGCAACCATGTTAAATCAGGCCAACTATTACACTCAAGGTTCTACAAACAATTTCCTAATAGCTTTCACACCGGAAACCCGTAATGTGGATTTATTACAGTAACATTGACACTAAAACTTACACGTAGAACGATTATGCCTTAGATGACTTTTAACTAAGTGGCCCGCAGATAAGGCTGCCATTAAAGAAAGTTCTCCCGCTAACACAGTTCCACAAACGATCCTCGCTAGCTGGTTGGCGTTGTCACCGGGATGTTCGATGTTGCTACCTCGTACCCCTAATATTTCTAAGCACGCCGACTGCGGAGATAAAACCGTCCCACCTCCGACTGTCCCAATTTCAATAGAAGGCATTGAGCACGAGATATACAAATCTTGCCCGTTTTCACCCCAAGGCTCCATCAAAGTCATGCAGTTACTACTGACAACGTTCTGCGCAGGATCCTGCCCTGTCGCTATGTATATCGCAGTTACAATGTTTGCAGCGTGCGCGTTACATCCTCCGATTGTCCCAGCGATCGCAGAGCCAATTAAATTCTTAGAAATATTCACATCGATTAAGGCGTGCACCGTCGTTTTTAATATTGACGACACAACATCGGCTGGCACAATCGCCTCACATGCAACCGATTTTCCTCTCCCTTCGAGCCAATTCACGGCAGCCGGTTTCTTATCGGTGCAGAAGTTTCCGCTCAAGCTCAAGATTTCCATGTCCGGGAAGTACGTCTGCACGAAATTCAGCGACTTCTCAGTTCCTTTCGATAACATATTCATGCCCATCGCATCTCCAGTTTTAGCGACGAACCGTATAAATAAGTATCGGCCGGCGATGCGAATGTGAAGTTTCTTAAGGCGGGCGTACAAACTTGTAGAATCGAAATTATCCTTCAAGAGCTTGAAATTCTCCGGTTGTTCCATCCATAGCAGGGCTTCGCTTGCTCGCGTCAATGATTGAAAGCGGACGACCGGCCCTCTCGCCATGCCATCGCTTACAACTCTACTGTTGATGCCATTCCTGAAAACTGCCCTGCTTCCTCGTGTCGTGCTCGCAACTAGACAACCTTCAGTTGTTGCCATGGGCACGTAAAATAATTTACCGTCGAGTTTGAGGGGCCCGGCTAGGCCTAGCGGAACTGGAACATATCCTATCACATTTTCACAACACGCCCCCAGCACTCTGTGGTAATCGTAACTTTCGTACGGTAAATTTTCCAGCGCATTCACAAAATTCCCATGTGCACTCATGATTTTCCTGCGTATCTTAACAGCGCGTTCTAGGTTTGTGACGGCCTTCTCGATCTGGTGTATGGGTATGTGCTTGCTTTTAACGAGTTCGATAATTTCACGATCTCTTAAAGCATTCGCATTCAAATTCGATCTGTACAAGTTCAGGCAGTCTTCTAAATTCACTTCGAAATCACCGTCGTCTTCTCCCGTCACTTCCAAAACCGGAACGTCCGCTTGCACTTGCTTGCTCGCGTTAATTTTGCTTTCCGTTTGGTATTGAAGCACGGGCGGTTGATTAACGTGATTTGTAGAAGCGCTCTGGAGAAACTCGTTTTGGTTTTCGAAGAATATAAATTTTATTATTAACGCGAACAGTAGAATCAGGACCACGATGTGATCGGCACACAAACTCAACCATTTTGGGGGGTAACCGTACGCGATGCTTTCGCTCGGGGTGATTCCCTGATCGTCCAGTAAAGATATTATGGTGTTTTCGTCTTTGTTGCCGAAAGGCCACCGGCTGATCACGTGAACGAGCGTTAAACCGACGGACATTATTATTTTGACCCTTTGAACCACCGGGTTCGCTTTCGGATCGACGTCCACGAAAGCCTGCGTGAGCAAGAGCGTGTTCACCTTCTTCTTCTCGCAGGAGCTCGTTTTCTTCGACAACTCCAAAATTAGGGATAAGCAAGCGGGGTAGAATGTCATGAACACTACGTAGTTAACGATCACCGAGAGGCAAGCGAAATACGAAAGCATTTCGAGCCGATTCACTCCGGATAGGGTGAGGATTCCTATCACTAAAGTCTCTACGATCGTGTCTAAAGTAATAGCAGGCCCCAATATCGACATTCCCCTTGCGATGTTGTACTTGATTTCGTTTTCGCTTGAAGCGCTTAGGGCGAACCGAGCCAGCATAGTCGCTTTCGATAAGTCTATTAACAGGAGGAAGAAGAACAACGCGTCTTTGAGGTCGGTGAGGTCGATGTGGAGGAAGTTTAATACTGCTGATGTGAAGACGAAACTGGAGAATACGGTGAATAGGCCGGCAATTCCCAGGATGTACTTCGAGCCTAGCTTCTGGAGGTTACAGAACTGGTAGTAACTGTAGAGGACGGCCAAGCATCGGATTATTGTCATAACGATCATATCTACGGCATTGTAATCAGGTTGACAACATGATCTGGTGGATTGTTTAATTACAGGTGAGGTGTGATGCTGATCTACCGTTAAAATGCTGATGGTCAACGTTACAGTTGCAACTATCACCTCCCAAGGGTGCGTCGAGCATATTTCCCCATAAACATAGAACAATTGAGATGACATTGTTGCTTCTTCTTTCCAGGTTACGCAATAATAACTGCAGTTACGTAGCTGGTTACAAATTGTATTAGATAACCTCTACTTTAAATTTAAAACTTTGTTGTTTTATTATGTTTTTTAGTTATTCTTACACACACGTCGTCCCAACAAAATTATCTTATCTCAACAGACAGATTACTTCTTACTTTTCACTCTTCAAGTGTTTCGAACGTTAGATGATGTTACTTGATTCCGTACATGTAAATGTAAATGTCTGCCAACGCTTACGCACTACAGACTCACGGCGCGGCGTACCAACGCGACTGAAAGCAAAGCAAAGGTGAAAACGATTTACATTTACATCCAAGCGATCCTCCTTTGCTAAAATAAGTCGGGGGAAATACGTAATATAAATTAATGACGGCAAACAAATTAAAAATTAAAATCCGGTTTTCTTCTCGTAACCCACGTAGAAGAATAACCCGTGATTCATTTGCTCGCGGCAGCCGAAGAAAAATAAACTTCGACTTCCATGCATCGCATTACCGTCACTTCACACGTGCACTGTGTGCGCCCCGTCCTAAAAATAAACTTGACTTGTCTTCTGAGAAGCAGCGAATTCGTATGCATCCGAACGTGACAGTCGAGTTAAATTTTTTATTGAAATTAAATACTCTTTCCGCTCGGGTTGTTCTGCATATTCATATTCTAACGCGCTTGTAATGTCAACGTGCAAGTCGCGTTACATCAGCGTATTACGAAAAATGTTATATAAAAAAAATTGTAAAAGTTTACACGTCGATAGACTAAATTAACCGAAAAAGGGTCAATGTCTTCGGCTTCGTTGCGGTCACGATTACGCGCGGCGTCAACTTTCACTGGCATCTGAAAAGTAAAATCTCGCAATAAAACACCGAGCAGTGAAAGTGTTTCTTGCAACGTAAATAAATGTAGAACACTTTCTTTTTCTGTGTTGTTTTCATACTGCATTAATAATATTGAACCAATTAAGGATATCAGCTACATAATACAATGCTTAAAATATGTAATCGATTTTTTAATACGTCATTTTTTTACTGTCTACATCCCGATCGTCGATCGATAAATCAAAGAACTTTTATATACACAGTTGGTCTGACTAAGACTAGGTATACGGTTAATTGTGAGTAAATGAAGGAGAGGCTCATTGACACTTGTGTGGAAATGAAATAGAGATATTACAATGTTGCGTGCGAAGGTAGGAATGCTGCGGCCGGAGCGTGGCCCGCGTTATCAATCGGCAACGTCGATTGATGTAGCTATTTCGTTTACTCATGCGCTTTCTACTATTCTATCCTTCATTTACTCATGATAAACGCATAGCCAGTGGTGGTCAGGCCGACCCAGTATATATAGCTCCTTCTAACTTTCGTGAAATGGCCTTGTGACTTTTATCATTCATGTCATAAGTTATCATTTCGTCGTAAATGTATTTTCTTAACTCACGAGATCTTAATACGATCGGCATATAAATAAAAAATGAACTTTAGTCGTCTAATTTTTTATGTATACGTCAGAGTAGTATACGGACGTCATCATATGCAAAAAAATTCCAATGAGGTAGGTATGAAAAGTACCAAAAAAAAAAAACATACGTAATGCATAGATTACGTCCGACGATAACATTGAAGCTGACAACGGTCTACTAATAGATCATATTCAAGCACAGGGTTAAATGCAAACGCCTTATTTTACAATGTCACGTGAATGTTATTCCTGCAGTTGCGAACATTAAATACGGATCGCCAAATGTCATGTAAGAATTATGTCTTCTTATGTTTTCCAGTTAAAAAATTTTCCTGATCGATTATACAGTGCGATCGAATGAAAAAGTAGTCGAAGTTGGCCAGGAATGCTGGAACAAAAAGCCCCGTGTCGTTTCTTATAGCGTTTTCAATTGACTCGCTCTAAAGCACTCTCGGAGTATTCATATCTTATTTGAACCTCATGTAATAATAAGGGGTGGAGATATTCTGAGAGTGGTCTAAAGGAGTCAATCGAAAACACTATTAGTTTTTTTTTTTATTTGAGAGGTGTTATACACAGTTGGTCTGACCAAGACTAGGTATATGGTTAATTGTGAGTAAATGAAGGAGAGGCTCATTGAAACTTGTGTGGAAATGAAATAGAGATATTACAATGTTGCGTGCGAAGGTAGGAATGCTGCGGCCGGAGCGTGGCCCGCGTTATCAATCGGCAACGTCGATTGATGTAGCTATTTCGTTTACTCATGCGCTTTCTACTATTCTATCCTTCACTTACTCCTGATAAATGCATAGCCAGTGGTGGTCAGGCCAACGCGATATGTAGGTATCTAAAAAAAATTGAACCAGTGAATATATTACATATATACTATCGGAGCCTTAAAATTTCGCACGATTTTTTATCAAGTACCCAGAATTTCTCTAAAATATAGTTTTGTAGAACAGGCTCTTTCCTCAATTTTGACACTAATGACATTTAACCAAAAGTCAGATTGTTTGGTTATATTTTAAGAGAACTGAAATAACAGGATAAAAGTAACGACCAACCATTTTCTAATTCTGCGATTGCAACACCTTTCTCTCCTTCAGAAAGCACGTGATTTGGCATTGTGATGCTACAACTTTAAGAATTAATTTGAGATCTGACGTTTAAATGATTATTTTTGACGAGCCGTTAAAGAAAGTCATATTTACAGCGGGAAACTGAACCGTGCGGCATTTTAAGGCCGCAAGTATTAAGTTATTTTACATGTAAACGACATAATAGTACCGATAATACGCTCATTCTCTTTATTCCTCGTGGACTGACTTTACCGCAGTGTTGCCAACCCGCGTGTCCAGAAATCCCAATATAAATCGGTTGAATTATCGAAAACACTTGGGGTGCGTTTCGTTTGCGCGCTCACACGCTTTGAGCGCTCACGCTTACAAGCGCTGTTTTCTGTTGTTTCCTTTGGCGTTTAGTCGCTTAAGCAGTTATACGCAAAGGTGTTTCTTTTGACTTTTGTTTGCACAACGAATTCATAACCTCAAAAATATAACTTCAATAGTGAAATTGAGCCAATCATAGCTGCTGTAGCTACTTCTAAAGTGTAATGTTTGTTCATAACCTGTCTATGATTAGCTGATCTCCTCATACGCATCTCATACGTTCCATTAGGAACATAAGCGCTTATGCTTTTGCTTCCCTACCTCGATGGAATAAGCGATTGTGAGCGAAGACTATGACGTCATAATGGCGTTACTATTTCGTCAGCTGGCGCTTTGTGAGCGTTTGCAAAGCCAAAGGGAACGATTTAAGCAATGCTTATGAGCGCTCAAAGCATGTGAGCGCGCAAATGAAACGCACCCTTGGTTTATGCGGTGTACATAGACAGGGTGAATTTTCGTAAATGCCTATAGTCGTCTAATTTTTTATACATACATACAGACAATTTTTTAAACATACAGTGTACGGACGTCATCATATGCAAAACAATTCAAATAAGATGCGTATGGAAAGTATAAAAAGAAAATACAAATTTGTACATAAATGTATAGTATATACGATAACATTGAAGTTGACAACTTCTACTAATAGATCATAAATATTCAGGCACACGGTTAAATGCAAACACGGTCGGTTTACAATGTCACGAACATTATACATATACGCATCGTCGATGTTATCTAAAAATTTTGTCTTGTTTGCCACAAATTACAGATTTTTACTGATCGATTATAGGGTGCGATCGAATAAAAAAATTGTTAATGCTGGCCAAGAACGAAAAGAAGTCCCACGTCTTTTCTTGTTTCTTTAAATTTGAAAAGTGACTCTGACAATTAAAGTCAAACTTGAAATTCATTTTTGGATTTAAAGAATACATACATATATTTTCTACCCATAAATTATTGTACACGATGCTTCATATTTTGAGCACCTAACACGGCCAAGCATTTCAGTGTACGTCACTTTCACATTTATTAAATAATTTTAAGATGAAACGTGCGGATTTAGATTTATGGTCAACTTTGACTATAATAATTTTTTTATTTGATCGCATTGCATTTTTTGTCAAAAGTGTCAAAAATAAGTTGAACTGTGAACAGACTTTTCGCGAAAAAAGGATGACTTTCTAAACCGATTGACGTTTAACGGATGACAGTTGCTTTTTTAACGTGGCATTTCGTGCAGTGTTGCTAACCGTAGCATTATTATGCTAAAATAACACAATTCTTCGAAGCGTAACAGCATTATGGCAAACGTAGCATAATTTTAAATTTTTTGAAGAATTTTTTTAATTTTTTTATTTTACTATGTCAGGACAGATTCACGGAACCGCCGAAATTGCTAAAAGAGCAAATCTAATCGTAACCGCCGTGACATCGTGTAACTAGTAAGGAGTAAATTTATGTTCTTTTCCAAAAAGCAACTTTTGATAAACATTTTTAGCAAGTACTGTAACTTACTGTCTCGGTCACAAAAATTTGTTTCAAATTTCAAAGTGGCACGCACGATTGCACGAAGACAATCGTTTAAAATTTTAATTAAGAGGATGACTAACATCTGGCTCAGAGAGGAATCAAAGTAAGGCCCGATGTTTTACCTATGACCTGTGATTGCGAAATTATAAATGTTTATCAATCTTTTCTTACTGTTATTTCTTTGAAATAAAATAGAGTAGCATTTCTTTTATGAAAAGTAGCATGATTTTCTAATGTTGGGAGCACGATTTGAGCTCGAGAGGTTGGCAACACCGATTTTGTTCAAGGTTATTAAAAATTCAAGGTTACTCCAATTTATAATTGATACGTTTTTCTGTTATTTTTGCTCATTTATCATCTCACACTTAAAAAAATTATCTTTTTCTTTTTTACAACAGCAACTTCAAATTCCTAAAATTTAAACGACATATTCACATGCCCGTGCTTAATAGATATACATAGGTATTTTTTTTACAACAGCAACATCAAATTCCCAAAATTTAAATTATACCTATTGTATTTATATTTATTATAACGAGTGATCAATATCTTTTCTAAACAAGTGACTTTGATTAGTTCATTATTTCAAATGTCATTTGAATTATTCGTAATGCATTCATATACAAAATCTAACTGCTGCTTTTATGTAACGAGCGTCCAAATAAAAACCTGGTCAAGTAAGTTGTGATCGAGAATTTATCCTTTGCATTTACATAACAGAATTACTAAATGTAGCTTACTTGATAAGGTTTTTATTTAGACACGAGTTATTACATATTTTTTTTATAAATTTGGATGTCAAATCCCAAGTTCACATTTCCCACTTAAAAAGAAAGCACGCGTCAAGAGCATATACGGGTGAGTTCGCGATTACGCTCGCCGAGCGCTCTGATCAAAAGTGTGAGGGAGAGCGACTGCGTTTCACTGCACGTAAGAGTGAGAAAAAGAAACACTCTGATCGATCTGAGCGCAATCGCGAACTCACCCACGATACGCAGCCGCAGCCAGCTCGTAGCAAAGCAACGACAAGTTTTAAGGTTACGTTCGGTGCACGAGTTTTGTTATGATGATTTAGTTAAATTACGTTTTTAAATTGATTAAACTTAATACAATAAAATGTATTGGAATAAATGTTACGTTTATAAAGATAACGACGTCAAATGTATACAACGAAAAACTGGTTCATAGGAGACGCGTAAAATGTCCGCCGTTCTCCTGTAAACAAGCGAATTCTGAGTTTTAAATTGTTAATAAAATTCGCTAGGATTACTGGATTGTTATTTAACTGTTCACAATGCAACAATAAACTCATATGAACAAAGATTTCTGTTATGTAATAAATTAAACTTATTGACACTGACAGTTATAAATAATTGAAATGACATTTGAAAAATGTCAAATCAATCAAAGACAGACAATTTTCTTTCCATAGGTCACTTGATTAGAAAAGATATTGATCACGCGTTGTATATTTTATTTATAAGTTCTATTAAATTCACTATTAACTACACTCATTGTCAAAATATGCGACATTGTCGATCCTAAGTACCGACGAATGCCATCAAATTACTACGTGATTAGAATTTGGACAACTCACAAATTGCGGATACGTCATGAATCGTACATTTTCCCAGTCATTAAATCACGATTAAGGAACGACCCCGATTCTTTTACTCTAACAATTCGCTCAGTGGATCTGGCAACTTCGCACGTACAACTTGTTTCTTCGAACGGATGTGAATGTGAAGCAAGATGACTAGGCACGTATTTATTATCGTCTTTATGGGTTGCGGTGAGAGCTAAAAAGAATGTAATGCACAAATATTTTCAAATAAATCAAAAATAAACCATGAGCGGAAGCCGTGTTATTCGTGTCGGCTCGCGCAAGAGCGAGGTAACTCACTGCATCTTTGATTATGTAATTTTTTTAATATACTTTTTTTATAGCTTGCCCTAATTCAAACCAGACATGTTATTTCACTTCTCAAAGAAATCTACCCCGATCTGGAGTTTGAGATAGGTAAATATTTTAATTTGTTTAGAAAGTTAGGTTAGATTACAAATGTCAATACAATACAGAGTGATTAAAAAAAGTTGTTAACGGCAAGTCTCTCAGAAGGAGACGGAGACATTTTCAATAAGTTCAATATTTTTTAATAATGACTCTATATCTTTAATAGCCTTGAAAAGTTCATATAAATAACGGGAGTGAAAAAATAACTTATGCATTTGTAGAACAAATATTTTTTTTTAGTAACCATGAGCACCTTGGGTGATAAAGTCTTAGACATTCCATTGCCAAAAATTGGAGAAAAGTCATTATTCACAAAAGAACTAGAAACAGCGTTGAGCACAGGTTGTGTCGATTTTGTTGTACACTCTCTAAAAGACCTACCAACTTCATTACCCGAGGGTATGGCGATAGGGGCAGTTTTGACAAGGTGTGCGTCCTTAAGGTTTACAAATTATAAGAATTAATTTATTCACTTTGCAGAGAAGATCCGAGGGACGCTTTGGTGCTTCGTACAGACCTTAAAGATTCCACTCTCGCGTCCCTTCCCCAGGATAGTGTAATTGGAACGTCTAGTTTACGAAGGGCTGCCCAATTACACAGAAAGTATCCCCAGTTAAAAATCGAGAACATCAGAGGTAACTTAAATACTCGACTGAAAAAACTGGATGAGCTTGGCAAATTCAATGCGATTATATTGGCAACGGCGGGGCTTCACAGAATGGGATGGCATAAACGAATATCAATGGTAATATTTTATTCTATAAAATAATCGGTTAACAACATCTTCGGTTATCATTGTAGATAATGGAACCTGATGAATTACTTTACGCTGTTGGACAAGGGGCATTAGCCGTAGAGTGCAGGGAATTCGATCAAGACACCATATCTTTATTAAAGCCTCTCTATGATTTTGAAACTGCCCTTTGTATATTAGCCGAGCGTTCATTTTTACGCACACTAGGGGGAGGGTGCAGTGCACCAGTGGCTGTATCAACGAATTTAATTGAGACTGATTCTGATAAGTACAAATTTTGCATGACAGGTGCTGTGTGGTCCTTGGATGGTGTGGAAGAAATATTAAAATCCAGCGAATCTACAATAGAATGCGTAAAAGAGAGCAAGTGTTTGTGCAAGGAAAAAGATCAAGCAGTTGAATGTTCAAACGAAGAAAACGTCGAGCCGCTTGCTAAGAAACGGAAGCTCTCTGAGGAAGTTAAGACAGGACTCGGTTCGTGTCCCTTTCAGTCAAGCGATGAAATTCGCAAGTATTTTAATAATATTGATTCAAAAAATGGGAATCTATCGTCTGAAGATCCGCATGATCACTGCCCCGTTGAGTTACCCATCGGTGCGGATTTTATGGGAAAATGCCCTTTCCTAGAATCAGATGGAAAAATTATAAGTAAATGTCCAGTAAGCGGTCACATCGAGGGTGCTTCGGATTCAAAAACTTCTGAGTGCCCCTTTTTAAAGGAAGGGGGGAAAGCTGGTGGTTTTATACCTCATAGTGAAAAAATTAACAACAACGAAGCAACAAATTTATTATGTGGTTTAGTCCCGTATCCTGGCATTTCTAAGTCGGCTTTTGAAGAAGCGCAGAGAATTGGGGTGAACCTGGCAGAAAATCTCTTGAATTTAGGCGCCGGTGAAATAATGTCTAAAGCTCAAGCTGCAATTCGAAGCACCACTTAAGTGTAACAAATTAGAAGTAGGAATTGAAAAGTTAGATATTTGCAAAAAATTTTATTAGGGAGCACCTAAACTATTCTATTTTGTAATTGTTGTTGTGGTTTAATTTTTTATATTCTATGGTGTTTGTAAGCGTACGATAATATATGATTGTTGGAAAAACAGAATTTTTTCATCCAAGTCAAATATTTCATTAATTGTAATAATTAAAATGACTTTTGTCTTCATTTCATCAAACCTCAAAAATTTTGGGAACTCCAGCCCTTTCACTTAATGAATTCAAAAATTATATTCATTCAACAATAACAGTTGTTTTAAACTAATAGAGATTATCTCTGTTAAATATTTTATTTATTACAATTATAAAAACCAGTGAATTAATAACATAACATCAAAAAATCAACATGGTGAAGACAACTTCAGATTCAATATTTCTTCAGAGCTTTTCGAATCAAGGCCATTCTTTGCTTGTGAGCCTCGGTGGTCAAGCTCCTCTTGTAAGGCTTGAGCTCATCCGTTCCTAAACCAGGCACCCACATGTTAAAGTTACGATCTGCAAATAATAAAGTCGTACATCCTCCGATCGGCGATAAACGAACATTATACTCACTTATGAACTGTTGCACATCCTTAACTTCTATATTATTTACATGTCTGTGTTTAGCAATCATACTTGCCCCATTTAATACGCGGTCTACAAATTCGTCTACATAACTTAGGAGTATTTCTTCTACTTCATCTTCCATGTAAATGTTCGGATCTATGTCGCGTACCAAATCGGCCATCCTTGTTTTAGTTAATACCTACAACAAACTCAATAGCTTCCACATTAATACCTCTCAAATAAATCGTACCTGCATAGATTCATTAAGTGAAGTAGCATTCTGAACTGTTTTAACAGGACTGGCTCCTTGCACAGGTACAGTCTGAACACCAACAAGACTGGCCCCCGCAATCGGTATTGTTTCGACAACTATGCCGGTCTTAATTTCTCCGGATTGGTCGACGGTAGCAGGTGCGTGGGTAATTGCAGTAGCGATTGGTATGCCGTTTGTAGAATTTACGTTCGTCATAATCGCATGCGAAAGCGGAACTTGGTTTATTACAATGTTTTGAGGTTGAATGATGTTGTTTGCAAGGTTTGGAATGGACATCTACAACGTGATTAAAGGTAATGTAATTCTACACGACATGCCGCGTTACAATACCTTGAATTATTTAATCTCTGTGCTGTTATATACATAAATATTTGATTTAATGTTTATAAATAGATCACATAACAAAACAACGCTTTTAAGGTTATGTACTTCCTCTGACTTTGGTGTTTGGCCACTGCTCGACTGCTCTCTGCTTTGACGACACATTTGACGACTTAGTGACAGTGTTACCAATCTCGCGTATCCAGAAATCATAATGCGATTGAAAAGTTATTAAAAAATATATCCCAAGTTACTCAACAGCTAATAAAATAAAACACTAATATTACATTTATTTTATATATTCAAAATATTAATACACATTAAACTCCAAAAAAAAGTGTCAACTTTCCCCTCGCGATAGTATGTACAAAGTGGTAAAGAATAACTGTTTGAGTTGGCAATACAATTAAAAGCATTTTTTTATTCGAGTATTTACAACACTGCAATCGGATATATGTTTTGTTGGTTTATTTGACGCAACCTGAACAGCGACAAGATTGTAGGTTATGTGAACGAAAATTAGCGTTTGAATTTGAAATGTCAAGAGCCGTAAAGTGACGGCTGTCACTGTCAAGCCATCAACAATCGGAAGTTATTCTAGTTGTACCATTTAAAAATAAAGTTCAGCACTGCCAACTCAAACAGTGATTCTTGATCACTTTGTAGTTGAAAATCCCCTAAATTGGTACTAAATGCACCTGTCGAGACACCAAAAAGACACAACTTAAAACGTTAAAACATAGCCAATTAATAAAAAACTCGCTCATTTATCCAGATATAATTATTTTACCAGTACCCAAAGCACCCCAAAGTTTGGGTAATTACGCAGCGGTTGGCAACACTGCTCAGTGATGTTCACATTGCCAACATTTAAAACAGTTGGGTCCAGTGTCACCAACGTATAAAAAGTAGAAATCTCTCAAGAGGCACCAAAAAAATCCCTTTTGACATTGAAAACCACTAAAATCGTTATTAGATTCAAGAATAAATTTAAAAGAGTTTGTGATAGAAACAGCTTTAATAAATAAAAAAAAAAACAGAAACAAAAGACGATCGATTTCACAGCTCAATTCAGTAGATCGATATAAAACTTAAAACAAAAAGAAACAATTTGAAAAGAATGGTGACAAAACAAAGAAAAGAAAATAATAAAAAGATTTCCGGTTTCGCCGAATCAATCACCGCTTTCAAGAACTGCCTTAAATGTGAAACTTTGATCGGCGCATGCTTCTGACGGTTTCGAATCAGTCAGGGACTGCTACAGGAACAGACCTACTAACATGCATGACATGTCAAATTGTAGCCCGATTTTTATTGTCCGCTACTGTACATACGATCAATCAATAGAAAAAAAATTTCCGTTTCCAAGTGTACGACATCCGACAACACTGTACGCATCAGGCTAATGTAAATAGCGTATATAATTGTAATGTAGGTATTATGCAAAAAGGAGCCTCCCATTGTGCTACATCTATTAAATGCACAAGCTCACCAATATTTATTATGTTAAAAATAAAATCCCCAAAATTAGAAATTAGCCTGAAACGCGTAAAACCAAAATTGTAGATCAAACTTAATTATAAAAGGTAATAATAAATTTGGGAATCAAACGTAATACGTAAATACTGTATGTATAACTGTTATGCAAATTTATGTGCGTCTCATACTAAAAAAAAAAAAATGTATAAATATGTATTAAGACAGTATTTATTATTACGTAAATCAAATTTTTCAAAATGTCAAAAATGAAACATTCAATTTATGATTTATGGTGTAAAAAGGGTGTGCATTTTTGATTTTATAAACTTTTCATGTGCATGGGTATCAGTGGTATGTGGTAGAGTAAAATTTCTATTATTATTTGTCGTAAATTTGGGCCTACAGCCAAATTATAACCAGCTACTATTAAAATCGTGAACGAGCAACATGTGGCCCAGCGATTGTAATAGCGTAAATAGTTTCCGCTAGTAAAAATAAAGGTAAGGCGGATCTTATCCGCAATCCGCGGTTATAACTGGATTTGCAATTTTCTGAAATTATTATCGTGCTGCCTTACAATCAGCACGAACGAACACATTCCAGTGATGATGAATTCAGAAAGTGAAAATGTAGTTTAACTTTTTGGGCAAAAAGGTATGCACACTTCTGTTTTTTGAATAAATTGATTTTTTAAGCAGTTGTGAGCGTGAACGAGTTGAAATCACTTTTGACATTTATTTGCGTTCGCTTAACCTATAATTAGATGCAACTTTACTTTGATGTTTCTTTGAAATTTGCGCACCGACTGTGTCAGTATGAGTGTCCTTTATCGTCCGTTTCGTCCTACATTTGTCTCCAGGAACTCTTATCGCGCTATTTTTATTTCAGCCAAATTTAATTATTCACCGCAATTTCAATATTTATGGATCATGGCATGAATGTCAGTCATTATTTTCAATTATAACAATTTCAGTGAATGATTTGCAAATTATATTAATTAATTTATACTTATGTGTGTAATTTATTTTAGTTTTTACTTAACACAATGTCCACTAAACTGAGGAAAATATTAGCCGGAGGATTGTCTGGAGCCGTAGGGGCAAGCTTCGTCACATACTTATTTCTTAATAACGATGGTGATAACAGAGTAAGTGAATTTTTATATTATGTGCGTAAGCTGTTAAGTGGAACAGTACATTGCTTAATGTGAACTTGTTCGCATGCTAATCTTATCAGGACTCCCTGATAATTTTTTTATTAAAGTGCACGTGGCAAATTAAAGCATGTAATTTTTCGATTTCTATCTGTAATATTAATTTAAATTGTTCTAACTTTGTTTGTTGTAAGAACTAGTGCTGCAAATATGCTATGACTTCATTATTGTATAAAATACAATGAAATTCGTTACATATTACATCATCAAGCTTTGTATTAGTAGTAATGTACATAAAGTAATTCAAACAGTGCCATTTTTGTACTCAAAAGGTGTTTGCTATTTATCGTTTTTTGAAGGACTTTTTCATTTTTAAAAATTAGTTTAACCTTGTACTTGAACTTGAAAGGATAGTAGAGCCTTAAATTACTAATACATTGGCATTCTGCATATTAAAATAATAGTTTACATATAATCTTTTTACAAAATTGCTAATTACATAATAATATTACTTTTGTTACTACATACATAATTCAAGTAAATTATAGACTTTTTATAAATAAAAAATAAAAATTTGCGCTTAACAAATTTGTAATTACATATTTACAATCGTCCACGCTTTTAATAATTGTGAATAATTTGAATTTACCGCCATATAAATTTTTGCCGTGTTGCCAATACCAAAGCCGTTTTTTGGCGATGCACTATTTTGAAATTATTTCCTATGTTTCGAAATGTGCATTTTTTAGCGTTGAAACAATGACGTCATGTTTTGAAACGGCTGCATACATTTCAAAACGCTGTGAAATTATTTTTTGAAATTATTTCAAGGTGGAGTGGGGGCTAAAACTAACAAGTTAAGGGCTACGCATGACCTGCAAACCGATTGTGTTTTGAAACGGTATAGGAAAGTTATTTTAGCGGGATCATCATTAATGACGTCAGAATTAAAACAGTTTTGAAACAGTACCATTCGATTTTAAAACAGTTTTGTACGCCAAAAAACTGCTCAAGTCGAACACACCCTTGCAGTGATTTTTTTTTATCAGCGGCATCTTGATTTTTAAGGAAAAATTCATTCCTTATCCTTTTCCAATAATTTTAAATTTAGGTAATATGTATATCGAGGGGCATAAGAGCATAATATTTATTATAAGTATAAATATCATAAATTTTACATACCATTGTTTCATTTTTAATTGCGCACGTCCCACGAGCATTCATCTTATATCGTTTTTGAATTCACCTGCACAGGTTGCACTCAGAGTATTTGCATCTTATTTTAAACTCGCATAATGGTAAGAGATGAAGATACTCTTGAGTGCACACCGGTCAGCAGTGTTGCCAACCGTAGCAGAATTCTGCTAGCATTTCTTCAATCTTCGTAGCAGCGTAGCAGAATATTCTAATTTGTAACAGTTTTTAAATTTAATGCAAAATTCAAAAAATTAAGTTTCGGTACATCCTATTTAGATAAATTTACGACTGCGCTCGGCTAATCCTCCTCTTGGTATCTTTTGAGTTAATAAGTTGTTAGTACTGATGATACTACCACAGTATAAGTAATTAAGTAGCGTCACTTAAACGTCAGTGTCAAAAAAAGCGCCATTCTATTTGATACCCTTATGGAAATGTAATGATACCCTTATGGAAATGTATACCCTTATGGTAATTTGTAAATCAAAAGGTATCAAACAAAAGAAAAAATGTGACAGTTATACTCGAGTGACGATACTGTGTGATTCTTATACTGTGATATACTACCACATACTACTGAAGGTGCGTTCGACATTACGCTCGGGGCACGCTCTGAGCAGAAGTATGAGGGAGAACGAATGCGTTTCAGTGCATGTAAGAGTGAGAAAAGACAGAGGAAAACCCCGAGCGCTCCGAACGTTATGTCGAATGCACCCTGAGTTGTGTATTTATTTCTTGTTGTTTGCACTTTGCACATGCGTGTCCATGTGCGTTAGCTGTTGATTTCAGCTGGTTCTGTTCTAAGTAAATTAGAAAGTCGAACTATTTAAGATTTCGGTAAATTAAATTATTTTGGAAGAAAAGTAGGTACCTAATTGTAATACTTACTGATGAAACGTTATTCCTAAATTCGAAATAAACTGCTATTACACAGTTAAATAGAATAATTCATGTTCGCACTCAAATGATATAATCATCAGTGACTATTAAAATGGGTTTACAAGATGGCACTTCCGTCTAGCGTTCTTTTAATGATGAAAATAAATGCTCCTTCGATCCTTCTTCCCCTCTATATTCAAAGGCATATACAGAAAGCAGTGTTGCCAATCTGTTTGGACAAAAATTCCCAACCTAATGTGAAAAACTCCATTTTGACGCTCAAGATTTCCGTGAATCAAATTTTTTTAACTACTGCAATTAACTAACTAATTATTCACAAGTGTTACCTACGAGTTGAATGCAGTTGAAATTTCGTATTTGTTGCGCCCACTACTAGTTTTCTAATTTAATACAAAAAAATTAAAAAGTAATGACGTTTCATGCGTATAACCATCAACGAGTTAAGAAGTAACAGGAGGGAGCCTCCGGCAATGAGAGAATGCAATTTCATTTGACGGAAGTTACCGCTTTGCGGTACATAAGTTTCTGCAATATGACGGTTTGTTGTATCCGTTGTCATAAAATAATTGCCGGATTTTGTATTTATATCTAAGTTTAGAATGAATTTATATGTTTATTTAGCAACTGTGATTAGCAGTATACACGAACGATACGTTAATAGGTAATTATAGACTTCACTTTAAAAGTCAATGACTTGTAGGTTACTTTTGGAGTTTTTCTATATTCAGTGGCGCAGCAAGCGTAATGAAAGTAAGTTCCTTTCAAGTACTTTTAATCATAACTGAACTCCAGTGTTTAGAAAACAATTGACATTTCTTGAACCTTATTTAATTAAAGTAAGTGTGTTTTATTAAACAATGGTGAACTATTGGTTTGTGGACGGAAAATGTAAAAAAAATTGGCATATTTTTTCAATATTTTCATAGTGTGAAAATGACTTTATTAGAAATAGCTTAGAATTATTTCACGCTATGTCAGTTTATAAATAAATAGATTACATTTTTCTGAAAAGCGTGTACATATTGTCAAGTAGACAGTTAATTGACAAGTACAACCAAATTTACAATTGGGAAAATTTCGTTTCCCGTTTTTATTTTATTTCAGCCAATGACATACAGCGGTCGTATTTAGTTACCATTTTGGACTAGAAACTGCTGTTGGTATGACTCCTCATGTGTATTCTTTCCTCGTTGATAACCATTGTTTAGAAAAGGACAGAAGACCCGGAAAATTTATAACGCGTGATCGCATGGTCAGTATCTTTTCTAATCAAGTGACCTATGGAAAGAAAATCGTATGTCATTAATTAATTCATTTTTTCAAATGTCATTCTCATATCAATTATTTATAACTATCGGTAAGTTTAAGTTCAACGGACAGCAGCTGCTGTCCGTTGAACTTGCACAGGTTTTCGTTCCTCTTGGCGCGTGGTTCCATTTTGAAACGTGAACGAAGAAATGTGAACTTGGGATTTGAAATCCAAATTTATTTTAAAAAAAACATGTACATAATACATAAGAACACCAGTTAGATTTTGTATAGGTATGCAATATAAATAATTCAAATGACATTTGAAATAATCAAAGACACACGATTTTATTTCCGTAGGTCACTTGATTAGAAAAGATATTGATCACTCGTTATATATACCATTGGTTAGAGAAGGACAGAAAGCTCGCGAAGTCTTCAGACGCGACAATTTTTATTGATTTTTTTTCCTATTAAAAACAGTTTACTTGCGCAAATAATTTTTTAGTGTTTTTAAATGAGAGATACTTGCCCAAAAATTATAATTTTTGTTCTACTTATAACAACTTGTTTAAACTGTTACCCAAACTTTAAACAGTTTGTTCAATTTGAACGATTCACCATTGCTAATTTTTTTATTTTTAAAGATTGAAATTCGCAGCGGCGGCCTGTCCATCCGATTCAGCGGGGCCCACGACATACTTACTAAGCGCTATCTCTGTTTATTACACAACGAAGAGAGAACAGAATGCTTTGGCCTTGTCCGGCGCCTACTCTATTCGTATGCACCGGCCGCTACTGGAAATTCGGTTAAATAGAAAATGCACATCAAAAGCGTCCAAATCACACCGTTGAAGTCGAGTTGTCTTTCACAGAAAACAATTGTTCCATTTCTGAACGGTTTCGTAAGCGCACGCATCTTCAATGCGTTATTTCTGAACTCATCCTGAGTGTGCGTACTTCTAGAAATCGAATTGTGATTCAAAAACACAGTTAGCGTTTTCGATTCAGCTGCACCGTTTGCACTCAGTGTATATGCATCTTCTTTTGACCTCATGCAATAACATGAGATGAAGATACTCTGAGTGCGCACTAGTGCGATCAATCGAAAACGCTAAGTGATATTGATTTATTTACAACGTTTGGGTGCCAGTTCAAATAAATAGAGAAACCTAAAAGTTTAAATACTGTTTTTCCCTCAACGTAATAGAAATAATTTCCCACATACTTTGAATTTTCCCGATAAAATGGGAATTTCTCGTATGTTTGGCAACCTTGCCATATACTATTTTTTTCTTTTTCAGTCTGGTAACGTCTGGTCACACTCGATAAATGTTAATTACACTAAAAATTATGGCGCTAAATTCAAATTAAAATTAGTGATAAAAAATTACTGCAATTTAGATTTAATGAATACATTTTGTTGTAGTCGTTGATTTATATATTTATAATATCGCAGAGTCCAAATTATTTACTTATTTTTTTATGGTTTTATGATTTATTGTAAATTAGAAAAAACAAAAATGAATATAAAAATATTCTAAACGAAGATTACGCGAAATGCAAATACGTACATATATTGGATACAAGTCAAATGTGTTATTTTTGGTAAGTTTGCAAGTTTCAGGAAGACATGCAGCAAATATAATACATATATTTTTAGACGCACAGTACAGAGCAATTTAAAATTAAAATCATTGCAAAAGTAAAGAGAATAATATTATTGAAAACTAATTAAAGTAATACTTGTTGTGTTTCCTTTCGCTATAAAAATATGCAGTTTATGAAATTATTTTTTAATGAAACGTATTTAATGCACTTTTCTTTTTTTAATTAGTGGACGACAGTCAAAGCTGCTCAAAATAAACAATGCCCGCAACCAATACGTGCATTACCAAAGCGTCAGGACATGATCGAATCCTTAAAAAGTGACAAGTTCGATGTATTAATAATCGGAGGAGGTGCTACCGGTTCCGGATGTGCCTTGGACGCAGTTACAAGAGGGCTGAAGACGGCCCTGATCGAAGCAGACGATTTTTCATGTGGTACGTCAAGTAGAAGCACGAAACTCATCCACGGGGGCGTCCGGTACTTACAGAAGGCAATCATGAAGCTCGATATTGAACAGTACAGGATGGTGAAAGAAGCCTTAAGTGAACGCGCAACCATGTTACACTCAGCCCCACATTTAGCTTATCCTCTACCAATCATGCTTCCCGTATACAAGTGAGGTGGAGTAACTTGTTGAATTAAAAAATAAAATAAAATTCATTGTTATTGTAGATGGTGGCAAGTTCCTTATTTTTGGATCGGCATTAAAATGTATGACCTTGTAGCCGGAAGTCAGACGTTAAAGAGCTCGTATTTATTATCGAAGAAAAACGCACTCGAGTTGTTTCCCATGTTGAGAGCCGACCAACTCGTTGGGGCCATCGTTTACTACGATGGTACAGACAAGGCAACAATTTGCTGAAATTGAATTAATTCTTTTTTTGATTAGGTCAGCAAGATGATGCGCGAATGAATTTAGCAGTGGCCTTGACCGCTGCGAGGTACGGTGCTACCGTAGCGAATCACGTTAGGGTAACTGAACTAATTAAAGAGACACATGTTGATACTGAGGTTATTAAAGGTGTGAAGGTTAGAGATGAACTTACACAGAAAGAATGGACTATACCTGCTTCGTGTGTAATTAATGCTACTGGACCGTTTACGGATTCTATTCGAAAAATGGATAATCCAAATATTGAGACAATTTGTTCTCCGAGTAGTGGTGTACATATAGTACTTCCAGGTAAGTTTTTTTTTTAGTAATCGACTGAAAGTTACATGTGTCCAATCAACCAAATAGACTTTCTTTATAATATTGAAGTTCATTCATTGACTAACTACTATTATGGCATAGAGATGGAGATATTTAATTTGTATCTTTAAACAGGTTATTACAGCCCTGATCAAATGGGTTTATTGGACCCCTCAACCAGTGACGGACGAGTCATTTTCTTCTTACCGTGGCAAAAACATACGATAGCCGGAACTACCGACCTACCCTGTGAAGTTACTCCTAGTCCTCGACCTACCGAAGATGAAATCATGTTTATACTCGACGAAGTTAAGAATTATCTCAACCCTGACGTAGAAGGTAAAAAAACAATATGAAGTAAACTTAGTCTAAATAACCAAAAGTTCGCAGAGGTGACGTAATGTCAGCTTGGAGCGGAATAAGGCCCTTAGTCTCGGACCCAAACAGCCCTAACACGGAGTCACTGGCCAGAAATCACATTATTCACGTCAGTCCTTCCAAGTTGATCACAATAGCCGGAGGAAAGTGGACGACTTACAGGCACATGGCAGAAGAAACAATAGACACAGCAATTAAAGGTAACTACAAAAAGGAGCCGAGGAAGTATCATTTCGGTTATAAATTATTTCAGCCTGTTCTTTAACACCTCAGAATCCGGCTTCACAAACCAAAGGAATATTGTTGGAAGGAGCGAAAGGCTGGACGCCAACGATGTACATCCGTTTAGTACAAGATTTCGGGCTGGAGTATGAAGTAGCGCAACACTTAGCGAATTACTACGGAGACAGAGCATTTGCCGTTGCTAAAATGGCTTCGCTCACTGGTAATCACCGTCCGACTTACAAGAAAATCTTTAACTTGCATACTTTCTCGTGCTAGGAAAACGTTGGCCGATAATCGGAAAGAAAATTCACCCCGAATTCCCATACATCGATGCTGAAATTAAATATGGTGTGCGTGAGTATGCCATCACTGCAGTTGACATGATTGCGAGGAGGTTGCGATTGGCTTTCTTAAACGTGCAAGCCGCGCAGGAGGCTCTCCCGGAAATCATCAATATTATGGCCGAGGAACTGAGCTGGTCTGAGGGTGAGATTTTTTGTCAGTTTGAGTGAGCGCGTGATTTAGTCGCTTTGGATTTCAAGACGAGAAAAAGAAGCAGAAAGATAAAGCGATGGAATTTCTGCAGTACGAAATGGGGCAAATGATGAACCGGGCCAGCAGGGATAAGCTTCCGATTAACCTTACCAGGGAAGAGATTCAGACCTACATTAAACGATTCCAACTAATCGACGTGGATCGTAAGGGATACGTTTCAATTAATGATATTAGAAGAAGCCTTAAGGTAAGATCATGTTTCATAATAAGGTGCTTGCAGTAGTTAATGTATCCTACAAGTTTTACAATTTTGAAATAATATTTTGAGGTTAAAAGAATTTCTCCAAAAAATGTATGTAAATTGAACAAGATAATCAGACTTCCGACATTTCGGAGCGTTGTCATGGCTACGCAATTAACGGGCACTTTTCCTTGGTCCTCTTATTGTGTAAATATGGCAACGCTCCGAAATGTCCGAAATCTGATAATAATAATTATTAAAAATACGTAAATATTTAAATATAATCACGTGACTAAAACGTGATATCATTGGTCGGTCGTAGATATGACGTAGATAATTTGTAAACAGAGCAATATGTTGTATCAGTGAGTTCGTAAATTCATCGATTGACAGTTCGATGTAATCACGTTTTCGTTAAATCCTTTGACTATACACATATGTGTATAGTCAAAAGTTAAATTGTGTATAAAGTCATCAAAATCATTAGAAACAAAATCGCAAATATTACAAACACCGAGAACATCTGTGACGCTGAGGCATATCAGTGATATTATTTTTGACTTATCTGGAAAAAAAATAACTCGATTCAGTGTTGCCAACTATTGACAATCGTTATTCTCTCACATTTGGGATAAAAATTCGCTTTTATGCTTTTTTTCCTTCAAATTGCAATTTTATCTTATTTTTATGCATTTTTGTCAAGATTTCGCTTAAAATGTAAGTAATTTTTCTTTCTGCAACTTTAAGGCGTACAGCTAAATTCAAAATAAACGGGAAATGAAATGTTTTCCATAATAAATTTGGTTGTTGGTGCTATTTGTCAATTAATAAATTGTCTACTTGACAATACCTTTCAAAAAAGGTTCCTATCAGGCAGTGTTGTCAGAGGTGGTACTTTGGTACCATTTTGATACTTTTAGAAGTTATTGGTACCAAGGTATTGCCGTGTTCATTTTAGTACTTCTTTATTATTTATGCTCTATTTCACCTATTTCCTTTACTCTCACTATTATTTTTTTTTTAAATTAAAATAAACATTGTATAAAGGCAAGTTAATTTTGACTGTCGGTTTACTCCCATGTGTTCACAATTAATTGTTACCATGGGAGTAAACTAATAGTCAAAGTTAACTTGTCTTTATACAAGTGGGCCTGTATCAAGGTTACTAAAGAGACATGGTTGCCTGGTAACTTTCAACGTCACCACAACGTCACTCAGTAGGCCCATTTAATGCAAGTACACAAATAGATGGCCTACTGGATGACGCGTCACTCCACGAGTTACCAGGCAACCTTCTCTCTTTAGTAACCTTGGGCCTGTATCTTCTGTAAGTTGTTCATATCTGAATTGGCAAAGAAAGGGTGAATTAATCGGTTACTTTAAGAGCGTAATTGTAAAGTGAAATTAACTACATATTATAAATTACATTGTTAATTATTAAAACCAAGATGACTGCAATAATTATAATAATTATTATTAAGGGTCACGTGCTCAAACATCGTTTAATTCTGAACTTGGTTCTGTCATTACGGTATCATATGCCTTTACAAATGTTGCCCACGGTAATAGAACCAAGTTGAGAGCTAAACCATGGTTCAAGCATTTGAACAACTGGCCCTTAGACTGAATTGACTGTTCATTTAAATCAAAGAATTTTTTAATATTGTATTATGAAAACATAAGGTATTTTATTAGCAAAGTGTACATCTGTTACTACTATTACATGATGAAGAAATTTGTTATTCCAGCAAAATTTAATAATTGTTAGCCAACATTAAGTAAATGAAGAACGCCTAAAAAACAAAATTATTCCTGTTGTTGCTGCATTTCTGATGGCTTCGGGGGCTCCTTGTCACCCTTCTTCTTGGAACCTGACACGATATCATCGATTCGAAGCAGAAGAATCGCTGTCTCCACGGCCGTTTTGTACACTTGCAATTTAACAGCCAGTGGTTCCCAAATTTTATTGACATTCTCATCGACAATTTCTCCAGTTTCGCCATCAATTCCCCAAGTGCAGGGTGTGTTAGGGTCTGCATGAGCCGCATGTTTAGCTCTTAGGGCCGTCAGAATTCTGATAGTGTTTGCTCCACAATTTTGAGCCAGTGTACGTGGTATAATTTCCAATGCATTAGCAACCGCCCTGTACGGACCAGCTGTAGCTTTTCGATTTAAATTATGAGCAACAGCCATTTCTATAGCGCCACCTCCAGGTACGAGACGAGGTGTAATCATAAGGTTTCTAGCCACTTGCAGAGCATCTTGAAGATTGCGTTCAGTTTCATTTAATATATCTTTGCTAGCACCTCTTAGCAAAATGGTACACGCCTTGGGATTTTTACATTTAACAATGAAGCAGAAGTATTCGTCACCAATCTTTTTCACTTCAAATAAACCACATCCCGTCCCAACATCTGATTCTTGCAATTCATCAGTGCGGTTGACAACGGTCGCCCCACATGCACGAGCTATGCGATTGTTATCACTTTTACGAACTCGTCTGATCGCAGATATACCGGTTTTAAGAAGAAAATGCTGAGCAAGATCGGACACTCCTTTCTCAGTGAATACTACATCCGGCTTAAGAGCGATGATTTCCTCGCATTGGCGTCGCACGTGCTCTTCTTCCAATTCCAACATTCTGGTAAAATCAGTTTCTCCAGAGATTTCAACGTTCGTTTGAGATTCGCCCTTTTTATATTCCAAATTGCAGTCCAATAAAATAATTCTGGGATTCTCAATGTATCTCTTCATTTTTGGATGAGTGACGTCTTTGTTCAACATAACACCTCTCAGAATTTGTGAGTCTTCTATAGAACCGCCGGGGATTTTCTCAACTTTGGCATACCTCTTAATGTCGACTTCGGTCCTGTTGTTTTCTGTTAATGTGACTGTGTTTACTGCGTCTAGTGCAATATTGACAGCCAAGTCACTCCACTTACTAAGAAATTTTGTACCCAAGCATCCTTTAATCACACTAGCCAGAGCAGCCTTATCATTTTTATCAATCGGAATACTAAGAGGACCTTCCAATAGTACAATCATGTCTTCGAGCGCTTTTCTGTACTGACGAATGATAACTGTAGGATGCATTTGCTGTTCCAAAAACTGTTCAGCGGTTGCTAACATTTCACCAGCAAGTACGATGACTGAAGTGGTGCCATCTCCGACCTCCTCGTCTTGAGTTCGTGCAATTTCAATCATACTTTTTGCCGCTGGATGTTGTACAGTTATTTCTCTTAAAATTGCATTTCCATCGTTTGTCATAACTATACCTCCCATTGGGTCCATCAGCATTTTTAACATTGCTTGCGGCCCCAAACATGTTCGTATAACGTCTGCGATTTGCTAAAACGAGACCGTGTTAACATAACCTAAAATAGGCTCCCTATGTTCATACGGATGTTTTGTAATTTTATACGTATGCACGTAATATGTGAATATTTTTTTAAGGTAGATTAGGAATACATTAGAAATCTTAAGTAACGCGTTACTTACTTTTCCGGCGTTGATGTTCTCCACTTGAACTTTGCGGCCGGTGTCTCGTTTAGTATTTTGACTCAAAACTAACACAGGCGGACGACCAGTATGCATGATTTCTTTTGAAAATAGCACAACTGCTTTTTCAAATCAGACACAATTTACAATGTGAGTTTGCCTTAAATGGAAATAGGTATCAAATTGGCAAATTTGAGTGACAGTTCACAGTTAGACGGTATACTCGAGAGCCTGCGTTCACATTGGTGAACGATTAGCGGTTTAGCAGCGAGCGATAACCGACGAGCGTTAGAGCTAAATTTTCAAATGTTTTAAATAACCGGTAATTTATTTTTAATGTTACCTTACCGGTAATGACAAATGATAACGTTGTTATCTGTTGATTCTGACAGATAAATAAATGTTTTCGACCTTGAAATTTGAGACGCGTTTCATCACAAGTTAAACTGTCTTGCACCGACTATCAATGATCTGTCATTTAAGTGATTTAAATAAAAACAAATGAAAACGCTGACAGTTGGTGGGACGTGAAACAAACTTTTTCGGCCTTGAATTGCCTGAATTGACGACCTGACGTCACGAACTAAACTACTTTGCATTAACTGTCAAATCAGCTGTCTTTTTAAGCATGCAAATAAACAAAGTATAGCGGTAACTGCAGATATTTTGGTTTTGACAGCGACGTCGGAAATTAAACCATCTTGCATCAACTGTCGAATTATCTGTCATGTAAATAAACAAATGACAACGCCAACCATGAATGTTCGTCGTGCCTTTGACTAATTAATTTGCCACTAATTAAATCACTCTACATCAACTGCCAAACTATGAATGTCATTTTAAGTCAATTAAGCAAACAAATGATAACATTGATAAGTGACATCTTGATTTTAACAGACAAATAAATGCGTCAGAAATTAAACCATCTTGCATCAACTGTCCAATTATCTGTCATTAAATAAACAAATGACAATGCTAACCATGAATGGCCGCCGTTCCTTACTTTTGACATCACAAATTAAATAACTTCACATCAACTGTCAAACTATCTGTGTCTCTTTAAGTCAATTAAGTAAACAAATGATAACGTTGATAAGTGACATTTGGATTTTGACAGACAAATAAATGTTTTCCTTCTTTTGTTTTTCAAGCGTTATAATTGTTTATTCATTGATTTTATTTTGTTTTTATGTTGATGATCGTTTTTTAATTTTCGTATAATTCCTCGTGGGAGGAAGTTTTTTTTTTCAACTATATTTAATTTACTTGACATCCGCACTGTCAAACAGATAGTATGTTGGCAACACTGCACACTTGTGATCAGTGCCGGATTACCCTATACGCAAAATACGTACGCGCGTATATCGGCAAATTTCTGCCGTCATATCAAAATCATATTTACGGTCTATCATGAGAGAAAATTCACTAGCAGTTTTAGCGATATGAAAGGGACTTAACAGTGAATATTGATTTTGAACGCCATACTGTTTGATACCCTTATGCAAATATAATTTAATTTCCAAATCAGTAGGTATCAAACAAAATGGCAAATGTGACAGCTATACGCGAGTGACGCTACTGTGTAGATTCTCATACTGTGACATTGGTCTATTACAAACATGTTTGGTGTATGATTGCAATCAGACGCCATTTTTTTAAGCGTAAAATTTTAACGCTGAATTAGCGCTGCCAGCAGCAAACGATGTAATCGTTCACCAGAAAGGCAACAGCAATCACAAACGTATTAGAAACTCATCACAAGGTGATTTATTCTGGTGAACGCGATTGACATTTATGTACAGCCTCAATCAAAACTAATGAAACGTTCAAAACCGAAACGCTGTAGTCAGAGAAAGAAGATACCGAGTGAGATGAAGTCTTATGGCGAACGAATGTTTCCGAAGTCCTTCGGAACCCCACAACACGTTGCGCTCTCTCTGACTCGGCGCCGTTGCACTCTGACTACAGCGTTTCGGTTTTGAACGGTTCATTACTTTTGATTGAGGCTGTACATAACCTCATGAAGGATGCCTGGCTGTTGACAAATTATCTACGTCACACACGATCACGTGATCAATTAGGTGTTTTGGCGCAAATTTGCTTAAATGAACTTTTAAAAAAATTTTTCTACATAATAATTCATTAATAAAAAAATGTAAAACATTTTATTCTCTGACGTGAATGCAATTTTTCTAGCACATAAAAAGAATTGCGCAAGTACCCTTTTGTAACACTTTTGTAATAACAAAAACAATATTTTTGAAAACGAGCTACAACTACATTTTAAAATAAGCGACAAATGTTCATTCGTTTTATTATTAACAAATTCTTTGCAAACCAAAGAAGTACTTTAATGATATTGCTTTTTTTAAATCAAATTAGTGTAAATGGCGTTTTACTTAAATGTATAAATTTTGTAGCGTTCAGGTAGGCGATTAGACGACGAGGAGATTCATAATTTATTGAAGGAAATAGATACGACTTTTAATGGTCAACTGGAGCTTTCTGATTACCTACAGGTGGGTTGCAAAGCACTTCTTAATTTAAGTGTTGTTCTAGCGAGATGACGGTAAAGACGTGCCAGGAGAAGAACTGCACGAGATTTTAAAAGAAATCGACACCAATATGAACGGACAAGTAGAGTTGGATGAATACTTACAGGTTTGCAACACGAGTGGTGTCTCTTTTTCAATTTTTTTTTTTTTTTGTTTTTAGAACTAGAAATTAGTTGTATTAACTTTTTAACCCTTTCACTATTGAATAACCAAAGAAAAGAAATCGTCTTTCTCTGTGCTTAGAGTTTAAACACTGCATGGAATTCACTTGACGTTTTATAGAAGTTATTAATAACTAATTTCTAATATTTTTTTGACACGAAACAATACTTTTTTTTTGTTGTAGTGGTTGGTAAATTCTTTTTTTTTTTTTAATTTATGGTGTAGTTGTAATCTTTTTATTTTCGCTTACAGATGATGTCTGCGATTAAGTCTGGCCACGTGGCATACTCGCGTTTCGCAAGGATAGCAGAAATGGAAGAAGCGAAACATGAAAGAGAGAAACTGAAAAAGAAGATCTCCGTGGAACGTAGCGGTGGTGGCCTCTAGGCAAAAATTTACTGCCGTAAACATAAGTTAGGAAATACTTACAAGAAACCATCACTCTCAGGTTTGATTGATGATTCCCAAAGTAATTATCATTGATCGAAACGTTGGAATGAAAAAAGTTGTACAAAAATGTACTAAGTTGTTCGTTTTACGTTTTTTGAAATTGCAGTTATTCGTTGTTTAAAGTTAAGTAAATTAAGAAATTTTGTAAACTTAACTTCATTAATGTATGTATATTTAATTTATTTCTAAACATTTTAAAATACTGATATTAAATTTGTTTTAATTTAATTATATATCTACTTAAATTATTTAATGCAAAATAAGTTATTTTCATTCAAATTTATGTACTATACAGTAAAACATTATTATAATTTTTCATGCACTTATTATTCTCAACTTTTACACCATTTAATTGTGCCACTAATTATGGAAATCAAAGTAATGTGAAAGTACAATAAGGGCCAGTTTCATAATCCAATTTAAAGGAGACTTTAAATTTAAAATCACTTTCAAATGTCAAAACAATTATGAAAACACATTTACACATCTGAATGTGACTTTAATTTTAAAGTCTCCTTTAAATTCGATTATGAAACCTGCCCTTAGGTTTCATTTTATTTAATAACACCAATTCAGTAACTAATTATTCAACAGATAATCAATCACTTCCATTAAGCTGAACCTTTATATACTGTCAATTATTTTCAAATAAAACTATCTCGATGATTAATCAATATTTTTTTTAATTAACAACAAAACATGCCTTATATAATACAAATACAAAAATATAAATGTAAATGCAGGACAACAAATATACATTACTGTGGATATCAATGAATACATACCAAGATGACGTGTGAAAGTTTTCAACTAACAACTAACTCGTAATTAGTGTGTTAAAAACGTTATTTAGTGCAGTCAGTTAATGTGTATGTATTCATTCTACACCTGCGTAACTAACACCAACAAATTAGGACAGTATAAGGTGTTTTAGAAGTCATTCGTCATACGTACACATCACCAGTTATCAAGTAAATTATTAATCGCTACATTTTTATTCGTAATAATGTAGTTAATTGACTGTTTCTTGCTTCACAATAATAACTGGTATTATGTTAGATTGAAGTTTACTTACAACTACACGATAAACAAAAATTCATGGAACCGTAAATTATTTGGTTATTCCACTGGTTATTCTCATTAAGTGTAGCAAATGACATATTGTTAATATAACTTATTAACAACATTGTACTAAAAACACGGTTCATTTTTGTTTTGTTAAAATTAAACCGAATAACCATCTAAAGAATAACGAAATAATGATTTGCTGCTTACTTATACAACTAAAAACTAAGTATTAAAAAAAATCTTTAAACACATAGAAGTATACATTAATAGTATGTACAATAATTTATAACTTTATGCATCGTTTGACAAAAGTTTAATAAGTCCTACTATAATACATAATAAATAGTAAAATGATTTCGATACAAATTAAGACTAGGAAATTATTTTTTTTTGAGTTGCAATATTCGTGTTGAATTGCACGGGATGTGATTTAAAAAAAAAATTAGATGTATTTGAAAAGGGCGAGGAACGCAATGAACATGCAGATGACAGCGAATATGATCACCCATACGACTTTATTCATGATCTGGTGGGCTTTTTCTTTCTTTAGTAATCGTGTTTTATGTTTTGAACCTGTAAGAAAAAAATAATAATTTGCAAGGTTGCCAGTCATCTTTTTTACTTTTACAGTTCTCTTTTAATTCCCTGTATTTTTTATGACTTGGTTTAGTTGCGATAATTCAGGGCGTCTCTAGTTTTAGAATTGTTTTCTTAATTGTTAATTAATTACACCCTTGTCCTTGTATAATAAACTTTTAACGATTTAGGACGCTAATACATACAGGGTGGTCCATACTATATAAGAATGACTCATAATAGATGAAATACATTCTTTTTGTTTTCCATGGCCATCTTTTACCAGAAAACTTAAGCCCACACCTTTATTGCGCATGCGCAATTGAAATATTTTCAAAAACGTAAACCGAGTTATTTTTAGGTTTTTTTTGCAAAACCCTGTAAATCCCGGAGTAGCAGATAGTAGCAGCCAATTTTTTTTTCTATGAAAATATAGGACTTTACTCTTTCTATTCACATGGGAACGAATACTCGACAACCATATTTAAAATGAAGCTCACGCCATCTAGGGGTACATTCGAGAACTATACCTCAAGTACACCTGGGATCTTTTTCACTCACGATTTCTAACTTATTTTGCATCTCGCTCATCTGTTTCAAGAAGCCTTGCGTTTATTTTATTTCCATGACAACGGGTGCACTTTCAATCCTACAAGTGGGACTGGACTGGGGTGTGAAAAGTACGTCCGTTGTCATGGTAATAATGTAAACAAGTGTCTTGAAATAGATGAGCGAAATGCAAAATAAGTTAAAAATCGTAAGTGAGAAAGATGCAACTTAAATGAACAGACAAACGAAATACATCTATCAATGATCAACTGAATTATTCACCATAATTTTTAAACCTATTTCAAAATTTTTCTGACAATTACACATATGTATATGTTACTGAATGACGTGATAAGACCTAGATACACAGTGCCTTATGTTTCCTGCATTCTCGATTGATATGAGCATGTGAGTGAAATAGCGAATATCTGTGAGTAATTTTAGCTCATGCATGTGACAAGGATGTCACTCAAAGCCTACATCACGTGACAGGATGAACAAGGCCTTTGAAACGGGTGTATATACCATCTCACTCTTAGGTTAATATCAATTCGTCTTTGTCTACAGGAAATCTAACTACTTGATACATCATTGATGTTACTAATACTAATTCTTTTGTTTATAGAATCATGGATGTCTTATCTTATTCTTGCAAAATGTCAGAGTAACTGGTGACTCTCTAAGAACTCTTGTACCGTCCAGTTTAAAAACTACTAATCTACTTGATTAAGTATCAGAAAATATTTTAATACTTACTTCTCAAATGTGCATCGAGTTGACTTTGACTGTTGGCCACGATACTGCAAAGCTCGCACTCAAATGTCTTGCCCTGCCGTTCCACCCTCATTATGTGCTTTCTGCCTTCCTTGTGCCTTCTCAGTACGTTACTGCTCGTTACTTGTACGTTACATAACTCGCACGTGTGCAACTAAACGTGAGGGAGAACTTAATAAAATGGTAGGGTATAAAAAAGTAATTGACACTTACCTTCTTTTTCGTTTGTGTTTGCGGCTCGCTTGGTTCTTCCGTTCGGTCAAGTTCCGGATGGAGTTGCACTTCTTCGATTGGATTACGGATTTCTTCCATCGTGAATTAAAACGTTACTTTATTGTGAACACAAACACACGCCGCATTGCGTTCGAGGAAGCATTGAAAAAGTAGCGGCAAAAAGTTGATGGCATTGCCAATATAATTTTAGTTAGTTCTATTTTTTCCTGACTTATAGCGCAATTTGCATGCCCGCTATTTAATTTCTTTCTATCGTTTATTGAAGAAATTCATTCACACAACGTCTCTAGATATTAAGAAATGTATGTGTTTAGAAATGTACGTTGGAAGGAAATTTGACGGTTTGAACAGTGTTGCCAAATATGTAGACATCATTTCTCATCCAATAACGAATTCCTATTTTCAGTATAAATTTCATCAGTATTTCCCACTAATTTAGTATAATTAGATACGCCATACTCTAGTGATCTGTGAGACCCAAGATAACCTCTAAAACGACAATGTTTTTGTTTACATATCTCACAGCGCCAGTGGCGGTTCATCCTTAAAGGGGGGAATCGGCAGAAAATAAATTAAGATTCTAAGTACTTAAGACGTATTATAAATTATGGCTAATAAACAAACTGAAAATCTTACCAAATTTACACATTTTAGGTTAGGTACTGTCCATCTCATTATGTGCGCCCCTGTTTGCGTTTCTTTTACTTACTTGCGTGATTTGACACTGAACTGCTCCAAACTTAGAGCATCAGATCATCTCACTTTCAAAAGGAAAACAGCAATAATCTACGTTACGCCCATGATCTTCACTTGAATCATAACCTCATTCTTTGTTTATAAATACTTTTAAGCACCCTAGCATTTAGGCAAATTAAACGAATGAAAATACTTACCTATGAAACGTAATTCCCAATTCTTTATTCTTCATGGTTAGCGAAGAACCACAAGCCATCCAAATCGTCAACAAATGAATCATGCGTGGAGGTTCAAGAACCGGCTACTTCCGTCGCACATTTCAATCTAGCATTTACAGTAAAAACTCGTTCCTGACATTTTTATATTCAAAGGTTATCGTCACTTTCCATGAAGGCCACACACAAAATAAAAATCGCTAGTTAGAGACGCGGAAAATTCAAACCGTCTTAAACCATTTCCACGCTCTGTACACTTATTATGCATAACTTATGTCTATATACAGGGTCTCAAAAGTAACGACCGTGCTTGTGGAATTTAATTAGCATGATGCAACATGGAAGTCAAACACTCCCTAGCATGTCTTTATTGAATAGTGTTTATTTCATAATGAAGGAGCACATTAAGAAAATTTTTAATGAAAATTCATTGCGTCAATGTTGCTCATTCATAGAATTTTTATAACATATTAAATCAAAAAGGCATTATACTTTTTAATTTTGTATATTTTATTACTTACAACTTATTACGAAAGTTATCTCCTAGAGTACATCTAATTATACTTTTTAATTTTGTATATTTTATTACTTTCAACTTATTACGAAAGTTATCTCCTAGAGTACATCTGAATTAGTCTTGTTGATGGTTGCCGTAATCATATCATATTCAGAATCTTTACTCAAAATGGCTGTACAAGTGGAACACTTTTTAAATAAGTTATCAGATTTATTGATCTTTCTATTATGTGTAATACTATTACAGTTTTCTGTACAACAAGTTCATTTGCCTATCAATGAGGAAAATATCAGTCATTTAATACATCATGTTCTAAACACCATCACCATCAGAAATGTGGTGCAATGTCTTCGAGCAAGAAATAACTACTATGTGAACTTTGCATAGTTCTGAAAAAGTCATAATCTAAATCTATTGTAATCCATAATTAAAAAGGCATTTATAAGCAACTTTAAAACCATTGATAGGAAAATGACATATAGTTCACTTACTTGACATCAAACTGATAGTATGTTGGCATCACTGTGGCATTTCCTGTTTTATTAACAGTGTTTTTAAATTTAGTCAGAATAATTTAATACATTTTAGACAAGCGTTGATAGCTTTGAGAGCAAACAAGTATTTTCTAATGTTTATTATAAGCTAAACCATATTTATCTAATCTGACTTTTATACAAGGTTTCTATAAATGACACGGTACAACAAAAATTTTAAAAAATAGAAACCCGTCAGGTTTCTCAACTGTTTTTAATGTTTTTGGGGTCGCTGAATTCGAATCTGCAAACAGTTTTCTCGGGTCACCTCAGGTTCTCGTTGTAGACATTAGTAAAGCAGTCAATGAAGCAGTACAAAGAAGACAAAAAAAAGAAAAACCTGTTGGGTTTCTCAACTGTTTTTTTATGTTTTTGGAATCGCTAAATACGAATCTGCAAACAGTTTTTTTGGTACTTCTTAGGTTCTCGCTCTAGAAGACAAAGAACTCGTTTGTCTTCAGTATACTGCTTCTTCGACTTCTTTATTGGCGTCTAGAGCGAGAACCTGAGGTGACTCGAAAAAACTGTTTATAGATTCGTATTCACCGATCCCAAAAATATTAAAAATAGTTGAGAAACCCGATGGGTTTTTCTTTCTTTTTATCTTTAGTATACTGCTTCATTGACTTCTTTACTGGTGCCTAGAACGAGAACCTGAGGTGACCCGAAAGAACTGTTTACAGATTCGTATTCAGCGACCCCAAAAACATTAAAAACAGTCGAGAAATCTGACGGGTTTTTTTGACTGTTGGACAGTGTGATTCTAACATCGCATTACCTCTGATAAACAGATGACCATGTGCCACTAACCACCGATATTGAACACAGTCATTGGTAACGTCATCGGTTTTAATTCTTAAATAATCAAACACCTTTTTCAGAAGCTTATTTGGTGCAACATCATCAATTTAAGGAATAAGTTGTAAACTCAAATTGAAACATTTGATACTGGTGTTGTGTTTTAGCAATAATGGTTTGTTTAAAAGTTTCAAGTTTATGACAGTGTTGACACTGACATTTCTCAGATAGTAGAATACACATTCAAAAGGAGGTGGAATATCCAACGCAATATTCAATGCCTACTTTGATGTTTATAGAAACGCTGTAGTAATAAACGGTAAGAAAATAAAAAATAGATTAGAGTAAGCGGTGCAAAGAAAATGGATGTCTGTGATTAAATAAAAAGTCAACAAATTTGACAGTCCATGAATGTATTACATTAATTAATTCAGTTAATCACAGACATTGCACCGCCTACTCTAATCTGATTTTTATTTGCTCACTTTTTATAACGTGATTCAATTTAAAGTCATCCTCAAAGGACCATAAAATTAAAAATCATGTCTTGGCTAGATTCAGAAAATTTGGAATCCCAATATTTTGTCAGGCGTTATGAATATCTGTAGCACAGACTTGTTAATTTCATGGGGACGTATTCTCATCTTATAATTAATTTAATAACATGTTTATTTCCCATGGCAAAGCTCATCTGTCGCTCTCTTACACATAAAATTGACATAAAGCTATTTCGTTTCTTGTTTATTTTAATCACGACTCTAATCATAAGATCAGAATACGGCCTATGGTCTTCTGAGGATGGCTTGAAATTGGATCAAGTGATATTTTTCTGTATCTTCGAAACTTGTGAATTTTTGAAATTATGTAGTAGAACTTTTCTGTAATAAAAAATATTACTCAAATAAATTACAAACAGATTAAACATATTTTTTTCACAAAACTTATTTTAAAAGAAAAATATTGTTGCTTAGGTCTCTTTATAACATAATACAATTACTCCTATAATGTAGGAGTACGTCTGTACCAAAACCGTGCCCTGAAATCATCAGAGCAAGTCAAGAAGGCGGCTTGAGTGGGGGAATGTGCTATTAACCGAACCGCCCCGTTATGACCTAACGACATTAATTGTTTACGACATGCATTTCTGGAATTCCACGCGCACAACGAAGTAGTTACTTCATCGGGAAAGAGCACATAGTCTTCAGTGTGATTGAAAACTGCCTGTGCTTCGTACTCCTGTTTACCCGTCGTTCCAGCTCCGGTATAAGCGATGAGACATCGACTGGTAGTTAATTCCCACAACTTGCATATGGAATTCTTACCGGAAGACAGCAAGTACTTTCCGTTTCTAGTAAATGCAACGGAGCAGACTTCAAGACCATCGTGAGCTTTCGGGAATGTGTTTATACATCGATTTGAAACGCCGTCCCACAATTTTATGCTGCCGTCCTTACTGCAAGTCGCATACACACGGGCGTCTTGGGACCATTTCACGCATGTTATAGTGCTCGTATGTTGATGCGATGGAAAACTGCATACGAAACATTGTAAAGTGTTTATATCGTACAAACGGACCACTGGGTGTTGAGTTCCAACAACCAAATAATCACCGCTGGGGTGAAACGACATACACTTCAAAGGTTCTGCTTCCTAAAAGTAAAAATTACTTCATACTATTATCAATTCCGTCTCATTTTGTTGATATTTTGCTTATTTAAAAAATATGACTTACGTTTATTGTTTTGAATGCTTTCTTCACGCTCGCTTTTGATATGTCAAACATTTTCACGGTGTTATCTTTCGATCCGGATACAAGAATCGGTTCCTTCGGATGGAATTCCAAACAAGTTACTTCTTCCATATGATCGTATAAAGTACGAATAACAGGGTGACCTTGTTGCTCACCTCTTGAAGGGTCCATTTCATCAGGTGCTGACTTTGCCAACATCCGATCAACATCCAAAATCTAAAACTCAAGTTATGACGTTTTTCTTTTTTTATTGATAGCAGATATCAACCTTAATACTAGCATCAACGCTTCCTGTTGCTATTAACTGACCGTCACTAGAAAAGCAGCCCGCACGGCAATTTCCTTTGTGTGAGGTAACATAAGCCGTTTCATACAATGCCGGTTCCGGAGCTGGTAAATTAGCATCGGTTTCAAACTCAAGATCTGTAAATACGCTGTTTTAAATTCCATTGAAAAAAAAAGATGGTTTAAATGCATACCTAGGCCCGGTCCTATTGAATTATTGCCTATACCTGGGTTTTGTGGCCTGTCTTTGCGATCAGGTTCATGTTCCAGTCCTGCTATCATTATATGTAGTAATCTGTCGCTAGGGGCACAAGCAGGGTCAGCCTGAACGGCAGACGTTAAATTTGTACCAATAGCTTGATGGCCATCGTAAAATAACTGGCTAAAATTTTCCATATTCAAAATCCGAAAGACTACTCTGTTATAAGTCAAAGGTCACCTTAACTCTACTACTTTATAGCATTTTATAATAAACATGAGGCGCTTTCCATTTGCACTCATGAGCCACTAGGAGCAGCTCCGGAGTAGCTACAAACAGCTCATATGTGCAAATGGAAAGCAGCCAAAGGTATTAATATAAACATCTGTTTGCCGGTTCATTTATGAATTATTGTATGTATGTACGTACCTTATAATAAGCCTGTACAAGAGTTCTCTGCTTTTGATTAAATTTTTAGGATCTACTTCGTCTTCTTTCATCTTGAAATCTTAAAAAAATCCTGCTTTTAACCCTTCTTTTAACCAAACAAAAAAGTTAGGTTATTCTTGATAAACACTTGCACGTTATGTTGGCAGCACATTCAATTTTCTCGTTAAACTGGCTTGGGGGTGCGTTAAGTTCACGGATCGGTATGCGGTTCAGTTCTGAGACTTTTTCATTCTGGTGTTGGAGGAAAATGGTCAAACTTAATCTGACTCTAAGCTAGCGGTTAACCATGCAATTAATTCAATTTAGAGGTTGGTGTATTAACTCAACTAAATCTTTCAAATCCAGTGTTGCTAGCACTGTTGCCAGTTTAATTATTTTGTCATTAGTAAAGGCCGCTTTACAGTTCGCAATTATTTATTGCCGGGAATGAAAATTGCAGCGATTTGCATTGCACGCATGCGCAGTATTTGCATTTTGTATGAAAATACAACACTGCGCATGCGTGCAATACAAGTCGCTGCAATTTTCATTGCCGGCAATAAATAATTGCGAACCTTTACAGTTCGCGGCCTTAAGTTGACCATTCGTACTGATTTTACCAGTACAGTACTGGTTTTTTTGATAATTGGTCCTGCGTAGCCATGAAATGTAACCAATACAGATTACGAATATAAAATCACAGATTTATCAAAAGATTTTTGAAAAACTAACCTTAAATTTTATAGAAAAATTGTGTACTACGATGTTAGGTCAAAAAGCGATTGCAAGATGTCGCTACTTAAATTGTTTATTAAATTTTATACGTTGGTTCTCGTCGTTGGTCCTCGGTTATACTCGGCCATGGCCTTCTAAATGAAAAGCGAGTTCTATCTGGCCTGCGCAAAAGTGCAGTTCAGGCGTGCTCCGCCAAGCACTGCTTACAGGGCGCTTTCTTAACCTAAAATCTTGACAGTTCTGTCACATGTGAATGGTGGATGAGTTTGTGTAAGAACAATTAATGTTATTGTTGTAAAAATTTGAGCATACCGGATATTGTTTATGTTGGAATAAGGTGGAGTATTTATATCCAATTTCGACAACTTAATTTAGCATTAAACTATTACGGTTTTAGATTAAAATCTTATCTGCATATACTCAGAATTTCTGTGGTAAATTACAACATGTATAATAAAGCTTCTTTTCTCATTGTGCATGATTATCAACGCCCTTTTTAACACGTTTTACATGATCAAAAGTCGAAACTCTTTTATGTAACTTGTTGTAATTATTCATAACATGAAAGCTTTTTAAAGTGCCAGTCTTTCTTTATTGCGCAAGCATACTTCACTCCGACGAGATCAAATGATTTGTGCATGAATCTATAAAGTTTATACCACATAAATTATGTTGTATTACGGTAATTACAATATTAATTAATTTTGTGTGAACTCACTTTGATTGACCGTAATGACAGTGCACTTCACTCATTGCCGTCAGTGCCCCGTAACCAGCGCCAAAGTGTCGACTTTTGGCGTTTTCTCGAGCACAAAAATTCAATGTAAATTTTTCAAAACGCCCAGGCCAGTTAGAACTCTCTTTTGATTTGGAAGGCCATGGAAAATTCATTAGATCTAATGATTTTTGATCCAATTTAATGACCAGTGAAAAATTTTATGGAAGGGACTTATTTTTGATGATTTAAAAAAAAAAATAATGTGGATTTGTTGCTTTATTTTTTTTTAATTCAAGAGAACCAGAAATTTTGAGAGTCTCAAATTTTTAAATCCTAGTAAATTTAAAGCATTGTCACTGGCATTGTAAAGTTTTCTAATTTAATGAATGATATGAATGTAAGTGTTTAGTTTAAAAAATGGATTTGATTTTGTTGATAAAAAAAAACAGAAAAATTTTGAAGTGAAGTTTGCAATACAAGCAGAGGAAATCATTTTTTACAATTTCCTGAAATTTCTCATTTGGTTTCTGTATTATTTTACTCCCATACAGTAGCGCTTGCGTTTGTTTTTTAAATTCAAATTTAAAATGAAATCTAGTTTCATCTATTAGTAATTTTTGAGATTTTGATCTGGCAACACCGCTCACTAATCTCTTTACAACTTCACGTATATAACGACTGTCAAATTGGTCAAATTGTGCTGCCAAAAAAATGCTTTGACGTTGGTTTAATAAAAATATTTGTAATCTTTTCTATTTACCTCAAACAAAAACAATATTAAATTAAAAATGATTTACGCGGTAAGTATTGCGTTCACTTTTAACAAAGCGTATAATTCACCACGCATAACCTTACGCAAGCTTACTTTACAGAAATGCAGTTTTGTTGTCTTGGGTGTAACAATATTATTTATATCGCCGACATCCCAGTTTTACGTACCCGGCATGGCCCCGGTGGAATTTAAAAAGGGCCAACAAATTGACGTGAAGGCAGTCAAAATGACCAGCGTGCATACGCAGTTGCCTTATGAATATTACTCACTACGTTTTTGCTCACCGCGAAACCGGAGCAGCCAGTACAAATCTGAAAACCTCGGCGAAATCCTTAGGGGCGATAGGATAGTAAATACGCCATACGAAGTGAAGATGGCCGAGAACGTTGAGTGCACACTTCTCTGCCATGAGCCGCATTTACCTATGCATTGGAGCGTGGAGGATTCACAGAAAGTCATAGATAGAATTCAACATGAGTACTTTGTTCACTTGTTAGTATTAGTAACTAATATTTATCCAATCGATCTTTACCATTACGTTATCAATTTTATACGTCCGAATCGACAAATGTTTTCATTCTCATTTGCTTTTATCTTGTTCTATTAAACAGAGATGGGTTGAAGAACATATGCATTTTATTCTAACATGTATTGATGACGTGATGGTAAAGATCCATTGGATCTGGTATCGAAGTTGGCCATGAAAATTTCATTGTGAACCATCATCGTCATGTCAGTTGTCAATTTGATGTTAGAACTTGCAATTCCTGACTTTGCTTTCGAGGTTTCGAACTCAACAGTATAATAGGACAACACAAGAATGTAATCTATTGTAATAAACGAAAAATGACAATAAGAATGAGATGTGTTGTAACAATGAAGTCAGACATTAAAAAAATAAGATTTACGACCAATAATGAAAACTGTGGGGCATTCACAATAAGCACCTTGTCACGGCCAACTTCGACGCCAAATAAAAAAAAAACACTCGTTATGACGAACTTTGTGCAAAAGTTTTGTGTTTCCTTTACATTTTAGGTTAGTCGATAACCTGCCCGCAGCAACTCCCGTTTTTAATCAGGATATGAAAGACGTGCAGTACGAACATGGATACAGATTGGGGAATGTAGTTGGTGACAAAAATTATATTAACAATCACTTGAAGCTCATTTTGTTTTATCATAATCCATCACCGTAAGTAATTTTTAGTCATGTACCGACCATCAGGTGCCTAGAAAAGTAAACGACTCTTAAATTAATTATCAATCTAAGATGATTTAAACATTACTGGTTGTAATGTTTTGTTGGTCTAAATTACTTTTAGAATTAGTGTGTAAGAAAACATAGTGAAATAAATGGTCACTTATAAATTAAAGCCAGATGTACGCTAACAATTTACAGTCGTTTAATTTTCTGTGGTACACTAACAGACTGTAAAGCAAGTATTTAACATATCATGCATATTTAGCAACGAGTAAAGAATTAAAAAGGAAGGAGCCATATTAACGGTAGTTTCTTGTCCAAAGTTTTATAAAATTCTAGCTCATAGCTCACCATTATTTATAATACACTTACTTCACTAAATTTAACTAGATAAATGTTAATTGTATTCTGGACACTGGAGTTCTATCATAAAAGTACTTGGAATGACCTTACTTACATTACGCTTGCTGCGCCACTGGTCATCGAAAAATTCTAAAAGTAACCAAAAGTCATTCACTTTTTAACTGAAGTCTATAATTACCTATCAATGTATCGTTTGTATGTAGGTACTACTAATCACAATTGCTAAATAAACACATATATTCGTTCTAAATTCAGATATAAACACAAAATCCGGCGAATTATTTTAAGACAACGAATGTCAACAAACCGCCGTATTGCAGAAACTGACCTATCACAAAGTGGTAACTTCCGACAAATATAATTCCATTCTCTTATTACCGTAGGTTTCCTCCTGTTAATTCTTAACTCGATATTTAGCCAAATTTGGTAAATCAGGCTTTTATTGAGGTTATGTTTCTGTCAAAACTTAAAGCGAAATTTCGCAGCAATTTTCTGTCCAAACTTCACCTGGCAGAGTCAGTATTACTCAGTGTTGCCAACATGAAGGGAGTTTCCCTTTTCATGGGGAAAATTGAGACAAAATTTAATAAATGGGATAAAGGGAAGAGAATTTTGAAAGTAAAACTGCTTTGTGGGGAAAATGTTAAGAGTAGTAATGAATATGAGAAATCTATTAGTTTTTTATCACTAAAAAAACGCCGATTGTTAAAAAAAGAGGTTTTTCTAAATGTAAAGTAAATTAAGTTTTTATACAAATTGAATTAGTTATTGAAAAATGAAATTGAGTTGCGCCAGTTGTAAATTTTGTCGCACTACAAATTTTTCGGCGCGAATTTTGAAATAATTTTCCGTGATTAAAATCGTCGATCTTCTTTTGTTTTCTTTTGCTGACTCATCTATTTGTACTATTCACGATTCTTGTCGAGTTGCACAACATTTTTTAGTCGCGAAATTTGGAATTTCAAAAAATTATTGAAGTTACTAAACAAAGTTGACTTTTTTTAAAATTTTTCTCAAATCTAAACTAAATTCGGATGTTAGTATTAAAAAAAAATGTAATTGTGTCGCGCTAACGCCATCCATGTAGATTTCGTGGCACTACAACTTTTTCAGCGCGAAATTTGAATTTCTCTTCGTATGTATATTTACAGTCGTCGATCTTCTCTTGTCTCCTGTTCATTAATACTCCGTGTTTCACTCTGTCGTCTGTTTCATTTTTTTTTGTTATTCGCTACTGCCGCGTGCTACATTTTTTTGGGCACGAAATTTGAAATTAAAGGTACCAAAAAAACGTCGATTTTTTTAAAAATTTAAATTTAGACAAGTTTTTATACAGTTTTAATTGGGTATTAAGAATGAAATTGTGTTGCGCCAGCGCCATCTACGTAAATTTTGTCACACTACAATTTTCACAGCGCGAAATTCGAAATTATTTCTCGTTATTAAAATCATCGATCTTCTTTTGTTTACTTTCATTCTACCTTCTTGTACCTCTTAAGCCTAGTCCACAATTGCCCGGGAGCGAGAACGGGAACCGGAACGGGAATGTTAAAAAAGTTAAATCATGTCATAATCGTACAAGTGTCCACAATGCATCGGTAAATACGGTAACGCTAATAAAGCTCCGCAACGGAAACGTATTTAAAAGTTGATAAATACGTTTAATAAAGAAGTTGTAAGACATAAATTATTTTTTTAAATAGTTTATTGCAATTACATAGTTACATCACAAGGTTTAATAACACAAATTCATAATCTAGCAAAAAAAGTATTAATAAAATTGTTTTGCTGTTGTTGACATTATTGTTAATTATTATTCTATTATTAATACGTATTATTGCAATTATTTGTATAATTGAATTGTTACTACAGCAATAAACTGCAAATTAAAGTTAATTTGTTATGAAAAAACGAGGCCTTAATAAAGCCTAATATTGAAATAATATTCATGCCTAGAAGACTATTAAAATTTCCACTGAATTATGTGGAGTTACTATACAGGGTGCTTGGGATATAAGGGAACATACTTTTTGTGTATGCAGAAACAGACGAAATAAAACTTTTCTTCCAGTAATTTTTCTTGTATATCTTAACATTTTTTTTCAATTTGAAGAGCCACTGTTGGTGTCCTATTGGAATTTCAAAACGTAGTAGCAGCAGCAGCAGCAGCTAAGCACTTTTGTTTTCTAATCTTTAAAAAATCGTAGCGACTTTGACATTTAATGTCAAAAACGTTAGCTCGCTTCAAAAATTAAAATTAAACGTGTCAAAAACATTTTCTTTAAACATCAAAGTCCTGTCCCAAAAGTTATATCCCAAACACTTTGTTCGCATTCAAACCAAAGAATCAATGTAATTTTTTTTTTTTAACTGATAAATAAGCGAAATTCCTTACATTGTAAGTGCAATAATTATTTTGCAGAGATGTATACAGGGTGGTGGGTTTTAACGTGCAAGCTAAATCGGTTTACATCAAAGACCTGAGTTTCGAAGGGAAGAGGTGCTCATTTACCCTCAATCACAGGCACCAATTAGTCGATCCCAATTCAGGAACGGAATTGTATTTCACTTACGAAGTGGAATGGAAGATGTCAAAAATAAGTTGGGCATCTCGATGGGACACTTACTTAGCCATGACCGACGTCCAGATTCACTGGTTTTCGATAATTAACTCATTGGTTGTGATTTTCTTTTTGTCAGGTACACTAAGTAGTACAGCTTTCACATAAAAAAAAATGAGCATACATTTTAGGAATATTAACAATGATTATGATAAGAACGCTCAGAAGAGATATAGCACGTTATAACGCGGATGAAGGCATCGATGAGGCGATTGAAGAAACCGGTTGGAAACTGGTGCACGGAGATGTGTTTAGGCCACCACGAAATTCAAGACTTTTCGCTGCCGTAATAGGGTCCGGCATTCAAATTTTTTTAATGGCGCTCATTACATTATGCAAGTTAAAGTTTTATTAAATGTTCACTTTAATGAAATTGATTAATTGCAGTTTTCGCCATGTTGGGTATGCTCTCGCCGGCTTCGAGAGGAGCCCTGATGACAGTGGCCATATTTTTATATGTTTTCATGGGACTTATCGCAGGATACTTCTCCGCTAGATTGTATAAGACGATGAAGGGCAGAGAATGGAAGAAGGCTGCGTTTCTCACTGCTACCCTTTATCCGGGTATAATCGCAAGCACGTGTTTCTTCTTGAATTTCTTCATCTGGGGCAAGGCCAGCAGCGGGGCTGTGCCTTTCTCGACCATGATTTCGCTTCTGTCGATGTGGTTCTGCATTTCGTTGCCGCTGGTTTATTTAGGTTACTATTTCGGTTATAGAAAGCAGCAATTTCAACATCCCGTTCGGACCAATCAAATACCCAGACAAGTTCCCGATCAACATTGGTATATGAACCCGTTTCTTTGGTATGTATCGGGAAGTTGTTTTAGTTAATTCTAAACGTGTTGCTTTGCAGTACTTTGATGGCCGGTATCTTACCGTTTGGGGCGGTGTTTATAGAATTGTTTTTTATTTTCACGGCGATATGGGAAAATCAGTTTTACTACCTATTTGGTTTTCTGTTTCTCGTGTTTATAATACTTGTAATATCATGCTCGCAGATATCAATCGTCATGGTATACTTTCAACTATGTGGTGAGGTGAGTAAACTGAAATATGTAGTCGGTTGTGAATATTTAATGCATTTTTGTTTTGTAGGATTATCATTGGTGGTGGAGGAGTTTTGTTGTGTCGGGAGGCTCAGCGTTGTATATACTTGCGTATTCGCTGTTTTACTTCGTAACAAAATTAGAAATCACCGAATTTATACCGACGCTTTTGTACATGGGGTACACCTTGCTTATGGTCATCACGTTTTGGCTACTCACTGGTATGGTAGGTTTCTTTGCAGCTTACGCTTTTATTAGGAAAATCTACAGTGCGGTGAAAATAGATTGAAAGGCTCAACAGGAATCACGAATTTTTACATACATATTTATTAACATATTCATAGATTTTGATATTGATATATAATTGGATATATTTCTTTTTTAATTTAGATTTTTTTGTAAATAAAAAAAAAACAAAAACGCTCGGGTTATTCCAGTACTTTGCTTTATATTTTGTTGTGAACTTGATTTAGTTTTAAATTCACACGGAGCCAGTAATGATACACAAAAATACTTTGTAAAAAAAAAAAACATATTTAAAGTGTCCATGTAAGAATGAGTATGCGCATTTACTTTAGTCGTGTGATTGAATGTGTATTGATAAGGTGTAAATAAATTGTTTTTATTTAAACTAACTACACGATGTGTGATTAAAATGATTACTTACGTTTAGACGAAACTTTATTTATTTTCAATATAAAATTTTTCTTTACAATAGTAATACTGTAGGCATTATGAAATAAACGATTTATGTATAATTGTGCCGTTTTATTTATTTCTAATCATGCAGCTAAAGGCAATGCATTACAGCTAAACCTTACACCTCAGTAACGTTGGTTTTCAAAAGTGAACTTTCAAATCAATTCATTCATTATAAGTGAGTGAACCATTGAATCCTATTAATTATAAAGTCTGTTGACCATACTCGTATATCCTACTTTAATTTTTTTTTGTAGTCTAAGTGTACGCCGCTTTAAAATCCGCATGCGCCACATGTGGCTCCACCCACTCTAGTGACTCCACCCACAAATATGAAAATGGGAGTGCGTTCAGAAATAATAGGTCTGTTTGTTATCCTGAACTGGTGTACACCAATGTATACTTTTTCGCAAACTACGCTTTAATGCAACCTGAAATGTCTGTGTGGTATGTCAGTATTGATGTGTATGATTCGTATTGACACATTATCAGAGAATTTACCAGCGCAGGATAACAAACAGACCTATAATGTCAGGCGTGAGTAATGTATACTGTTTCTGAACGCACTCCACATCAGTGCTGCCAGATTTCTTTAACTCAAGTCGCAACTGCGCGAGTCAGAAATCGCCCAAAATCACAATTTATTAGGTCTGTTTGTTATCCTGCACTGGTGCACACCAATGCATACTTTTTCGCAATTTACGCTTTAATGCAACCTTAAATGTTTGTGTGGTATGTCAGTATGAATGGGTATGATTCGTATTGACACATTATTAAAGAATTCGGGCTTCATTAAAGCATATTTCGTAAAGAAAAAATGTACACTAGTGTACACCAGTGCAGAATAACAAAAAGACCTATTATTACTGCAAACCTTAATTACTACTATACGATTTCTAGAAAAGTTCAAAGTACCAATATAGAAGTCGATTTTGTACGCACTAGTAAATCATCAGCTAGTAGTACAGATGTATCAAATGGTTTTAAATCGTAAAAGTTTAAAATCGTGCTGGTTTTTTGGTGTATACTTCTCCTACAAAATCGACCTCTATAATTTAATAGTAAAGATTCTGGATTCTGAGCAATTTACTTTATCTTCACCTCTTTCTACCTATTTTGATAATATTTATTTACTTACTTTATTTACTTGTTTGTCATGCTTTTTTTTATTTATCCCTGCAACTTTGAACAGTCAAATTTCCCTAAACAACGATTCAAGTGTGATTCGAATATGAACAATGAATATTCTGTCAGACTCTGTGTTAATATTTACTGAGTTCAGTAATTCCTCCGCGCTCACTCTATTCACTCCTCAAGTACTTTTGTCTCACTTCGACGTATATCAAAACATCTGCGCTCTCACTCTACTTTTCACTCCGAGCTTGCACTGCGTGAATTTCCGAACTCAACAATTGTCAACTGTAGACAGCGCATTAGGGTGCTACTGCCAACAAAACACAAAATCACTAAATAAAAATAAATTTCCTTTTGATTAAATTTGAAATTTCATTATTTCTAAACATTATCATTTAATTTAATGAAAATCGCCCAATTTGCGACTTGTGATTTATTTAAAAAATCGTATCGCAATTTTTGTTCAAAAGTAACCCAATTTGTGATAAATCGCCCAATCTGGCAACACTGCTCCACATGCGCATATTTGTGGGTGAAGCTTATAGTGCATGCGCATTTTAAAGCGACGTATTAGGCGTTTGATTTGAAGATCGCAGCGCTACCGCGGATAAATCTGAACCTCTGTAAGCTACGCGGAATTTTTGTAATACACATGTTTAAGTGCGTACCAACCCAAATTCACAAGTTAATTTAATTTGAATGTCACACGTAACACAATCCTGATACACCTTTCACTCAATATCGACGCCAAAACACGATATGTTATGTCTATGTAGCCATGGCCAGCTACATTAACATTCACTGACGTGTATGTATGGCCGTTTCAATTCGACTTTTAAAAATTTTGTCGGTACTCCACTCAGCGCCTCTTGTGAGTTTTTAAGTAATTGCAGTTGTCATTAAGTTACTGTCAGTCGTTTTGTAGTATCTTTAATAGGGAGCGCTGAGGGGAGTACTCCACGGCCTGCTTTCTGGAACCAAATTTTAGGCGAATTAAAACGGCCATACATACACGTCAGTGAATGTTAATAGAGCTGGCCATGATGTAGCACATGGCCAACTCCATTAACATTCACTGACGTGTATGTATGGCCTTTTCAATTTGACTTTTAAAAATTTTGACGGTACTCCTCTCAGCGCCTCTTGTGAGTTTTTAAGTAATTGCAGTTGCCATTACGTTACTATCAGTAGTTCTATAGTATCTTTAATAGGGAGCGCTGAGGGAAGTACTCCACGGCATGCTTTCTGGAACCGAATTTTAGGCGAAATGAAACGGCCATACATACACGTCAGTGAATGTTAATGGAGCAGGCCATGTGTAGCATGCAAGGGTTTGTTTAGTTGACACTAGGTGGCGAAAACTTAACTGCAAACTCCTATACCTAAAGTTTACCTTTTTTTTTTTTATTAAAAACAACTTACGAAACTCTACATTTAAATTAAAAATTAAACAAATATCCTGTATCAAAGCAAACAATTTTTAAGTGTTACATACATACTATTGTCCTAATCGATTTTCTTTTTGCCTTTCTGTTTTAAGTACCACTTTCTTATAGTCGTTAATGACATGAACACTGGAATCATTATAGGCAAATACAAAGGAATATAAACTGCGTACCTAAAGAAAAAAATAAAAATAATAGTAAAATCACAGCTGAACAAAATATACTACTCACTTTTGATCGTCGGGGAAGTAAAGCAGTGCCAACAGCGAAGGATCTCCGAATGCGCTCTCGGAATTAAAAAAAGCCAATTTCGCTGCCTTCAAAGCCTCATCTATTTTATTCTCGGCGAGGAAAGATTCGGCAGCGTTAGCACTATCCAAGGCCTTCTCAACTCTCAGCGCAACTTCATCGCTAATCACTATGCTGTTTATTTCAGATAGTAACTGGGCTAATGATTTTAATGTCCTCCGAGTTGAATTTATCATTTCCAAAGTCTTAACGGTCTTAAGATGCATCAAATCGCCGTCAGCATTACTTTTCAAGCCGATCAAGCTTCTCAATTGCGTCAGAAATATAGATAGTATGTAATTAGTGTCCGGTTTGTACAAGCCCGCTCTGCAGGGCTCCTTTCCGGTGTTAAGTATGGATATGCCACCCGAGCTCGGACTTAAATACGCATTGCTTTCTAAAATTTCGTTCGTTTTCGTATATATGTAAGTGGGTGTGCATGGTGATATGTACACCACTAAGTTTATAGTCGGCCTAGGTGACATGTGAGACCACAATTTCTTTTCCAAAGGAGTAATTGTTAATGGCAACTGTTCCTCTTGTATTACGTGAGCACCAAGGTTGTCGGCAACTTTTCCAGGTTCTAAGCCTAAATCAACAAAGTATAACCACTGCGATTTGACTGTGAAATTTGCTAATGGTGTTATGGTGTCCAGGAAAGGCTGCAAATTGTTTCTTAACACTCTGGTATCCAAATCGACTTTTAAAGTTTCCGGATGTGGATTTAGTATGCTTATTAATATGTCGTATTCTAGGCTTAAAGGAATGCTACTCTCTCGTATTGTTTTGCTGGGTATATTGTAACTGGCCATTTCGTTTAATGGCAGTGATGCCCGATAAACACGGGTCGTCATCCACCACACCGGTAATCCTATTACTAATAAAACTATGAAGTACGATATCACATTGTATAATCTGTATATTGCTTCTGGATCGTCGGCGAACCTATCATCTACAAAAAAAAAATTAAATAGACAATGTTTAAACGTTTTTAAGTAACACTTTACCTTCATCTAAGTTTTTAGATTTTATTTGCTCTTTTTCTTGTTGCATTTTTGGAATGTGTTGTTGGTGAGCTTAATTTTTACAACCGCCTTTTGTATTAACCTTCACAATAAATAGAAGTAGAACTATTTTTCAATTATTGTTAATTTCTACGATGATAATCATATTATGAAAGTGTTGGCTAATTAAACATGTATAGAATTATTGATAAGGTTAGAATTCAAATTCTTCCTCAATTGACAAGTGGGATGCGTTCAGAAACTATGTACAGAGTTCACCCTTGGATATTTCAAATTTCAAGCGCCTTGCGTCTTTAGCTGCGTTCGTTTTTGCGTTCCAAGACTTCCTGAAGTGGAGCAAAAGATGTGAATTAATATTAGTTGTCTTTTATTTGCAGCTTTGGTCAGTTCACTTTAACTCAAAGTAAACTGATCTAACTGATCCGTCTTACAGCGTTTTCGATTAACCGCACTAGTGCGCACTCAGAGTATCTTCATCTCGTATGATTACATGAAGTTAAAAGAAGATGAAAATACAATGAGTGCAACCGGAGCATGTGAATTGAAAACGCTATTAGTTACAAATAAAACATTCCAAAGTCACTATAGTCATTATTACTAATTATATTTTCATTCAAATAAAGAAGTCATTTTTAACAGGTATTTCCCAAAAAGCATTAAGTAAGTGTATAATGACAGTTTTATTAAATATTTGCATGTGGTATTGTTTAACGTTAGCTGCAATATCATATCCCCTCCTAAACTGAATCAACTGATCTTTAAATCCGTCAGATGCAGCATCGGTAAGGGGGGAAGTGATCTGGGTCACTTTAGATTAGATCACTTTGACAAATAAAATATACAAATTTAATGAATATGTGATCTTGGGTAAAAGTGAACTGATCTCCGTTGCAAATAAAAGATAACTATTATGTCAAAGCATCTTACTTAAAAGTCCGATGTGAAAAGTACGTCTGTTGTCATGGAAACCGATGAGCGAGACGCAAAATAGGTTAAAAATCGTGAGTGAGAAAGACGCAATTACACGCCCAAGACGCTCTCGGAGCTGCGATTGTGAACGCAGCCCAAATAACGTTGGATTTTGAAATTCATGATGTGATTCTTCAGGAACAGCCAAGCAGCGTGCGACTTTGCCGATTTTTGGCGGCTTGGTGACGTCGTCGTCAACATAAAAAATGAAAGCCCCAAAAGCAAAATGCTTTGGTCTAGCATTGCCAACCGTAGCGGAATTCCGTTACTGTAGCGGATTTTCAAAATGTGTAGCGGCGTAGCGAAGATTTCTCCTTTTGTAACGGAGTTTAGTACATTCCTACTGGATTGTTGCCGGTAAACAGTAAATAAAATAGTTAAATAAGTTGAAAAAAATTAAATAATTTTCATCGCAAAGGCAAAGGTGTTAAGTCATGTTCATAGAGCTTCGTCGTCGCTAGTGACACGAAATCAACCAATAGCGATCCGATAAGAGAAGCTTTTCATCTGCTTTCGCAACGCCATTGGTTGATTTCGGTGACGACATCGACGAAACTCTGTGAACGCAGCTTCAGAATCATTCAATAGAAGATATTTTAATCATCGTTTTTAATTTTTAACGTAAAGTTTAAAATGTAGCGGCATCTTTTCTTTAATTAGCGGAATAATGAATCATTGCCTGCGTTCAGCCTGGCAGAAAGCTACGTAGCGCTTCGCGTGCGCCACGTAGCGTGACGTCATATATGTGTTCAAGCCAAAGTTAAACTTCTGCTAAGGGAGAGCGATAAACTTAGCGGCCGCCATGTTTTAAATCGCTTTACGAAGTAAAACAAAGATTCCGTTCAGCCAGTTCTCAATTAGCTAATACGCTGCAAATTAGCGCCCTGCTATGTAGCAATAGCGAAATGTAAGCGCTATCTTTGGCGGAACGCAGGCATTGGCTGCGTTCACCAGAACCAAGCTCTCACGCAGCATTCGTCTGTGATTGGCTTATTTCAAAAAATCCACCAATCACAGATGAATGCTAGATTGTTCTGATGAACGCGACCATTGTTTGTAGTGGATAAAAAAAGAGTTGGCGACACTGCGTTTCTGTTGAAATTTCGTTGGATTCATATTCATGTTGAAAATAGTGATTTCACAACCGGTTTAGTGATAAATCTAGTTATTTCACTTAAGAATAAAAATAAAATTAAAATATTTGATTAGCGATGTTCACGACTTCTTTACCAACATTAATGGACACTTAAGATTTTTTTTTTACATTTGTGTTACATTCTCGCCCTTTTTTGGACATTCGAAAATTTTCTTTTCTACTATTTTGATTTTTTTTACATTACTAAATAAAAAAAAATGCTGGAATAAATTTATTTAAACAGAAAAGAACTTACAGTTATTTCATTTGGTATTAAAAATCATAGTAATTTCCTAAACACTGCTAACTTCAAATAATACTTGTAATTTGTTTCTTGCAAAAATAAATTACACACAGGAATGACTTTCAGAGCATACTAGAACACATACTCCGTGTTTAAACGTTATAAAAAAAAAAGAAAAAGTCTCTAACTGACACAGATTAAGTTAATTAATCGACCTCTTCCATTCGAGATGCATCTTCGGAATCACCTTCGGCTGCAGGTGCATCGCCTGCCGGCAAATCTTCCACGACCATTTCTTCTTCATCTATACCAAGTCCCAACTTTATCATTCTGTAAATACGTGACGCATGGACCTGCGGTTCGTCCAATGTAAATCCTGAGCTGAGGAGAGCGGTTTCAAATAACAGAATGACCAAGTCTTTCACCGCTTTATCATTTTTGTCTGCTTCGGCCTTCTGGCGCAGGTTTTCAACAATTGAATGATCTGGATTGATTTCTAAATGTTTCTTAGCAGCCATGTAGCCCATGGTTGAGGTATCTCTCAAAGCCTGTGCTTTCATTATGCGCTCCATGTTTGCAGTCCAGCCGTACTGAGATGTTACGATACAGCAAGGCGATTCGACGAGGCGATTAGAAACGACGACTTTCTCAACTTTATTATCGAGGATGGTCTTCATCACCTTGCAGAGCCCTTCAAACTTGGCCTTATCTTCTTCGCGTTTCTTCTTTTCATCTTCATCTTCTGGAAGTTCTAATCCTTCCTTTGTGACGGATACAAGCTGTTTGCCATCATACTCTTTCATTTGTTGGACGACGTATTCATCGATTGGCTCTGTCATGTAAACGACTTCGAAGCCACGCTTCTTGACACGCTCAACGAACGACGAGTTAGAAACTTGTTCCTTGCTTTCACCGGTGATGAAGTAGATGTGTTTCTGGTTGGGCTTCATGCGGCTGACGTACTCTTTGAGCGAGCAAGCTTCGTCCCCGCTCGCTGATGTATGGTAACGCAAGAGTTCAGAAAGCTTGGCTCTGTTCTGAGAATCCTCGTGAATGCCGAGCTTAAGATTCTTCGAGAATTGTTCGTAGAATTTCTTATATCCGTCCTTATCTTCGGAGAGTTCTTCGAATAACTCCAGGCATTTCTTGACGAGGTTCTTGCGGATTACTTTCAGAATCTTATTCTGTTGCAGCATTTCACGAGAAATGTTAAGAGGCAAGTCTTCGCTATCTACTACACCCTTAATGAAATTGAGGTACTCGGGTATCAGTTCTTCGCAGTTATCCATAATGAATACCCTGCGGACGTACAATTTGATGTTATTCTTGCGCTTCTTGTTTTCGAAGAGGTCAAATGGTACACGGCGTGGTACAAATAATAAAGCGCGGAACTCAAGTTGACCTTCTACGCTAAAATGCTTGACTGCCAAGTGATCTTCCCAGTCATTTGTCAGGGATTTGTAGAATTCACCATATTCTTCTTGGCTGATGTCATCGGCATTACGCGTCCATATCGGCTTGGTTTTGTTGAGTTCTTCATCTTCGGTGTATTTCTCTTTGATGGTCTTCTTCTTTTTCTTATCTTTTTTATCGTCTTTGTCTTCGTCTTCATCCTCGCCTACGTCTTCTATTTTCGGTTTATCTTTATCTTCAGATTCTTCCTCCTTTTTCTCTTCTTCAGCTTCGTCATCGCTGAGTTCCTTTTCACGTTCCTTCTCTACAACCAACTTGATCGGGTAACCGATAAACTGCGAGTGTTTCTTGACGATTTCCTTAATTTTATTTTCTTCGAGAAATTCAGTCTGATCTTCTTTAATGTGCAAGACGATTTTCGTGCCACGGCCTAGGGGTTCTCCGTGATCCAAACGGACTGTGAAGCTACCACCGGCGGACGATTCCCAGAGGTACTGCTCATCGTCGTTGCTCTTAGAAATTACGATGACTCTATCAGCGACGAGGTAGGCCGAGTAGAAACCTACACCGAACTGGCCAATCATAGAGATGTCGGCACCCGCCTGCAAGGCTTCCATGAACGCTTTGGTTCCGGATTTCGCGATGGTACCCAAGTTGTTGACCAAATCGGCTTTCGTCATTCCAATACCAGTATCTATGATGGTGAGAGTGCCTTCGCTCTTGTTAGGAATGATCTTAATGTAAAGTTCCTTTCCGCTGTCCAGTTTCGATGGATTCGTGAGCGATTCATAACGGATCTTATCCAGTGCATCGGAGGAGTTGGAAATTAATTCTCGGAGGAAAATTTCTTTGTTGGAGTAGAATGTGTTGATGATCAAGCTCATCAACTGAGCGATTTCCGCCTGGAAAGCGAAAGTCTCGACCTCTCCGGCTTGGGTTTCTTCAGGCATCTGAAAAAAAAGGCAATTCATTTTAAAACTTCTATAGTCATGAGTCATGAACAATTTAAATGCAAATAAAGTAGTAATTCTAGGAAGAACAGTGTTCAGCAATTGACCAAACAACTCCAGTAATGATTGGTAATAAATAATCGAACGAACAACGACTACGACAAAGATTTAAAAAAATTTGAAATCTTCAAATAAATGCTCTTGTTTGAAATTTAAGTATTCCAGCCTTACGATTTAAAATTTCCACGCGATTTAGCACGTGCTTTAATTCATAAAAGCGCAAAATTGCATTTCAACAGTAAAAATGAAAAGGCCATTTGCACAAAAAACAAAATGCCGGTCGTCAGCATCAGCGTTTTCCTCGCGTGACAAGAAAATTTTTCACAGACTCAAACGTTCTGCGTTGTAACGAATTTCACGATGATGAAAAACACAAAGAATTACTTACTTTGAAATAATTACACCTTCAAAGCTTGCAGAATATGATTAAAACGCCGTTAAACTCGCTCGTAACTTCAGCTATCGCACGTTGAATTCGCTATTGATTCGGACGCCGACTACCGCTTGTTTATATAGCCTCCTGAGTTCTGGAATAATCCAGAAGAAAATCGAACACTCTCGACGCCTAAACACAATGGAAACGAGTGCAAGTCGTTTCCGGTAAAACGACCGCGAAATTTGACTGGCGCTTTTTTAATTACGTGTTCTTCAACATTTTCTCGAATTTATTGCTGGTTATAAAAGAGATTCGACTTCTTACAGTTACATGAACATTCAGGAATGAACGTTTTTTTTTAAACCATAAGATAGCGTGTATGATTAAAAATGAGATTAGACTGCAATTAATTTTTTATCTTATTATAAATTCATTCTTCATTAATTATGCAAATAAATAGAAAAAGCTGCGAGTTTAAAAGTATGTAATAAAATTTTAAAAAAAGAATGTTGTGTGTATTTTGAAAACAAATTTAAATTACATTACGCTTCCAGATTCTAACACATTCCATTGATTCCATGACGTTCCAGAATTTACTTGCATGCTTTAAAAGTGCGGAATGTGGTTCCTGGTTTGGTTTTCTTTACAAAGAAATTAATTAAAAAATTAAATTTTTCGAAATTTAATTCAGTTAATTCAGGTGGATACAAATAGATTATTATTTTGTGTAAATAAGAACCAGTTTCATAATCAAATTTAAAGGAGACTTTAAAATAAAGTCACATTCAGATGTGTAAACAAATGTGTTTTCATATTTGTTTTGACATCTGAAAGTGACTTTAAAGTGAAATTTAAAGTCTCCTTTAAATTCGATTATGAAACTGGCCCTAAATGTAATTTTTAATTGTGATGTAATTAACACACATTATTAAAAATAACTACACGTAAAAATAGACATAATACGCAAACATTACCCAAACTTTTTGCCATTCTGTGTTATAGGTTGTGTGGTAGTTATTATTTTCATATGAGCAATTTATTTTCCATTATTCAATTCCATATTTAATTTTTTTATTATATTTACAGTTGGTTCTTGTCCGATGAAATTTGTATCACAAAATCTTCTAATATTATAGTTAAAAATATATTGATGCTGTTATATTTAATTTAGGAAGTATTTAAAATAACAACAAATCATAACACCAGTAATATAATTAAAAAGTCTGGAAGTTGTTTTTTTTTTGAAAAATTTAAATTTTGCTGTAAAGAAGGAATCAGAGTAGGCCGTGTCCAGTTTTTCAGGATTTCTGAAATAACTTTCGATATAGAACTTTCTGTGTTCTGTGTTCTAACATTTGCAAACATTTAAAATGTCACTGTGTCACTTGTCACATCTATCAAGTGATTTTTTAAATTTTTTACCAACTCTTGCCACGGTATTAAATTCGACAGGTATCACCATTTTCTTTTCAATATTCATGACCTTCTCCGAGTCTAGTATAAAATTTTGCTGAAAATTATGCTCTTAATAATTTAAATTTTTCGTTTTTTTTTATTATGAAAGATAGAAAAAAAGTTGCTCGCCTTAGGTTCGAACCCGTGCCTCTTGGTTTATTAGCTGCGAATTAACCGAGGGGAAGGACATCGTTCGGATTTTGTGCACCTATTTATAAATACACAAGATTTAATTACATTTAAAATATTTTATTTAAAGAATTTTGTCATATTTAAAATATTTCAGTATATTTAAAACTTTGAACGTATTATGTTAAATTACATTTATGTATTTAAACGCATTCAAATATAAAGTGCGTTAAAAAAAGAACCGTTATCAAGTAGGCTTATGTCAAGACATCGGTAGAAAGGATGATACGAGATAACTCGTAGTTGGCTTCCTGAAGGAGTTACTCCTTTCAGGAGGCCAACTACGAGATAACTCGGACGAATTTTTTTTTCAAAAGAGCTCCATTTTGTAATCAAAAATATCAAAAGTATCAAAAAGTCATAATTCCATACTTTCCTACGGAATAAAGTCGGACTTGACAATCTATCATGGCAGTCAACGTGCTAAAAATAAAATTCAGCACTGCCAACTCCAACAGTAATTCTTCTTTGTAGAATTAGAAAATTCCTTAATGAATTTTATGACCTCTTAGCAATTATGCATTCTTGCAAACCCTAAATGCGATATACCTTCGATCGGGCATTCCTGATTCGAAGCTGATCCTGTTTAATCTAGCTCCCGCTGCTCCGTTAAGAGATCTTCTGCCAACACGCAAGCTAATTAGCTTTTCATTATAAATGCAGTACTGTGTAAATCCTTGGTTTTACCAGCACTTTGGTTATCTGAATTACACGTTTCTGAGAAACAAGTAAGTTAGGTGCAGCTCTTCTCAGCCCAAATTGATTTACACCCCCCCAATTAGGCACGGTCATTAACTCATTAAAAACAAAATTCTCCACCTTCCAAATTACAGGTTCTATAAAGACAAAATGAAGAACCCAACAGGAAGATTCTAAAAGTGAATGGGGCTTCAAAGTTTGTCCTTTGTAGGTACTGTCGTGGACGACAGTTAAAAGAAAACGAAAAATACTTTTAATATTACTTTCTTTAAAATATTTTATATACATAATACAATTTTTTATTAAAAAAGATAATAATTAATGAAAACTGTCTGTGAATGAATCACTCTAGTCTCTAGTGCAATGGTGTATTCCGTTATGGTAATTTTTTTAAATCAAAATAATCAATAAAATTCTCGTGGTGAAAGAGTTAGTAATTAAAGTAGGCCTAATTTTATTACCTAGTGATTTCGTAAAAACGTCATTTTTATTAAAAACGCAACCCACATTCCAGTCAATGACACGTACGGGGCCCGATGAAAATTTGAATTCTTTTTTATTTTGCTTTTATCGATTGGGGAACGTCGCATGTCCGGCATTCCACTAATTCCAGAAATAATCAATACTTCTATTATTCTCCGCGGTAGAAAGTGCGAGGAGTAAGTTTAACTTTGTAAACAGTTTCAGTGGTTCCAGTCGGTATTATTTGAATTGGGAACGCTAGAAGAATCAACGATGCCTTAACTAATATTATGGAAACCAGAAACAATATTAAGTCCCAATTGGGGGCGATCAGCAAGGTGTCTTTACCCTTTTATGAACCCCCTCCTAGAAAAACGAGCGCAGAAATCATTAACGAAGCAAGACTTGCAATACAAGGTAAGGCAAATTTGAAAAGATGGCAAATTTATGTTTTCACGCACAAAATTCACAGTTTTCTTAAAAAACTACGTTTCATACAGTATCTACAAGACACTTTCAAGAACAGTTCCTGGAAATAATATTTCCTGTTAACACATTTCAATTGCGCTTTGTTTTTTGACTCAGCGAATTCCATCGTACGAATTCCAACGTAAGAATAATGAAAAAGAGAGAGAGAGAAAGCTTTTTGAAAATTGTCAAAATCGTCGAAAATGTTAAACATTATTCACTATTTTTATTTTTTTAAAATTCTATTTGATTTAAAGATTTTTAGTATTTCAAAAATTTAAAAGCAACCATCAAAGTATGACAGAGATAGAAACAATCAATGTCAGTTATGTTCTATAGTCAAATCGTCGACCAGATGCCAGTAAAAAAAAATGCCTAACCAGCTAGGGTAGGTACTCTATGCATTTTTAATGAATATTTAACATTTTTTTTTTATAATTGATACTAACTCAAAGGCACCACTATTATCTCATTTCCATAACTTCTGTCAGAGGCTCTGGTGTTTTTCACAAGTTATGGTTAGATATTATTAATTATTTACATTCAACTGCGACAAATGTAAAGATGTAAAGTATATAAAGCGCCTTCTAACAGAAGAGTAGCCAAATTATTAGCATTAGCTACTGTAGGCAACGATTGTAACCTTCAAACCTAAATGCCTAAACCTACAAGTGTACAGTCCCGCGCACCTTAAATGCACCTCCCGCACGCAAACCTCACCCTAAAAACCTTGTGATACAAAGCTGTCAAATTGTAGCACCTAAGCTGCGCGCGACTATACCTAATACATACGTCAGTTTACATTGTACTCTTTTGTCAAGAACTGGATCTGGTATCTCTACAACTAGCACATTTGTGGATACTGCATTTATACGTCATAAATGGTCATAAAACAAATACCAAATGAAACGTACTTTATCAACAATGAATTCACGTTTGACAGTTGGTTGTCATTGTCATGTGCAGTTGCCAAGGTGTGTGTAGCCTTAATTGAATACCGGTGAATTATAGTAGATATGTGTCAAGTCAACAGGGACTATAAAAAAATCTCATGCCTCGTGCTTTCTAAGCTTGTGTCGCTGCGACTACGTCTGACTTAGTAGATGTTCTCTCTTCTACAATCTCGATTAAACTCGTTGTTCGTATTTAAAATCTGTTAAAAACTTTTTGGAATATACAGATTAGGATAAAATCTGCAACGCTCAGAAAATAACGATTTACTTGGCCGCGAGTGTACGTATTTAAAATCTTTTTTTCATTACCTTCAGGATTAGATCAACATGTTGCGGACAATTCATATGCGGCGTCCTCGATCAAACCTTTACAGACACAGCGACCGTTTACGCCCAGAGAAAAAGAAAGGATATTTTTCGGAAAGAAGACAAAAAATAATCGACCTCCAAGTTCGTTCAGGTAAGTTTAGTACTTATAATATATTTTTTTTTCTTATTCTTATTTTCTTACCCTTATGCTCTTTATGGCCGTTTTACACTATGATATTTTTAATCTAAAATTTGATACAAAGTGAGTGAGAAGTACCAATTCAACCAATCAGAATTCACTGTGTACCAAAAAATGTTATAATGTAAAACAGCCTTTAGATCTATTTTCTTAAAGTATTATTCACAAGAGAAGACCTTTGCGTCATTGTCTGGTGTTGCATTAACAGACTTATGAATCCTTTGAAATGAATCATAACTCCGTCCTTTTTTCTCATTCACCGTTAACAAAGAAATAATACTGAAATAATTGTCGGTTCTTGCTTCGGCGATTGATTACGCAGCACTCAAGTTCCGTGATTTTGATAGTATGTTCTCATTCCCTTGGATTAATAAAATAAGGACTACCAATGACGTCATTATTGTACCAGAAACAACAGACTTAAGATTTTACTTGTGGATGTGCACATTGTTGCCGGTACTGCTTTGAAAAAAGCATGACAGTGTTTAAATTACATTAGCTTTGTTCCTACACAGTTCTAAATCAGTTCGGAACTGTACTGCTCATGCGCTTGCTACAGGTTACTAAAAATACTGTGTATTTAGCAAGAGCGCATGAGCAGTACAGTTGCGAACTGATTTAGAACTGTGTAGGAACAACGCTATTGTAAAATTTGTAGCAATAATACAACAAAACTCGACTCCATGCGCATATAAAAGTGAAGAGGCAAATTAAAAATCTTTGCACGTCATTATAACGTCAAATAGGAGTTATGTCTACCAACAGTGTTGATAATTTAGTGATTTGTCACTAAACCTGGTGACTTTTTGTTTAAATTTCAGATGCAGAAACACTTTTCGTCAAAACATGTATTAAGTTGAGATTATCTCAATTTAATGAAATGCTTTATCAAAAAAAAAAATAAAAATTATTAATAGGCCACTCAACTTGGGAGCTCCTGTATATTAGTTCTTTATGATTAATTCTTTTCTTTCTTGGTATTTATAATTTTTCTCTAAACATTTGCAGCTTAAGATATTTACAAACAGAAAATGAGCTGGTGATTCCCCAGACTACACCGGAAGATAACGCAGAAAGAACCGTGACCAGTAACAAATCAAATAAAAATCAGTCAAGACACCGTTCCAATTCCGTGTCGGAAATAAACGAGAACAAAATCTTTAACTTGCCAGTGAAGGAACCGCACATTCAAAAAATCAAACTTCCTTCCTTGGACTCCCTCAAGCCCCTACAAAAGAGAAAACTATTCAAAAACACATTTTCCTTGGATAATCGTAAGTACTTAGCCTCAGTTGTTGTTTTTCTACTATTTTAAAATATTTGTTGTTTTGTAGTGCCAGAAGAAACTGAAGTACCACCGAACAGGGTAAACCCCGAGACCAGAAACGCGTTTAGTTCGCCTCAAGAGCGCACGGATTTCAACGAGAACACAAGAAATGATTACCCATTCGGTAGGCCTTCCAAGCAGCAGAACTTATCGCAGTGCTTGCTGCTTGGCCCCCAAAATTTGAACAAAATATTCGAAAACAAACAGATAGTTGAGAATTCCGATACGCTTTTCGTGAAAACAGGTTATTTTAACACAGTTTTAAGCGCGAGTAAAACCTCAGACCCCAAAATATATGCCTTAGATGACTGCCAAAATTTAAGGAAAAAATCCGCTGACGAAGTCATCGAAATGCTGATAGCGGAAAGTGTGAAAAATAACAACGAGACCGCAGTCATAGAACTACTGGACGTTCTGTACGGCTGCATGGAACGGGAGAACATGCTGAATGGCAAAGTTAACGCGAAAACTAAGATTCACATTCTTAAATGTCTGTATAAGTTTGTGGAGTCGCAGAATGAGAAGCTTCTGTTGAATATAGCCAGGATTATTTTGGCTGTGAGTATTTTGCTCGGCTTATAAAGCGAAGTGTTAATTCTTGGGCTGTTGTAGTTGAAGGTGACTGGGAATAACTTGAGCGGCGTTTGTAAACTGATCTTCAAGGTTTCGAAGAATGACAAAAATGATTTCTTGTTTTTCCAAAAAAATATACTCGGTGAGTAAGTTTAAAGTTTAAACAAATCTGTGACAATTAGAAGCAGAACATAAATTATTTAAAAAACGAGATAGCATGAGAATTATGTTTATAGAAATTATGCAGGTGTTTTTTTTTTTTAAAGAATTATTCATTGATGCAATCGGTCGATCAAGTCCACTAGACGATTCAGAAGCTTGCGTCTATGGGTACGGCTCCATAAAGTTCTTAACCATGAATTCAAAACTCTTGCAAAAAATTCTCTCTCTGGGGATTCTGCCTCTCATGGTTCTCCACATTAAGATCATAAACAACGCGAAGACAGACAAAACCCCCGCCTCAGAACAGACCAACCACGCACTGTTCCAACTCACCGGGGCCCTCCGGAATTTGGCTGGTGACGAGAACATGTACGAAACGTTCGCTACGAGTCAAGCGATCACACAGCTTTGTCAAGCAATGGAACTATTCACATCAGACTTGGATATTATCAGTAATATATCTAGGATTTTCAGGTAGAAGTTAATCTTTAAATACACAAGCTCACCCGACAAATTAAACGTGCTTTCAGTAACATCTCCACCAATGATGTGTGTTGTGATGAAATCTCCGAGCACTCAGAGACGTACACGGTTTTCATAAAACTATTCGATAAATACCCGGGTAATGAAGAAATCATAGTCCGTTTGGCATACACTTTGGGAAACATCGTTGCAAGAAATGACAACGGTCGGAGAAAGGTGAGCAAATTAATTCTTTAATAAACAATTTCGCATGACCCTCCTTTGCAGTACTACCAAGAATCAGGGTCTATACTTTGCTTGTTGCGGCTGTGGAGGATTTACCTCGAAAGAACTTTGAAATACTGCTCTCACAAATTCGACAATGAAGAAAAAGAAAACGCCAACATCGAAGACGTAATGGTAAAGGTAAGTACCCACAGCGAAACTCATTTCTGAGACATCAACTAAACGATTACATAATTCCAGATAATCAGAGTTATTGCGAACCTATCGATTAATTCTGAAATAGGCAAACTAATGAATGAAACCTACGGCAAGCAGCTGATCACCGAGTTCTTAAAAGTGTTGATAAGTAACCCGTTCAAAAAAAACAGCGAACTAGTCCTGTCGATCCTCAGCACGTTAAACAACCTCTCGTTTTATTACTCGGCTGAACTCGATCAAGACATATTTCACATTATGCAAATCGACGTAATGGAAGGTGACTTATTATAAATATTAAACTTGCGCTCTCACTCACACAATATTTTAAAGGCATTTCTGAGTATATTACTTCATCCAACAAAGACTGCGCCATAGAAGCCATGAGAATCCTAGGTAATTTATCACGTTCTAAAATTACGAGGAGCTACGTCGTACAAAGAGATATGTTCAAGACACTTTTGAGCATCCTGGAAAAAGGTAAGCATCAACAAAGAGCAATTGAATTAGGGGTGGTGCAAAAATTTGTTTTAGATGACATAAGTTTGCTGAGAACAACCATCGGAGTGTTCGTAAATTTAATGGCGGATAATCAAACTCGTTTGATATTAAAAAATTCTCATGGGATCTCCGCACTCATTTCCGTCATGAGTAAATATGGACAGTATGATTGGTCGTTATCCATGCTGGTGTGTCAAGTTATTTGGAACTTTTCCATCGACAGCATAAACTTGTACGAACTCATTTCGGATCACGAAATTGAAGAGTTAATGACCATACTGGTAAATTACCTCGGTAAAAACGTGTTGCACCTCGTTTTCCTTTGGCTCAAGAGTATTTTCTAGATGAAGAGAAATTATTCGGCATCCCTGTTAACTCAGAGGACTCTGAAATCATGATGTCCGAAGAGTACTTGATTTGGGAAGAGTTTGCGAACGTAGCGACTAACTTGTTGGAGAAGATCGAGCAGTTCCTGGATACGGTCGATAATTTTCAGCCGAGCTGTTTGGAAAAAGAACAACTCACGAAAAGAGATTGCAGCACAAATATTAGTTTTTCTGCTTGGTAATATTGTAACCGCGCTTTCATAAAATATACTAATTAATACCCATATTTATGTATATCTTAAAAAAAATTGTAACACTCTATAGAGAACTGATTTTATATATATTATATAAATACATGTATATCTTATGTTAGTTGTATTTCATAGTTTTAGCGCTACTTGAAATCCAAGTAAATTTGTTCATGAAAAATTTTATTAATCGTTAGCTTACAATGAAGAAATTGTATTTACTTATAATTTATTTAATTGGAGCTCCGATCATAGTTTTACTACGGATAGTACCACCTGATTTTGTTACTAATTTATTGCCTTGCCATTGCGCTAAGAAATTGTCGTTGGTTTTCAGATCTGTTTGCAATTTTTCCCAGATTTTCTTCTTCGGGTTCAACACTTCATCCGGCTTGCCCTCTTCGTAATTCTCAACGTAAACTCTTTCTCCTGGAACTGAATCTGGGGGAGGAATTAATGCTTCTACTTGTTTGACCGGTTCATCCCTATAATTAAATTGAGATCTTATTTTCTTATTGATAATTACAACAAGGAATAGTAAGTTGTTTTTTTTTAACGGGGCTTTCAGTCAAAAATTTTGCCTTGATAAAAAAACAACTTTTTTTAAATATAATTCTGAAACTAACATTTTTTGCATATAACAGTTATTAATTGGCGTTTTTTATCTCCGCTAGATGCCGCTGTATATGACCACTTCTCCGCCATTCTTGTGTTAAAAAATATACGTAATTTTTCGCGATTTTTACACTGCGGTACGGAACACATTACAATTTATACGAAGCCATAAGCGTAAATAAAACACTTTTTCACTGATTTGACTCCCTTCTTAACAGCTCTCACCAACAAATGTCAAACACACGTGTATTTTGATGACCAGTTTTCAGTTTCCGCATAATTCCGCAGCGCGGCGACTCTTTCGTTTAAAGACGCGAATGCACAGTATTCAAAACGGCTAATACACAAATCTATTTAAAAAAGAAAAACTTTATCAGCGCCATCTACAGTCGAAAGCAAAAAAAATGGTAGACAAGAACAGTTTCCTATAATTGTTCTTTCTTAAAATGGTTTTGTTTAAATACGACTTCATGGACGACATTTAAAAACGTTGAAAGCTTTCAAATTTGATAAGCATAAAACTTTTGTAAAATCATTTAAGAGTACATTTGATAAATGAAGAAATGAGAAAGAAAAATTATTACAGGAAACTGTTTTTGTCTACTGCTTTCGACTGTAGGGTTGCGTTCATAGTAGGCTTGTTCTCTATGGCTTGTTCTAAGGCACTACATCAACATACTTTGTATTCAGATTTCAGGTAGCGCAATTAGTGATTTTTTATGTCTATCTTGTCGCACATTATTCTCATCTAGTGATAAAAAGAACACAGTCGAGAGTTTGTTATCATTTGAAGTGACGTTTAACAAAGTTTCTGTCAATATCTGCAGCTTTAAAGTTTCAATTTGTTCTGTATCGAAACTGTTTTCACTTTCTTTTAAATAATACATTTTTGAGTTTAAACTATTGCTATTGTGACAAACAGAAGTCCCTAAAACTGTTGTCTTCCTTGTTACACTTGTGACAATTGTATTTGTTACCTTTGTTTTTCAATGTTCTCACGAGAGGAATGGATTGCGTTACCTAAACCACAGAATAACCTAAACAGAGTGTTGATTTAGTACCTTAGCTTGTTCGGGTTCCCGTGAGGACAGGTCCAGAACCGTCAGGAGCAAGCGCATAATAAAAAAACCGCACTTTTTTTTTGTTGTGCGCGTGCTCCTGGACGTTCTAGGACTGTCCTGGCGAGAACCCGAACAAGCCTAGACAGCACGGTGAATTGAATATCAGTATTCAATTCACCATGACCACTGAGAGCATTTTGGGCGTGTAATCGCATCTTTCTCACTCATGACTTTTAACATATTTTCCGTCTCACTCATCTGTCTCAAGCCGACTTGCGACTTGTGTTTGCATTATTTCCATGACAACGGCCGCACTCTAAGGCCTGGTATTTCACACAGTTTAACCTGGTTTAACCACAGTATAAGTAATTACCCAGTAGCGTCACTTAAACATCAGTGTCAAAAAAAGCGGCCATTTTGTTTGATGCCCTTATTGCAAATCGGAAGGTATCAAACAAAATTGCATATACGTATGACAGTTATACTTGAGTGACGCTACTGTGTAGATTCTTATACTTTGGTTTAACTTTAATCTTCAGTTTATTTCTATAGCAACAATTATAAAAACAAATGCTCCCATGGGAATAAACTGAAGATTAAAATTAAACTGTAACTGAAATACCGGGCCTATAATCCATTCCTTATCTATTTGTTATCGCACCATGCCGGGAAAGTCTAGTGAGAATGTAGTACTCATGTATGTAACTAAATTTTGACAATGAAAGTCATGTCGACTTAGATTTTAAGGTTACTCCGAATTAGGCAATGTTGCAATATTTTCTTTTCGTCACGAGGTGTACTCACGGCCAAATTTACATAAAGTTGAGAATTGACAACACCGCTTAATCAATCTGATTTTAGTTGTCACAATTTGACGTATGTTAAAATGACATCAAATTAAATTTCTCTAATTTAACATGATAGCCAACTTATTGGCTTAAAATAACGGCCTACTGCGATAACAAATACATAAGGAATGAGTAATAAGCGCCCTACTTAAAAGTGGGATGTGAGAAGTGCGTCCGTTGTCATGGAAATAATGTAAACAAAAGAGGTTTTGAAACAGATGAGCGAGACGCAAAATATGTTAAAAAACGTGAGTGAGAAAGACGCAATTACTCGCCCACGATGCTCCCGGAGGTATAGTTTGTGAACGCAACCTAGCATCATCAGAGTAAGGACTCAGCTCAGGTCTCACGGCTTCCTAGATTAATAAAGGATATTGGCCCGCATTCTGATCTCATGATTAAAGTCGTGTTTAACTAAAGCCGTGATTAATGAATAAACAAAAGACGATATTATAGCTTTATGTCAATTCAATGTGTAAGAGCGTTGTCATGGGAAATAAGCACACGTTATTAAATTAATCATAGGATGAGAATACGGGCCAATACGTTTATGATTTATTTTTCAAACTGACATGAACTTTACAAAATTACAGTTCAAATCAAATGTCAAATGTAACAACAGGGCCTGGACAGTTAAATGCAAAGTAAAAAGTACCAAGTTGTAGTAGCGCCATCTGACGGCACTCGTCAAATTCATACCCCAGCGCCGTTAACATTCGTAGCACCACCACAAAAATAATCGGCATAACACTGACTACTCATCGTATTATATATGAAAATTGCACAGAGGGAGCCACACAAGCGACAATTGTCCAAGGACACGACCTACTAGATTTCATGAGACGATGTCTCTTATCCGGCCAGGTCTGGGGATTTTTCCTCAGAACTGGGGAATTTTTACCTGTATTTGGGGAAAAAGGGAAAACTTTTAAAAATAAACGAAAAACTGGGGAAATTTTTACTTCTTTGTTTTTATATAAATCACTATGTACTAATAATAATAAAATTTTATATCAGTTTTTTTCCTCAATTAGGAAATTAATCTAATATCACATTTTATTGTGAATCTTAGTTGTCGATAATATGGGTTACTAGTTACTACTCGACTCATTGTATGCACGCAGTCGCACTTTTAAACCTCCAATGACGAATGTCCAATTGGTAAACGCAGACCTCGAAGACACAAAGAGAATAAATCCTCTTTGCAAAGACATGAAATTTGTGGTACAGAAATAGGCTAATTAGACTGGGCTTCTCAGTCCTAGTTTAACTTTAAACTCCGGTTTATTTCCACAGGAACATTTGTTTTTATAATTGCTACCATGGGAATAAACAGGAGTTTAAAGTTAAACTAGGACTGAGAAATCCAGTCTCAATAAGAAACTTTGGAGCGAATTTTCCATTCAAAAAGTCTTAAAAAAGACGATGTTCGATGTTACGACTTTAATGCATCTCATTAATATTAATAACAGGCCGGATAAGAGACTCCGTCTCGTGAAATCTAGTAGGTCATGGTCATGGATATGGAAAACATTTTTTCAAATGCGATCAGCCAGATAAAGGACTGTTCTTTATTAATGTAAGCCGTGTAAATGACGAACTTCATTAATAACTGGGGTACATTGGAAAAGCACACCATCAAGCACATCCTGGGCATGCAATTAAATTCTGATAAATAATATTACTTACACTGATGCACATAATACCATGCCTTGTGATTCAATGCCCCGCATTTTAGCTGGCTTTAGATTGCAAAGGACCACAACCATTCGATCTTGCATTTCTTCTAAAGGAATGAAATTGACGAGACCACTGACAATAGTCCTTGGTTTTTCTTCACCCACATCAATTTTCTCGACGTACAAAGCATCCGCATCCGGGTGTTTCGATACTTCCACGATTTTTCCAACTCGAATATCTAAACGTGATGGAACTATTTCATCTCCAGACGAAACTGCTACAAAAAAAAGTTATTTCTAAATTTAATACATTAATAGGTGCATTCTCAATATGCTATAATCACCTTGCTTCGTTAGTGAAGGGTAAGCCTTTTGCGTTAATGACTTCATTTTCGGATCTTGGAACTTCTTTCTAATCGGTTCTAGTAATTTATTTATGTAAGTTTCGACGACGGCTTTTAAGTCACCGGGATGCACTTTCTCTCCGACGTAAGCCTGCTCCAACTCTTCGTACGTTTTAAATGCAATGTCACCACCGTTCTCCGGGTTTCTTGAAATAACAAAGTCCCCTTGAATATCGAACAGCGGAAATATAACGTGCTTGACGAACGATAAAACACCGTTGTCCAGGACGTTGCCCGGTTCACAAAACGCCTTTTTCAATTTTTTCTTCACGCTAGCAGCAGAATCCAGGAGGTCAATTTTGCTGTCCTCTTCTGACGATGACATTTTTGTTCCAGTTAAGCCAGGCACTGCGTTTAATTAATTTACATTAATTGTTATGCCCTGTGTATTACGCCGGAACTTACCCATGGGATTCATTAGATGAGATCGTTTTTGATAACCCAGTTGAGGCAAGTATTTTTCAGCAAAAGTAAAAATCTTTCTCTGATCCACACCACCAAATTGTGCGTCTACTTTTAAATATTCTTCATCAAGAGCTTGCAAACCTGTACAGAAAAAATTAATAGTTGCAAATCTGTGTCATTTTAAATTAAAGTCTCTTTTACTCTTATTATGAAAATGGTTCTCAGTAGAATTCATGTAATTTACACTTAAAATGATCTTTACATTAAATAATCAATAGTGAAATGATTACATCACTTCTTATCATGTTGCATCACCTGGATACAAGAGTCCACTCAAAAGAGGATGCTCCACTTGTTTTACAACTTCAGCGCCAGCCTTCTTAGCATCGTGCTCCGTAATTGTAGACGTAAGCCTGTACACATCGAGGGTGTATTCCTTGGACAACTGATAACTTGTGCCTTTGATGAACTTCAGTTTCTCAATTGGAACCCCAATCGTCTCCAACATTGCTTTAATCGTATGCTCATAGTATTGTACTCGTAGCTCTAATAAATCCCAAGGTGCCTTCATGTTGTCCAGGTAAGCATGCAGGTCCGCGAAAAGTATCGTCACTTCTGCCCCAGCTCGCAAAAAGTCAGCTATTTTGGACATGGGAACGAAGTAGGCGATGTGCGGTTTTCCGGTGGTGGCTGTGCCCCAGTAGATTTTTAAATCTCGCTCTTTTAAAATTGCTTTTATCTTGTCTTCGCCTAAAACTTCTTGGAGGTTTCTCGAGATTAATTGGTATTTCTCCTCAGGAGAAAGTTGAACGTTTCCTTGCGTCATTTTTCGCCTGCAAAGAAATGCCGACATATGGGGGGAGGATTTTTACGTATAAAAATTGACTTACCTAAATAAATACTATGTAATTTTATATACTTTTTTTCTTAATTTTATTTTTAACAGCGTAAAAGCACAATGTATTGCAAAGTAATGGGGTATTAGAAGCACAAACACGTTATAAATTACACGTGAACAAATAATAACCACAAACTCGAAGAGCTGTCAGTGAAATGTCATTAATGTCAATTGTCAATAAAACAACTTATAAACAAGAAAAACAGTGTTGCCATCAGCCTTTCAATGACGGTTGTAATATCAATTTGTTTTAAAATTTCAATAATTTCTACTGTCTGACGAATTATAATTTCTGTCTGTATAATTTCGATGTGAACAAAGTAAACAAACTGAAAATGAATAAATATTCAGTTCACTTTCACTTTTCAGTACGAACCGATAGGCAAAATTATATGGCTCCTTTACGTTGGCAACATTGGTTAAGCCGGTTGCACAATGGATTTGCATAAAACCACAGTCTACACACAGTCTGTTCACTTGGCGTCGGTACCTTTGATCTTTGTTTCTTCAATGCAACCACTGCGCATTCTTCTGTGCGTTGATTCTTACGTGGCGCAAACAATTTAAATTTAATATCTTGCAGTGTTTGCAGTTGCCCGAACGTGCCCGAACCAAGCCGGTAAACCAAACTACGAATAGAAACAACGAGACTACTGCGCATTCTTCCCCGAGTTTCCAAGAATTTTGTACGCGAAACTAGCGCCAGTGACAAGATTGTATGTAGATTGTACCTATAGCGTGGTGACATTACAATTTTCAGTCTGGCAACACTGCTTCACAGTTACTTGACAATTTGCCGGCGGTCAGTTCGTGAATGTATGTAAAAGTAAATTTATAGTAAAGTAAATAATAATGGCCCAACAATTTTCAACGGATTGGGACATCGACAAGTACTACGATGATACGGAACCAGAACAACACTGGGAATTGCGCAAAGCGTTCATGGAGGTCCACAAAACCAAGTTCCCCGAAGATTACTTGGTGGCATTAGCAAAAACATTCACCAACATAGAATTTTTGGGCTGCGTGTAAGTACGTGACACACCCGGCATTTACAAAAAAAATAATCACCTCTTTCTGTTAGGTACCCAGCTCCGGTCATGATACGAATAGCTGAGCTCTCGAAGGACGTCGCCAAGCAGTACCGAGAAACTAAAAAGACGAAGTTGCAGAGAACTTTCGTTACGGCTTCACGAGCAGCAGAAAATAAATTTGCAGGTATTTGCATTTAAAACTGAATTAAATCAGAGGTTCCCAATGGGGTTGATGAACCTGTAGAGGTTAGTTGAGTGTTGATTGACCTACTACTGTAGGAGTCAGTTGCAATCAATGAACTATTAATAGTCTAACAAAATTCGTTTATTTTAAAAATTTGTGTTGCGCAGAAGTCTCATTGAGAGGTTTTTGTGCAGCCTGCGAGTTGTATACTGTAATACGAATCCTTCAGGTCTACGAATAGTTTATATGAACAGTTTCAAACACTGTTTATTTAGTATAACCACAGATAATAGATTTCTCCAGATAGCCAACGATGGATGCTCCAAAAATAGTTTGTTAAATACTCAGTAGATGTCACTTTATGCACAAATTCGAAAACTGAACGTTTGTCACAAACGTTTGCCAATTCCGAAGCTCAGTTGGCTTATTTACCGCCAGATGTCGCTTTTAAGTAAGAGAAAAATAAGTTTAAAGTGGGGCTGGGACATGATAATATGACGTACGGTTATAATATACTGTTAATTCTCCTTTTAAACTTTGCATCACACCTCGTAGTTATAGAATTTGTTTGAATGTTGCTTATATTAATAGGTTTCGATTTTCCACTCTGCTATTGCAACAGTAACGCCACCACTTACTTGGTGAGCTGTCTCCAAGCTAAACTGAGTTTGTCTCCAAATTGGGGCGTCAAATTTACAACATTTGATGAGCCATCCGTCTAGTTCTGTCATCTGTGGTATAACGTAAATAATTTTATAGTTACAGTAAATTAAGTTTGAGAGGGGGGTTGTTGAAATTTTTTTCCCTGTAAGCGGTTGTTGCCAAAAAAGGTTGGGAACCCCTGATCTAAATGAATTAAATAACGTGTTTGCAAATTAAAAGATCAGAGTCGGAGTTATCTTACAGAATAATAATTATAACAGTAATTCTATAGCATGCATGGCAAAGTTTCTTTTTTACTGTGACTACTGCTTTATATTAATAATATTTTATCTTTAGTATTAATATGCAGAATAATTTTAGTAATTTTGAATATTTTTTTGCACTTTCTATTCTGGTGTAGACAAACTTGACTCGAAATGTTATGTTTCTTGTGGATCATCAATCATCATCAATTTGACTTGGTTTTGCGTCTTTTCTTCTGGAATTTATTTAGAGTCTTAAAATTATGAATAAAGTAGAGATGGAACAGTTTCCAGAATTGGTTTATCCCTGACCTTGTGACCTTGAAGTGATCTTACAATAGACACTCCATTTACAAAAACTCACAAAATTTCAATACCTGTGTTTACAGAAATCAAAGTTCCAGTTACTTTGTGTGTAGAAAGTCAAATAGGGAAGGGGGTAACAGTTTGATGAGAGAGAGTGAAGAGGAAGGTGATTTGCGATAGTCAGAAGGTATGGTAGAGGAGAAGTGGTGGTGATGGAAGGCAAAGATTAGATAATCTCCTAGGGGTGTTTAACTGGAAGGTACAGGGGAAGAGCTTTACTTGTGGTGATGGAAGTTTAAAAAAAGTGTTTATGGTTTGCACTGGTGCAAATTTGGATCAAGGGTTTTCACGTCTATATTAACGGGTCAGAATAAAAAGAGTTCAGTTCTCTGGCTTTATTTCTAGGTCAGCAAATTTCACTCTCTACTGTAACTTCCCTTCATATTTTCGGAATAAAACAGAGATTTTGCAAGAGAGATCACATTTGTACTCCACAGCTCTCCTGGTGAGTACTTTTTAATTTTTATTAACTTTCAATAACATTTTTCAAGACAATATTATCCTTTTAAATTTTTTTATTCACCAACATATTGATAATTACTTTTTCAGGCGTCATTTTGACAGTGAGTTTGTTTGTTCTAGCAAAAGACAGACTTCGTCAAGTAAAAAGTACTGGAATATACGAATGAAAGGAGAGTTAATTGGGGGGCTTTCTTTTCATCTATGTATAAACGCCTTAAAACCAGTAAATACTCTTAACTCATTGACCCTGACGGTCTTTGTAATTTTGACTTCGGGGTTGTCAGGTCAATCACTACCTCGAGGCCTTGCAGATAATATTCCACTAAATCCATCCTTTAACTTAGATATCCAATTCGTTGATATGGGTATCTCAGTTATCTACCTTCACTCCTATTACTGATGTTACTCTTGTTTTATGGCCTCGGCCTGAATCAGTTCTAAATTCAATTCCAAATTCGGTTCCAAATTCGGCAAATTCAATAGTCCTCAGGCTAGGCGATTTCCACAATTATTGTGTTGAGTGTAGCATCTATTACATCATTAATCGTAGGACAACACTATGGGATGATTTTCCGTCCAGAATTTACTGTCCCTTAGGTTGAAACCCTACAAATGATGTAATAGGAATGGAGAACATTGCATCATCCTTACCCTTACCCCTAATAATTCTGGTAACCGATTTAGTGGACATTATGTGCAGGTAGGTCAAAATTGCTGGAATAAAATTGTTCCGGCTTGTGAAGAGGTGTGTGGAGAGTGAGAAAACTTTTGAAACTGTTGAATATAGATTGCTGTGATGTGATGAAGTATTGCGTAGATTTCCTTTAAAGTCTCATATTGACCGGGCTTTAAATTAAATGTTCGATATAATTTCTCATGTTCGCAATCACACAACAAGTTCAAAACTTATTATTACATACTTGCGTCCCAGATTTAAACGCCCAATGGCCCTTCTGCAGCAACAAGAACAATAAGAAGAAAACTTGGATGTATGATGTATTCATATTTAATTTTCATAACATCATTATTTCTTGTAGTGAAATCTTTCTTCGCCAATGTCACTTACTACTTTAACAATGTCATTTTAATTTAATAAATTTTAAAAATAATTTTGTATTTTCATTATACCTTAAAATTATAATTGTAATATATTAGTGGAGTGTTTGGTGAATAATGAAAGTTTTCTTTATTAAGTATGAAGTTTAAATCTTTCTCGAGAATAGGAATAAGTTAATTAAAGAACTTAAAAACACACCATTTCAAGGTTGAAAACGAGGTCAGACATAAACTGATACCAGAAACCCCTCAATCTTTACTAAATTGTCATGGTCATGGTCCCAGAATCATCTCTTCTCCTTTACTTAAAGACTTACATACTGGGTATAAAGATAGTAGTAAATTCGTATCTAACTAATTTCCATTAATAAGGAAATTGTATTAACCATTCTATTGCAACGGTTCTTTTAATCTTCAGGTAAAAGAAAATAGCATCGTAAAATCATTCCAACTTTAGGACGAATATATTTAAACATTCACCTACATAAATATGTATAGGTATAAATTTGATAATAAAGATTGTTCACTATCACTTATCACAGTTACTATGCAAACCTTCTATCGACACGCTAAGCTGTTCCAATCTCTGTATTAATTGGCTCATAGTGTTCTGAGACTGTTTGATGCCGTCGTCGCTGAGAGAAGGTTCGGTGGCAGAACCCAAATCGAAATGAAGTTTAGCCAACTTTTCCTGCTGTTCCCTGATGTTCGTCATCTGTTCCATTGTACATCCGCTGCCGAACGCTCTTAACTTGCCGGAATGAAAGTCGGCCAATAATCCGAGTAGCGCTCGTTCCATGTGACGAACGTCTGGTACTTCGGATAAAAATTTATGATGATGTACATTTGCACTAGGTGCGTCTACATGAAACGGAAAAGGAAACAAAACCAAAATAAAACTAAACTTAAACAAAACCAAGTTGTTTATGTAAATGGGAAATAAAATGAAATGCGAAATAAGATAGGAAAAACACCTTTGTGAGCATTGCGTGGCCTGGCAGTGGTTTTGTTGAAATCCCGTGGACGTTTTTCATTTACGTAGAGTACTCTGGAGCCTAGATTTACTCCCCCTGCATTATGTCTACGTGAAACTGAACTGTGGCTTGTGTTTCCGGAAGATGAAACCTAAGTCATATTTTAAATGTAAGTTTAGTACCAATTCTGACAGCTCCAGCTTAGGACAAACTTGTTAGTACTCTACTCGTAAAGTTAAACTTACTTTTGTACTTCGTACAGGCGATGTGACTTTATCTTCTGGTATCGTGTTGTCGTTATCATCCTGAGCGATACTATCATCATTCTCACCATCTGCATCACTGGATACTAACTGTTGAAGTTCAGATTCTCTTCGGGACTCCATTGCGGTATGAATATTTGCAAACTATAAAAGGTGACAGTATTGTTACTTACATATTTAGAAATTCTTTTTCGCTTTCAGTTATTTCTTTAATAAAATTTTATTATAACCAAACAAAGTAAAATATTCTGTCACTGTCCATATGTCAATTTCCTTTGTGTAGTTCGTAAGCTGTTGCCAACACTTGAAAGTAAAAGTCTCTAAACATATTCGTTAAGTTATCAGTCGTATTTACATATTTTAAACAAAATTCATTCTTTGATTACTAAAACGATTGAATTCCAAAGGAAGAATAATAGCTGCTTTCGATTATGCGTGCTGGAGTGCATCGGAGTAACTCCGGGCTTCTCAGACAATGAAAATCTGCGAAAATCGAACATACCCGAGCAGCCTGGGGTGCCCTGGAGTACTTCAGTGCATATAATCGAAAGCAGCTAATATAAACTTGACCATAACAAAACTACCTATACATAGACCACGAAATAAAGGCAGATGCGAATAGAAATCGAAAAATTATTGTTACAATGGTAATCGAATAATTACCCCAAAATTGCCTGTTTTCATGAAAAGTATCCTTTTACTCTTTTTGCTACAAACTACTCCCGAAAAAGGGCAATGTCCTTCCATCTGGCAATACTGGCACAAAATTGAAGCCAACATAACCTAATAATAAAAGTCCCATTTACAAGATACGGGAATTAAAAGAAGTCAGGCTTCAACGGGAAAAGTTGCTAAATCGTGTAACTTTAGTTATTCATTACAAAAATGAATGTAATTCTTATACAAATGTACAGGGCGATCAAAATTGATTGTCCTGATCCTACACTGCTTTCCACGAGCTTGATATCGATATTTACATCCAACTATTAAAAGAAAGTTAGCAACAGAGGGAGATCTGGGGAAGTTACTAGATATCCCAAGATTTTGTTGACAGTTCCTTGCCGTCCATTCATGAAAAATGGTTTATTTCATTGTAATAGCAATCTGATTAAACAATAATTATGTTCTTAATTAATTAGGTTAGGTTTGTATGTTCTATCCACACACTGCTTTTCGTTCTAATCTTCATGTGACAGATGTAAATATTAGCGGCAGCCGGTCCATCCGATTCAGTGAGGCATACGGCATACTTGCTATGCGCTATCACTTTTTATTACACACGAAGAGAGAAACAGAATGCTTCAGCCTTGTCCTGTGCCCACTCTATTCGTATGCACCGGTCGCCACTGGTAAATATTGACATCAAGCTCACGAAAAGTAGTGTAGGATTAGGACAATCAATTTCGATCTCCCTGTATTAAAATAATTTTGCACTCAGTGAAGCCGTTAGGAATTTTTCAGTTGTTATATTTGAAAGATTGGTGAAAATGGCGCAAAGTTTGAAAACTCAAAATTCTGTCCATTTCTATGAAGGATTCAAATAAGTCTATGAAGGATTCAAATATTGTTAGAAAATCAATAGGTAAAGCATTTAAAGCATTTTAAAAAATTACGAAAAAACTGAAGAAAATTTAATGAGACAGAAATTACCAAATTTATTGGCAGACATGTTTTCAGTAGGTAATTTAATTCACATTATGCAATTACAGGTTCTTAAAAATAATATTTAATTTTAAAAAGCCATAAAGATATTAGGTGTTACATTGTATGGCGCAAGAACCTGTGAAATCCTATGAAGGATTAAGGATTCAAATATTGTTAGAAAATCAAAAGGCAAAGAAAACAACTTATGTTTAGAGCGCTAAATAATTACAAAAGATGAACAGTATTTAAATAAGATACAAGTTATAAATTTGCTAGCAATAATTAAACTAACATTATGCAATCACACAGTGTTGCCAACCTGTAAAATTGAAAAATCCTTTATTTTTTATATATAATCCGTTTTTTACCTGTCAAATGTTTCTGATGTTGGCAGAAATGTATGTACAGCCAAAAATACTGTCACCTGTTTGAATTTGGCGCACCTTGGATCTGGTGATACAGACGACAATATTTTTGGCTCACCCAGTAGAAACAGGTTCATTATAAATTACGAATGTGCATAATTGTGCAATTATACTTAGCAAAGGTACTCTACACTGCGTAGTACATAGTAAATAAGCAACAAAAGTAAGTCTTAAATATTTACTCTTTACATAAAGTCGGTTAACAATACAACTGCTTCATTTACGTCCATTAAAAATAAGTGCAAAAGTCGTGTTACGGAGAGTATTTTTAAATTACAGATTTAAATGGCTAGATGTTTATCACAACTTTTCCAGTGGTGCAAAGTTCAACACACGGTTATATGTACATACTTATTTTTGTCTTATTCAGACTCACAATTGCAATAATTATAATTAATGAGATAACACAGGTTGTTAAGGAACATGATTTTATCATAAAAACATTTATTTTCTTTTTTGCTTTCAATAAGATCGACAGGGTGACTTGAAATAATAGGCCCGAAAAGATTATTATTATTTTATTATATTATGAACATACAAAAGTAATACAAAAAAATATATCAAATCAATATAAACACTTGCCAATAATAACAAGAAGTACGAATATGAAGAAAAGATATCAGCATTTTAAATAATTACAAAGGCCACAACTTATTTTATTACGGGGCCAATTAAGTAATGAAAATTTTATTAAAAATGAATATGAATAAAATTGATAATAATATAAATGGTTACTTAATTAATACATTATGTATTTATTGTTTGTGTATATTATGTATATACAGAAAAGAAATTAAAGTTCTGTTAACAAGATTACATATTACACAAGGCTTTTTTTTAACGCTCCTACTCAATTTGCAGGAATTTTTTGAACTTTAACAAAAGGACATGAATACATACTAACAAAAGGACATGAATATATATACTTATACTAAAAACATTGTCACTGTGAAATATTTTTACATTTACTATCTGATAAAGATAAACGTAACAAAAGTATTTTTCAATTTACATGTAAGAAGTATGAAAATACACTCATATGTCCTTAGTTATTTGAGGTATGTGTTTAATAAGTTCAAGAAAAAAGTCTTATACTTGCAATTATTAACTGCAATTAGGTTTATTTAATAGTAGGACAATGCTATTCAAGTCGTTGGCTCCATTACTCTAAACATATCAACAAAAAGGATTCTACATGATACCTACATCAAAATAGAACATTGTGTTTAACTTGTCAAGAAATTTCACTTCATTATGTGTTTGCTTAATTTTTAAGTGTTGACTTATTCTAAATAACAAAGGAATTAATTAATTATTTAATACTAGTACATCTTCAAATTATAACAACAGTACTTTAAACCCAATGTTCTATTTTGTATATTCTAAATGTGACTAGGGAATAGTTACAAGATTAGTTTACTGTGGACACTCAGAAAAAACCTTTTTGGTGTAAAAACCGTTACAAAAATAATTAATTTTGTTAGTTTGTTATTGCTCTGCTTAAATAATATTATTAATTCATTATAATGTAATTAAATGCGTTCTTAAATGCTTTTTCTAGTTTAATTGTTACCTCAGTGTTAATGCGTATATTCCTGAGATTCCTTTTAGGACACGTTTCTATTTCAAAAATTACTGCTGCATCTTTTCTACGTACATCCTCGTTGAAAGCTTCATCTCCTTTTTTTTATTATCCTTAACTGCGAACACTTTCCTAGGCAACTCTTTTGTACAAAGTATTCAAAATCTTGAAAAATAGTTTATGTGGGAGCCCTTTGGAAATCTGCTCAATATGAGTTCGAATAAGATTTAAGTTCTCTTCTTCGTAAATTGTGTAAGTACTTGGTAAACATAATTCCTCGTACAAATTCTTAACGGCCCTAACGGAATCTTGATCAGATTTTCCATAATTTGCTCGGAGGATCTCCTTTTGTGCCGGTGTCGCTCTTTGTAAAGCGACGACCACCAACCACGAACATTTACCTTCCTGTATATCTGTACCTATTTTGCCAGTTACAGCAGAATCGCCGAAACAATCGTGAAAATCGTCTTGGATTTGGAAAAAATGGCCCATCTCCAACAGGATCGTTTTAGCCTGCCTGTGCATTTCTGCATCAAATTTATTTGCCAAGTACATGCCCAAAGCTACTGGCAGTTGAAAACTGTAATACGCTGTTTTATACTTAACAATAGAGTCGTACCTGCTCATTGTAAAGGCATCTAAATTTGGAGAGCCGTTAACTGCCGACATACTATCCAAAGCTTGTCCCATGGCAGTTTTCAGAGTTACATCGTGAAACAGCTCCATGCAAGGAATATAAATAGGCGAATTTGAAAAATACCGCCTTAAAATCGAGTATATTCCATTTTCGATTAAAATACCGTCATTTATGGCAGACAAACCGACTCCTTCGTGCTTATACCAGCAAGGGGCACCTCTACGTGTTACTGACGAATCCATTACATCATCAACTACCAAAAAGAACGCCTGCAGCATTTCAACACACCAACCCATGACGTTTGCAAGCTTTATGCTCTCCGGCGTGAGTTTGCTTGGATCTTCCAGCATTTTATAGGCAGCCACGACGGCTAAGCCCCTGCTTTTTTTACCGTTCGGTACATTATGTTGCAGCACCTTCGTGTACCATTTAGTCACTTCTGGTATGTCCGTGTGTCTTCCGGCTTCTGTTAAATCACGCACGATGTCCGGGAAGACGGCCATGAACTCACGGGATTCTTCTTTGGAAGTCAAAACACCGGCGGACACTTCCGGCACAATTTCAGGTTGTAAAGTGGACATCGCCCTCACACTGTTTCCATAACTTGAGTATTTTTGTAAACCCATACATTTCCTGAACACATCAGAAGTATTTGATGTCTTAATAATTTGCCTGCTGATGTTTTTTATAGAAAACATCCTTAGTGTGCTTAGAAACATTTCTTCACCAGGAGCTGCGCAGACTAAACTCTGTCTTGTCGAAAATTATGTAAAAAGAAAAACCTTTAAAGTAATAACTATACGAAACGTGCATAAATTAATTATAATAACTACCTCCTTAACACGTAGTAGAAAAAATAGGCATTTTTTTCAGACACATAAACAAATGGCAGGTACTACCAATATACAGAAACAAAATTGCGTTTCGTTTTTTGAGTTGTCGAAGAGTTATAAGAAATTATAATTAGCGCAAAATTTAAAATGTGCAAATACGTTTGTTTAATAAAAATGATATTTCGATGTCTAATTAACAACTATCTTCATATATTCTATAAATGAATTAGTTGTCAGAATTTACGTTGGTAATGCTTTTAATTGTTTTATTTAAAAATGGCGTCCAACCAGAGGGCGTTCACCCAAAAATTATCAAAGTATGTTTTCTTTTTGTAATAACAAAATAATACTTTCAATATATTAATTATTTTTCAGACAGCATGCTGCAGATGTTCGAAAGAATGTGGCCTGTCACAAAGGCGGTCTCATCTCACCTTCATCAACATCGGTATAAAAACTCGAAATTAACTATAAACATTCCTGCTCACACTTTATTAATTTTTTTATTTAACAGAGTTGGTGTCACGATGTTGTTGAACCCTTTGACTTTGAAGACTTTTTATCTCAGTATCAGAACCTTATTGATCGTGATCCTTTGAGGTCTATATTGGATGTGCCATTCGGAGATGTGGATGTTGAAATTATTGAAAGGCCGATTCGTACATTGAAACCAATTGTACCTGAGGAGGATATGTATGATTTTTTTAATATTCATACAGTACTTTTTTTTATACAGTGTGTAACAAAGATTCACGTCTTTATAATATTTTTGGGGGTAATCTTTGCAGTTTAGGGACTTGTTAATAAGCATGACCCTTTCTACTTCACGTTCACATTGAAAATACGAGTATTTATTTTATTGCCAACTCTGGGGAATTTTCCCTTTTTTTTCCCCTTTAGGAATTTTTTTTATAAAATCTAAGGATGATTCTTTTGAAAAACTGAAGATAAAAAATAATAACTTTAATGAATGTTTTAAATAGATCCAGAATATCCAAGTTAGCAAAGAATTTAATAGTGCCATCTACCAGAGAAAATAAACACCGTTATGTAAGGCAGTGTTGCCAACCCGAGAGAATTTTCATTTTTATGGATTTTTTTGATTTCACGTGAGGAAAAGGAAATTCCTATTCATTTGAAGGAATTTTATGTGTTACAAATTTAAAATTGAAGGAGGGAAAAACTCACCCAATAATTATTGATAAATATTGCTCGATTTTAAAATTAACAGATTTTTTGTTTTCATTTTTGTTCATTTTAATAGAGACCGATTTTTTATTTGCTGTTTTATTTTCTCTATTAAAATGAAAGGGAATTTTGCTAATGAAAAGGGAATTTTTCAACTCACAGGAAATTTCGGATTCAAGAGGTGCTTTAGTATTCTTTAATATACAGAGTGGTCAAGAATCACCGTTTGAGTTGGTAGTGCTGAATTTTATTTTTAAATGGTACAAACAACTCAGAGACTTTAAAATACTTTTAAAGTGTCGGGTACAACTGGTGTAACTTCCGGTTGTTGACGGTTTGACACTGACCGCCTTCGCATTTCAAATTCAAATTAAAACGCTAGCACAGTATAAGTGATTACCCAGTAGCGTCACTTAAACGTCAATGTCAAAAAAGCGGCCCTACTCTTTGACGCTCTTACAGCCGTTTTACACGTACGAGAATTCTTACGAAAATTATGCCGAGAATTCTCGCAAGGAATCTGTGACGCGTCAATTTATAACGCAAGAAATTTTAACATAAATTTTCACAATATTTCTGGTCATACGGCTCAATTTTTGTAAGGTTGTTGTGATACCAAGCAAAACTTGGTATATATTGCACCAGGACAGTTCACATTGAAAACGTCCCAGTGAAAAACGCTATAAAATATTATTGCTAAAACACAACACCAGTATCAAATGTTTCAATTTGAGTTTACAACTTATTCTTTAAATTGATGATGTTACACCAAATAAGCTTCTGAAAAAGATGTTTGATTATTTAAGAATTAAAACCGATGACGTTACCAATGACTGTGTTCAGTATCGGTAGTTAGTGGCACATGGTCATTTGTTTATCAGAGGTAATGCGATGTTAGAATCATTTATAGAAACCTTGTAGGAGTTTGCATTACCGTCACTAGATAGTTACAGTACCGCAACCCATATGCTTAATGTGTAAGACGAAGAAACACGTTATTGCACTAATATGGCCGACTTTCTTAGTGATTTTCTTTCCGTCAAGTTTAATCAAATTTAACGTCTGTCACACAAAACTTTAAAAATGATTTAAAATGCCCAGGTGTGTCGTTTTGACTTGTAAAAACAGTAAGTAAGTAAACTTAAAACATACGGAAAAAAGAAATTCTTTAATTCAAAACAAACACCACAACAATTTTCCAAAAAGTGAAAAGCAAAATATATAAAATGATTTGTATGAGAGAGAAGGAATATTATCCAAGAGTAACCAGAAAGTTTTCGAACACGCCCCTGTTGATAAATGCCAAGTAGGGTCCTTAGATTTGATTGGTGTTTGTTTTTAAACTAAGGGGGCTGAGTAGTAACCAGTGTTGGCAACTTAAGGAATTTCTTCCTTTTTGACGGAGTTTTTACAACCGAAAAGGAAAAAGGAATTTTTTTTCATTGGCATTTTCATATTGGTGTAATTGGATAATCTTTTTTGAGTAAATACTATTAAGTTTCAGACAAGTAGGCAACAATATAGTATAGTATTATTGTTAAAAAAACTTATTGTGCTGTCAATGCGCAAAAAGCAAGTATTCTCCGAGGGTTGTCAAAAAAATTCCTACATTTGTTACTAAAGTAAATAATAATAAATTTTAAGAAATACGAAAAAAATCATTAAAAATACATAAAAATAATGAAAAAACAAACAAAAGACGGTCGATTTTACATCGCAATTCAGTCGATCAATAATAAATTTAAAAAAAAACAATTTGAATAAAATGATGACAAACTAAAGAAGACAGAATAATAAAAATTGAAAAATAAAACAGAACTTTTATAAAAAATAAGATTTATGTTACCTTTTGTTCAGTGATCCAATAAATGTATATTTGCAGTGAAAGTTTACCACCACACGTTCAAACATGTGTAAATTGTTACACATCAGATTGGCGTGTCGTTCGGTATCAAAGCAGAAATCTAAGCAGCAGCATCGGCCCAAGAACTAACATACCAAAACCGTTACAACCCAGTCCAAGACAGGAATTCGAAATCGATTTTCAAGCTACCGCGTCAGAGACCACAAGTGAATTAGGTGACTTGGACAATCAAGTATGGAACAGTCATTACTTCTTTCGTTACAGATGTAACCTCATTGGGAAGTAGTGGTCGGCAAAGTGTTCTCTCAGTCGGCTCATCAGTTTCGTCGTGTGGGGACACGTTAACACCACGAAATTCATGGGCATCACTAGATTTGCGTCATTCCGCCGGGGACCCGTTGATTCCCGAAATTTTAGAACACACTGCCCCGGAAGCCTTGGATCAATTAAACGAAAGCCGTCGACAGATCGAAAGACAAGAAAATTTATTTGCCCTGTGCCCGGTTAACGAGGATATTACTGAATCGGTTGAAAGGCGTTTGCCTGCACCTCCACCTGCAGAGCACACGGGACACAGAATACTAGTGAAATGTTCGCAGTTAACGTATGTTATTTGTTTTGTTTGTTTTGTGTAAATTCCGATTTATGTTTTGCATCCAGTCTTGATCTTGAAGTGGAACCATTGTTTGCCTCCATGGCCCTATACGATGCCAAAGAGCGCAAGAAAGTATCTGAGACTTTCTATTTCGATGTGAATCCCGAATCTCTGAAACGTATGCTTGGGGGTCACATACCCTACAGTGATACAAGTACTCTAGCAAGAGGTTGCATTTTCGACATATCGCATCCATCATCGGATTTGTTTCTCGTGGTGCGAATCGAGAAGGTTTTGCAAGGAGACATTAATGAATGCATCGAACCATACTTGAAAGAAGATAAGGTAAAATGTTTGCCGACTTCTGAAGTAAGCTTGATTTCATAAGTTTTAGAATCGTGATAAATTAAAAGCGAACGCAGTCAGCATTTGCGAACGACTTGGTAAATATCGGCAGGCATTCGCTTGGACCGCCGTGTATTTGATGAACGTCATCAACGGTGGAAATTCTTTAGACAGAGACAGTGATCGAGATTCAACTGGCACCAGCTCGAATACGAACAGTCTTGGTAAAAACTCCTTAATATCAAAAGTTCACTGGAAATTTTTTATTTCACTTATAGATCGAAAGTCTGCGAGTAGTGGTTTGGAACAATTGCGTAAGAAAGCATCGGATATGGGCAGTTTAACCCGAAGGGGTTCATTGGAAAGGCGAGCAGAGAAACGTAGATCTTGGTCCCCCGATCACCTAGCGAACAGTTTAGATAACTTCAGGCCTATCACACTAACGATAACTTCGTTTTTTAAGCAAGAAGGAGAGAAACTGAGAGACGAAGACTTATATAAATGTCTACTCGAATTAAAACGACCGAATCTCATTCTAAAAAAACTGAAATGCATACCGGCAACTTTAAAATTAGACATATCACCTTGCCCTGTCGAATTAAAAAACAGCCTAACGACCGAGTTAGTTAAAATATATCCGTATCCGGATGATAAGTGCAGGCCAGTGAAAGAATTACTGGAATTTCCCGTGAAAGAATTACTTACCCCTCATTATATCTACAGAAATTTATTGTTTGTTAGTCCGAAGGAATTAAATTTCTCCAATCGAGCAGGATCAGCCCGTAATTTAGCCGTTAGAGTGCAACTTATGGTGGGCGAAGGGGAACAACACGCTCTCTATAATATATTTGGGAAATCGAGTTGCCCCGAAATGACTAACGAAGCTTACACGGCTGTAACCTATCACAGCAGGAGCCCGTTATTTTACGACGAAATTAAAATTAAGCTGCCCGCGAGCTTGGGCGATAACCACCATCTGTTGTTCACTTTTTACCACATCTCTTGTCAACGTAAAGTCGAACAAATGTCTGTTGATACTCCCGTAGGCTACACCGTACGTTTTCGATCGATTGGTATTCAGCTAGTGTCGTTAATGTGTTGTTTGTTTTAGTGGTTACCATTACTTCGTGATGGAAGACTTGTGTCGGGGGAATTTTGTCTGCCAGTTATGTTAGAACCACCCCCGGTTAATTACAGTTACATCCCTGCGGATGTTTGCCTGCCGGGGACTCGTTGGCTTGATAATCACAAGGGTCTTTTCACCGTGGTGCTGGACACCGTCTCTAGTGTTCACACTCATGATCCCGCTGTCGAACGGTTTCTGACTGCGTATGATTGTGTTCATACCGGGGTAATACCGCCTAGGCTAGGTGAAGCAGGATTAGAAAATGAACTGAGGTATTTATTCTTAAAATAATGCATTTTAAAGATCCATTCCCTTTTATATACACGTTACATATTGTTTAAAAGGAACTCTATACCATGGAAATTAAGTTAATCATAGGATGAGAATACGGGCCGTAGACTTTAAAATTACAGAGTTCATGAATATCCATGGACTTTAAAGTCATAGACCTTAAAATTTACGAATTTGTACCTACATCATAAGACGTCTTAAATTTCATGAACTTTGAAAACGTGAATCACAGGCTTCATAAAATTCATAGTCTTTAAAGTGCGTGATTTCATAAAATTCATGGACTTTTACCAAAATCATATAAAATCCATCCAAAACCAAGGACTTCATAAACACAGACCTCTTAAAATCCATGGACGTTAAAATAATAGATTTCCTAAAATTCAAGGACTATACGAAAACCAAGGACATTATAAACATAGACCTTACCATACACTTTAAGAAAATCATCATCAAGTTTTAAATTGAAGCACTTTCTTGTCCATGCAGTCAGCTATGTTTTAGAAACAACAATTATTTGTTAACTATTAATATAATTTTGAGTTTTGTATTTAATTCAACAGTGAACCAGTTCATCACCAACCAGATTGATTGATGACTATTTTGTAAAGCAAAAGCAATTTTCACAAATTATACGAATTGTTTATTCACATTCAGGTCGGCAATGTTAGGACTAGCAGGTGCCCGTCCTGAAACAATAGTTCGTAACCTACCCATTATCTTCGACACCATCATACAACTTCTAGTTCAACCCCCAAGAATATCCGGCCATATTCTCAATGTAGGAAGTACTTCTTTCGAAGCGTTATGTTTGTTGCTTGACAATATGTCGGTAAGACCTTTGAATATAATAAGCCCACCGGTCTTTCCATCTTCCTATTAAAGTTATTCGGCGAATAACTTAATTTTTTTGAATGGTTGTTTGATTTTAGCCCAGTTTTACAATCACAAGTTAACTTTATCTGACGGTTTATTCCTATAGCAACAATTGTGATCACAATCGTTACTATGGGAATAAACCGACATAAAGTTAACTTGTGATTGTAAAACCGAGCCTTTATGAATTATTTCCATGGTAATTATTCGACGAATAACTATTATTAGTCAGTTTATTAGGAGATGGAAAGACCGGCTCTTAATCGTTGAATTAATTTGACTTGTTTAATTAGAACCTGCATGAACTACAAACGGATCAACATTCACGAAATTCCCTGCTGGCCACTTACATTCAGTACCAGTGCAATTTACCGCACCCCCTGAATGCAAACTCTCGAGGCTCACCCGTTTACGACAGTGTTGCACCCCTGGCACGTTCTTCGTCGAACCCTGATTTAGAAGTGTCTCATCTAAGTTCCAGGGGGTTGGATAGAGCAGCGAGCATGCGAACTTCGAACATGGAACACGTAACTTTAAACATGAACGGCTGCCAGAGGATCGTGCATCAGGAGCTCGCTTTACACTGGGTCGTCTCGAGCGGACGCTCGAAAGATTTATCCATGCAGAACGCTTGGTTCTTATTCGAACTTATAATCAAAAGTATGGTGGAACATTTGGCTTACACTAGAAGCTTGGACGCACCCAGAAGAAACAGATTCTCCGAACAGTTTCTGGATGACATTTCTTTGCTGGTGCAAACGATCACAACCGAAATAATCTCTCATTCTACCGGTGACTTGAGGAAAGCGCACAAGCTAAATGCGGCTCTGTCCTTTTTCATATTCGATTTGTTTTCGATTGCCGATCGTGGATACACGATGCAATTACTCAGGTCGTACACCAAGCAAATGCAGGCGAAAATTAGTTCGATTCAGGACCCCGCTGTTTTAATTGAGCTCAAGCTCGAGTGCGTAAGAATTATTTGCAGCCACGAACACCACATAGCACTCAACTTGCCTTTTGCAACACCTTTTATGTCGTCGGGGGGTAGCGTCTCCCCCAGTCCTAGTGTTACCAGTTCGACGAGTCAAAATTCATTCTTATCTGGGCCACCGGCAAGTCAAGAAAGGGCAAGCACTTTTGCTGAGTTGACTTCCGAGTATAGACAACATCATTACTTAAGTGGACTTGCGTTAAGCGATTTAGCAACAGTTCTACTAGAGATGCCGTAAGTATTCATGCTTTGTGTTTATTGCAAATAAATAAATAAATCGTTTTATTATTTCCAGCAACGCATCATTACATAGTAAGGCTGTAGATATAACCCGATATTTACTGTACTGGCACGATAGTGACCCAAGGTATTCATCAGTCGAGGCAAGAAAACGCGTCGCTGCCCTTTACCTTCCCCTACTGAATATAGCAATGGATGTACTGCCCCTACTACATCATTGGGGGTCAGAGAAAAACGATCGATATATGCCAGACGAAGTCCACGGCCCCACCAACATAAACCAGGCAATCGCTTTAGCGATAGCCGGGGCTTTACCCCCACCGAGTTGTGAAGGCTTCCAAAGCGTAAGCGACACAAGCTACAAGTTACGGGTTGATTTGACGAGTTTTATTTTGCAGACTAGGAAAACCGGTTTAAGTTCGGAAGTGTCTCGCAATCTTTTAATTTGTGTCCTGTGGGTTCTAAAGAACGTCGATCAGGAGTCGTTGTCGCAATGGCTAGGCGAATTGACTTGCGGTAGACTTGCTACTTTACTTCACTTGCTGGATGCGTGTACTAGTTGCTTCGAGTATAGGCCTCGCAGACGGGCTCCTCCTCCATCAGGGTACGCACATGCTCAGGTTACGCAAGATGTAAAATCTAGATTGGAAGATATTATATTGGGGCAAGGATCGGCTAGGGAGATGATGCAAAAGAGAAAAAGTATGCTTGCTCAGACTGTACTGTCTTACAAATATTTATAATTTTTACATCTTTAGGTGGTGGACAACAGTCGGGACCCTCTGAGAAGTTCCGCTGGCGCAAAGAACAAATGTCTTATCGCCCCGGCAACGACAATCTAGAAAGAGTAAAAGATGATACTTTAACTGACGTTCATTTAGAGGGGCATTTAGCAACTGAAGCATCGTTTATAGTCCTGGATACTTTAGAGCGATGTATAGTGACTATAGCATCCTGGGACTCTCAACAAACACTGGTTGGCCTGGCTTTGACTGTACTATTACATGCCCTGGGGAAAAACCAAAGCACAACTGTATTGCCCCATATGTTCGCTTCACAAAGAAATTTAGTGTATAAGGTATTATTAAAAAATAATAATAATGCAGAAACCAAACCAGAAAGACACTGGAGTTTTAATACAAGTGACAGTAAAATGTCATACCACTAATTAATTTTACAATCATCTTTTAACAGTTTAGGATTATTTTAAAACTCAGTGTCTTTCTTTCTTTAAACTATACATAACTAAATACGAAAGTTATAGATGTTTTCTCGTAGTTTTGCGAATCGCTTGCAGAATAAGAATCGCGTTTTCTAGACCTTTTCTTTTATATAAAACACCCTGTATATTATTGCATTTTCGAATTGCAAATCGAATTTTACCCCGAATTGATGGGTCGCATCATGGTTCTGGTGTGAGCGGTTACCGAATTAGCACAAGTGTCAATTTTATAAATTTCAAGCGGTTGTATTTTTGGCAGTAAGCAGAGAACTTTGTTGTCTTGAATCACAATAGATGGAGCTTGCTTCTTCTTACGAGATTAGGGTACTGGTAAATCACAAAAATAATTAATTAAAGCTGCATGCAAAAAGAAATGATTTTATAAATTTGAATTTCCCGCTCTCGATTTTATTTTTTTTAAATTTCAATTGATGGCGCTGTTTCTTGATATAATATTTATTAATATGTATAAAGTCCCTGATATAAACGGTGAGCAAATAAAAATCAGATTAGAGTAGGCAGTGCAAAGAAAATGTATTTCTGTGATTAAATAAAAAGTCAATAAATTTGACAGTCCATGAAAGTATTACATTAATTAATTCAGTTTAATCACAGACATTGCACCACCTCCTCTAATCAGATTTTTGCTCACTTTTTAGTATGCAGTAGCGAGCCATCAAGTGTTAAAAACGAAATGCTTTGATTATTCTCATGCTTACTGTAATAGAAAAAACGTGACTTATTCGGAAAATTTTTTTATACGTATATTTTCCGCGCTCGATTCTAGTTTATTTCAACGTGTACGGAAACCACTAATTATAATTTGCAACCTTTTATACAGGATTGAATCGTTCCCTTTCTAAATTTGAATTTTCAGCTCTTACTTCTAATCGCAATCGTGTATACACAACGGAATCATTTTGTTATTAAACTTCCCGCACTCACTTGTAATTGCCTGAAATTTCGATAGATGACGCTTGTTATTTCGAAAAATTTGATGGAGCGCAATCAAAAGCGACAATCGAAATGCTCCCTTTTTCTCTCATCCATTATCAACGAGAGTTCTTTTCTACTTATGTTTCCTGCTCTCGATTCAGGTTGCCCTAAACTTCGCTAGATAGAACTCATTTCTGACGGGTTTTTAAGTTCCTAGATAGATGAAGTACCGCAATTACAGCCATTTTGAATCAAATTTAAATTTACATTGGTTTCATTGAGGCCTTAAAAATTCGCACGATTTTTCTATCAAGTAGCCAGAATTTCTCTAAATTATAGTTTTGTAGAACAGGCTTTTTCCTCAATTTTGACACTAAAGACATTAGGGGCATTCAACGGACACTATCGATTGACAATCGATTTATGATTGCATACGGTTTAGCGTTCAACGAATCTGAATCGATTCAACATCGATCGTAAAATTGTCCACCGTAAAAATCTTAAGATTCAACTGCTATTAAGTATGGCGTTGCGGTTTATGTAATATGTGCGAGTTGTTTATAACAGTGTATTGTTTACTTCAGTGATTTATTTGAGCAGTAACTTAACTACACTGCCAAGCAGATCACGCGAAAATCGAAACTAAAAATCGAAATGCACACTTTTTTTTTAGTTTTTAAAACTAAATTAAAATTTAAAAAATACAGTTTTGTATCATTGCAGTTTCACACTGCCCTATTCGATGATGAAAGCGATCACTGCGCTAACTTATGCCTGCTACTTTTAAAACATTGTGGATCGCAAATCGCATCAGTACGTTCGCAAGCAGCCGCTTCGTTGTACTTATTAATGAGGCAGACGTTTCAAATTGGCAACGTAAGTATCACCATGTAAGCAAAAAAATAATAAATAAGTGTCCATTTTTAATTACAGAATTTTGCAAGAGTCAAAATGCAGGTGACGATGTCCTTGAGTTCCCTGGTGGGCACCTCCGCATCGTTTAGTGATGATTCACTGCGAAGGTCTTTAAAAACTATCCTCGAATACGGCGAGCGCGACACTGAATTAATGGACACTAGCTTCCCCGAGCAAGTCAGAGATCTCGTCTTCAACCTGCACATGATTCTGTCCGACACGGTTAAAATGAAAGAGTTTCAAGAAGACCCGGAGATGCTGCTTGATCTCATGTATCGAATTGCGAAGGGGTATCAGAATTCGCCTGATTTACGTTTGACGTGGTTGGCTAATATGGCGCAGAAGCACATGGAGCGTGGCAACCACTGCGAAGCCGGAATGTGCCTTGTGCATTCTGCCGCTCTGGTCGCTGAGTATTTGGCTATGTTGGAACCTCTGCCTCATTTACCTGCGGGCGCAGCCGCTTTGGAAAAAGTTACACCGAATGTTTTGGAGGAAAGCGCAGTTTCTGATGATGTTTTAAGCCCCGAACGCGAAGGTGGTTGCTTGGGCTTTACCGAAGGTGGATTGTTGGGATTGTTGGAACATGCAGCGAGTAATCTTCATGCTGCTGCTATGTACGAACCGATGAATGACATCTACAGGGTGCTTATACCGATTGCAGAGCAAAATCACGATTTTAAAAAACTTGGTAACATTCATGGGTAAGATTGTAAAACAACATATTATCAATAATAATTAATGAGGTACTCCTTTAACCCCAAATAATTTTTTTTAGAAAACTACATGATGCCTATACAAGAATCGATCAGCTTTTTGGAAAAAGAGTTTTCGGCACATATTTTCGTGTAGGCTTCTACGGATCTAAGTTCGGGGATTTAGATGGTGAAGAATTCATATACAAAGAACCTACGTTAACAAAACTGCCTGAAATATTCAGCAGACTGGAGGTTTGTAGTTTGACTGTGACATTAAAATAGTATGTGAAACTCTAAATACAATTTCAGAATTTCTATGCCGAGAGATTTGGTGCCGACAACATTGTAATAATAAAAGATTCGAATACAGTCGATGTTAGTACTCTGGATCCTGAGAAAGCTTACATACAGATTACATACGTCGAGCCTTACTTCGAACCTTTTGAGTTACGATACAGACAAACCCACTTTGATCGTAATTATAACATAAGTAAGTTAAATATACAAGTACTAACATCTATTAGGCCGGGTTTCTGGAAACGAATTTAACGAGCCGATTAGTTTAACTCGTCCTTAAATTAGGAAATGGGTTTCTGGAACACTTTAACAAAGGAAAATAGACACAGGTCCGTTAAAACTCATTGGCGCATGCGCAGTTTATATAAATTAAAAATCGTTACTATCTACGTAATCTATGTGCAACACATTATGACCTTTGAGTATTTAGTGTAAATATTTAGTGTTTGTATTAGCGACATTATCAGTGCTGTATTCACACAGTGAACTAATTAAATACCAGTTGTAATTTTGTACACAAAGTCCATATTACCGGCAAAACAGGCAGCGCCATCGCTTCGATTTTTTAATAACTATTAGTTCAGGCTCAAACCAGAACTTCGTAATTCGACGTTTATATTGAAAAATGTTTACAGAAACCCGATTCAATTTAGTATTCATTACATTTAACGATCGGTTAGTTTAATATTTTCTTTCAGGAACCGGGCCTTAGTAATTGTTTTTAATTTTAGAACGATTCGTTTATGCTACTCCTTTTACTGCGAACGGCCGTCCTCACGGGGAACTTCATGAACAGTACAAGCGCAAGACCATACTTACAACCGCTGTACATTTTCCATATGTGAAAACGCGAATCCAAGTGGTGCATAGAACGCAGATAACATTGACTCCAGTTGAGGTAATTTATTAAAAATCAGAACTTTTTCCGATGTTCTACAACAAACAGAATTTTCAACCAACTGATAAACTAACAAACACCTAACAAAGTAAAGTGCAATCAGTGTTGCCAACTATTGACAGTTGTTTTTCACTTGCATTGGGACAAAAATTCCCTTGTACGCTCGTTTTTCCCTTAAATTGCAATTTTAAGCTATTCTTGTCAAAATTTACCTTAAAATTTAAGTAATTTTGTCTTCAAAAATTCCCTTTTGCATAAAAATTACCACGAATCAGAGAAATTTCCCACCAATTGGCAACACTGCATCAAATTCTCTTTTGGGAGCTCAAAAAATACCATGTTTAACGAGAAACTCCGTCTTTAAATTTAAAAAAGGAAAGAAAACGTTACGTGTGTAGAGCTGTCGCAAGTTGACGATTGATCAATTAGAATTAGAAGCAATTTTAAACGAAAAATTGAATCGTGTAAAACTAGTTTATTAAAAGCTACCCACAGGAGAGCTCTAAAATCGCTCTAAAATACAGGAGCAGCGTTGCCAACCTTAGTACAAGTTTACACTACCATTCGTGGTACAATTATTAGTGTTACGATACAATGGTACTGCAGTCGCGAGCGAGAAAGAATTCGCCAATGTCATTCTTTGACACAGTGACAAGTGTACACTCCCGCGCACCTAAAATGCTCTTCCTGCACGCAAACCTCACCCTTAAAACCTTATGGTACAAGGCTCACATAACAACTGTCAAATTGTAGCACTTAAGCTGCGCGCGACTATGCTATGGGCACCATGAACATGCGAGGACAGCGCCACCAATGTGCATTAGTGTTATGAAAACACGAATTGTTTCAAATGATCAGAGTACATTCGAACTTGAATGTTGTAGTGAACACTTAAGGGCGATTTACACGAACAAGTTTTTTTTTTTGCAAGTCACATTAAAAGTTTTCTCTCCCTAATATTTGCATGTATTAGAAAGAAACAACTAATTGCTTAAAAGTTTACTTGTACAAGAAAACTTTTACAGAAAAACTGGAACAAACGCTATTTCCTACAAGTTTCTGAAAAAGTTGACCGTTTGCGCAAGCGCAATTTACCGATTTCACGATGTACCAAGCTAACTTTACAACGTGTGATTTATTATAACCTTTAATTCCGACAATTAGAAGTTTGTGTCATTATTGTTTGTGAAACAAAATGCGGCAGTGGAAGACTGTCCTGTTCCTTCCCCTTTCAAAGGTTATGTTCTTATTTGGTTCTTATGGTGGTTCTTATCATGTTTATATTGTTTATATTTGCATTCGTTTTAAAGTTGGCAGTTTTGCACAAGCAAGAGAATTTACAAGAAAAACTTGTACATGTAGGTATATTTTTAACGTCACTTTTAAAGCCGTTTCAAAACAAAAACTTGTTTGTGTAAATCGCTCTTAACACTAATTCACAAATCACCGCCAGACGGCGCTGAACGTAGGGATGTGCATGGCGCCTATTGTGAAATTGTCATAAATTTGAGGCGCTTTCGTTTCTGACGGATCGCAGGAACATAACGCGTTTGGATCAGCGAATCGTGTTCTTCTGTGAAAATGATTCATCCCCTCCAATCTCCATTAATAGTTTAGGATCATGATTCGATTTTCGGAAACATAAAATGTTCATGTTTTGCTTGTTCAGATCACGATTAGAGGGAAATCTAACCTCAAATATAACTTCGTTTTGACAGTTTACGAAGGAATGTTCCAAACACGTTTCAAAGGAGTGTTCTTTTGTAACAAGAACAAACGAATCATGATTCTCTAAACATGTTCAGATCGGATCAGGATTATTTCAGAAACGAAAGCGCCTTTGGTAAATCATGCATTTATTGAGGTTATGTTTCTGTCAAAACGTAAAGAGATTTCAATAAAGACAATAAAATCGGGGCAAATATTTGACATACAGTCGCGGCCAAAAAAACGGGACACTTTTTTAAACGTCAATTTTATAATACTAAAACTTTTGCTGGGTGATTGTAATTATGAGCTGATACTCACGGATGACAAACAGTAATACTTATTGTTTATCATCCGTAAGTATCAGCTCATAATTACAATCATCCAGCAAAAGTTTAAGGCCCAGTTTCATAATCGAATTTAAAGGAGACTTTAAATGTAAAGTCACTTTCAGATGTCAAAACAAATATGAAAACACATTTGTTTACACATGAGAATGTGACATTAATTTTAAAGTCTCCTATAAATTCCATTATGAAACTGGGGGTTAGTATTATAATATCGACTTTAAAAGTGTCCCGTTTTTTTTTTTTTTTGCCGCGACTACACAATGCATAATTCGCGAAATCAAACAAAGTAGGCTACCTTCTGGTGATCAGTATTGATACCATCAAATGGGTGAACAACATTTCACGGATTGGTTTAATATTGAAAACATCAGAAAACATGCGCCAATCAAACTTTCATATTTAACGCAACTGCAATGTTGTTCGCCCTCTTATCGGCCATTTTACAATTAACAGAGACCTCTCGTGTTGACAATTAGGTCGCGAATTAGCCAAATTTTGTAAATCAGGCTTTTATTGAGGTTATGTTTCTGTCAAAACGTAAAGAGATTTCAAACGTCAAACTTAATTTCTGAAATTTCGCAGCAACTCTTATTTATTTCCAAACTTAAGTCACTACTCTTACTTTTAGAGTGGAACTTGAATGAAGCATTTTGCCAAAAAATAAAATAAACAGTTGTAAAATTTGTATTAAACGTCAAAATTGTTAGTGCCATTTTGTTTATGTACTGAACATCAAAAATATATGAAAAAAATTTCATTGTCCGCTCTGTACATTTTCATAATGCTAAAAATTTAGCATTTAACAACCTTATATTTTATGGATGCAAATTCCCTATTTTCTTTTCAATAAGCTTCATCTATGGACATTATTTAGAACCTCATAAAATGATAATTACTGCTACATTTTCAAATTACTACTTCAACTCCGGTATTTATTTTGATAACTTTCTTATTAAACGTGTCCACAAAATTTCAAACGATTTTAATATTGCTACATCTAGTAATGCCTCAATTTCTATTTTTGGACTAGTCGCGCCATCTATGAACCAGCCAAAGATTCCAGAACTTTCCAAACGCTCCCTAGATGGTGGTAGAATCTAAAATGAGTAGTAAAATGGGCGCGATATTTGAATGAGTTCAATAACTTTCACTTGGCATGTACTTTTTTTTTTTCTTTACTTCTCGATTTCCAAGGAGGAGATAAAACGATTTAATTTAAAAATGTTTCATTTTCAGGTTGCCATTGAAGACATTCAAAAGAAGACGTTAGAATTAGCAGCGGCGACACAGCAAGAACCACCCGACCCAAAAATTTTACAAATGGTTCTTCAAGGGTGCATCGGCACCACCGTGAACCAGGGACCATTAGAAATGGCAATGACTTTCCTTCCGTGCGACGGAAAGCCTCTTACAAAACACCAAAATAAATTAAGATTATGCTTTAAAGACTTTTCTAAAAAGTAAGTGCACTCTTATAGCACACTCAGAATATTCTCATCTTGCTTTAACCTCATGTAATAAAACAAGATGAAGATATTGTGAGTGCACACTCAGGCTGGGTTTCTCAGGCCCAGTTTTACAATGATAGTTTAAATTTAAGCCGAAGCTCAAAAACCTTAACGACAGTTGTTGAAATAGTCGTTGTTATGGGTTTAAGCTTCAGCTCAAATTTGAACTGGCATTGTAAAACTGGGCCTCAGTCCTAGTTTAACTTTAAGTTCCCGTTAATTTCTATAGGAACAATAGTTTTTATAATTGCTACCATGGGAATAAACAGGAGTTTAAAGTTAAACTTGGACTGAGAAACCCAGCCTCAGTGAACCGATCGAAAATGCTATTATTAGTTAGGTTTGCTAACTTCATGTGTATTTTTTTTGTGACAGATGCCAAGATGCACTAAAGAAAAATAAGAACTTAATTGGATCTGATCAGAGAGACTACCAGCGGGAATTGGACAGAAATTATAAACGTTTTGCTGAAAAATTACAACCACTTGTGAATCCCCAAAACGTTACTATAACCACAGTAAGGTAACACAAGTATGAGTCGGAGGGGTCCATTAAATTTAACTGTTCTATTTTCGTAGTCCACATAAATTCCGCAGTACTGAGACTTCTGCTTTAAGGTGGTAATTTATAAACATTTTTTTTTTCTTAATTTATATAATAAGTATTTTTATGATGTAGCCTAGTAATTTATTTAAAAATATATATGCAATTAATATGAATAGTTTTTATTTATTCCCGAAACTTAAGAAGTAAATAAATTAAGGATCAAAGTGAGACGAAACTGGACTGAATTTACATCTGAGATTTAAGGGTCAAAAGTAAAACATCACTGATACTTTGCACGGTTTAATTACAAAAGAAATAGTACAAATAAAATAAATTGCTTCAACTTGATAAATAAAGAACAAAAATCAGTAACTCATATGAGAATAATAATCTTGGAAAACTTGTACATAAACTTCCTTCTCCGCTTGAGTCATTTCGGCGATGATTGTGTCATTTATATCAGTGATGTTATATGTTTTATTACCCACTGTAACCGTTGGAATATTCGAGTCCTCTTCTTCTTCACTCTCCATGGCTTCAACTTCCCCGACCTCGTCTTTAACCTCAGCCATTTCATCAGAACTCGAATCTGATTCATTCGGCAACCCCTTAATTGCGTTTGCTGTGTTGGTGGTAGCACGTTTTTCATGTGCGAGTAAAACGCTCATTATATCATCATTCTTGCTACTGGTATTGCTACTTTCAGCTGCAATTTCTAATATTGAGTCGCCCCCTTTGCCTTCGAGCTGAGAATCGTTATTTGTAAGTACCGTGGATTCCATCATCCAAATCGGAGCTTCCTTACGATTGTTAATGGCCATATTAGAAGAATCATCACCAATAGTGACGTCAACTCTAGTTTCTTCAACAAGAAATCCTGTACTTCTTGTTGCCTCGCCAGACCAAGCCTGCTCTGTGTTTTGCAAATGCTTCTTGTCAATGCCCCTTATTGTATTGATATCCACTGGTTCGGGTTCTAAAACTTCAGGAGCCAATTTTATTCCTTCCACTTCCCGCAATAATATATACAACGGTTCCAACTGTTCGTTAAATTTGGCTAATAATAACCGAGAGTCCTTTTTTGGTAAGGCAGACTGATCTTCCTCAACCACTTCCCTACAATATGTACACCTAAATTCACTGGTCACAAAATCAAATAACTGATCCGCTTCCAAGTCCGTGAAAGTTTTTAAACAGCCGGGGCATTTAAAACTCGCTCTGCTCGTGGCGTCCCTCTCTTCCGTTTCCAACCTCTTCCTCATTAAATCTAATTTGTACTTTACCACGTTAACAAAACTCTTGTAATTTATGAAGTAATAGTTAACTTTCTGAGCCTTCCCATCACTGCCCGTCTCCATGCGCAGCCTCACCTGTATGAATTTATCGTTCTTCAATGTGGCGATTCTCGCTCTCAGCATTTTTCGCTCGAACTTGAGGAGCTCGCAGATGTCGTCCTCCTTCATGCAGGGATTTCGCACGAGCATGTCGATTATGAGAGCATCCTCTATCGTGTAAAATCCCCGAACGACTAAACGGGCCAGTTGTTTTAAACTGCTGGGCACTTCCGTTACTAACCTTTCCTCCGTCATACTTTTTTACATATAAATGCCTGGTAGAAGAAAGGATAATACATTTATATCAGGTAATTGTATTGTATAGGTTAATTAAACGTCAAACTGACCCAACAAATAATTACTATTTCTGTTATGTTGGCGACGATAATAACGTTACCACAGTATAAGTAATTACCCAGTAGCGTCACTTAAACGTCAGTGTCAAAAAAAGCGGCCATTTTGTTTGATACGCTTATGGAAATGTAATGGGCTGATTCAGTAGAACATATCAGTAACAGTTCCCGCTCCAACAGTTGAGACTGAGCACTCATTTCTGCTGAATGAAGTTCACTCTTCATAACATATTCCAGTCAGGTAGCGGAGAGGTTACGCTACAAAAAATGGCGATTGCTCCAATTCATCAACTTGTGAGATGTCGCATTCAGCAGAAATTTGGTCAACAGTTGCACAACTTTCGGGTCTGCTGAATGCGCCCAATGTAATTTGCAGCTGGGTAGGTATCAAACAAAATAGCAAATGTGACAGTTATACTCGAGTGACGCTACTGTGTGATTCTTATACTGTGATTGTGACTGTGATAACGTAACCAGTATTGCCAATATTATCTTATTAAGCAACAAACGTCTTGCACTGGGCGCATTCAGCAGACCCACAAATTCGGATCGGAACATGTTGTGATGAGTTATTGCCTGCGTTCAGCCTGGCGAAAAGCTACGTAGTACGTAGCGCTTCGTGTGCGACACGTAGCGTGACGCTACATATAATTTATTCACGTTCTTTTTGCATTCAGGGTGCGTTTCGTTTGCGCGCTCACACGCTTTAAGCGCTCACGCTTACAAGCGCTGTTTTCTGTTGTTTCCTTTGGGGTTTAATCGCTTAAGCCGTTAGACGACAGCGACTGCATAAAATTATAGCCAAAAATTTTTCGCTGGCTGATTTTAAAGCGCTTTCAAGGAACAAATTTGTAGGTTATATTTTTAAATACGTTTTGTACCAGAGTGTTGTTTAGTATCCCAGGTCTTTTATATGTGCAGGTATTGAAAATTAGTTACAGCTAATCATTTTATTTCTGGTAAAGTTGCTAGTTTTTGAAATCCGCAATTATTGAAACTTCAGATTAATCTGATAAGGTTAGAGTGACATCAGCGTTCACTTAAACCGTCTAATACGTTTGCAGCAAGTCATTTGGCGCTTGAAGTCACATTGCTGAAACGCTGAATTCTATTAGACACAAGCATTATGTTCTATTTTAATTTGATGGTTACATTTTTGGAAATTGACACCGAAAAACATTGATGACTTTTAGCATTTTGACTTAAGGCCCGGTTTATCAATCAAGTTATCAAGTTAACTCTAACTTTCAGTTTGTTTCCATAGTAACTACCTACTACGAAGACAATTGTTGTTATGGTAATTAACTGAAGGTTAACTTTAACTTAAAGTTAACTTGTGTTTGATAAACCAGGCCTTAGTATTACCAAGTCACAAGTAATTATTTGTTTTAATGCTATTATTTTACTTTCTTCATGTCATCGTAGAGTATAAGAAGCAATATAAGCTTTGTTCCAACACAGTTTTGTACTAGTTTGAAACTGTCAAATATATTCGCCCATCGCTTTCAAGAGCTGCGTTAAATGTGATTTTTGATCGGCGCATGCTTCTGACGGTTTCGGAATAGCTCTAGGTGGCTCTAGCTCAGTGTTGTTGATTTAGGTCATGTTTGAGCATATGATTGCCTATTGATGCTGCTGCAGTAAGTATTGAAATAAGTTTTCCTATTAACAAATCTTCTTTGTAATAACACAGTTATTAGTCATTAAGCCAATGTAAATCCAAATTTGACTCAAAATGGCGGATAAACGCACCAAATTTTGCCGCCGTGCTTCGTTTCTTACACCTTGAGGGATTCTAAATAATCGAACACCCTTTTCGGATCGATTTTTATAATCTTCAATGCTGTAGGTTGGCATTTTTGAATCCGTCAGTTTGACAGAACTTGTGAGACGTTAAAATTCCGTTTCCAAGGTTTCGCGCGCTTATTTTGACTCAAAATAGCGTTTAATTGCGGTACTTTATCTACCTAGGGACTTTATCTTACAAATCTTACAAGTACGCGTCATTTTTTGTTACCGTCCAGAAATGACTGTCAATTGAAGCTTTACTCAATGGATAGTGGCTTTTCAATATAACCCGTCAATCACCCTCCTAGAAACCATGGCCAACTTCATTAACATTCACTGACGTGTATGTATGGCCGTTTCAATTTGACTTTTAAAAATTTGACGGGTACTCCACTCAGCGCCTCTTGTGAGTTTTTAAGTAATTGCAGTTGCCATTACGTTACTGTCAGTAGTTCTGTAGTATCTTTAATAGAGAGCGCTGAGGGGAGTACTCCACGGCATGCTTTCCGAAACCGAATTTTAGGCGAATTGACACGGCCATACATACACGTCAGTGAATGTTAATGTTGCTGGCCATGCTAGAAACAAATGAAAAGAAAACTATCGACAACAGATGGCGCTGTTGAATGTCTTACAAGTATCTTATAGCGTTTTCGATTGACCGCACTAGTGCGCACTCAGAGTATCTTCATCTCGTGTTATTACATGAGATTAAAAGAAGATGCACATACACTGAGTGCAACCGGTGTAGATGAATCGAAAACGATATTACAATAAAGTCCCTAGGTAGCTAAAGTACCGCAATTACCACCATTTTAAGTCAAAATAATCACACAAATTTTAAACTGAACGTAAACAGGTAATGTGATTTCAAATTTGGCGCGCTTACTTTGATTCAAAATGGCGATCACTGCGGTACTTCATCTATCTAGGGACTTTATCTTACAACAGGTAAGTAAAATAGCAACAGTAAACAAAAGAAAAAGAATATGGTAAATAATATGATGTGGCATTAAATTTCTCTCTTCACAAAAAAATATCAGGTCACTTGAAAGAACGAAGAGGACGTGTTTGCTTTGAAACAAATGAAGCTTGAACGAGGCACAAGTGACGTCATTCTTTACAGCGCTTTATTCAAATGATTTGGAAAACTGTAACAAAACATTGAATTATAAATAATTTACTTCTTGACCCCAACATTTCTTCTAATAAATTATATCAAACAAGTAACAAACTTTAAGGACAAATAAAAATATTTAATTCATTTAAATGAAACAATTCTTAAGTGACCTCTTTAGTCCTAGTATGTATATTCATGTGTGTCTTTAAATGATGTGTCCTTCGAAAGCCTTTTCCGCACACGTTACACAAATGAGATTTTTCACCGGAATGTGTCTTGATGTGCTGCCTTAACACTTTGGGATCTGCAAACGTTTTATGACACTCTGTACACTCGTGTGGCTTTTCTCCAGTGTGCTTTCTTTTATGTATGTTCAGACAATATGAAGTGCTGAAATTTTTGCCACACACACTGCACAAATACGGCCGCTCACCAGTGTGAGACTTCATGTGCTTGTTAATTACAGATGACTGAGCGAAACCTTTTCCACATACATTACAAATAAAAGGCCTCTCGCCGGTGTGAACTCTTTTATGCGAGGTCAGTCGACCACTCGACACAAACCTGAAGACGAGATAAAATGAAGGATTAAGCAATAAATAAAAATACCTGTACTGTGTATACCTCATGTTACAAATTTTACATACATATGGTTTATCTCCAGTGTGCCTTCTAACGTGGATAGTTAAACTTGATGAATCTTTAAACGACTTGCCACATATAGAGCATAAATGGGGCCTCTCGTCAGATCTTTTTTTTCTTTTACCCGTGACTTCTTTAAATTCTTCGTGTTTCCTTAAGTGTTGAGCTAAAGTTCCGGATTGTGTAAACGAAGCTTTGCACACAATGCAAGTGAAAGGTTTGGCCCCAGTATGAGCACTCATATGCCGTTTAACGTCCGACTTTCTTGAAAACTGTTTGAAGCACACTTCACATTTCAATTCTCCATCGTCCGTATGTATCTTCATATGCCTGTGCATGGCATATTTTGCTACGAATTTCTTTCCACATATCTGACACAGATGTAGTGCTTCATCCTCAACCGAATCATCTTGTGATTTACTATTATCTTGAGCACACGTTTCAATTTCTGAATCATCATTTTGTACATCATCTGCATCGCTAATATCGTCGTTCACGATCTCATTTTCTTCTTTGACTTGACTTAAGTACCAGTGCAATTTCGTCTCTACACTCTGGCACTGTTGCCGAAAACCATACGCTTCTGATAGTTTATTTAAGCAAACTTGACATATTTTTGAGGGTAACTTATCACCACTCGTAGCCTGAAAATTAAAAGATAGTAACTCGAGCACTTTCGTTGATTGTAACAATAACAGTACCTTAACTGCTGCACATTGATATAACATGTCGCTTAAAGCAATTTCATTACTCTGCAGTATAATATGTAAGGGCGTCAAAATCTCGTCGTTTTGCAAACAAGTGCGGCAAATATTGTCAAAAAATGTGGGAATATTGCTCAGGGAAATGTCGTTCATTTTGAACAACAATTTCAGGTTATGCTAAGTCGACAGGTAAACCAACTGTTTTCGTTTTCCCCAAAATTGGTTCCACCCAGTGTTGCCAATTATAGTAGAGTTCCCCTTTACTGTAAAGGTGCGTTTCATTTGCGCGCTCACATGCTTTGAGCGCTCATAAGCATTGCTTAAATCGTTTCCTTTGGCTTTGCAAACACTCACAAAGCGCCAGCTGACGAAATAGTAACGTCATTATGACGTCATAGTCTTCGCTCACAATCGCTTATTCCATCGAGGTAGGGCAGCAAAAGCATAAGCGCTTATGTTCCAAATGGAACGTATGAGATTCGTGTGAGGAGATCAGCTAATCATAGTCAGGTTATAAACAAACATTACACTTTAGAAGTAGCTACAGCAGCTGTGATTGGCTCAATTTCACTATTGAAGTTATATTTTTGAGGTTATGAATTCGTTGTGCAAACAAAAGTCAAAAGAAACACCTTTGCGTATAACTGCTTAAGCGACTAAACGCCAAAGGAAACAACAGAAAACAGCGCTTGTAAGCGTGAGTGCTCAAAGCGTGTGAGCGCGCAAACGAAACGCACCCTAAAGCTAGGTTCTCAGGGCTGCGTTCGAGAACTTTACTTGAGAGTAAATTTTACATATGAGAGTGGGGATTATAAAGTAAGGCAAAGTTACTATTACTTTTCGAACGTCTGTTGTTTGCATATGTTGCATGTCAGCAGTTTCAGTTATAACGATTATAACCAAAATCTATAATAACAAACTATAGGCGGCTGCAAAAAACGTTTTCTACTTTTTTTATATTGTACTTTTATTTCCTAAGTGTACCAACTGTAATTATTTAATTCCACTAATAAAAAGTGCGTATTATTTTCAATATAAAGTAGGTTATGAAATATTTGATTAAATGAAAGTACTCAGAACTTACCTATTTTCTTCATAATTAATAAATTTCCGGTAGTATCATCTCTAAAAAGCAGGGCCTTTTATCAAAGAGAAAATAAAAGAAAACTATTGTTATTATTTTTACACAATTTTAAACAATTGTTAGATTTTTTTATTTAGTGTCAGAAGTCAGAAGTTTACATTTGTCACATTTTGAGTTCTATCAAAATTCATGTATAGTCGCGCGCAGCTTAAGTGTTAAAATTTGACAGTTCTGTGAGCCTTGTATCACAAGGTTTTAAGAGTGATGTTTGCGTGCGGAAGGTGCACTTAAGGTGCGCGGGACTGTACGGTTGCAGACAGAAAATTTCGGATGTCGCTATCCTTCATTTGACGTATGCATATAGAAATTTCTTAATTTTTTTGTCAGTGGAATGACAGTGACATCCGAAATTTTCTGTCCGCAACTGTACGTAAAAAAAGCATGGTCCTCTAGAGTCTAAAAAGATCGTGAATGGATATTATTCGCTACACCTGATAACACTGATATGAACTTCGAACGATAATCAAGTGACGTTTTTGCCGAATGTTGAACGTTTGCCGGATAAATAACCTGTGAGCAACTAAAAATCAGATTAGAGTCGGTGGTGCAAAGAAAATGTATGTCTGTGATTAACTGAATTAATTAATCTAATACATTCATGAACTGTCAGATCAGCTTAACGCCGCGTTAGTAACAGACATACTTTTTCTTTGCACCGCCAACTCTAATCTGATTTTTAGTTGCTCACAGATTACATATGATTGTTGAACCATCCCTCAAAATTCAGGACGAAGACAAGAATGATGTAATTTTTAATGTAGTTTTTTCGAGATAATAGAGATATACTTCCGAACTCTGCTTTTCTGTAAATTTTGATAAAATTAATATGAATTCGTTTGAATTTGTCTCTGAACAGTTTTGTACACACATATGTACTCAGTGTTATATTTCTGAACGCAGTCCAGCGTAAAAGGTGACTTGATTATGGACTTGATTTGATTGCAGAAAAAATGACCGTTGAATTGAAATCTTAAGTGACGGCTTCAAGAGAGCAACTACTATGCAAAATTGGCTAATTTCGATTTTAATTTGTGCTGCGTCGACTTAAACATGAAAAAGAATAATGTTCGAACATTACAAACTCTCTACGCGCGCATGCCCATGTTATTTTATTGTGCGCAGACGTGCAATACTCAGAGTCTGCGCACACTGTTGCAATAGTTTTGTTATCCATTGTGGTTGTGTTTGCTATATGTTAAGAAATTTTAAAGTTTCTTCCAAAAAACGCCCTTCATCTAAACCCCCGTGGTTATGCGATTGAAACGGCGCGTTCCACCGCACAGGAACAATTTCCACGACGATCAGAGGGCCCTCGTGAAAGTTTTAATTCATGTAGCTCATTAATGAGCCATAAATCTGTAAAAGCGACTGGCAGTTTTTGCAGATAGACGCTTTTCCTTGTAAGTAGTTGCCTGGAATGCAGTATTCATTTTTTGCACGAGGAGAATTGCGCTGGAAGGATGAGCGGAAACGTTGAGGAAGATAAATCAGAGGCAGGAAAAACATTCCCTTTAGATCTCGCATCCAAATTAACAGCGGTCAAAACCATCGAAAGTAAGTCCCCCTTAGTCGGTGGTCAACCTCTGAGAAATATGAGATTGTTACATTCTGCTGCTGGACAAACAACTATTGGAACTTCTACAATTATTACAACAAATATTGTACCACAAGTATTGAAGCAAGGTAATTAAATATTATATTCAGTCATTCTCTATATAAAATATATTTTTTTTAATTTTCTGTAGGTCCAACTCAGCAACAAGTATCAGGAAATTTGCTTCAAAGACCTACACAAATAACATTGGCAACTAGTGTACCGGTTGTTGCACAAAACCCCCCTTCCGGTACAACGTATCATGTACCCAGAGGGCCCGCTGTTGTTGCTAATTTATCTGCACCGAGAAGCAATGTCGCTACAGCTATTAGAGCTCCGATGGTAGTTACTCAAACTACCGGACAAGTAAGAATCCACCTTTACTACCAACAAAAACGAATTTACACTCATGTAATTACATCACAGGCTTTTGTTCGTCCGCCTAGAACCCCAAGCCCAGCTCCAGGTACCGCTTGGCTTACCACCACAAATGCATCAAACGGTTCTCAGATCAAGGGGGCACCCACAGTTTTAAGTCCTCCGGTTAGAGGTGCAACTGTCACAGGAATAGGTGGTAAACAGCAAATAGTTGCAAGGGCTCAAACCGTCGCTCAAAACATACCGAACATACGCCCCACCACTGCAACCATACTACAGTCTGCTATCACCATCGGACAGGGTGGTCAAGTGAGTAAGGATTAAAAACAAGGAAAGATTTTTCCTTCATGGATTTATTTACTTGCAGATCCATTCGTTTAAACCGGGCCAAAATACGGCAGGAATCCAAGCTTTGGGCAACACAGTCACTTTAGCGCAAGTGTTGCCTTCTCGTACGCAAACTTTGGTATATAGCACTGGAGGAACGAGCGCTCATTTTGCGTCCACACCACGGTTGACAGTTGCCAACACAGTGCCAGGACAGAGACAAGTGTCAGGGCCAAGACCCATGGTAAAAGACTTCTCAATATAATCAAATTAATAGAATTTTATATTAAGCATTGTTTGAGCTCAAAATTACTTAATACTTGAAAAGATGAGAATGGTTACATAAGGAATCCATTTTACATATAAGAAGAGTAAAATTATTTTATTAAAATCGTTTGTGTTATTTTTCTAGGCACAAGTGGCAGCTACGAGGTTAGCAGTGCCCGTAAATGTACCTCAAAGTGGAACTGCTCGCTTGGTAACGCCTCAAGGTACAGTTCTAACTTCCGGAGGACGAATTTCGGCTGTGTCCACTGCGCAGCAGTCGACCGTCATCGGCTCCGCACCTGCACGAATAATTTCGACTACGCAAACGAATGTTTCTCTGGGAAGACTGTCGGTCTCAGTAGCGAGCCCTTCGCAGAACAGTAACGCTAATATACTAACTCAGACTAGAATTCCGACTTTATCGTTGCATCCGTTGGTTGCCGTCGCTAATAGTTCGCAAACGAGGAATATACAGGCGCAAGGAACCAAAGTCATAACGCAACCTTCACAAGGTGAGTTATTTAAAATTTTGTTATGAGTTTAGGATAGCAGACTTCCATTTTTTACATATTTAATGACGTTTTTACATGATCTTGCTTGAATTGAATAAACCAGTAAGTTTCGTTTCGGCCTGTAGAAACTATGTAATTCTGAATCTTCAATCAGCGATAACATTTTTGGTCACTTCTTATATTAATAATAACAACAAATATTTTACAAACCAAGTATATACTGTAATGAGATTGAATATGTAATATGTCCCTATAATAAAAGATCAGGAGTACACATACTTACTTACTATGAGAATTTTTTAGAAGCAAAACTAAACAGGAAGTGTGAGAAAAAATGTGGAAGAATAAAGAAACGAGAGAAATTGAAAAAAGGCAGAAGAGAAAATAGTTAAGAAAATTAACTAAACTTAAAAAGAAAATCACAAGAGTTCAGCAAGCAAAAAAAAATGAAACAACAAGCTGGAACTTCAAGCAACAGAGAAATTTGATAGTACTGTGAAGAAAAATGATTCAATGCAAGTAAACATTGCGTATAATTCACTAGAAGTTACAGAATGAAGAATTACAGTTTAAAAAACTGACAAAACTGTTGATGAGAGAAACTCTTATTTAATATTAAAGATGTTTACTGCAGCTAAAAAAGTTAAATGCTTTTAAACTTTTAAGTTCTTTTTCATTTTGATTATTATGTTTTTATACAGTGTTTATTTCTACCAGATTTTAAATTATTTTGTTAAATTTTTTAACAATTTAGTTCGCGACATCTTTCGGCCGATTTTTGACCTAAAATTAGCTGATCATGGCTTCCTAGATTAATAAAGAACAAAGTTTTCTTGCCCAGTTGATCGCGTTCTTAGTTTAGGGCCATTTTTCTTTGTCGAAAAGTGGAATGTTGCTATCTTCAGAGAAGTGATTGTTATAAACTAGCTCATAATCTGGGTTGCGTTCTAAACTATACCTCCGAGAGCATCTTGGGCGTGTAATCGCATCTTTCTCACTCACGATTTTTAACATATTTTGCTCACGACGACTTGTGTTTATATTATTTCCATAACAACGAGTGTACTCTGAGCGCTCTACTTAAAAGTGGGATGTGAAAAGTGCGTCCGTTATCATGGAAATAATGGTCGCGTTCAGGTAACCGCAGCGTTGCAGCGCTTTAATAAGGCGTAACCTGAACAGGGTACATGTGACGTCATTCCTTGCAGCGCCATTAATCAAGCGTGATCCTTATATGCTACATTGCAGCGCTGCATTACAACGTAAGGAATTCATAACCTCTACAACTAAATCCAGTTCATGTAATTTAAATCGCTACGACTTTACGCTGTGCTTCAACGCTGCAACTAATTTTCTGCCTGAACGCGACCAATGTAAACAAAAGACATTTTGAAACAGATGAGCGAGACGCAAAATATGTTAAAAGTCGTGAGTGAGAAAAACGCAATACACACAAGACGATCTCGGAGCTATAGTTTGTGAACGCAACCCTGGTGAAGTGAATCGTTTTGGGGTGGCAGGAATGCAATATATTTATGATTTATTATTCAAACTGACATAAAATGTAGAAAATTCGAATTCAAATGCGAAATTTAACACAGTAACTATGGCAATAGCGGAAGTTCACTTCAAAACTGTGCAGAGGGAGCCACACTAATAAGAGTTTTTCTCAAACGCCACCTGCCGGATAGAGTACTGGTACTAATTATTAATATAGGCAGTGTTGCCGCAGCAATTCACTCGTTTGTCGCTACATCAAACGTCAAAATGTCGCTATTTTATCTCTACTTGCCACTAAATCCTATAGTAGTTGGTATCCTCTATTCTCTATTGGTATCAAGGTTGGTAGGTCTGAATTATGAATAGGAGGTACATAGGAGCTTGCTTCGATCAAGAACATAGCAGTGGCGGCCACGGACCACATATATGTGGTCCGTGGTGGCGGCTACCGTCACTAACTATAAGGTTTGTTCCATCACGCCAGAGAATCGTACATTGTTCCGTTCTGAACCTGCGCAGTGTGAAAAAAGCGTTCCTTCTAAACTTCTGAACTGTTTCATGAATCGACAGTCAGCGTTCCAACAAATTTTTATAATCGTACGGGAACTAGTTCCTGTACGGTCAAAACGATTCCTAGACCGAAGTAGAAACTGTTTGGACTGACATGCGCATTCATCCAATATATTTATTCTTTTGCCTGATGGGCTACTGTGAACTTTGTTGCGAATACGAAAATTATTCTCTCACGCAAACTGCCGTAAGAAAGTCCTAAAAGTTCATTCTGAATCAGGCGAATTACATGCGCCTACTTTAAAAATTACAAATTTTGAGGTTATTCTATTGTAAGTACATAATTTATAAATTGTTTCATAATCTTCGATATACAGGGTGTTTACGGTCTTCTCTGTATATTTTTAGGGAGTGATAGTACACCTCAGAAGGAGTCGATAAACCTTAAAACGCCTTAGTAAAAGTCGCCTCATAAGCGAGATAATAATTCTTTTATTTTTTACATTAAACGATTAATTTTTAGTAGTAGATTACTAGTGTTTAAAAAAACACTAGTAATCTACTACTTAATCAGTATAACAAAAAACATAAAAAGTAATCTTGGGCGGTTGTACAAATTATTGTTCAATTGTTATTACGTTTGTTATTTGATACGCAAAGTTGTTATCAGTAATTCAGTTTTATTATCACCTTTGTTTGACTGAAAACTCAAATTCAACTCAATTCGCCTTAAAAGAAAATTTAACTAGTTATTTTCCATTCATCTAAAATTAAATTTATTTACTTCTTGACTTAAAGTCGCTACAAATTCGTCAAATTATTCATATTGCCCCTACGTCTGAAAAAAAAGTCGTGACAAATCGCTACGAATGGCAACACCGAATCTAGGCCTAGGGCCTAGGCGGCCGTGGTGTGACTAAACAACAAATTGTAAAATTTTTAGATATTTTATTATGTGAGAGTTTCAATTTATGTTGATAATTTATTTACTAAATACAACTAAAGCGTCATTGTTTCGTACTTATTAAACATTGCAAATGATACTCGTTTACAAGTACATATTTATCAACTTCATTGAAAATACGATTTTATATAAAAAGTTCCAGTTTTGATAAATGTGTGTAGGTATATGTATAATTCAAGCTTTGTTTCAAACTTTCAATTCTTGCTTAATTACTTTCTTCGATTCAAAATAAACAATTTTATTTTCCTGTAATTTTCCGATCGTTACCAAACGTGTGAAAATCGAAAACTCTTTACAACTCTAAGAAGGCCCAGTTGTACACTGCCAGTTGGGTTTAAGCTTTGGCTTAAAGTTAAACTAAAATTGTACAACTGGGCCTTAGTGATTCTCAATATAACAAAAGAAAATCATATTTTCTTACTTTTATTTTAGGGACAGCTATACATTTGGCTCAAATGCCATCTATTAAATCTACACAGAATGTTCCAACCACCACAACCAGAACAAGTAAGTTGTAATTTTTCTCTAAAAACACCATCACTCATTTGATATTATTAGGAAATAAAATGGAAATTTGATTGTGCAAAACAGTGAGGTCAAGAATTTTTTAGGGTAGTTACTACAGGTCATAAGTGGGCCAAGCGTTTCTTAGCGCGCAAAACTATCGTTTTCGTTACACTTATGTATATAAGAAAAAGCGCATTGAGTCCATAACCTCTATAACTGAAAACTAGTTCAGGTAATTTAAAGCGCTACAATTTTACGCTGTGCTGCAACGCTGCAACTAATTTTCTACCTGAACGTGACCAATTGCATTTTCGTGCTATATGAGATAATGACGTCACAGTTCAAAACGGTTCAAACCAATGAACCAACCGTGTTTAAAACATTTGGTCACAAAAACAGGGTTGCCAATCTCTAAACAGTCAATTCCCTACTCCAATGTTTAAAATTCCCGCTTTTACCCGCAGTCGAACTTTAAATTTCCCGAATAGTTTTTTCTTGGCTGACAATTCAAAATAAAACACAAGATACAATTCACAACATTCATTTTTTCCAAATGTTAACATTTAACATGGTTTTATTTGGTTCAAATTTTATTATACCTCCTGCTTCGTGCACCCCCTCTTTGGTGTATAGCAATGCAGAATTGTCGAAAGCGAAAGCTACGTTTACCGCCAAATGTATAGAATGATAGAATGATGCTGTGTAATGCGCATGAGCAATACAATTTCAAAAGGTGCCAACCTGTCAAGCATTTAGATGTAAAAGGTAGTTCCACTTCTTGAAAACTATGCGAATGATACTTTCTGATAAGTAGTAAATTGCGGCAAATGAAAAAAGTTGAGACAAGTCTGAAAAAAGTTAAATAAAAGGTAAAAGAGAAAAATCCCGTTTTTACCCGCTTAAAAATTTTACCCACACAATTACTTAAAATTCCCGCCTTTCGGGAAAAATTCCCGACATTGGTAACCCTGCACAAAAAAGCGCCTTTAGTTGGTAACCTGTCACATGTCTTTGTAAGGTTTTACTACTCGTCAATAGATGGCTCTAGCTTGAGTTTGCTCATGTTTTGTTCTTGCAACATATTCTTCAAGAAGAATTTATGTAAAATTATTCCGAAATTAGATTAAAACGCACATGTTTTCAGAATGCTTTAATTTTTGCACAGAAAATTTCAAAAAAATCACTGGTTATTGACGGGTTATATTGAGCATTGAGTTTCAAATGACAGGACAGTCATTTCTGGATGGTAAAAAGAATTGCTTGCGCTGTTAAGACGACATTCAACAGCGCCATTTGTTCAAACATGGCGAAACTTTTTTTTCGTTTGTTTTAATTTATGAATCTTGCTTTGTTGTGTCTTTTGCTTTTATTTATTTATTTTTTTTAAATAAAGGAGTCGATTTTACAGCACAATTTAATAGATAAATACAAAACGAAAGTCGTTACTGACGATATAAAAATTTAGTTGCAAGTCGGTTTTGATCAAGGTTACTAAAGAGAGAAGGGTGCCTGGTAAGTCGTGGAGTGATGCGTCATTCAGTAGGCCATCTATTTGTGTATATGCATTAAATGGACCTACTGAGTGTTGTTGCAGTGACGTTGAAAGTTACCAGGCAACCTGTCTTTTTAGTAACCTTGGGTTTTGATTGCAGTGGATTCCTCGAGCATCCTCTGTACAGCTGTCTCGGCCCTATTTCTAATGCAATGTCAGGTCAAAAAAGCGATCGTAGGATGTCGCGATTAAAACTCAGGATATATAGGTTATGTTTTGTAGTAAAAACCACCTAAACGGTGTTGCCAGGTCTTATGCCTGTTTTATCGGTAGAAAACCTCGCAACTTTTCGGTAGATTAATGCCCCGTTGCACCAACTTTTTAAGCAGAGCTTAAATTTAAGTGGTGTTTAGACTATGAAATTATTTATAGATTTAACAAAATGTTAGACACATTCTAATTGATACTTAAGTTGAAGTTTAAATGTCAATCAGAATGTATTTGACTTTATACTGGCCATAAGTAAATGTCACAATCTAACTTAAATTTAAGCTCTGCTTAAAAAGTTGGTGCAACCTGGCATAAGTCAAATTTCAGTAGATTCACTTTTGCCAATTGCTTCATTTAAATATGGATATAAACAATGTCAATAAACAAAGCTTAATTTAATTTAGGTGAGAGAACAGTTAAATGAGCTTCACGGAGCACGGACCGAGTTTCAATCATATAATTTTAGAAAAATCCCTTCCCTTTGTTTTCAAATATGTCGACAATACAGAGATCTGTTCAAAAATGGCGGATAACAACATCAACCGTCATGGCCAACGCCATTAACATTCACTGACGTGTATGTATGGCCGTTTCAATTCGACTTTTAAAAATTTTGACGGTACTCCACTCAGCGCCTCTTGTGAGTTTTTAAGTAATTGCAGTTGCCATTAAGTTACTGTCAGTAGTTCTGTAGTTCTTTAATAGAGAGCGCTGAGGGGAGTACTCCACGGCATGCTTTCCGGAACCGATTTTTAGGCGAATTGACACGGCCATACATACACGTCAGTGAATGTTAATGTTGCTGGCCATGCAACCGTATGACTAAATCTCCAGCCTACTAATAGAGGACGCCACAATAAACAAAATGCAAGTCATGAAAATAATTTAATCTTTCAAAACTGTGTGTTATAAAAATGATATAATATTCATAAAAATTAAAAGTATTATAACCATATAGTCAATTTTTCGGTAGAATTTGACTTTAAATCGGTAGATCGGTAGAACATTCCAAAATCGGTAGACCTGGCAACATTGCACCTAAAAATTGTTTCTTTAAATTTTATTATTTCGTATTTTTTCCCTCGGGAACATCAAAAATTCCTAAATCTGGCAGCCCTGGTAGGTTGTCCATCGAATTTAATATAAGTTACCGAATCTTGTGATATTATAATTTTCAATTTTTTGAAGATAGTTGCGACATCGCGTGGCCAATTTTTGTCTTAAAATTGAATGAGAAATGACTGACTTTCAACAAATTTTTAAATATGTAAACATTCAAGTTCTTTGGAGACTCAGAGGATAGGTTCCACTTAACGATCAAAATGATCAAAATAGCGGTGGCATTGTTCCACATAACGCTCACAACGATCAGAACAATAATAATATAGCGTTTTCGATTCACATGTACCGGTTGCACTCAGTGTATTTGCATCTTCATTTAACCTCATGTAATAAAACGAGACGAAGATACACTGAGTGCGCACTAGTGCAGTCAATCGAAAACGCTAATAGACATCTAGGTGCGAGGCTAGGAAAGCGATCACATCGCCCACAAAATGAACCTGGGTCGGCGTAAGACATCACACGTGACGACGTGAATTTAAAATATGTAATTGAAAAGTTAACCTAGCATTTTGCATTTTGGACGCAGTTAAACTTAATTACTGTTTTCCGTTTTACCGTAGCAATATTCTCTTGAAAACATAAACACAACAGAATCTCTGAACATGTTCGTGAGAAGGGCACACAAAAACCGTTCCACTTCTCTCGCCGTTAAGACCAAATAATACAAGTGGAACGATGCTACATACTCTATAGAACATAATCATTGTGATCCTTAAGTGGAACCTACCCAGAGTAGGCCATGTTATTGTGATATTTTTGTTGGTATCAGTGGTATCACTAAAAAAATACACTTGTCAAAAATTTGATTGACGTTCAATTTTTAATTTTATGGTTATGTTTTTGAAAACTACCACTGCCACTGTTGCCAGCTCGGCTGTGACATTTATGACTGAAGCATGACTAGAAAATGTATGTATTATAATTTATTTTCGCAGTTTTAACAATAATTTTATATCAAGAAATTATTTACACTCAATTCAAGCGGACTTGTCTTTATAATTCCAGGCCGAAAAACTTTTTGATTTCTCATTACTTTTAAAGTCATATTATGTTACAATGCGGCATTGTTAACTTAGCTTGTATTAAAAAGACACAGAATTTAAAGTAGAATTAAATTTTAGTTAACGTGCAACCTGCAACTTTGGTCACCCAGCGACAGGGCACCGTCGTATCATCTCAAACAATTCCCATTGCAAAAGTCTTTCCACAGCAAGGAGATAATCAGCAAGGTATTTCACCGACTGCGAGTGTTTTCATTCATGCACCGGTCACCTCTGTCCCACGAAGAGCCTCTCCAGGTGCATTACAATTTTTTCCACAATAACTCATTTTTTATAAGAAGCTTTATCTATCTAATGAAAAGAAACCAATATAAACCTACATTATCACAAGTAGATATTATAAGATAAAGGCTAATTTGAAGTAAATGAGGTGGCTATGGCTCCTCAGTTTTAAACAGTTGAGAATTGTTTATGTGTCATTAGGTCTGTATGGGTGTATTCGACATAACGCTCAGAGCACTGGGAGTATTCCTTTTTCTCACTCTTACATGCACTGAAACGCATTCGTTCTCTCTCACATTTCTGCTCAGAGCGTGCCCAGAGCGTTATGCCGAATACAGCCTTTGTTTGTACTGCTCAGAGTTACTCTAAAAGCTATCACGTGTGGTTTTCAGTCAAATTCGAAGTTTTTTCAACACGAGATAAACGAATTTGACTGAAAACTACATATGAGCAATACAAACAAACAGACCTATTAATCATTTGTTTGTAGGGCCAACTGTTGTTACACAGACTACAACAACAGTACCAACGACAACCGTTGCATCTTATTCGATAGCCAGCGGTGCATACTTTTATGATACGACCGGGAATTATTCGGTTGCGAGACCTTTTAATCAACAACAGACGTCGTTTGCTGCTATTACACAAGCCGCAACGCAACAAATAAGACCTGCCGCAGTAGGAACGCAAGTCCACGGTAAGTCCGGACCTTAAAATAACTTCCGAGCAAAGATTATTTGCACGCAGGGATAGTTGCAAATCAGTCGATGCGTTTCAACCCGATCATGGTGGTTGAACCGAGCCGACAGACTTTCTCTCAAGAACCGACGCCGACTCCTCAAGAGCCAGCTCATCAACCGGTGACGACTTCAACAAAAATCACATCGTCTCCCAGACCGAGCATACTTCGAAAGCGAGATCATGAGGGCTCCCCACTGAAGAGCGCGAAGAATTTACAACCCGTGCTTTCGACACTGTCGCAACCCCCTGTTTCTCCACCTTCGAGGCCAGATTCCAGAGGTAATGGTCACAGTTCAGGTGAGAGAAGGTCTCACGGATGATCCACATGGTTTTCGATGTTTGCTGCGTTTTACAGGTGGTAGCACCACGATATCAGCAACCTCAAGCCCTGGGCCGGGAGAAGGAAACGAAGATAGTTTACCCCACGCACCCGTCAATATAAAAGAGGAAGAAGAGAATCGTCCGCCTTTAGAAATGAGCCCGCGGAAGAAACCCAGGAAGCAACAGTTGTAAGTTGCAAGCCCCTTCGTTTTTAAATATTAATTTTTCAGTTTTAATTTTGGTAATTTTTTAGGACCGGTAATGATATAGACGAGAATAATGATGACATGCAGTTCATATCGGAGAGCAACATTAAGAAGGAAGAGGAGTCCGATGGAAATAGATCTGAGGGGCAGAGGTTGGAGAGTCCGGAAGCACGACGGGTGCCTGCAGTACGAAAGCCGGCTTCGGCAAGCCTTTTAAATAGTTACCGGCACACTTGGAAAACTACACACAATCATTTCCTGCGGTACTCCGATGTAAGGCCCAAAGATGAGCGACGACCTACAATCATGGACCTCGCTAATCAGTGTCGGGTGTTAGAGAAAGTCAATGGATGGAAAATACACCATTTATCTACGCAAATGCTCGACTTGGTAATGTTGCATTCCTAACTAAAGCACAGATAATAGATCTCTCTGGATAGCCAATGAGATATAATATATTTCGTTTTTTTTTCTATAATACCTGTCAAATGTTTCTGATGTTGGTATGTGTTACCTGAATCACAGTGTACTTATCAATCAGTAGGGACAGCTCGTGTCGGCACCTTTGAAGTTCATACTACCGTTTTCACAGCCAATATGGCCGTTATTGGCGGGCTTTCATTTTATCGCTACTAGATGTCACTGGTTGAAAAAATGGCACGGATAGAAATGATTGCAAGCAAATCATAGAATGCAATGTTGTTTTACACAACTTCAGGCTTTCTACACAACATAAATTCATTATAATCTAACAAAGATGGTTTTCTGATCAACCTTTCTCATCACTCAGCATCCATCACACAAAATGCTGAATTAAAAAACGCCCACTTAAAAGCAATTGATGAATTCACCGGTGCGCCACACGCGGCCGTTTGTGGAAAGTCCGCCAATTTTCGCACATGCGCACTCAGAAACTGTAGCAACGGAAACCCCAAGCTGTTCCTACTGATTGATGAATATACTGTGCCTGAATGTTAAGATATTTCATAAATTTTCGTTCTATATTTAGTCATAAACGCAGGGTTCCAACAAAAACTCTAGGATTTTGACACTGACAGGTATTATAGAAAAAGAAAACTATAGATAGGGCCGGCGCTAGGTAATTTGCCGCCTGAACCGAGACTTAAATTTGCCGCCTTTCCTGCTGGCCCTATTTGCCCGAACATTGCAAGTTCGTGTCACCAACGTGTAAAAAGCAGAAGTCTCTCAAGAATTACCAAAGAATCCCTTTTCAACCTAGAAAATCTCTAAAATTTTTTACTAGATCCAGGAGTAAATTTTAGAAAAAATCATTACAAATACGCGAAAACCCCACAAACTGACAACCCTGCAGTTTTTTTAATTTTTTTTCACTTTAAAACAACCATTTTTACATTCTCAATGTTACCGCGCATATTCAAAAGAAACAATTAAATGCCCTGGCAGAAAAAAAAATGGTCGGTTTTAACCGCGCGTTGTGATTTGCCGATGCACGTAAACAACACGCGGTTTTATTTGAATTTTAAATTCGAATTTTCATTTGATTTCGACTCTTAAGAAATTATAAAAATTTCAAAAGTTCCCACAAAAAATCCCCAAGAAAATGTGTTTCCCCATTTTATCCCCCACTGTAGAAAAAAAACCCAAAAATTAGCAGAAAGTTCCCCGATCTGGCAATCCTGCAATTTCCTAAAATAAACAATAACGCTACACGAAAAGTTTAAAAAAAATCACTTTAAAACACGCAGTCATTTTTTTTACATCACCAACGTTCACACAACAAACCAGAATTCATAAATTAATGGGCGCGTTTAGCGAACGCAAACGTTGAGTTGCTACCACTGCTGTCAGACAGCAGCTTAGAAATTTAGTCAGCGTTCTAAAACATCGCTGCCTTTCAAGCTAAATGTGCTGCATAAGTGGCCTTGACTAAAAATTGAATATTTTCTAACCTAAAATATTAGTTATAATTTATAAACATGGCACAAGCTTCTCTAAAAACAGTATTATTTCTGAAAGACCAAGTAATACTGAACAAAATAATAAATAATGGTACGTAACAAAATGGCGGTACATTTGTGAGTCAGAAACAGCGGATTTACGGTTTAGCGAATCATTTGTGCTATTTGTAAGCACACTAAGCAAAGCATATTGCTGCTTCCCAGCTGCTACATTCGCTAAACGCGCCCATTAATACAAGCGAAAGAAGCTTTCGGCATTTTTCAACAGATGGCGCTGCTGTTGAATGTCTTATAACGACGCAAGTCATTTCTGTGAGCAACCGTCAATAATCAGTGAATCACTCTTATAGAAACAAATGAAAAGAAGATTATCGGCAAGTTTCATCAGATGGCGTTGTTGAATGTCTTACAATGCCGCAATAAATAGCTTTAGTTTTAGAAACATACACAAGGGTCATTTCAATAGATGCTTTGAGATTGCTGCTATCTGACGGACATTCGTCAGAAAATAACTATAACTATTATCTACTATGGGTGGCCGTCAGATGGCGACTCTACAACAAGGATGAGTTTTATGCATTTCTTATTTCGCCAAATCTAACTACAAGAGTTATTTCAACAAGTGATAAATTTAATTTTTATTTTCAACTTAACTGTCCAAGCCCTGTTGTCGATTGATGTTGTTTCTTCCAATTATAATTCAAATAACGCTGCGATTCATTAAATTTCCAATCTAGCGCAATGTAACGAAGTTACTCCAAATCACTTGTAAGTAATCTACTGATAGAATTGAATTGATTTCGGCTGCGAATCGAATGCATGTAAAGGCGCCAATTTGGCGCAAAAGCGCCACACCTGGCAACACTGTTGAGAAACTTTTGCGGAGCGTATGCATATTATACAGGGTGCCTCTTTTAAATCGTGTCCCCTGAAAGTTTTAGAAAAGGCAACCCATCAATCAAATCAGAAATAACTTCGTATTTTCATAACGTATTAAAATCACGCAAGTAGAATGGGTTGCCTATTTTCAGTTTTTAAGGCGTTGCGATTTAAAATGGACATTTGAGACTGATGGGTGATACTGATGATGATGAAGATGAAGGGCCCAATGTATCAAATCGTACTATGTGATACACAGTTTGTGTTTAAAGATCGGACATAACCTCATTTTTTACTCGATACAACATAAGCGAATTGTTACATAGATGAGCAACTTTGCATTTCTAAAGACTCTCAGTTTCGAAACAAAACTTGAAAATCCCTTTTTTTTGGAGAAAAGATTCCAAATTATTTGAAAAAAAAAACCTTAAAAAGGGATTTATCCCTTAAGTTGGCAACACTGGTTCGAACCACCTTGAGATTATTATAACGACAAGAAAGTTGAACTAATCTCATTAAAGAAAGTCGCTTAAATTTCACCCCATTTTGCCGATTCAAGTCTAATAGCACCGGAACGAATGGACGTTATAAAAATAGGTTGTTAAATGCTCGATAGATGTCGCTTGTTTGCGCAAGTCACATTTGTCACAAACCATTTGCATTCAGAAGCTCAGTTGGCTCATTTACCGACAGATGTCTATTTGTAGTAACAGAGAAATAATTTTAAAGTGGGGCCCGGATACGATAATGTGACGTTTGGTTGTAGTGTGCTGTTAATTCTTCTTTTAAACTTTGCATCACACCATTGTTATTGGGTTTACGTTACTTATATTTACAGGTTTCGGTTTTCCACTTTGCTATTGTAACAGTAGCGCCACCACATATTTGGTGAGCTATATCCATACTAACACCGAGTTTGTCTCCAAATTGATGTGCCATCTGTCTAACTCTCTATTATCTGTGCTAAATATTATTATTATATTTTGCCATTTTATTTGTTTAGGCTGAACAAGGAGAGACTGTGTACAATCAGCTGGAAGAGCTTTTAAAATCAACGGAATCAAAGGGAGAGAATTTTGATAACGATATCAATCGAATCAATGAGTTGATTAAGGTAAAGTAAACCTTGATGTTTACCGTAATTATACTTTTTTCTACGTTTACAGGGCAATCTGCAACGAATTAAAATAATCAATGAGGGCATGATCGAAGCAAAAACGACGATTATGAAGATCTTCGACCACAAAGTGCACGTGACTGACATAATCAACCGATGCGCAAGCAAACGCAACTTTAAAAAGCGAGAGAAATCATAACAGAAATAATTTGCAATTAATATACGTCGCTGTTAGTTATTTTAACAACGTATGAATGTGTAAAGATATTCAAGTTTTTTTAAAAATTATTATTTAAGCTTTTATTGCAGAGTTAATTGACCCAGTCTTTAAAAAAATGTTGTAATTTAATTTTTTTTATGGAAGTGAATGACACCAATGTTATCACAGATATAGAGAAAGAGAGAGAGTTTAATTATTGATGTAATGAAGTGCAGTTTTAGATTTATTTAAATAAATACATCTTGTGATTGCAAAGCGTCATTTTTATTTTAAGAAATTGGAATTTAAAGCACTAGATTTTATTAAATTTATTACGAAATGATATAATATTCACAAACTTAATCTACACACAATGCAATTACATCTTTGATAAATATTATACAGAGCCCTTGCGAAAGAATCATGTAATATACACGTCCTGTAAACAGCACCACATTTAATATCGTCCTCGAGATGAACCCCGCGATCCACCACTCCTCGGGCCTTGATTATTTCTAGGATTCCACGGCCCCCCTTTCGGATAACCCCTGCCTCTAATACCCCCCCGGTGTCCTCTCCCCCTAAAATTATCGTTGCCGTTCCAGTTTTGGCCATCCTGCCTGTACTGATTGTTATTTCTATTGTAGTTCGAATTTTGCCTATAGTTATTATCATTGTAATTATTAGAATTATCATTGTAGTTCCGATTATATTTCCCTCCATTCCTTTGCCAATTCCTGTTATCATTGTAGTATTCTTCGTCGTAATCCTCCTCTTCCTCATACTGTTCTCGGTAGTCTTGTTCTCTGTATGGCATTCTGTAGTCTTCGTCTCCCATGTTGCGCATATCAAAATCTCTGTTATTCCGAAAATCAACATCGTGGTTCCTATTTCTTAGATCTACGTCCCCTGAAGAATTACGCATATCACTATCTCTGCCTCCCATGCCGAACGGTTGGTTCATCAATCTCATGTCTTGATCCATTTGCCTCATGTCGGAGTCTTCGCTGTTGAACCTCGATTTCTTCCCTTTATTGTCCTCCCAACTGTTGGGGCCCTTAGAATTATTTACCGTGTCTTCATCATCGAGGTAAGCATCGTTTAGATAATCGTGCTCTTCATCGTGCGGCATCACGTCGTGCAATTCTTCGATTTGGCCGGAATCGATGAACTTTTGGAGGGCTTCCGGGCCTTCGGCTATCGCAGCTTCCAATTTAGAACCCGCTGGAAAACTCAATTTTAAGACAACTCGACAAACACATTAGATTAGGGCACATACGTTCCACAGGTATTAATTTCCCGTAGATAATAATGGCGTTGGGTGCGATTTTCTCTAGTGGGACAACCCCGGGTGTGTTTTCCACAATTTGTGATATGACTTCATTAATAGCTGAATCGTCTTCTGTAATGTAATTAATTAAAAGTGAGTTACCTTGAGAATGACCCTTTGAATTGTAATGAAAAATTACCTCCGGTTTCATTCCATTGTGCTTGGAAGTTTCTGGGAATCGGTTTACTGTAAGGAACCTTCTTAGCTTTATTTTTGTCTTCATTGCCAGACGAAAAGAGGTCTAAATCCAATCCTGGAATCGCAGTGCTTCCTTCGGGGGATAAAGTCAGATCTACTTTATCTTCGGGACCCATTCCGGGAATCACAGACGGTTCATCTAAAAACAAAATGTGTAAATGCGTGAATGCCTTTCTGTTACTGTTGTGTACCCATATCGACGTCTTCTAAACCGGCGATTCCAGCAGGTAATGTATTCAAGTTATATTTATCCCTCATGAGATCACCGGGTCGATTGCGGGTCCAAAATTTGCTGGTGTGGTCGTTGGATCCCGAACATAAAATGTGGCCTAACGGATGCCAAGCGAGGGTCCACACTATACTGTCATGCGCTTGTTCTATAGCCCCCACTTCTTTATCGGCCCTGAAACCCCGATGGGTTTAATATAAAATGAAAGGGAAAGCATATAGCTTCATACCCAACGTGCCAAAACATTATAGAACCGTCCGAACCCCCACTGCAAAAGAGTCCCTCATGGTGTGGATGCCATGCAACGCTGGAAGCTTCTTTTTTATGACCACGAAAAGTCTGAACTTCCTGGCTCAGATTTCTTAGGTCAAATAATTTGAGTAGGTGATCCCTTGATGCCGTAATTAACCAGTTGCCATTGTCGTTCCATTTCAGATCCATGACGGTCGATTTGTGTGCGTGGCTAAAAAAGAATCGTATTAATTTTTTTACAAACGACTTCATTGATGTACTCACAGCGTAGCTAAAGACTGTCCGGTTTTAGGGTCCCATAGTTTGATCGGTTGTTGATTGTCCTTGCTACCCGATATCACTAAGCCCTTTTGTGGATGCCAGTGAACACATTTTACATCCGCTCCGTGGCCTGCACAAAAAAACCATGAAATATAAAAATTTCAGCTTTCAGTCATTTGAACTGGTATTAAGTTTACTACATAGTAAATGATTTGAGTTTCTTAAATATTATTTAATTAAGATTAATAAACTATACCTCTGAGTACTTTCTCCTCTTGATAACGAAAAAAATCCCAAATACGCAGCGTTCCATCATCAGAACAGGTGACGAATTTACTATCGGAAGGGCTGAAGCTATTAACACACCAATGACGGAAAACCATCAAAATCACATAAAACTACATTGCAATGAATTTCTGAATGGCACAAGTACTTTGCTTTAATCGTTTTTCCTTACTGAAGGAAAAGAGATGGGATATTTGCGAAAGCAAGAAGTCAAAGAAAATTGTGAGAAAATATCGTTATTGATTACGGTGTGTGTACTACTGGGTAGGAATGCAAAGGAAAATGAATGAATACGGGACGTTTGCATTTAACGCTAGAATAAAACAAATTTCACTTTTATTATATTCTCATTCTCAAAAATAAAACAACTTTATTCGTATTCCCTTTATTTCGTATAAATTACAAGACCGAAATGAACATGAAGTTTTCCAGCTTGAATCACCGATTTTTGGAAGGTTTAAAAAATAAAAAGAGCTTTTCCAAATACCTTCTCAGACTGTGATGCCTGGAGTGCCGATCAAAGTCTAACAAGAAACTTGGAAAAACATTCGCAATTTCTCAATTTAAATGAATTTATTCAACGACAAGAGACATTACATTATTGCACCGAATACAAATAGTAAAATAGTATATCACAGTCACTTATTAAAGGTATCACAGATGTTTCGAAGAAATAAACAAAACTTAACTCGAACTTAAGGAGATTAGGATTTTTTTCATTTATTTATTTTTTCCTTTCGTTTAATTTTTTTATTCTTCAACATTTATTTTCAAATTGCTCTGCAGTTAAATTAAAACTTTGACTAATAAAAAGGAAGAGGAAGGTGCCATTTATTAAACTGGAGTATATCAAAATATATACAAGATGGAGTAATACGGAGTGAAGTTGTAGATACCTTATGCCTCGCAGAGCTTCTTTGTGCGCCTGGAACATCTTGACATTGTTCATATTGGACTGCCAATATTTCACATATCCCGCATGGTCTCCAGTTACCATCCAGCTATCGTTATGTGACCAGACCATCGTTCGTACCGGACTATCGTGGGCCTGTCGAAACAAAGTAACTCCAATAAATAAGCAGAAAAGTAACAAGAAGCAAATACACCTTCAATTAAACTTAAAATAAAATTATACTAACTTGCAATATTGTTTCAAAATTGAACGTAAGGCCATTCCAAAGTGTGAATTCGCCTGAACTTGCCCCGGTAACGAGTCTGCGACCTTCAGGTGTCCAAGCCATGCAGAAAATTGGACAGCGCATTTTATTTGTTGCAGTCTTCACGAACCTCGTGGTGACACAATTTATGGGATTATCTGGATAGCTGGGGGGAGGCATCATATCGGGATAGTACATCACATCGGGCTGTAGGGCTCTTCGATCTCGATAGTCACGTTGCCAAACACGATTCTTTGAAAGAAAACGTAGTACCATCAATTTTCAATCAATAAAACACATTTGAGTAACAACATTCAAATAGTCATGAATATCTATCTATTCAAATATTTTCACTAAACTGCTTATAACATCTGGAAATTAGTTTATCATCTAGAAATGTGCAACCACACGTTTAAAAGAAATTCGCAATGACATAGTTTGCTCTGGAATGCTTTCTCATATTAACATACAACAAGTGATCAAATGAAAAATGAATTAGAGTTGACGATGCAACCAAACACGCACGTGTGCATTTAGTTCATCGGACGTTCCTTCAGTCACTTTTGACGTTGTTATTCGAACCTAAGCTTAATTTAGAAAGCGTTTTATTAAAAAAAAAATTGAAGCAGATGCATAAAATGACCACGCCTGCATCGAGACGCTTTTGAATTCTATCAACAACTGCGTGACTAACGTTAAACAACATTTCCGGCTTGTTATTTATGTCACAATTTATTGACAATTAATACCAAGTGATTTTTTAAATTTTTTATCAACTTTTGCATTGAGATCTGGACGGCATGTCTTAGCTTAAGTGAAAAATACGTCAGTGCACTCCTTTATGCTGTTTTATAGTAAAGCTACGACATGCCGTCCAAATTCCATGGCAAGAGTTGATAAAAAATTTAAAAAATTACGCAGTATTAGCACTCGGGGATGAATGCGCAGTAGTCTCGCTGTTTCTATTCGTAGTTTGGTTTACCGGCTTGGTTCGGGCACGTTCGGGCAACTGCAAATACTGCAAGATTTTAAATTTAAATTGTTTGCGCCACGTAAGAATCAACGCACGGAGGAATGCGCAGTGGTTGCATTGAAGACACAAAGATCAAAGGTACCGACGCCAAATGAACAGACTGTATGTAGACTGTGGTATTAGTACGACTTAACCAAGACACACATAATTCCAACGCCTACTCTAACTCGTTTTTATTTTGATCACTATAAAATGGTTCAAAAAAGGAAGTTATCTAATTTCCCATAAAAGTGACTAAAACGTGTTGCCGGCACTGCTTATTCTTTTTCGATCGGAATTTGACATTTTCCTCATTTCGAAAGTAACTTCCGATAATAAGTATTTTATGTTTGGTGTCAAAAGTTTTCATAATTTCACAAAAAAAAATTGATAACATATTTCAGACGCAAACCCTTCAGTCATTGTTGATCACACTGTATTTTTCACTAATTTTGCCGTCAACACAAAAGTCGATAAAACAGAAATCGATAATCCATAATTTGTACTATTACCATTATTACCAACACAATTCTTTTTTAATCATTCCCATGGCAAAATTAACTTTAATTTGTTTTGTCATTAGACCAGCTCCGTAGCTTTTTTTTTAATTGGTACTAAATACGGTATTGTTTTACCATAGACGGCACATGAAAACGAATTTAATGAGTCACGGATTATGTTAATTGTCTGATATTTAAACATCCAAAAAAACATTATTTTATATTAATAAACTCAAATGAAAATCATAATACATATAAACTAAGGTATCTGTAGATTTGATTGGCATTTAACTTATCTAATAGAATTTGGAAGCACACTGTCACTTTCTTTAGTAATTTCAAATTTTATATTAGCTGACCTGATTTGACTTCAACGTTTGATATAGGCATAGACAATGACATTTCAAGGAAATTAAATATAGGTCATTCCAACCTTACGGTGCAGTACACAATCAAATGGAGTATATGGTAATTAATTAACAACGCAATGTCTACAATTTTCACAGTATTTTACTTTCAATCATATGTCAAAGCTACCAGCTTCTTGTAATCAATTATTATGCTTCCTTTTGTATGCAATCTGGCAACTATGTCACCCATAAGCGCTATACTGCACCGTAAGGTTGGAATAATCTATAGCATTAATATCCACAAAACGAAAATTAAATAACTCCGTCACTGTACTTTCTTATAAGCAACCAGGGTTCCCAACAACAGAAACATATTTCTAATAAAAATATCGGAGAAAATTCTACTAAAAATCAACTAAAACCCTCTGCTGCGTTTCCTACCAATGAATTTGTTAGTTTTCGACAAAATCCAAATTAAAAATAACGAATTTAATATGTTAACAAGAAAGGTACTGATTCAGAATTTTAATTCCAAAATATGTGCAATGCAATTTAGGAAAAGGAAATAAACATCAAAACTGAGATGAAATTTTCTAACTTATTAGCGAATTTACTCAGAAATGTGCGAGTCGGTGTTGCCAGAGAAAGCTTACCTAAACTTTGTAAGAACCCACTCAACGTAACAAAATTAATCACAAAGGTTTGTTCGTTTGTTCCGCACTTCCTACACTTTTAACGCCTTTTTTTCTATTTTCTCACTCCTACTTTCATTGTATTATAAGGATACATCTCACTCTCTCAGGAGCGGTTGGTGCAAAAAGTGTAGAAAAGTGCAGAACAAACGAGCAGACCTTTAATAAAAGATGGAAGCACCAGTGGCGGCTCGTCGGGGTGGGCAGGGTGGGCACTGCCCACCTTGTTAAAGTTTATCAATGCAATTTAGTCTTTAAAATAATTTAATAATTTAATAATTTTTCAAATGTTGCCCACCCTCTGCATATCTTGAAGAGCCGCCACTGGGAAGCACTGTAATGTGTAAGCATCAATGACATGATAAATAGCTAGACCCACCCGTGCCTTATGTTTTCTGTGTTCTCGATTGATATCAGCATGTGAGAGAAATGGCGAGTATCTGTAGCATTAGCTCATGTGTGCGACAAGGATGTCAAATTACTCAAATCCTAATAGCGTTTTCGATTGACTGCTCTAGAGCACTTTCAAGACTCAAGCACTCTCATTTTGATTTTGTTAGATATTGAATATCATTTTAATAGTAAGCGTTGTGTGTTGGTAGTCAAGAAATAGTATCTTATAATACAAGTGCATAAGAAAGCCATTAAAGCACGCGCGACGGGTTTAAAAACGCGACGCGCAGCGGAGCGCTTTTAACGGCGCAAGTGCTTTAAAGGCTCTTATGCACGTGTATTATACGATATTTTTTACTATACCTGCGCTAAAATGTGAAAATTAGAAAGACATTAAAATTTAAATTCATTTTGTTAAGTTGCCTGTGGATCGCATTTTTAATCGATAACATGGAGATTGCATACAGTGAGAATCTTGTAACGCTGCACATAGACGAAAATTACGTGATCAGATAACACATTTCTGAGTTATACTATGTGTTTTTTTAAAAATGCCATAAGGGGTGGCTGTGGAAAAGAAAATTCATGTCTTAGCTCCATTCATGTACATTAAATTGTCAGTTTTGGCATGTGTTAGATGCCAAGCTACGACATGAGTTTTAATTTTCGTGGCCAACCTTTATGGCATTTTTAAAAAAATACATCGTATAAAATTGCACATAGAATTTTTAACATTACGTTGCTATGGTTACTACTCAATTTTTCAATGCTGAATCATTTAAAAACTGCACATAGAAAGTATTAAGGAAGGTTTATTTCAGGTCTGTTCCTGCAACGTTCTGGACTAGTTTGAAACTGTCAAATATATTCGCTCATCGAATTAATCACCGCTTTCAAGAACTGCCTTAAGTGTGATACTTTGATCGGCGCATGCTTCTGACGGTTTCGAACCAGTCAGGGACTGCTGCAGGAACAGACCTTTCATAATGCAACGAAGCTCCATTTGAGAATAATGTGTACATTTCGACTTTTTCGGCGGTTGTATACATTATTTTACAATAAATCAAAAGAACAATTTACAATCTGACAATTCAAAATCAGTAGTGTCATTACTAACAACGTACGGTAATCATGGCGAATGAAATAAATTTGGAAATAATAATGTAATATAAAGCTTCCATTGATAATTACTATGTGCAGTCTTATAAGCTTCTCAGTGTATGTTGTTTTTAGTTTTAAAAACAGAGATTTTGATGCAGGTATAATAAAAATATTATTTATTTATGTTTTTGCTATTGTAAAATTTGGTTTGACAATAAAATAATTTACAAAAGTTAAGCGGAATTTACTCTACAAACTGAAAACTACAGATTTATATCTCATGTCACAGTATGTATACTTATCAATCAGTAGGGACAGCTCGTGTCGGCACCTTTGATGTTCATACTACTGCTTTCAGAGCCAATATGGCCGTTACTGGCGGGCATTCATTTTGATGTGAAATAAATTGAACCTTAAGGTCACTTTACAAGGGTCACTTTTTGAGTCGCTCGTACGGAAGTATTAGAAATATTTAAGACACGAAGTGTCCCATAATGAATAATTTGAAGTTTTAACTAAACACCTGACTCGAAATCATCCGTCTAAGGCAGCGGTCGCCAACCTTTTTAATATGGCGAGCTACTTTAATAGTTTTCGAATAAAAAGCGAGCTAACTAAACCTAACCCAACGTTCTCACTATGCTGAACGCTACAACTATACAGAATTTACGGAATAGGTATTTTAGATTTTTCGAACATGCTGTGCTGTGAAGTATCGAAATTATCGACGCGAGCTACCGGTAGGTCGCGATCGACGGGTTGTCGATCGCTGGTCTAAGGTATCAAAAATATGTGTTTATGGCAAAATAAAAATGTTGCAGCCTATTGTCGCACGAGCTACTGCTATCGGATACATAACCTAATTGTCACTTGTTTCTGTTTCGTATGTTCGATAGTTATCTGTGTTTACTGTTTTTGTGATTGTTGGTGTTTGTCCTGTTGTCTGTTTATCTGATTTTTGTTCGTTGGTACTTGTTCTGGTTCCTTGCGTTCATAAGTTTACGGTATGTACAACAACAAACAGTGTTACATCATTTTCATTTCGCTATAAATAAATATTTTGATACCTTAGACCAGCGATTCTCAACCTTTTTAGCTCCGCGACCCCCCAAATAGTAAATAACTCGTGTCTAAATAAAAACCTGGTCAAGTAGGCTACATTTAGTAATTCTGCTATGTAAATGCAATGGATAAATTCTCGATCACAACCCACTTGACCAGGTTTTTATTTAGACGCTCGTTATAAATAAAATTAATATGTCGCTGCGTTCATAGCGACGGGTTTGAATATACATGTATGCAGTGGCGTAGATAGGGGGGGGGGGCCTGGGGGCCCGAGCCCCCCCCGAAATGGTTCTAAAATATTATGTTCTGCGTATTTCATACTAAAGAAGTTTTCCATATGACGTTGTTTTTTGTTCGCCGTTTTACATTTCTTAAATAAAATGTTAAGTAGTCCGTACTCGTTAGATTTTTTTTGTTCGGGCCCCCCCCGAAACAAGTTTCTATCTACGTCACTGCATGTATGACGTCATAAAATTATTTCATTGACCGCGTTCAGGTAACTGCAGCGCTACAGTGCTTTAATAAAGCGTAAACCTGAACGAGGTGCATGTGACGTCATTGTTTGCAGCGCTTTCTTTAAGCGACCGCCATTTATCAAGCGGGGTATTTATATGCTACATCGCAGCGCTGCATTACAGCGTAAGGAATTCATAACCTCTACGACTGAATCAAGTTCAGGTAATTTAAAGCGCTACAACTTTACGCTGTGCTGCAACGCTGAAACTAATTTTTTACCTGAACGCGACCATTAGGTCTGTTCGATAGCTCTACACTTTTTGTATCAACTGCTCCTGAGAGATTGCGATGTATATGACATAACATAAGTAGGAGTGAGAAAAATAGAGTAAAGGTGTTAAAAGTGTAGAAAGTGCAGAGCTACCGAACAGACCTACTATTGTTTAGGCTATTTTCGTGACCCCCTTTTAATATCACCGCGACCCCCTAGGTTGAGAAACGATGCCTTAGACGAATGATTTCGAGTCAGGCGTTTAGTTAAAACTTCAAATTATTCATTTTGGGACACTTCATGTCTTAAATATGTGTAATGCTTGCGTGCGAGTGGCTCAAAAACTGATCCTTATAAATAGTGAGCCGAATTTGATATTTTGTTCGATTAAATACAAACGAAGCGGCAACGTATAAAGCTACAGCGACGGGTTAATGTGCACGCACTCGTTGCCGCCTTGTTCGAAATATTTATTGCCCTATGCCTTAAGGTTCAATTTATTTTATACCAAATTGGGAATGACTCGGATTCAAATTTCGTGCCTCCTCTGACATCACACTAATGCGGTCCACTTCTATATTGTGCGCATGCTCATAGGCAAATGACAAGGCAAATAATTTAATAACGTGCATAATTCACAAGGCAACGCTCGTCCGTCATATTAAGGCCCGATTTTACAATCGTCGGATAAGCATTATTCTTAGAATAACGTGACGTAGATATCGAGGAACATTAAAGAATATTCGACGAACAATTATTCCGTCCTTATTCCACGATTGTAAAACTGGGCCTAAATTGACATAAAACTACATATACAATGCGATCGAAAATGATTGAGCGTCCTTGTACCATGTACTATTTCGATATGAAAAACTCGTAGAAAACTCAATTAATAAACAAACTGTGCACAACATACGAACGCTATTGATTGTCACCTGACCTTGAGTATTCAAAAACGCGAAAATTCTCTAAGCCGCAGGTAGTTTTGATCACCTTTGGGTATTTGTTTTCTCAAGGACGCTCAATCATTTTCGACTGCATTCTACTTTGTTTACTTTAATCACGATTTAATCATAAGATCAGATAACTGCTTTTTTTTTTCATTGAAATTTTACTTATAGCGTTTTTCACTGGGACGTTTTCAAATGTACTGTACGCACCAGTTTAGTTATGAAGGCTAGTACACAATGGATTTGCATAAAACATAAGACATAAGCCGTAACAGTAATTCGACTTATGTAAAGAAGTGCGCTGTAACACAATAGCTCCGTAACGAGAACAAAGCAAATGTGTTTCTTACAGTTTATGTCTTATGTCTTATGTTTTATGTAAATGCACTGTGTTCGAGGCTTTAGTGCAAGAAAATCGTCCTGCCAGTGAAACATAAGGTATGTTCGATAGCTCTGCACTTTTCTACACTTTTTGCACCAACCGCTCCTGAGAGAGGGCGATGTATATAATAGAACATAAGTAGGAGTGAGAAAAATAGAGTAGAGGTGTTAAAAGTATAGAAAGTGCAGAGCTATTGAACAGGCCTATAAAAATCAAAGCAGTGTTGCCAAAAAGTATTCTATTCGGAGTAGATTTACTCCATTCAACAAAATTATACTCCTCTACTCCATAAAGATGCTTTTTTACTCCTATTCTTTTTTATTTTTCCTCATATTGTTACAGACTATTATTTTTTTTAACACTCATGTACATTTTAGTCTTTTTCTTTTTGTTTATTGGCAGCTAGACAGCTACTCCGGCGCCATCTATTTCTACTCCCATATTCTTCTGAGAACTACTACGATTATATACATATTAGACAATGGCAACACTGTATCAAAGTTAGTGCAGTGGTGGCAATGGTTGGTGACATATGCACAGATTTATCAGATTCCCTGTAGAGAAAGAGGAATTGCTATTAACTTAAGAGTGAGATGGTAAACACATCCGCTTCGAAAACATTGCTCATTCTAAGTCCCGTGATCTAGGCTTCGAGTGACATCCTTGTCGGATACATGAGCCAAAATTACTCACAGATATTCGCTATTTCACTCACATGCTGATATCAATCGAGAATACAGGAAACATAAGGCACTGTCTATCTACGACGTACCAGATCAGTGGACAGATGTATGTATATTAATTTGGACAGTTTGCGCACAGTTTGAAAAATTTTATTACACAAATTGCTCATTTAACTAATTGTCAAATTCTAAAGACTGTTACATAAGCAAACATTTTTGAGCAACCAATCATGAAATTTAATTGGAAAAAAAATAATAAAATGTAATTGACTTTATGTGTAATACATATGATAAAATATTACATCGAAAACACTTCAAAAATAATCAGTCAATTAATACCTTACCTCTAGTTCCTTAATAATAGCAGAATTATAGTCGACCGTCTTCCTCATTACAGACTTCCTCAATCTTTTTCCATCGAAATCCTCAAGTGTCATGTTACCTAAAGGTCCTGGTAACGGTCGTGACATATTAAGGAACGGCCTAAACGGTGGCCTATTGTTATTTGGAAATCCGGTCCTGTAATCAAACTTCTGATTCCCGGAAGGCCCCATCTGATTGCTTGGACCTCCCATATGTGGCGGTGGCATCGACAAATTAGGTAGCGACATTGCGGAGGCCCCCGTTAAACTCGGAGGCGGCTGAGCAAACTCCATCGTACACACTTTATATACGTGAATATCTTCAAATCAACATACTTTTTTGAACATTAACAGTTACTTATGTTCACACAATGTCTGAGCTCGTACACAATAAAAAATCATCTCCATGCTGTCGCGTTTGCATGTCCAAGGAACGTTAACGCCAACGTCAAAACGTTAATTCTTCAATCCTGCTCATACCTGGCGCATCCCGAGGACTACACATAATTAAATTAACACTTAAGTAAACGAATTTATCGCTATAATAATCGTAAAGAATCTCAATTTTTTTAACGATATCACAACCAAAAACAAAATGGCAGCTTCACTTGATCGACACTGTAAACGCGCATGCGAAGATATTTTGGCGCCAATTTTAATTTTACTCAACAAATATGATTCAAACATTGAAGAAATGTGATTTTTAACATAATCTGCTTAATAATTAATTAACGCTGGATTTCACAAACGTCACTTAACTTTAATCATCGATTAAGAATAATCATTCCTATACCTTCAACACATGTAACCATGGCAACGTTTACTTTTAACGGGTGATTAAATTTAAGTAACGTTTGTGAAATCCGCCATAAGTGTTATAGTTACGTATGATTTATTTTTACTATTCTCTTGAAAAGAAAGCTCCTGTCGGTGTTGCCAACATATGAGAGCTATCCCTTTTTAACGGTCATTTTCAAATCATTAGGGATTAGATACATATTTTTTCTAAATATGAGATTTTCAGTTTTTATTTCGTAAAAAGAAACTGGAAGTTTGTTAAGGCTGGATACTATCTAGGAAAAAATAGTGTCCCGCTTTTCATGTTCGTCACTGTCTGTACAGTAGCGGATAATAGGTAACTTTGATAATAAAAAAATAATAATAAAATTGGGGCAAAAATAATACAAATTATAACGCTAACAAGACAAATGCTATTGTTGCTATTTTTTTTTTTTATAGCAACAATAGCATTTGTCTTGTTAGCGTTGGCAATGGTACTAAGTTGTACGGTAGCGGACAATAAAATCCGGGCACATCATTTGTAGAATGTAAACTTCACTTTAATATTCTTGACATTTAATACATACATATACAAAATGTCACTAGTAATTCCGACGTTTAATACAAATTTTAACAGAAATATAACCTCAATAAAAGCCTGATTTACCAAATTTGTCGAAATATAAATGACATGTCAAATCCTTGCCCGGATTTTATTATCCGCTACTGTACCCTGGTGATCAGGGGACTGGTGATTTGGTTAATCGATTGGCGGAATTTGAAAAAAATTATAAATAAACGATGATTATGTAATGTCGTAATTGTACAAATTTGCATATTTTCGTAAAATTCCTAGATTTAGAGGCTTAATCCGAAAATCCGAACGGACCATGAAAATCCGTAGATCTACGGATAAATACGTAGGGTTAGCAACACTGCCTGTGTTTTACCACCAATGATCTGGTACAGGGTAGATAGACAGTGCCTTATGTTTCCTGCATTCTCTATTGATATCAGCATGTGAGTGAAATAGCGAATATCTGTAGGGAATCTGGCTACTTGATAAATCTGTGTTTTACCACGCCACCGGATGCCACCAACTGTAGAAAAATAAATTCAATACCAGCAACATAATTCGCGTACAGACATTTACAGACACACTGGGGGCGTGTTCGAAAACTCAGAGCATTACTCTTGGGTAATATTCTTTCTCTCTCATATAAATCATTCTGTATATTTTGCTTTTCACTTTATTCACTCTATTGGTATAACTCTTAGGGTGCGTTTCGTTTGTACGCTCACACGCTTCGAGCGCTCACGCTTAAAAGCGCTATTTTCTGTGGTTCCATTTGGCGTTCAGTCGCTCAAGCTGTTATAAGCTAAGGTGTTTCTTTTGATTACTGTTTGCACAACGAATTCATAACCTTAAAAATATAACTTCATAGTGAAATTAATCCAAGCACAGCTGCAGCACCTGTTTCTAAAGTGTAACGTTTGTTTATAACCTTCGTTATCTTTACCTGACTATGATCAGCTGATCTCCTCATACGTTCTGTTTGGAACATAAGCACTTACGCTTTTGCTGCCCTGCCTCGATGGAATAAGCGATCGTGAGCGAAGACAATTACATCATAATGACGTTGCTACTTCGTCATCTAGCGCTTTGTGAGCATTTGCAAAGCCAAAGGGAACGGTTTAAGCACTGCTTATGAGTGCTCAAAGCATGTGAGCGCGCAAACGAAACGCACCCTTATACTTACTCTTTGCATTTTCGAACACGCCCCTGTGTATTAACAAACTGATCATGTATAATCTTGTTTCTTCAATTGGCAACACTGGATAAGAAAACTAGGTTATGTTCATTATTTATCAAAAGTCAAATATTTTAATTTATTCTTAATGAAAATGACACAAGATAATAAAGAAGATAGAATAAATATTCATTTAGAAACGAACAATGCATTAGAAAGGTACAACTTCTTTTATGTTTAAAGTGGTACATTGTTCGTTCGTAATTTATCTAGAAAATATGTAATTCTATTCTCTAAGCAACTTTCAACACATTTTATAATCGACGTATAAATTGAGTTTAAGGAAAAACATTGTTGGTTAAACATATAGAGCCCCATCGTTTATAAATTTTTAGCTCATTGTTAGGCACAGCTTCCAAAGTCTTCTAATAGGTCACTCACCCTGGGAGATCCTGTATAAGTTAAATGAATTTTAATAATCCAGTAAGTACATAAATAATCACGTATAATAAATTAATTATTTTTAGAGTAAGTGAACTGGTACAAACTCGTTTGGTCGATTGTGGATGGAGAGACCAGGTGCGTTTAGCTTGTCGCAAAGCCATCACAGAAAACGGAGACAGAGTTCCATCAGTCGACGAATTGATTACAAAAATTACCCAGAAAGCTAGAAGCATGGTCCCCGACCCGGTAAAGAGAGAATTACTACATGAATTAGAGTTGGTGCTCGTAGGTGTAGATAAGGCATCACATAATAAAACTATTTAAACAATAACTAGAATTTAATGAAGACTTTTTTAATCGCATAATAAAATCTCAATTTAAATATTGTGTTTTATTTGCATGCCTACTTCGTTTCTTACGAAAAATTAACATAACTTGCAAAAAGGACTTTGTTGTTTTTTTATTTTATTCAAATAAATACACAATTAAAATTTCATAATGTGAGATTCTAGAAGTATTGCTTTGCTTACTTAATATTTGCATATGTAAATGTGTGTGTGTATACAGCGAGAATTTTTTTCAAATAGAACATTTAATAGTTTAGTGAGTTTTTCAAAAGGACTACATTTCATGTGAAAAAAGTCTTACTGTATAAATAAATACTGATCAAAATTACAGTTCATCTTTTACATACAATTTACACATGCAATTTTCAGAAGTATGAGATTGTTCCACCTTCTCCATCCCATCCAAAACACGAACGGGGCTTTTCAGTCTCTTGCTGAAAGTATTCAATAAGTTAGCGTAGTAACAAAATATGTTCTGCGACAGTAAGTTATCTTCAGCAAATTTCTGTCCTCTCTGCGCAATCGCCTTAGCTTCATCGTCATGTGCTAAGGCCCATTTCAACTTGTCTACTAAATCAGAGATGTCTTCCTTTATTGGAATGTAGTGAACATCGGGGAGTATTTCCTTATAAAAATGCTCATAATATTTGGAATCTTGCTTAAAAATTAACGATCCACCTCCAAGTAGATACGGAAAACGATAAGCTGCCACTGTACCATCTAATGAGACTTGATATTTATACTAACAGAAAACACACTCTAAGTATAAGTGTAGGATGAGAAATGTGAAATACTTACATCAAAAAATTTGAAAACAGATATGTGATCACTTTTGGGGCCGTATTTCTCTTGCTCTTCTCTAAAGAAAAAGAAGTTTGTAATTGATACGTTAAATAACTCGGGAAAGTCTCGAGATATATCTATAAGTTTCAGTCTTGTTCTGCTCGAGTCTCTGCCTCTCCAAAATGCTTTCGGTATCCTGTTTTCCCAAACATCCTGAACATTTCCTTGAACCGACAGCATATCTAACATAACTCTAAAAAAAAAATAGTTCTCAAATATACAATTTGATTGATTTGACACACCCTAGGTACAGTCCTTCTATTTACTTGTTTATTTTTAATACTAACATGAGTTGATTTAAGAATTCTACAAAAACTACTTCAACTGATAAAGAAATCATAATTCATAACACGTAGAGAAGCTGGTCTGCGTTTTTATATTTGAAATGTGAAAATGCATAAATGAAAAGGACGTAATTTTTTGGTAACAACAAAAATATACCTTCCCATGTTTTCTAAAGTTGATTCGGATATATCATAGGTAGGCATAACAATATCAAAGGAGTCGTCGCTTCCGCACCATGAAAATATGGGATACTTTGCTGTATTGCTCGTTAGGGGCCAATCTCCGAGATTGACGAAGAATTCCAAATCTGGTAACACAGTCTTACGCATCAAAGACAGCAGCATGCTATCCATAAACATTTTAAAGCCCACGTATTTACCGTAACACTTCCGGTGAAGTTTATTGTCCTTTATAACATAGTGACACAGACTTATTGCTCCCGGACTATCAAATTTTTCAATCACCTATAACAATAATATTAAGATTAAAAAAAATAATACTTAATTCAAGAGAAAACCTGCGCTCTAAGTTTACTCCAATCAATCTCTTCAAAGTGGCCGAGGTCGTTCAAAATTTGTCTTGGGACTTCCCCACACTGCCAAGTTTTCAACCAGCTGTAAATATCCACCACGGGACAGTCACATTCATCAAAATAAATATTCTCGTTGAAAACGTATGGGGATTGAGCTACGTGTTGATTCTTATATTTCACATCAATCTGTAATTTTTGGCAAGTCTCGTAAAGTTTATAACGAATTATTAACGTGTCATCTTTACGATGTAAAACGTCCTTTCTAATTCTGCAAGGCCTGTTGTGTATTTCGCCTTGAATTTTAATATCCAAAGCCGAAGTCACATTAATGCTGCTAAAAATTAAACTAATACAGTTCACTGAATTACTCACTTCTTTTTCATGCGAAGAAATACCTTATTTCTGGCTGCATTAATTTAATGAAAAAGTATCTTGCTGGCATTACGATTTCATGAGGCTTTAAGCCAGGTCCCCAGACTCGTACATTTTCATGGGTTGCCAATAAACCTTGGCTGTATAGTATAATGAATAAAGTTGTTAGTCTCCCCTGCATTTTTATGTGTTTTCAACAGTGCAGTCAGTGCATAATAAAATAAATAATATTTATAACCTCCATAATATTTCTACCAATCTACCCCTTTGAAAAAAATTTAAACTCATTTAAGATAATTTTCTTTTCACAATGCGGAGGAGCTACTCGGCCTACTCGGAGCTACTCGTTGCTTAACAGGGTTGCCAGATGTCGGAACTTAGATATCACAATGGCTGCGTTCCGCCAAAGATAGGGCTTACATTTCGCTATTGCCACAGTCTACATACAGTCTTGCCACTGGCGCTAGTTTCGCGTACAAAATTCTTGGAAACTCGGGGAAGAATGCGCAGTAGTCTCGCTGCTTCTATTCGTAGTTTGGTTTACCGGCTTGGTTCGGGCACGTTCGGGCAACTGCAAACACTGCAAGATTTTAAATTTAAATTGTTTGCGCCACGTAAGAATCAACGCACGGAAGAATGCGCAGTGGTTGCATTGAAGACACAAAGATCAAAGGTACCGACGCCAAGTGAACAGACTGTGTGTAGACTGTGCTATTGCTATGTAGCAGAGCGCTAATTTGTAGCGTATTAGGTAATTGAGAACTGGCTGAACGGGTGCTTCGTCTTGCTCCGTTACTTTCACGTGTCCAAATTTTCAGATAAACAGTAGCCTGTGTTATTTGTCCTAGGATTCTAATTTGTACAGGTTAATTCTCAAGGAAAACTTATTTCAATGCTTACAGCAGCAGCATCAACTGGCAATCATATGCTCAGACATAACCTAAAACAACAACGCTACAGCTAGCGCTAGCGACGTAGCTTTTTTAAAAAACGATTTAAAATATGGCGGCCGCTAGGTTTATCGCTCCCCCTTAGCAAAAGTTTAGCTTCGGCTTGAACACATACACTGAGAAAACAAGATGTGTTAATCCAACCAAAAAACTGTTTGTCCAACAAAAGATTTCGTTTCAATACGTTCAAACAATTTTTTTTTATAATTTAACATTTATATAAATGTCATTAATTTTGTTTTGTACTAATCAGATTACCATGTCAAAACAAATAAATCAAATAGCTTACTGTTATGTTACACAAATACTTTGTTTACAATAAACCAAATATTTAGTTGTAAATTTCTGTAATAATAAATTTTATTTAAAGTAACCACACAAAATTAAAATGATATTTTTGTTACAGTAACATGTGTATGTATACCTATTTAACAAAAATTTTAGTGTAATCAACATTTTTATTCACAACAAAAAGAAAACTATTATATCAATGCATTTTGTTTTCTCAGTGTATATAACGTCACGCTACGTGGCGCACTCGAAGCGCTACGTAGCTTTCTGCCAGGCTGAACGCAGGCAACGTCAAAAATATTGTTTGAGGTTATGTGACAAAAATTGTTTTCGTTGCTTGTGAGCAGGGTTGTCAGTTTGGGCGATTTGTCGCCAATTGGGCTACCTTTATCATACGCTTTGCGACATAAATTAAAAAAAAAAAAAAATTAGTGTGCACCAATGCCGCAAGTGGTACTCGTTTTAAAATTAATAGCGTAGATTATAATCCCATTTCTACCTCATCTCTAAATATTTTCAAAGCACGCAAGCATCTCTACTGCACTACCGATTTAAATGGCCAAGGTCATCGGCAGGTTGTGCGGAAGATCAAAGGTGCCGCCTCGAGTGATGCTTCTGTATAGATTAGTCTTCTGTGGTAAAGGTTAGTGATGTTCTTTTATTCATCGAAGAGCTAAGCGTACTCATTGGAAAAACATCAAAGCGTATTTTTATTCATCATACATTTTGCGATTAAAGTTATCAATCTGGTCTTTTATTCTTCGATGAGGTAATCTAAAACTCATCGGAGTCATCTGGATCTACTGCTGATGAACCGATGAATTAGGGCGGGGAGAGAACATTGTAGAGGTTATATTGGTTATATTTGTTATGTTTGTAAACATCAAAACGTTATTTGATAAAATGAATGAAAATAAAGAAGAATGCTTAATACCAGTTATGTTCACATATAAACATAAAACGTTTAAGTGTAGAAATTATTTATTTGTATTCCAATTCCAATTACCAACAACACCACTTATCAGCTGATTGTTCTTTTATTCAGCGCAATCTGTAGTCATCGGTGGCTTATTTGACATTCATCGATGACGTCACACCGATGAAGCGATTAAATCAATTGGCTGAATAAAAGAACACGCCTGTTTACTTTGGCTTAAGTCTAAAGCCCGTGTCCCATTGCAAAAATTTTATAAAATATTTTTATACAAAGTTTTTATAAAAACAGTATGATTTCATAATTTTGTGAAGTACTTTCAAAAGGTGTCCCACTGTAAAATAGTTTTATAAAATTTTCACATAAACAATCTTAATAGTAACATAATCTATAATAAAGTGTACTGTTTTAAAAGTTAAAAATGGATAATTCAAGATAAAAGCAGCTAACCGCTGCTATTGTGGCTACTGTGGGGTATATAATAATTTTAAAAAAACGTATAGAATATTTTCTATCTGATATAAATCAATTAATAAATCCGTTTGCTGTTCTGTCCAATTGCCAGACATCTTAAAATTAGTTGAACACTATAATAATACCTATAATAAGCATAGCATCACGGCTACACGATATCTTACTTTATACATAGATAATACATAAATAGATGGGACACTCAATAGAAAGTTTGAGTACCTTGTAAAGCGGCCTCTACAATTAGGGGAAAAAGTAACCGTAGTTCCAAACCCAAATATAACCTTTGATATTTCAATATTTAATTTTCATTTATCATTTATCAACACTAAATAAATATAATCATACGTTAAAAATAAATATTGTTATGATTTTACCATGTGTAACCATAGCAATATTTACTTTTAGTCGATGATTACATGTATTTAGTGTTGGTGAAACCCAGCAATAACTTGTAAAACCGAAAATAAAACACAGTTTCATAAAACAAATTATATTTAAGTACATTTAAAATAAGTACAGTGCATTATAATACATACAACCACTACAGAATTAACGTCAGAGTAATATACGAAATAATAATTTTTATGTAGTCTACAATTATACCGTATAATTCCAAAAGGACAAACAGACCAGTAAAATTCACGATCATTCTATTGTATGTTCTACACTAAAACTACAAACTGTGATTTCTCAAAATATGGTTCATTGGTCTGTTCGTCGTTTTGAAATAACAAGGTCGACTTAATAGTCTGTTTAGTTTTAATAAAAATAAAAAATGCTCATCAGTTCATCATCTAAATGTGAAAACGCTCAGGTTAACAATTGTGAGAGAATCAGCTGTTGGTACATCACATTTCAACATTCAAATCGATTTATGCTAATAAAAGATTCTGATCTTTGTTTTCAAATTTTCATATCAAATTATAACCTCCACAATCAAACAGCTAGTGTTCAAACAAAACAAAAAATTACTACGGACTAAAGAATGTCGACAGCACTGACCATAAACTAAATGCAGGGCAACGAATCCAAAAATATTCTCACCTTCTGAACAGGTATAGTCTACCTTCTGGAACAGGTATACTTACCTTCCGGAACAGGTTCATCTAATTGCTGGTTCTCGTCATTTATCGTTTCTATTTGCAGGGGCTCTAAATAACATAACTGAAATTAATAATAATGGTTATCTACCAAAATTTAAGACAGATTACTACCTGGTAAATGTTCAGTGAGAACAGCTGTATGAAGTAAAATATTATTTCTGCCGAAACAGTTTTCCATAAAATGTTTAAATGATAAAACTTTAAAAATAAACGATAACTTTAAAATAACACAAACCACAACAACGCCATGCCACAAAGAGCATAATCGCATAACGCGATCATAACGCTTGTAACTTGCGTTCGATTGGTTGGACAGGTCGGTGGCGTTACGGATGTAAGGCGCCAAATTTAAATTTATGCACTGCTGCGACCTCTACAATTAGGGGAAATACTACTACCTCATTTTGCTAGGTACCAAGTTCTCCAATATAAGTGTCCACCCCGTGCTTTATATTAGTTGTGCGATGACTTAACTGTGGACTTAACCTAACACCAGGATTTCGGAACGTACGCGCACTTATTTAAATTTGTGAAACCGTAAAAGCCAATCATGTACCGGTTTTCATAAAAATTATAGAAACTGTTGTATTCTATAAAAGCCTTTTACGTGACGTTATAAAAATAGACGAAACGTTAAAATATTTTCATATGACGTCATTTGTATAAAAATGTGAGCTGTCCCATTATAAAAGCAGTTTTATAGAAACATTTTATAAAAATATTTTATAAAACTTTTGCAGTGGGACATGGGCTTAAAGATTTGTCTGTGCATACGGCCATCAGTGAACACTTTTCCATTTCTTCATAAACATGTCGAAATTACTACCACATTATTATCCCTTGTAACAGTTATCTTTTAATAACTACAAAATTACAATTTGAATTTAAAAAGGCTCCTGAGGAATTTTGAAGAAATTTATTAATTTCAATACGTTAAGGAAATTCAGTATCACTGGGTTGGCATCACTGTACTCTGTATAAAAGTGTCAAAAAAGTTGGGGTTCTGTTCGAATACGACATATGATTTTAAACAATTGTAATGGGTAAAAAGGGGAAACAGTCAACAAATTTGGGACGTTCTTTAATAAAAGACCGTTTCGGTAACACTAGCGGACGAAAATTCGTCGGAAATGATAGCATGGTAAATTCAACTTTTCCGTATACGAGTCACAAATTTTAAGGGGCCTAATTTTAACGAAAAATTTCAGCTGCACACGACCGAAATACAAGACGGGTACGATTGGGGCAGGCTGAATTTGCAGTCGGTCACGGAAGAATCTTCGTTTCAGGAGTTCCTATCGACGGCCGAACTGGCCGGTACTGAATTTCAAGCGGAGAAATTGAATATAAAGTTCGTAAATCCGAAGTCAAATGTTGGATTGCTGACACAGAAGGAAAAGGAACATGCACTGTTGGAATTTGAGAAGAATAAAGAATTAATTCGGATTCCAAGAAGGTATGTGTATTCTATTTGCAGTGCCGGCTCTGGAAACTTTGGCGCCCCGATGCAAGAGGTGTTTCAGCGCCCCATTATATTATTTATTTGAATTTAATTTTGTTTCCCGGATTCATTGAAATGATTTATTACTTTCATGAAAAATTATAATACAGGAGTAGAGTAGCTATAGGCGTTCGAAGCCAATCCTTTATGAACATTTTACATTGATGTATCTGTATGGTTGCCTCCAATTCTTTAATTTATTAATGTATGTATTATTTTTAACTAAATTTTATGCTATAGAAAATGTAATTTTTTTGTGCCGCTAACTTAGTTTTTTAAGCTCGACTACTTCAGAGTTACTTGCTATGAAAATAATATAAATACAGAACTTACAAGTAGAATTTCCAATGTTTAAAATTTATTGAAGTCAATAAGTAAACTGTGCAATTGATTTCATAAGTATTATTGTGAATACAGACCTGCATGGGATTCGCAAACCACTCCGGAAGAACTCGCGCAAAGAGAAAGAGATACCTTCCTAGAATGGCGACGCACGTTAGCCACATTGCAAGAAGAGAAAGGCATTCTTTTGACACCATTCGAAAAGAACTTAGAATTTTGGAGACAGCTGTGGCGGGTCGTCGAGCGAAGCGATGTAATCGTCCAAATAGTAGACGCAAGAAATCCCCTGTTGTTCCGCTGCGAGGACCTAGAAAAGTACGTTAAAGAAGTATCCGAAGAAAAGAGCAACTTGATTTTATTGAATAAGGCGGATTTCCTTACTGCGCAACAGAGGGAACACTGGGCGAATTATTTTTCAGAGTTAAACGTTCACGTCGCGTTTTTCTCAGCGATTGCTAAAGAAAGTGACGAAACAGAAGAAACTGAAGGAAATACAAGAGATTTGTCGGTGGAAGACGTTAAACGAGAAATCGAAAAACTGGACGAGTCTGTAAGTAAAGCTGCGGACATACTTGCAAGTATATTAAAAAAAGTTGAAAGAGTCATAACGAATTACGTAAACGACGAAGAAAAAAAAGAAAGTGGCTCTTTGAAATGCAAAAATTCTAGTGAGTTGCTAACAAGGGAGAAGTTAATCGAGTTTCTTAGAGACTTTCATAGGGGAATGAAAGTTACGTCGGGTGTAACAACGATCGGCCTAGTGGGGTACCCAAACGTTGGAAAAAGCTCTACGATTAATGCGTTGATGACGGTCAAGAAAGTTTCCGTTTCTGCAACGCCTGGTAAAACGAAGCACTTTCAAACACTTTACTTAGAGAAGGATATGTTACTTTGCGACTGCCCGGGGTTGGTGATGCCCAGTTTCGTGTTTACTAAAGCGGATATGATTATAAACGGTGTTCTGCCCATCGACCAAATGCGTGATCATGTGCCACCGGTAAATTTGGTTTGCAGTTTAATACCAAGACGTGTTCTTGAATGTAAATACGGCATCATGATACCGCCACCAATGGAGGGAGAAGATGAAACAAGATGCCCTACAGCGGAGGAATTACTAAACTCATATGCTTGTGAGTATTTACAAAGATTCAATTCAAGGCTAACACTTTGTTTTATATTTGTAGATAATAGGGGATTTATGACGGCCAACGGTCAACCAGATAATCCTAGAGCCGCTCGTTATATTTTAAAAGATTTTATCAACGGGAAACTTCTTTATGCGCATGCTCCTTCAGGAATAGAACAAGATGTATACCACACATGGCCGGAGACTACTAAATCTCATTCAGATAAACACATCGGCACACCAAGGCAAACTCGAGCTACTAAAGTAAATATAACCAACACACCAAGCCAAGATACTTATATTGTAATGTACTTTTAGCCTAACCGTACCACTGGTGAAGATGTAGATAGAGTGTTCTTCCAAAATCTTGGGCATAGGGTGCACACTAAAGGTTCCATGGGAAAACTTTCGCTTATTACAAAGTATGTTCACTGATTTATGTTTAAATGTAGGCCCGGTGCTAGACATGATTTTCGATGAATCAACCAATTCAGGCGGCAAAATGTAGGTGAAATATAAGCGACTTTTTAGATGACATTTGATTCCTCTTTCTCGTCGTTATAGCCGTTCTCCATTTACAACTTATTTGAACGCGAGTCGATTCAAATTCACTTAAAAATCACTGCAATGAATGAATGAATGCAGTTTTCGTAATACTAAATGATGAAATAAATCTTTATTTTGGCAAAAACATTCATAATAATAAACTTTGATAAGTAGGCAGAATTATGAGTGTGATTTAGTTGTAACTATAGCAATGTGTGAGATACAGAGCAAATAGTAATAACGGCCGTGGCCGTTAAAATTTTCTTCGCCTACCATATGCGAAAGTAACTCATATTAACCCTAAAAATGTGACGGAAAGTAATGTTTATCTGCCCTTGGGCTGCTAAACTCATAACAACACGATTTATAGTTCATAATCTAGCGACACATTGACTTTCATTTGCGCGCTTTGACATTTCACAGAATTTTTCATTAAAAGTCAGTTTTAAACAAAGTTTGAATTTGATTTAGGGCTAGGCGAAAAACAGTTGTGTGCCACATGCAGAAACGCATTAGCAGCCGTTAGCTCTGAGCTGCACGAGCGAGCGAAGCGCCACCTAGTTTTCTATTTTAAAACCTCGCATAATAGGTAACTTTATAAGGTAACTCAATCATGCAATTTTACTGCACATGCGCACATTAGAAACGCGAAAATAGCCGTTCGTCATCTTACCCCACTCTCCCTACAACAAATCGAAAATTAATTTCAAAAATTATTTAATTAAGCATTTTATTAAAATATTTGACATTAATTATTTTTCAATAATGTATATCTTTTGTGATATGGCGAGGAGATCGAAATATTTGAAATCGACATAAGAAAAGTATTTTATTTCCACCTTCTAGTTACTTTTACCTTTGAAACCCGACTTCCTTTAGTTTCCGTATCTTGTAAATGGGACTTTCATTTTTTAGGTTACGTTGGTTTCGATTTTGTGCTATTATTTTGGATTTTTTACTGCCTTCTCCATACTTTTCCAACATTTTATTGAATGCATTTTGCCTAAATGTGGTTCTTTGCTTGTTTCGTAACGAATTTCTGGGTCATTTTTGAAAATTGCATTTTGCAATTGACAACTAAATTGTGACAAACGATAATTTGATTGACAAAACTTTAAATGCAATACCAATCGCTTTTGTAAGACAACATAAGAACAAGAAAAAATAATAATTTCTGTTTTTTACACGTTGGTAACATTAGGAGGGGCGGCAAATGTAAGTCTCGATTCGGGCTGCAAATTATCTAGCGCCGGCCCTGTTTAAACGTTGGACGTAAAAAATGTGTTTGTTATTTTTTAGTTCCGAATCCGGTTCCACGAACAGTTTAAATTTGGAAAAGCCGTGGAAAAAAGTGCATAAACATGAAAACAAGAAAAAGAAAGAAAAGCTCAGAAGACTTTATGCTCATTTGGATCAACATTAACGGTGACATTGTTTATAAGTGTGTCCTTTAAGGTTTCTTACAACTAAATTTCTTCCAGTTATACAGGCTGTCTTACGAAAAACGCCCCAAGCCGTAACTCCGTTATTTATAGATTAATTTTAACAAACAAAAAGGCAAATAAAATGAGACTAGAAGTACTATAAGGTGAGCCCAGTTTCAATTTTTTCAAAAATTACCTTCAAGGTCAAACGACTGTCAACTTTTATTTTTCAAATGGCTCGGTATATTTTTTATTATTATATCTGGTAGAGATTTTTTTTCTAAATCCAATAATGTGCAACACTTTGACATTTAAAAAATATTTCTCGTAAAAAAAATGAACTAGTCTATTACGCAAAACGTGCTTTTCATAAAAATGTTAAAGTTTGTCGTGAAAACAATGTCACTGAGCGTTATTTTTCACAGTTGTTTCAAATTGTCAAGTTATTCTCTTTGTATGATTTATTGTTTCCTAAAAAAAGCCGATTATGGATAATACTCAGTTGATTGACTTACTCCAAGCATATTTTGAATGCAATAAAAACACAAGCAGTGCGTCCCTATAAAGAGGGATTTTCTCCCAAAGCAACTTACACAGTTGTAGACTTAATTTTAATTATTTCATTAATGTTTTCTGTACTGCTTGATTGCTGTTTTTATTGCATTCAAAATATGCTAGCAATAAGTCAGTCAGGTGATTGTTATCCATAATCGGCTTTTTTTTTAGGAAACAATAAGTTGTACAAGTAGAAGAACTTGATAGTTTAAAACATCTGTGAAAAATAACCTCAGTGACATTGTTTTCACGACAAACTGTAACATTTTTATGAAAAGCACGTTTTGGAGAATAGACTAGTTCATTTCTTTTTTTTACGAAAAATGTTTTCTAAATATCAGTGTTGCACATTATTGGATTTAGAAAAAAAATCTCTACCAGATATAATAATAAAAAGTATACAGAGCCATTTGAAAAATAAAAGTTGACAGTCGCTTGACCTTGAAGGTAATTTTTAAAAAAATTGAAACTGGACTCACTTTATAGTATTTTTAGTCTCATTTTATTTGCCTTTTTGTTTGTTAAGATAAGTCCATAAATAACGGAGTTATGGCTTGGGGCGTTTTTCGTAAGACAGCCTGTACAAAAGAAAAAAAATAATAAGGGTTTAATGTTTTTAATAAATAAATCAATTAGGAAATCGTTTTAATTACATATCTTAACAATAACATAAACCTTAGTTTTACAGTACATGCTTCATTATGTTTTTATTTATTACCCCTCAAATTACTATAATAAGCATAAAGCCACACGATAATATTAACAAAACAAGAGGAAAAGAATAAAATAAAAACAGATTCTCGAACGTGTTTCCTACGTTAGTATAAAATATATAGTGTAAAATATATAGTTACAGCTACATACTGGTTGATAAGGTGGTAAGTTCCATTTTAACGGTAGATTCAACAAATTAATAAGGAAAGTGGCAGTACAATTAATTAATTGATTAATTGAATACGATGCTATGAAGTATTGGCCTTTGACATTTTTCCTCGAAATTGTGGAGGACTTCGTCGATGTCGTTATCTATATCGTCACTTTGCGAAAGCTAAAACAAAAATAATTATTAATGATAAATATGAAAAAAAAAAATCACTTCTACAACCTTTTTTTAAGAATATCTAATAATTATTGTTTTTCTTTTGAAGCGGCTTTAAAAGTGACGTTGAAAGTATACCTACACGTACAGTTGCGGACAGAAAATTTCGTATATCACTGTTATTCCACTGGCGTAAAAGTTAAGGAATTCCTATATGTATACGTCAGATGAGCGACAGTGACATCCGAAATTTTCTGTCCGCAACTGTACAAGTTATTCTTGTAAATTCTCCTGCTTATGCAAAACTGCCAACTTTAAAACGAATGTAAATATAAACATGATAAGAACCAAATAAGAACCATAGAAAATATAAAGTATATTAAATAGAAATATAACTGAAATAGGCCACCTGACAATCATGATTTTACAAGATCAAACACCGAAGGCGCTAGTGTCGCGGACGAATTCAAACGAGTATGGACGAATTCTACCGATTGCATCGTCAACATGTTCAACACGTGGCAAACACACGATACTGGCACAATACCGGTATTTTCCGCCATTAGCAACCATTGATGCATTTCTGATTGTTATTAACGTACAGAGCGTTAGTAGCTAGTGTTGCGTCTAAAGTGCTGTGACTGGTGCTGTCTGCATACTGTAAAGCGCGGATGGAGCACACGCTAGTCACAGCCTACTAAACGCCAAATAAAGAAAAACCTAAATACATAATACAAGATTATATTTTCAAATTTCCCGCTTATTGATCGTTGGTTGCAAGATCAAACACGAATGGCGCTATTGTCTTAACTTTAATTTGTATTGTAGTTGCATACCCCTGATAAGAACATAACCTTTGAAAGTGGAAAGGACAGGACAGTCTTCCACTGCCGCATATTGTTTCACAAAGAATAAAGACACAAACTTCTAATTGTCGGAATTAAAGGTTACATTGAACCACACGTTGTAAAGTTAAGTTGGTATATCGTGAAATCGGTAAATTGCACTTGCGCAAACCGCCAACTTTTACAGAAACTTGTAGAAAATAGCGTTTGTTCCAGTTTTTCTGTAAAAGTTTACTTGTACAAGTATATTAAACTTTTAAGCAATTATTTGTTTCTTTCTAATGCATGCAAATAGAGAGAGAAAACGTTTAATGTCACTTGTAAAGAAAAACTTGTTCGTGTAAATAGCCCTTAAAGCCCAATTGACACGTACAAGAAAAACTTGTAGAAGTCAGTTCTCTCGTAAATCTAGAATGGGTTAGAAAGAGTTCGCTGTAATTTACAAGTTGATTACTTTGAAGGTAATTTTTGTGGTCGTAGATAAAGTATAGTACAAAACTCGAGTTGTAAAGCAATTACACACTTGTGGAATTACTTGCATTCGCCGCTGCGCGGCTCATGCGCAACTTTTCCACCGTGCGTAATTTGCTATTTACAATTATCGTTATGTAATATAGGTACTATTATTTCCACCTTCTTAGTAAATGACATTTAAAGTTCATTTTGCTGTTTATGGTAACCAAGTAAACGATACATTACAGGAACAGATATGTAATATTTTACGGGCTGGTATAAAAGATCTGTAAAATTTTACAGGCTTGGTTGTCTGTTTACATCACCATGACTACGTCTAGCTAGAAATAACGCCTTCACTAAGAAAAAACGTTTTCATAAAAGAAATTGAAGTAAATTAATTAAAAATCGCCATGTGAAGGTAGAAATAAAAGTTTGTAGGCGACACGCTTTGCAATTAATCTTTATTAGGCTCACTGGATTAAGGGGCTCGCTCCTGCGTCGCTCGCCCCACGAACTTCCAGCCCGTAAAGATTATTTTACAAAGCTTGACACGTAAATAACTATTATGACAATTTGAATAATAAATTATTATTATTATTGCATTCTTATCACAACAAAGTGCTGCATTTTAACAAATTATGCGCTAGTTTGCTCACAATCACTTCTCTGAAGTTAGCAAACGGTCCTCTAGTGAGGCTCCCTCTTCGGTACAGAAAAATGGCTCTGATAGGTAAATACATTCCGGCGCGAGATAAACGAATGTGACTGAAAACTACACTTGACAGCTTTTAGAATAACTACGAGCACGACCTACTAGATTTCATGAGATAGTAGGGCCACAGTAGGGCGACGTTTTCTTTTACGTCGTGGAACAGCTCCGAGCAACTCAGAATCGCTCTGCGCAATACAATGTGATCAATAAAGAATGTCTGAAAAAAGCTATCAATATTTAAATCCGAGTTACGTCAACTGTATAACCTGAAGATAAAATAATTTTGTTTGTTCTTCCACTTTCTGTTCAATGACATTCGCTAGCGATATTTTATATATCAGCTGTCTTAACAACTGCTTTGCATTAAAAACATATATCGTAATTTAAAATAAGTCTGATCTAACGCAGTGCTCCATTATTCGAAGGTGGCATATTGCAGTAGGTACAGCAGCGGACAATAAAATCCGGCCACGTCATTTGTACAATGCAAACCTGACTTCAATAACGAGTGTTCTTTTAAATTTAGCGTCGAAGTTGGCCGTGACAAGGTACTTTTGTGAACGCACCACAATTTTAATTATTTGTTTTGTTGTAAATTTTAATTTTCTTATTGTTTGTATTCATTGTTACAACAGATCTCATTCTTATTGTTATTCTTCATTTATTACGATAGATTACATTCTTGTGCGTCCTACTGTACTGTTGAGTTCGAAACCTCGAAAGCAAGGTTAGGAATTGCAAGTTCAAACGTCAAGTTAACAATTGTATGACGATGATGGTTCACAATGAAATTTTCATGGCCAACTTCGACGCCAGATTTAAAAGAACACTCTTTATTTTTGACACTTAATATCAGTTTAATTCTGACGTTTCATACAAACTTTATTTACTTATTCATTTTGACAGAAATATAAGCTCCATAAAATGTTGATTTATCAAATTTGTCGAAATACGCATGACATGTCAAATTCTTGCCCGGATTTTAATGTCCGCTACTGTACCTATAAATTAAAATAGCGGCACGGACAGTCATTATTGATCATACTGTACAGTGCATCGTTGTTTTTATGAAGGGTTTGAAGCTCTGAAGTGATTATCCTGCCCCTCACGTATATACTACGTAATATACACGAAATTGGTGCACGAAGCTCTCACATCGTTTTTGTGTCTCTTCTTAATGGGCATACACACGGTCAGGCAAGCCTTTTCGCGCTTGCTTGAGAGGCAAGTCTGCGAGCAAGTATGATAGATTCATTTAGGCCAGGAACGCACCATCAGTTCAGCGTACGCACATTCGCACTTACCTCCGAGCCTCAAAACGTTCAGTTAGGCGCGAAGGCATACTTGACCGTCTGTATGCCCATTTAGAGTTTGTCACCATCTTTATCCAGCCTGTGCAATTTATTAGTTCAACTATTTCTCCGTTGGCGCCACTTACCCAAATGATCGAAAGTTGATTATATCCCGAAAGAATGACATTTTCAATTAATGTCAAATTCGCGTGGTTTATAGCAAGTACTGTTCTAAATTTTTTCTCAATTATAATAGTTTTCTTGTGATTTTTTCTTTCGTTATTTATGGTGTTTTTTCTGTGGGTAACTAGTGCCAAAACGGGGAAAATTTGCGTTAAATAAAATATTGCCCGGCCGAATAAAAGCTCTGTTTTCTGAAATCTAGTAGATCGTAACTCCAGGCACAGTATACTCATCAATCAGTAGGGACAGCTCGTGTCGACGTTTTTGATATTCATACTACCGTTTTCACATCCAATATGGCCGTTATTGGCGGGCCTTCATTTTATTGCTACTACAAAGTGGTCAAGAATCACTGTTTGAGTTGGCAGTGCCGAATTTTATTCTTAAATGGTACAACTAGAGTAACTTCCGGTTGTTGACGGCTTGACACTGACAGCCGTCACTTTACAAGCGTCATTTGACATTTCAAATTCAAATTAAAACGCTAATTTTTATTCACATAACCTTCAATCTTATCGCTGTCAAACAAACCAACAAAACTTATATCCGGTTGCAGTGTTGCAAATGGCCGAATATGAAAATGCTCTTGATTATATTGCCATCTCAAACAGTTATTCTTGACCACTTTGTAGATGTCACTGGTTGAAAAAGTGGCACGGATAAAAATGATTGCAAGTAAATCATGGAATGCGATGTTTTACATAACTTCAGAGTTCCTACACAACATAATCTAATAAAGATGATTTTCTGTTCAATCTTTTTCACTACTCCGCATCCATCACACGAAATGCTGAATTAAAAAATGCCCATTTAAAAGCGACTGATGAATTCATCGGTGTGCCGCGCCACACGGCCGTTTGTGGAAGCTCCGCCAATTTCTAGACATGCGCGCTCAAAAATTATAGATCTTTACTCTATTTTTCTCACTCCTACTTATGTTATATTATATACATTGCACTCTCTCAGTAGTGGTTGGTGCAAAAAGTGTAGAAAAGTGCAGAGCTATCGAACAGACCTATAATTAATACACAATACAAACCTAATAATTATACAGGAACTCTAACAGATTCTCCCTTCAAAGCCGTATCATTAGCGTTGCCGTTTTAAGTAACAACTGCAAAAATTATTAGCTTCGGAAATTCGTAAGTGATCAAGAAATAATCGTCAACAGCTATACCTATTTTTTACTGCCATGAGCAACGGAAAGCGAACGGTTTACATATAGAGTTTCTTTAAACTCTATTAGAAAGATTGACTGTTTTTAGTATTATCTTATCTATTCAACCAGAATCCGCCAATGTCTCATCATTACAACAACGAATATCAGCCGTTATTTAAAACGCCGATGAGAAAGCGCCATGGTCAACATTTATAATTTATGTAATTCGCCGCCAAAAGAATCTGGTTACCCTACTATATGCATAACAACTATGAAACATATGAATAAACAGATCAGATAGTCTGTGGATGAAGAAAAAAAATCGCCCATGAAGAAACTAGTAGAGGTATATAACAATGCAGAATAAAAAGATTCAAAGTGAAAAAATTACTGGTACATTAAAAGCAAAAAATATCTTCAAATTAAAATAAAATACTTGCAATAACAATAAAGACTTCTGTTATTTCGTTGTTGCAGTAGCCAATGGTAAATAAGTTGAACTTTCAGTGACAGAGCAAAAATAAATTGCAGATTGGTAGATTTTTCAGACATATAACCACCAATCCAAACAATGTTTTGTTATGTAGACTAGAGTGTACTTGACTTTAAGAAATGGATGGGAGTCATATTACCACAACACTTCATTATGTAATACCTATTAAATAATTTACATACCATTAAGCACATATCACTAATTAAAAACGCTCCAATAGTAGCTTCTTCTAAATTATCTTGGATGTCGATATTGATGACGTGCACAATTGAATTATCAACGGGTTCCCTACTTTCCATACATTCTAAAACCTGATCGTATACTCGTTCTTCACAAGTTATAAGTATATCGAATTTATCGTCACATTCTTGAAACCGTTCGGGATGGGTTTTAATTCGTCGATTCCTATCTAAAGTATGGAGTAAGCCGTTTTGAGTATATCTGGCCCTCGATTAAGGAAGTATGTTATTACCATGCTTAGTGTTCTCGAATTCAAAAGGATACAATGCTTTGTCCTTGCTTAATAAGTCATTGTAGATGTCATCGTAGGAAACTCCGAAGTCATATACATTAGGCTTGTCTGCAGCTGAACCTGGAAGCTTAACTTTATCACCGGTACCGAACGATTTTACTGAGAAACCCTTTTTGGCCAGGAAGGCATGAGCTTCCATGCTGCGGTTCATATTACTAGAGCATATTACCGCTAACCTTAAATCGCTAACGTGAGGTTTTTCTGGTGCCATATTTAGTAAAAAGACCTATTTAGCTTTTTTTTAATGTATGATTGCCCAATATATTGAAAAATTCAGAATTTCAGGAGATGTGAATGCTACATAACCTAACGTTTTCTAGCTTCATAAATCTTGGAAAATTTAGATATCGTTCCAGTTCATAAAAGAGGACTTTTTGAGGTCTTATTATAACTAAAGAATTATTTTTGGAATAAGAATTTAACGTTATTAATAATATACCAAAGAAAAGTGGCAACCATAAAAAAATATCAATTAAGAATCAATGTTCCCAATGTTAATTTGACAACAATTGTAGTGGCTAGCAGTGTTGCCAACAATAGAAGATAGAATCTCATTTGATCATGGCCAGCAACATTAACATTCACTGACGTGTATGTATGGCCGTGTCAATTCGCCTAAAAATCGGTTCCGGAAAGCATGCCGTGGAGTACTCCCCTCAGCGCTCTCTATTAAAGATACTACAGAACTACTGACAGTAACGTAATGGCAACTGCAATTACTTAAAAACTCACAAGAGGCGCTGAGTGGAGTACCGTCAAAATTTTTAAAAGACGAATTGAAACGGCCATACATACACGTCAGTGAATGTTAATGGAGTTGGCCATGCATTTGATTAGGGCTAAAGTTGCATAAAAGATTTAAGCCAGGATTAAATTTAAGTATAACTCTCCTATTCTGTGAAATTTCCTGTCCACAACTGTACATAGAAGGATGAAAAGATATTGGACGCTCGGTACAGCTGAATTCAAAAAAAACGGGAAACGATTTTTTTCCAGTTGTAAATTTGGTTCCATTTGTCAGTTAATTGTCTACTTGACAATACATACATATCTTTAAAAAAAATTAACCTATTTACCTATGAACTGACATACCGTCAAATAATTCTAACCTATTTTTAGTAAATCCATTTTCACACTATGAAAATATTGAAAAAAACGTGTCGATTTATTTTGACATTTCCCGATTTTTTTGAATTCAGCTGTACTTTGGGAACAATTATGAATCTGATTAAAACATTAAATTTTATTCATAACTTTTTATTTAATTTGTGATACAAAGTTTTACATCAAGAAATATTATTATTTTTCTAAACGAATTGCCCTTTTTAAAATTCGACATTTTTCTTGGCAGTTTACAAATTACTTATAAATTAACATCGAATTTGCTTTCTAGAATTCTAGTTCAAAAATTCAGGTACATTTGGCGCATCCGTAGAACCGTAGAAACAATACCACAAAAGACAGATGCTGTCGCTAGTTCTCAAAAAAATAGCTGCGCCTATGAGCTGAGCTCAATTCAGTTGAACGCAAGAAATTATTTTCGAATTTATGGTGTTTGAACATTGTAAATCGTAAGAAATGATGGTAATATTGTCTGTCTCAAAATAAAAAAAATCCACCAACCTCGCAATTTACTTTGTAGATATAAACGGCAACGCTGCCGCATATGCCTGCTAGTGACAAATTTAGGGGGAAGAAAATTTTAACTGGGCAATTTAAAAGATTTCTGCGTTTTCGCGGCATCATAACACTTAGGGCAAATTAATTGCGTTTTCGCGGCATCATAACACTTAGGGCAAATTAATAGCGTTTTCGATTCATCTGCACCGGTTGCAATCAGTGTATTTGCATCTTCCTTTAACCTCATGCAATAAAACGAGATGAAGATATTCTAAGTGCGCATTAGTGCAGTCAATCGAAAACGCTGTAAGTGTTAATATGACATTTTAAATTTTGACGCTAAATTACTAACGCGCATAAATTACAGCGACTGTGAAGTACCAACCAAAACATATCTGGGAATTTTGATTTTTGGCAACACAAATCAACAGGTGGTGGTTTTTTTAATTTTGAGGCAGACAATAGATAAATACATTTTAATACACTTGTATTGAACCTATGGTGGAAATTTCGCCATGACTAGGCCCATGAATCATTTATGAAAACTATATTATGAATTATAAACTAGGAGAAGTGATTTCGAATAACCCGCCGAAATCTCCGAAAGTTATTGGTTGCTTACCTTTTGATTCCACACAAACCATCAATTCAAATTCAGAATTTACGTCCCTCATAATTCGTTGCGACAGTTCCGTAAATTTTGAAATCTTAAACAAGTACCTAAAAGTTATTATTCGTTAAATTTATTTAAAAAAATGCTGTTGCAATGTCAGATCAAAAAGCGATCGCAGGATGTCGCTACTTAAACTTTTGTTAAATTTATAAACTTTGTATTTAAATAAATCAAATTAACTTGGCGAAATTGCTGCACGGTTTTATAGTGTTTCCGAGCAGGGCTACAACTACTCATCCTAGTTTAAAAACAAGCATAACCAGCGGACTTGACGGAAACTTCAAGAATTTAAGTTGGCAATCCTGTTTTAATTAACATCAACCTGACGTTAATGTTTACAAAATGGACACCATTTTGTTGATGTGTTATTAAATAGTTGTTGGTGGGAGTTAAAAACGTCGAATTACACTCGATATAATTAGATACTAAGAATTTCCGTATGACATTATAGTAAGTGCGATTTTTAACAATTCTTTTTAAGTACGCGTATGTTGTGTCTTGTAGTAAACAGTCCCGTGTTTTAAACCTTCGGTCTAATAAAATTCTTGCTTTTGACGAGCTCTCTGGTCATTGCAACACGGGATAAATTAGATACAACGTGATCTAAGTTGCCAATTATCAGCAGCAAGTGTGAAAACACTGTTGGCATAGCATGCGTTATATATTTTCGATAAATTAGTTCTAAAATACCAGGTAACCAAGTCGTTGTAAAACCGATTTCGTTCGTTTTCAGGTTGTGTAATTTTAGATTGCCTGTTGCTGTGCTTGATTCGTGATTCTGCATTTTCAGTTCGGTTACTTTGGCATACATAACTACAGCGATGTAACCGGCGATGATAATTATAAAAGTGTACATTTTTAATGCTGGTGTTTCAAGATGACATACCTTGTCTTCTTGAAACTTACCATTCAATAATTCGAAGATGTACATGTTAGTCACGTGCTTAAAATTATCTCCTTCGGTTGAGTTTATGTGTTTCACAATTTTGTAGATGTCGTTGATTATGTTATCAGCTTCGCTGTCGTTTGTAATTTTCCAATTCACAGGATTTTTTATCACATTTAACAAGTTATCGTTTAGTTGTTCGGATTCGAGAAGCTTCTGCGTTACATTTCGAACAGAGCTGTAATCTGCGGGTTCAAAATCTGTCATGAAAAATAAGCAAGTGCTGCTCAAAATCGGTAATAACAACGGTAATATCCTAAGAAAATAATTTCTTGGGAAGCTTTTCTTTACCTTATCCTCAAGTTGCTTGTCAGCCACTGATCTTTCAAGAGTTTCTTCTGTACCGTCATCTTTTTTGGGGCATGTTTTGCTTGCGCTTAGTTTGCAATCAAACACTGAATTAATTAAGAATGCCAATCCTTGTGTAAACGAATACAAAAACACAAACTGATGGTAGAGATTTTCTTTGGAATTGCACCTGCTTTGGAAAATAAGTTCATCTTGCTTAAAAACCTTTTCCCTTGCTTGTCGATATGTATAAGAAAGCCTCACTTTGGTCAGTATGTCTTTAAAGGTGTTAACGAAATGTTGAAATCTAGCTCTTTCATTTTTTGGATGAACCTCTTCTTGACTGTGTTCTTCAACAAAGTAATTATCATCGAGTGTAGTCGGCACTTCAAATTCAGTTGTATCTTCTGGATATTCTTGAAAATGGAAAGCATCTTGAAACGACTCGTCCGAATCCGTTTCGTTTAAAATAGTTTCATCTCCGTAATTAAAATTCAAAGCGGGCTCGGGTTTGTCTTTTAACAGTAACACCGACACATACACGTACAGTACACCGATTAAAATCGTTAAAAGTGCTTGCGATGCAGAAAAAATAACGTTTTTGATATTAAACTGATGTCCCATCAAATAATATATAAAGTAAAGCGAAACTAACAATCCTATTATAATATGCACTACTCCGATCAACATGTATATTTGATACATTTTATACTTTTAATTTTTTTTTTTGCGCGCACCACTGGACAGTGTTGCTGCTTGCTTTAATTTGTGTGTATTGAGGTTTCATGCGTGGTGATTTGTGAAGGACCCCTATCCATAACTGTTCTTTAAAAAACATGTTGATACCATATGCTGTTATGTATAACTGTTTTGTTTTACAGCATTTTTTAGATGGAATGTTAGGTTCAACAAAATTTATTAATCTCTGTAGAATGTTCAAAATTATTATCCATTTTGCGGTTGATTTTAAAATTTTTGGTTTTTTTTTTCTCTAGGTAATGCCTGTCAGAAGAGCAGCTGATCCCAGTAATGTTCAGCACATTTGGAACGCAATTAGATCAGCAAATTCACAGCGACAAGTTGCTGATCTGCCTAGGATAATCAAATTTCTGCAGAAGTTTGGAAATTGTTCCCACTCACAGGCAGTGCTTTACGTCCAACAGACTTTACAAGATGGTCTTGTCGTGTAAGTATTTTCAATGAATTGCCAAACCAACGAGAAATAATTAAAACTAAATAAAATGTTCAAATTATAACAAGAATACAATCTGCCTCAATAGAAGCTAATCATCAAAGTTATACAGTCAGTCAAAAAAGGTCTCCGATGTAAGGAAGACCAACAGAAATTAATAAGTTGAAGGACACTTATTTCCTGTAGTTTATTTATGATTGCGTCTTTAGTTTAGTTTACATTGCCTTTTTTCTAAAATAATGTTGCTTTATTATAACTATAAAACCTGCATGATTATAATTTGTGTAAGTAAAACAGAAATGAAACATATTTAAATGATTTTTTTAAACATTAAAAATACATAAAATATTGAAAGTTTTAGCATAAAGTGTACTGAGACTTTTTTGACTGACTGTAAATAGTGATCAAGACCAAAATAATTAATTGTGCATCATTATACAGGGTAGAACAATATCGTTGTCTCTTATAAATAAAAATTATCATCTTCGATTTTTTGTCGTTGCACATATTTTATTTATTTCTAAAGATATGATTTTCTTTTCTTACTTTATTGGAACAATTTTTTCAATACATATTTTGCTGTTTTTGTTACCGTGTTATTTTTCATTATAGTTTGTTATTAAACTAGGAGTAATTTTAATATTGCTCGCCAAAAACTCGCAAAGTTATTGTCTGTTTGACAGCCGGTTTTACACAAGCCTTAAATTTAAACCTAAAAATTAACACCTTTCATAATTCATGTGACAATTTGAGTCAATTTTAATCTTGTAAGCAAATCTGCTGCTAAAACTGGTTACTTGAAGAATTTGTAAACCTCCTAAGCAAGCCAA